>BTPG01000006.1:40031033-40241033 GCA_036245525.1 Semisulcospira habei
TTAGAGCATTTCTGCTTAACCCATTCAGCCCTACAGCAGCAGGTGGGTCGACCATGATAATTCAAGAAATGCCAGATTAGCTTGGCGCTTTTCGGCGCGAAGCAAATATGGCACTGCCCTTGAATTATCATGGTCGATCCATCTCCTGCAACTGGTGCATAGTCATTAGAAGATGCCTCCACAATTTGGGAAATACGGCCGTCGGGCTGAATGAGTTAAAGGCATATGCGGTCGACTTTGTGTCGACAGTGGCCTGTAGTAAATGAGCTGGACGAAAATATGTAACAGACCACATTTTACTGGTCAGTTCCATCAGTCACTCAAAGCGAACACGTGCGCACGGTTAATCCAGCAGACTGCTGCCGTATAGTTCGCCATTCGACATTATAAGTTATTGGTCGCAGGGGTTTGCTACACGGACCCTTGTAGGCCTGAGGGAGGTCAAAGGAACATTGTACCGCGAAGGCCTGAGGGGTACAATGGCGCTTGACCTCCCGAAGGCCTACACGGGTCCGTGCAGCAAGCCCCTGCTACCAATAACCTATTTGTTTTCATTCCTCCACTATTTTCGTAAAAGAAATCAAGAAGACATCTTCCGACCTGGATCACGCCAGACATGACTGACGTAAAGTAGGAACTATATACATTTATACATAATAGACTTATGACGTAATTTAAAATATTTCATGACGTTGCCGTCTCCAGTACTGAGTGTGCTTGTTGTTTCGAACAACACTAAGTAACTTTGTGCTTTAGAACGTTTGACGATCTTTTATACAAAACATATGACTCGCATCCGGCAAGATGCGTCACAAAGAGGACTACAAGAAGTCCGCCATTTGTCGCCACAACCGTTTTTGTATCACGGTCACATGGTACGGTTTGCGCTAAAGCATCTGGTCGTGTGACGTAGGGATGAAAATAATTAGTTGTATTACGAGTTAGGCTTTGCCAGTGGTTTTGTCGCCTCGAGGGTCCGCCGGTCAGGGGTGTCACTGTCGGACTAGGTGAGAGTCTCGGGCTAAAGCCCTCGACTCATCTTCGACATTGTCCCCTCCCCCCCCCCCCCACCCCCCAACCACCCGACCGGCCCCTCGAGGTAATACAACGATTTTAACTGTAAAAAGTAAGTTGAACAATACCCTTTAAAGGACCCCACACTTTACGTGTGACGGAGATATTCAAGGGACGTAAATCTCTATACTTCCGACTATCAGTCAACAACCTCGCGCAAACTGCATTCGCCTGGAATTTCCCTTTAATTTATCACATTTTCAGTCATTCTTTTGTATAAAATTGGTAATATAGTCCGAAGACAACGCGTGCATATACTTATTTTGTTGCGTAACCTCTTAATTATTTACCCAGCATTTTGTTTCTTCGCCGTTTCGAATACGGTCGTTACGTGATAGGGCCTTCGCTTCAGGTGTGTTTTCCTGTCGTTATATTATCTAACTGAGCTTGCTACTGGACACCGTGACAGAGGGGCACCAAAGAAGAGATACAAAGACTGTCTCAAGAAGTCACTTAGTGCCTGCCAAATCGACCACCACCAGTGGTCTTCGCTTGCTGTGGACCGTGACACCTGGCGCTCCACCATTTACAAGGCAGCTGTCTCCTTTGAGGACTCTCACAGAGCTAGCCTTAAGGACAAGCGGCTCAGGAGAAAAAACAGAGATGCCACAGCTCAGAACCCTGGCCATACCTTCCCCTGCAGCCACTGCGGTCGAACCTGCCTGTCTCGGATTGGCCTCCGCAGCCACGAACAAGCCTGCAGACGTCGTGGGCAACTCCTATAAAATCTTCGTTCGCGAAGTCAAGCCAAGAGAGAGAGAGATATTATCTAACTTATCCAATTATTCAGTTATGTTTTGTATGCAACTGGTCAGTACCAGCGGTATCACAGAACACCTACATATAGTTCTTTTTGTTTTGTACACCCCGAAAGGAGTATTTATTTATGGGCATTTTTTTTGTTTAGAGGTTTGACTGAAGGTCACGGACCGCAGTGCCGTTTCCGTACTGTCCAGTCTCTTTCATCCCCTAATTTTTCAATTCCCTAAAAAAAAACACTACCGCCCACCAGCTGCACATTTGCCAAGCACAAAAAAAACCCCAGCACATCACCCGTCTCATTTCTTGGCTATGAGACTGGTTCCTTACCAACCCCACACCCAAGCACAGCTGAAATCAGCGTGCCCCTCAAATCACTAGGTCAATGGCAACACAACATAGGCCCAAAATTTCCACTGGACAAGCTCAGGATAGTATGAATCAAAGCACCAAACATGTCTCCTCTCAGCTAACCAGAAATTTCCAGCAAATTCCAACATTCAGCCCTACTACAAATTTTCAAACAAGACAAAAATTATTTTTAAAAACACCGGTCCTTGCACTGCCTGAACTGGCCAAATTTGACTGTATAATGTGAACTGAATGAAGATTATGGTGTGTTTGTACCGAGAAATGTGACTGGGCAAAGATTTATTTGCCGGCGAGAACGCTTTGGCTCAGCGAGTAACGTTGTCATCGTAACATGTAATAAGGGAGTCTACTTATATCAGTTTGTGTAATATGTGACAAAGGGAATCCCGCTGCCTTGATAACGGACCACCAGGGTAAAAATTAAATAGTGCCAGGCCAATGAGAAAAAGTGTAAAAAGACTGAAAGAAGACAATTTGTTCTTATTGTCCATCACAGTCCTCACTGTTTGCACGGTAAGCCCACTAAGCCACCAAATAATTAATTAGCTCAATAAGTACGGACGAACGGGCGGAACGGGACACACGAAAGAACTCTACCAAGAACTCTACCTAAGTAACGTACGAACCGCGAAGAAATGAAGTAACAAACAGTCACTCTTAAACTAAAAAAGCAGTGTCCATGATATGCCATTTAAGGCCCATGAGATATAAATATGTCATGGGTCATACATAGAGTAAGAGGAAGGAACGGTTAAGGAGAAGGAACAGTGAAACATGCATTTTGTAATCACTACGTTGCTTTTTTCTCCCCAGGTGAATCCCAGTGCGTCGGATTATCCATGAGTAAGTAACTATTATATAAATGTAACGTCACACACACACACACACACACACACACACACACACACACACACACACACACACACACAC
Source organism: Semisulcospira habei (assembly GCA_036245525.1). NCBI lineage: Eukaryota > Metazoa > Mollusca > Gastropoda > Semisulcospiridae > Semisulcospira > Semisulcospira habei. The sequence continues at coordinate 40,034,169 of BTPG01000006.1, forward strand.
ACACACACACACCATGGATTATTTTGGCTAAAGATTTGTTGCAACAACCAATGTCAGCTAGAGTCAGACGCACCGGGCTACAATATCGTTGTTACGAGTAAATACAATACAGATAAAGGTTAAATAGGACTCATATCTCTGTGGTGCGTTCTATGTTATTACGGCGAGACAAACGGCACACTCCGTTTCATACACTGCTGACACACACGCGTAACGATTAATAAGTGTATTGTACTGTACTGTACTGTATTGTATTGTATTGTATTGTATTGTACAGTCGCACTGCATTGCATTATACAAAATGTAACTAATATTTTTCACAGAGTTCATCACAGAGTGCATCCGCTCAGCGCGAGAGGGAGCCGCCGCGTAAGATTGGACATCACGACAACACAAGATGTCATTCAAGTGACGTCACTTAACACACTGAGCCGTAAGGCTAAAGTTCGGAAGTCGTCATCTGAAGACCACATTGAAGTTCAGGAGACAGATCGACAATCATAGTTCAAGTGTAGTGCCTGAATAGCTGGGCGCCTATAGGCTCCAAGCTATTCTGACATCAAACGAACTATAATTGTCCATCCATATGTTGTCGGTGCGTGTCAGGACTCAGTTTGTTAAGTAAGACGTCAAACGATACATGATGCTTCAAGTCTACACGACATTTCTGTTGTATATGTTTGGGTCATGCTGAATTCGCTTCATTTGCATGTTTGTCACAAACATGAAATAAAGCAGAAGTATTCTATACGTTTGTTGTGAGATTCTATTGCTGTTTTGTTTTCATCGTGGTACTGTTTTTTTTTTTCAACTTTATTTGTTTGTTTGTTCTTGTATGTTTGTCTGTGCATTTTATTTATATTTCACATTATCAGTTTAATGTTTGTGTGATTGCCCGTTTGGTTTGCGTGCTTGTTTCCCCATGATTCTAAATGCAAAGACAGTGATAATAATTATACCGTCAAGGCAAAGAAAACACTTGACCCATTCAGCCCTGACGCACTACAGCAGGAGATGGGTCGACCATGATAATTCGAGGGTAGTGCCAAATTAGATTGGCGCCTGTTGCAACAGGTGCATAGTCGTTACATGACGCCTCCAAAATTTGAGAAATACGTGCGTCGGGCTGAATGAGTTAATGGAAAGATTTATATAAAAATACAACGCACTCTGTAAACAATCTATACACAATCACTGACCATTCAAATGTGCATATCATTCATTCACTAGAGGGAGGTGTTGCGGTTATACCGAGACTCATCAGTACACACACACACCAGGGCCGGATCACTTAGCTCCGGGGGGGGGGGGGGGTCCAAAACTTGACACAGGTCTCCAATACGCTAGACTACGTCACAAAGGAACTTTATTATAGCATTTTAAAGAATTTTGGGTCGGGAATGTTTGCCCCCCTCTTCACCCCCCCCCCCAGATCCACCCCTGCACACACACACAAACAGATTCCAGACGACTTCAATGTATTGGTTGGTCTGTGACAAATGTCAGTGGTAGCACACACTAAACAAATGCTGCTCTAATGTTGTCAGTCTTGCATCTTTACAGTATGACTTCAGTTCTACCCTTCTTTTCACAAGACATGTGAGCAGGCACACGTCACAACGGTTTTCAACTGCCTTCTGAACATAAAACCAAAGGAAATCTCCAGTGTATAAAAGAGAAGAAGAGCAGAAAAGTCTTTCATTTTACAACAATCAAACTTCATAGCTAAAGTGAGTCCTTTTCTCCAGCACTGTTGTAAGACATAAATGAAGATTAAAAAAAGGATCTATTACGAACTATTAACCTTTTACTGCCTAGAGTAGGTCGCTTTGTGAATCAACTACAGTATATACACTTTAATAAATAATAATAATAAAGAGCATTTATATCGCGCTGAATCCCCAGGAGCAGTGGGCTCTAAGCGCGTTACAAAAAAAATGTATATATGGAGAATCTCACTACCTTTAAAAAAGTCTAATCTATGCACTTCTAATCTACGCACGCACATACAACTAAAACACACATAACAAAAACCATATGTATGCAGACCAAACCAACATCACACACACGCACACACAATCTGTGGATTAATGGCACGCAAGCTGAAAGAAGTAGGTTTTAAGTTGGGTCTTAAAGACGTCAATGTTTTCAGCATTCCGGAGGTGTAGGGGAAGTGAGTTCCAGACAACAGGGGCTTGATACTGGAATGTCCGGCAGCCAAACCGCTTAGATGAAAAGCTGGGGACACGGAAACGCTTCTCAGAGCAGGAACGAAGGGAACGGGAGGGCTGATAGATGTTGAGGAGGGATGAGAGGTATGGCGGTAGGGATCCATGTAAGCAGCGAAAAGCCAGGACCGCAATCTTGTACTCGACTCTAAACTGAATGGGTAGCCAGTGCAATTCCTGAAGTAGGGGGGTTACATGGTCCATTTTAGATTTGCCAAAAGCAAGTCTGGCAGCATTGTTGAGGACTGTCTGCAGACGAGAGAGTTCTTTCTGGGGGACACCTGCCAGGAGGGAGTTACAATAGTCTAAGCGGCTAAGGACAAGGGAGCAAATAGTTGAACAGTAGCGGACCGGGTGATGAATGGTCTAATGGAGCTGATTCTTCGCAGCTGGAAGTTCGCCGTCCTGCACACATTAGTAATGTGATGGTGCATGGACATACTGCAGTCGAACTGAACTCCCAGATTACGTACAGACTGGCTAAAGGTTATTTCACTGTCGCCAACCACGAGGGAGGCCCCTGGTGGGACCTGACTAAGGGAGTGGTCGGAACCAGCGCAAAGTGATTCAGTCTTGCCGTCGTTCAGCTTCAGTTTGTTGCACAGCATCCATTTTTTCACAGAGGAAATACAAAGTTCAATCTCTTTCACAAGAGCAGGAAAATTAGATGGAGAAGCACCTGTGTGGAGCTGGGTGTCGTCGGCATACTTGTGAAATTCACAGGCATGTCGGGTGATGACGTCAGACAGGGATTGGGTGTAAAGGCTGAAAAGGACGGGCCCAAGGACAGATCCTTGGGGGACACCGAATCTCAGCATGAGGGGCTGCGACTCTGATTGATTGACAACAACCTTCTGAGTACGCCCACGCAGATACGAGGAAAACCAGTTAAGTGTTTTGCCAGAGATGCCATAGGCTGTGTTAAGTCTCTCTAGGAGCACAGTATGGTCAATCGTATCAAATGCCGCCGAGAGGTCAAGGAGGCAAAGAATGGAAACCAGCTTGTTGTCAGCATTGCACAGAAGGCTGTTTGTAACATGCAGGAGAGCAGTTTCTGTACTGTGCTGTTTTCTGTAAGCTGACTGAAACGTTTCTAGGAGGTTGTTGGAAATGAGATGGTTTTGGAGCTGAGACAGAACAATGCGTTCTAATAGCTTTGATAATAGCTTTGTCTATTTAATAAATGAAATAATAATACTGAGTTTTAAAAAGTAACCATAAACCTCCACTACTGAAATAAATGATGTTCTAAGCGTTTTACAAAACCCGAAATCAAATAAAAAGTAAAAGTTGCAATGAACGTTACGACTAAAAATGACGCACACACACGGTGCTTCGCGCAAAATGTACGTTCAGTGAGGTTAGTGTCTAGACAAAGTAATTTTTATCTTCTTACTTCAGTTGTCAAGAGATTTAGGCCTGCCCGCTTTTGACATCATGGACATGCTATTAAATTCAACCTACCGCGACCCATCCTAAAAAGTCCCTTCTATAAATAGAAGGGACCTAAAAAGGGAGACCAAATCAGACTTTTAAATATTTTATTTACAAAAAGCAGGAACACACATTTACCCCAATACTTCTGGTAGTGGTACACAGTATGTGGGCTGGTCTGTGATTTTGGGCCATACAGCCCAGTGTCTCAAGGTCTAAAATCACAGGCCAACATACACACATGGAATGCATTGTAAGCATGAACTGGAATGCTACAATAGTTACCAAAGTTGTCTCACGCACATACTAAGCAACTGTAAACTGTTTTCAAGAGATACACACATTCTTGAACCCACACCCACAGCATGGGCTCAAGATACCGATTTATCACTCTGGCCACGTTTTTGTCCAAGGTAATAAATTAAGCATTCATTTTAATAACTCCTTCATTGTCAGGGAAAATTTAAAAATACCAGTTAACTGTGGGGGCTCATGGGTTGTTTTTTTCCTTTTTCTGATCATGTTAACTCTTATCATTCGGAATACACCAGTGTGACTAAAATAGTTCAAGGGTGCTGCCAGAATAGCTTGGCGCCTCTAGGCGCCAAGCTATTCTGGCACCACCCTTGAACTAAAGCCATTGATTTGATTTGATTGTACATTGCTTAACGTCCCGACAGCAACAAGGCTTTCTCAGGACCTGCCTGCACTGCTTGTGAAAAAAAAACTAAACAGACTATTGAATGCATGTCGCCAGCTGGTCCAATACGTTAAATAAACCTACGAAATGGGGCCTAAATAAAGCTAAGACCATTTAGCAACAGACATCCAATATCAAGAGCTACAGGCAGCGCAGACAGTAGGGAGAGTTTAAAAAAGGCAAATACAGGTGAATGGACCAAGGGTAGACAGAAACACATGCCCCAGAATAGAGAGGAAAACCCACCCTATGGGGCTGACCAGGGTGACCCTGGGAACTAAAAAGTAGTTAACCCCACCCAAGTCACTAAAGCCATTGGTCCTTATCTTTATCTGTAAGGACTATAATGTAGCTTGCATATGGCAGTGTACAAATTTGAAGCTTTTTGCCTCAGTATGATATGTGCTAAATGGACCGAGTTCTTGGATTGTGGTAAAATTGTCCCTGCTTTCAGAGCTATCATTTTGTGCCCACTGGCAGTGAGCTGCCACTGGTATTTCTAAATTTCATTCATGTCAACAGATTTTCAGCTTACAATACATTGCACAATGTTGGGAGACTTTCTACAAAGACTGGGACGCAGCTATGCGAGATGGATTAGCATGATAGTTCCTAGGTAGCTTGGGTTTCCCGGGTTCCAAGCTAATCTGACACTGCCCTTGAACTATCCTGGCAACCAGTACCATATGCAGGTGTACTTTTATGATAGATCCACTTGGGGAGTACACAACATGTGTTTGTGTGGGTATTCCCCCCAGACAGATCCACTCGTGGAGCGCACCTCAAGTACACTTCTATTCCAATACACTTTGAACAGAAGTGCACTTGTGGTGTACTCCCCGAGTGGGCCTATCTGGGGAGTACACCCATAAACGGTACGGGAACTCCATCTCCCGTTATGGTGTCGTAAGGTTGAATTTGTTGGTTAGCTTTTGAGCTCGGAGATATTATGATGGGCTTCAACTTTGAGGAGAACAAGATCATGTCTAGACAAACATCTAGATTGAAAACTGCACAATTTTTTTTTCCAGACACATAATGCACATTAACTCATTCAGCCCGACGGCCGTATATCACAATTTTTTAGGCTTAATGAGTTGTCATGTTTTATTGGAGTGATTTGCAAAATACATACTTGCTGCTGTTATCTTATTTCATTACTGGCTTTGACATTTCGCTGGAGATTTACAGTCTCATACTTTAAGCCTGTCTTGCGTAACGCACACGGAGGTTGACTGTATCATTGATGTGTGTGTGTAGGTAGCGTTTTGTTTGAGGCGGCAGTTGTGGCCTCATCTTTAAGTTTGGTGCCCCTGTGCATGTGGCCACCAGTACTATTTACAGAACTGATGGCTGCATGTACAGGCTAGTTCACGGTATCACTGATCAATGTGTATTGGGCAGCCTATTATTTGAAGTGAACAGTGGTGGCATCATGCATGGTCAATCCAGACCAAAAAGGTGACTGCCAAGCGTGTAATATGCAAAGAAATACCCAACGGAGAAAGAAACACGCTTAGAAAAGACGGGTACAACACAATTTATTAATATTTCGGGTAAATACCCTTTGTCAAAATAGACAAACAAACAAACAGAGAGATTAGCCGCTACTTATCTTCATTGGCAGAAGGAATGTGGCAACTGAAGGAGGTGACGTAAAATAAACGAAAAGGAAGAACAAAAGTGCGGGAAAAAGTAAAAATGACGTCAACGAAAAATCGTAAGAGAGAGACTCGGAAAGAACCTGAACACGAGAGACAAGAGTGTGTGCAAGCACGTGCAGGAGCGAGCGAAAGAAAAGGTGTGTAGAAGAGGCCAGAGAAAGAGAGAGAGAGAGAGAGAGAGAGAGAGAGAGAGAGAGAGAGAGAGAGAGAGAGAGAGAGAGAGAGGGAGAGAGAGAGAGAGAGGGAGAGAGGAGAGAGAGAGAGAGAGAGAGGGAGAGAGAGAATGACAATGACAATGACAATGATCCTTTATTTGACAACGGTAAAAGTTTTGGTAGTAACAACCATTTTTCGAACTTGCCGTTGCTAATCTACTGATTACAGAGTTACTATCGTACTAATTGTTTTCTACTACTAAGAAGGAAAAAAAAATTACATGACACAGCACAAGCCAAGAATGAAAAAAAAAAAATTAAAAAAAAATAATAATAAAAATGTTGGGGGGAAGTGACATAGGAATTACCAACTTTACTGGTCGGGCATAATGACATGTTGTGAGGTTTAATTAAAATAATATAATAAGAATACACACAACCTAATACGCATACATAACGCATGCACATTTGAGCACGCCACTCTCTATCTCTAATATACACGTGCGCACACGCACACACGCACAACGCACACGCACACACGTGCACACACACGCTTACGCGGGTTAAGCTAGTCAGTCATATGAGTAGCTGGCTACATACAAGCTGTACCGAATAAATATGAGTCATCAGTCGAAACCTGTGATACACGCAATTAATGATCTAATGAGAAATAGTATTTTTCAATATGTGCACAGTCACGGAGATGCTGCTGACAAAAATAAGTACTTGATGAGACTGACTTTAAACCAGGAGAAAGTAACTGATGTCGTGACGTTTCTAGGCAAGGCATTCCAAAGACTAGAGCCAGAGAACGTCAAACTCGTTTTATAGAGATCAATTCTAGGTCGCGGCACAATAAGGGATTTTCTTGATCTGGAGTATGTTGATGACTGGACGGTAATAGCGATGTGTAATAGGGGTGTAGGGGGCTCTGGATAGAGGTAGTACCTTTGCTGTTCGGCAGCTGCGTCCTACATAGGACGGACGGGCATCACTGGTCCTCATCCATCTCCTTAATCTCTCACGTGCTGGCTCCAAGCGCCACACCCTGGCAAACCACCTCAGCTGGTGGGCTAAACCACGTGAGGGGGTGGTGTTCACATTGCACCACTAGGCGGATGAGCTGTTTCTGACAGCCAACGGCTAGAGGACGGAGGAGATCAGGTTGGATCCAACGGCCAAATGTGGGGGAGTAAACCCTTCAAATCAGGAGTGGAGCCCCGAAGGCAGACAGCTGCCTGTATTCACGCACTGTTCTGGCAGCTCCTGCAGCCAAACTGATGCCAAACGTACTGCTTTGCATTCCTTTGGATACATCAGCGAGGCCGAGAGGGGGATCTTGACGACTGGGCATCCCAGGATCTCCATACACTTCGCCCAGGCTTGCGCACTGGAGAGGTCACTCCAGTGACTGACCCAGCAAGCGCATACTCCATTGTCTTCCGAGACAGGATGCCGAACAATAGCGATGTGATATATCGGGGTAGCTTATCGTTTAATGCCTTGAACATAACCATTCCCTTATTGTAAATTAGATGATCTTTCAGGGGCAGAATTTTTAAGGCTGCCAATTTTTGGTCAGTAGTTAAGCTGGGATCAGGGAGTATTAGTTTGGCAGCTCTCCGATGTAGAGAGTTCAATCTTTTCAAATTGACATCTCTCGAACCATCCCACACAGTAGAAGCATAGTCTATATGCGATCTAATATGGGCATTGAAGAACAGTTGATGTGTCTCCATATCAGTAATGTGTTTAAGTTTTGCTAAGATGTACAGATTTCTGGAGACAATTTTACAAACGTTACTGATGTGTAGCTGCCACCTAATCTGGTTGTCCACCGTGACTCCTAGCAGGCGATGGTTAGTAACTTGGCTGATGGTTTTGCCTTGGAGGGACAGACTGAGTGAGAGAGAGCCAAGCTGGTGTTTTTGGCGGGTGCTAATTACCATGCTCTCCGTTTTTACCGGGTTTAAAATCATAATATTATGACTGCACCATTCATCAATATCTTGCAGTGTGTTTTGCAGTCGTGAATTGATGTTTGATATATCCTTATCTGGCGTGTGTACAGCAGCATCATCTGCAAACATATCACATGTAACGCTTTCATTTTTTTATCGCAAGAGGAAGATCATTTATGAACAAGCAGAATAGAAGGGGACCAAGAATAGAGCCCTGTGGTACGCCATGCTTCACTAAACCTTGATTCGAGTATGAGCCATTTAGTAATACCTTTTGTTTTCTACCTTCGAGGTAGGATTTGAGAAACGACGCTGAGTTGTTGGTGTACATGGATACTTTCTTGATCAGCATTTCGTGGTTTACTAGATCAAAGGCTTTACGAAAATCTAGAAACATGACTCCTGTAAGTTTTGAGTCGTTGATGGAAGATAACCAGGTGTCTATCATCCGTATCAGCGCAGTGTGACATGAGTGTTCTGATCTGAAGCCCGACTGCAATGAATAGATTAATTTTAGGCTTTCCAGGTATATAGATAGATGCTTGTGAATATGCCGTTCTAAGGGCTTGGACAGAACAGGTAGAAGTGATATGGGCCTAAAATTATTAATTTCACTAAGATCTTTAGATTTAGGTAGAGGTATTACTTTCGCGTCTTTAAATGCGTCTGGAAAACAATTAAAATTAATACAGAGGTTATAGATATAAGTGATACTCTCTACAATGTATGGGAGGGATATCTTGAGTATTTTCGCACTAATCTCATACAGTCCTGATGATTTTTTATTTTCCAAGGATGTAATTAATTTACCAACTTCATGGACCGCTATAGTGGGTATGATGAAAGGTTTTGTGCCGGCAGTTCTCTGCTTGCAGAAATCGACTAAGTTGTCCGGGCATACATAGCAATGCGACTCAGTTCCCGACGGGATTAATGATTCTGCTACGGAGACGAAGTGGCTGTTGAAGCTGTTTGCTGTGAGATGCAGCGGTAAAGGAGTTGTGCTTTTATTCGTGCCTCTAGTAACTAAATTTATCGCACGCCATATTGTGGCACAGTCTTTACTTTCGTGAATAACTTTATCGAAAAGTAATTTCTTTGCCTTCAGAACCATGGATTTTATTCGATTACGTTCTTTCTTGTAATCGGTGAAGCGCTTCTCTCTTCTCAGCTCGTCCCTGTGCTCCATGGCCTCGATAAGATCCGCAGTCAGCCAGGGTGGTAAAGTGGCGTATTTAACTCTTTCTTGTCTCAAGGGCGCGTGTTTTCTAGCACTCTGAGAATAATGTGATACCATGTATCTAGTGCTTTATTTGGGTCATTTTCATTGTACACTTCAGTAAATTCTGCAGAAGCTAGATCAGACAGAAAGGCATTTTCATTGAACTTTTTAAATGATCTGTATGTTATGCACGTATGTCCTTGTTTTTTTAGTTTTGGAAGCTTGGACAGCCACGTGCAGCTTACCGGATAGTGGTCACTTACGCTAAGACTACCAACGTGAACGTTGCTAATTGCCAGCGGTTTATTTGTATAATTATGGTCTATAACAGTGGCTGATGATGGCGTAACTCTAGTGGGCGATGTTACCATTTGTTGAAGGCCGACTAAGGTAGTGGTACACTCCCATGATGGGTGAGGTTTAAGAGTGTCAATGTTAAAATCCCCTACAAGGAGAAGTTCGCTTTTATGAATATCTGTTTTATCAATCAAGTGTACAAAGTTGTCATACCACTCAAAATTGGCCGCAGGATTTCTGTAAAGAAACCCAACAAGTAAAGGAGAGGATTTAGATTGCCTAATCTCTATCCAAATACATTCCACACTGCTAGTTTCTAAGTCTCGGCGCCTGCGGGTTATGTGTTTAACTGAGTTGTGTGGATGTAGACCGCTACACCTGTCTCACCCTGGACTGACGGATCTCGCCTAAGAATGGAGTAATTTGGAATGGCGATGGCCTCATCACTGATGTTGGAGGCAAGGCGTGTCTCGGTTATACCAAAGAGATGAAAGTAACTAGGTGAATTAACATAAACGCAAACGTCCGGCACTTTGTTCGCCAGGTGATATACATTTAAATGTCCGATTCGAAATTTTTGGCCTTGTTTTGCACATTATGTTGTATGGTAATTTTGGCGTTAAAAATAAGTAATGGAACTAAGGGGAAGTAGAGTACAGGAACTGAAAGTAGTATGGGAGTAATAAAAGTAACAAATGTAAGGCAAACAAACAGCAAAACTTAACGGAAAAAGAGAAATTTAAACAGAAAAGATAGGGAAAAGGGGCGTTATTTAGACAAAGCGTTTACGTTATATCCTCGCGCTGGGACCCTGGGTGGTGGATAGGGGGTCCCTCGTGAGAGGGGTGCACCGAATGAAATAAGGTGCCGTGAACCAACATGGTCTAAGGGAAGGTGACCCCGACAGAAAACCCCTGGTCCTCCTAGTAAGGGGGTTGGGCGTGGGGGTAGCTTCCCCACCCTGCAAAAAAGGAAATAGCTACAAAAACGCCGACGAAAAGACTAACAGTAATTCCTTTCCTGGAGGAGGAAGGTTCTTCTACTAGAAGACTTATGACGTCCTGTGGTGAAAGCCGGAAGTCTTCGGAAGCCACAGGACCGAGCCGCCTCTCTCTATCCAGGGACACAACCATGGGCACATGGAACGTCAAGACCATGTACCAGAGCGGCAAGGCCGCCCCGATAGCAGCGGAAATGCAAAAGTACAACCTTTCCCTGCTAGGTATCAGTGAAGCCAGATGGACGCAGTCTGGCCAGAAAAGGCTATTAAGTGGGGAGATGATTCTGTATTCAGGTCATGAAGAGGAGAATGCCCCCCATACAGAAGGTGTAGCATTCATGCTGTCACCAGTGGCACAGAGAGCGCTGATAGGCTGGGAACCTCTTGGGCCAAGAATCATCACAGCAGCCTTTAGAACCAAGAAAAAGCTCAAGCTGAACGTCATCCAGTGTTATGCGCCCACCAATGACAGTGACGAGGAAGAGAAACAAGAGTTCTACGACCGACTCCAGAGTGCCGTGGACAAATGTGCGGAGCGAGACATCACCATCGTCATGGGCGATTTTAATGCCAAAATAGGGGAGGACAACACCGGATACGAAGAGGTGATGGGGAGACAGGGACTAGGCTCGGAGATGAGTGAGAACGGGGAGAGGTTTGTAGACTTTTGTGCTCTAAACCGACTTGTCATTGGAGGCAGCATCTTCCCACACAGAAGAATACACAAAGCAACTTGGGTCTCACCTGACCATACAACAGAGAACCAAATAGACCATATCTGCATTAGCAAGAAATTTAGAAGATCCCTTCAAGATGTTCGAGTGAGGAGGGGAGCAGATGTCGCCTCAGACCACCATCTGCTTACCTTAAGAATGAAGCTCAAGCTAAAGAAAAGCCGCACAGAGACAAGAAGAAGACAGCGCTATAATGTAGGCCTCCTGAGAGAAACTGGAGTTAGAGAAGAGTTCAAACTGGTGCTGTCCAACCGGTTTCAAGCGCTACAGGAGCTAGTAAATGAAGAGGAGGCGGTCACCACAGAGCAGCAGTGGAAGGCAGTTAGAGAGGCGCTGAACTCAACCTGCAAAGACACTGTAGGGTTTAGGAAACACCACCACAAGGACTGGCTGTCGGCACAGACCTTAAGAAGATAGAAGCGAGGAAGCAGAAGAAAGCAGCGGTCAACAACAGTCGCACGAGAGCAGCCAAAGTAAGGGCACAGGAGGAATACTCGGAAGCCAACCGCGAGGTGAAGAGGAGTATCAGGGCAGACAAGAGGGCCTACACAGACAGCCTGGCAGCAGAGGCAGAAAAGGCAGCAGGCAGCGGCAACATGAAACAGCTCTACGACATTTCCAGAAGATTGTCGGGTAAGTATGGCCATACAGAAAGACCAGTAAAAGACAAATAAGGCAAGCCTATTGCAAACAGAGCAGACCAACTCGCCAGATGAGCCGAGTATTTTGAAGAGTTACTGAACAGACCTAGCCCCCCCGACCCCCCCCCCCCCCCGACATCCAGCCGGCAGAAACCGACCTACCCATCAGCTGTGACAGACCCAGCCGGGAAGAGATCAGAAAAGCAGTGGCATTTTTGAAGAATGGCAAAGCAGCAGGGCCAGATGGCATCCCAGCGGAGTCTCTGAAAGCAGACCTAGAGACAACAGTGGAGATGCTGTACCCACTGTTTGGAAAGATCTGGGAAGAGGAGGTGATGCCAGCTGACTGGAAGGAAGGGTACGTAATCAAGCTTCCCAAGAAAGGCGACCTCAGCAAGTGTTCCAACTACAGAGGAATCACCTTGCTGTCAGTACCAGGAAAGGTCTTCAACAGGATCATCCTAGAGAGAATGAAGAGCTCCGTTGACCCCCAGCAAGCAGGATTCAGGAAGAACCGATCATGTACAGACCAGATCGCCACTCTCCGCATCATCGTGGAACAGTCTCTGGAGTGGAGCTCCCCGCTGTACGTCAACTTTGTGGATTATGAGAAAGCATTTGACAGCGTGGACCGAGAGACTCTGTGGAAACTCCTACGACACTACGGTGTACCCACAAAGCTCGTCCGCCTGATCAAGAGCAGCTATGATGGCATGACATGTCGCGTGATCCACGAAGGGCAGTTCACCAGAGAGCTCCAGGTCAGAACTGGTGTCAGGCAGGGGTGTCTGCTGTCTCCGTTCCTCTTCCTACTGGCCATAGACTGGGTCATGAAGATGACCACAGAGCACAGACGAAGTGGAATACAGTGGACACTGTGGACACAGCTTGACGACCTCGATTTTGCAGACGACTTGGCATTACTGTCCCACACTCATCAACAAATGCAGGACAAGACCACGAGGCTTGCTGACATCTCGTCCCAAGTGGGCCTCACCATTCACAAACAGAAAACAAAGACAATGAGGCTGAACACAACCAGGGAAGAACCAATCTTGTTTGCTGGCACCCCATTGGAGGAGGTGGAGTCCTTCACCTATCTCGGGAGCATCATAGACAAAAAAAGGCGGCACTGATGCAGATGTCAGAGCACGAATCGGTAAAGCCAGAGCAGCCTTTCTCCAGTTAAAAAAAGTGTGGAGTTCCAGAGAGCTGTCACAACACACCAAAGTCCGGATTTTCAACTCCAATGTAAAAGCAGTTCTCCTATATGGAGCAGAGACTTGGAGATTGACAAAAACCACAGTCAACAGAGTACAGACCTTCATGAACAGTTGCCTTAGAAGAATTTTGAAAATCCACTGGCCAGAGAAGATCAGCAATTTCAGACTCTGGGACAGAACAGAGCAGATAACAGCAGAGAATGAAATTGGGCGAAGAAGATGGGGATGGATCGGTCACAGCCTGAGAAAGCCAGCTTCCAGTATCACTAGGCAGGCATTGTCATGGAACCCCCAGGGAAAGAGGAAAAGAGGTAGGCCGAGAAACTCCTGGCGTCGAGACCTCCAAGCTGACATCAAGAGACTGGGAACCACCTGGAGTAGAATCGAAGGAGAAGCACAGGACAGGAGTTGCTGGAGGTCTCTCGTCGACGGCCTATACCCGGGTAGGGGTGACAGGCGTAAGTAAGTAAGTAAGTTTACGTTATCCAAGACAAATAAGAGAATATTTGTGAGGCTGGAAAAATGTAACGAGCACTCGCCAATATTCACTGATCTGACTTGCTCAGATACGCTTTAACGGGAAGAAAGAAAAATATTAAAATAATAATAATAATAATAATAATAATAATAATAATAATAATAATAATAATAATAATAATAATAATAATAATAATAATAATAAAAGTAAGTTGACTTTTCCCGTAAAATCTATAGTCTATATAGACAGTCACATAAGCAATAAAAAGTAAGTCGACACAAGACAAAAGTGCGCTGCATGTAGTAAGGAGTTCGAGTCGATTATAAGATACGAGGTCCCGTAAACACACGTCTCACACGTGCACTGCTATGACGGTATTTGACCAAACATGCAGAGATGAAATGATTAATATCATCTGTTTAAGTCACGAGCAGATCAACATAAGATATCTGCAGTACAAGTTCACTCAGTTTAAACCCTTAACGAGTAAGAACAGCACAAAAATAAATTTATTGCTGTGATGTAAACGTGTCTCTTCTCGTGTGTAGGTGAGTGTAGAGTTAGCTGGGTACGCGGCCACTCTTGTGGCTTAACGTCAGATCAGCAAAGAGAACAAACTAAAAAAAAGTCAGTGTTTCAAGACGAGTCTGATTGATGACACCTAACTCACACACACACACACACACACACACACACACACACACACACACACACACACACACACACACACACACACACACCGCACACAAACACGCACACACACACCCGCACTGACTCACGCGTCCGTGTATGCACGACCCCTGTCATGTTTCATGTCAGTTCAATGTGCGGACGGATAAATGACCAAGCCGACAAAGGTGCCGCACCTGGCGAGCCATGCAAAGGTGCATAGCTGACAAGGCGCAACACCCACGCTGTCATGGATCACCCTTCGTCCGCCATTTGTATATAGTTCACAACTTACAAGAACTGCAGAAGATTCGTTCAGTGGGAACTGAATGTGACAGGGATTGTGGGACGCCGATTACGACAGTGATTGTAAAAACTGCGCGAGCAGCTTTAGTGCTTGGATTTGTGGTTGGTCCAAAAACATGGCTCCAGCCGCTTGCTTCGCGCCCCAGGCGTTCGTATGTGATTCCGCCGCTGGTGGGACAATGGGTCCTGTCCCTGACGGCTGCAGCGGCGGGACGTCGGTGGTCTGGAACCGGGGAGTCGCGTAGATACGGCCCTGCTGTACGCCGCCGGGCTGTGAACCTGACACGCTCTCGGGTGGTGGTTGGTTGGGCTGATTGGTGGGCGTGTGGCGAGTGACGGGCGGCCGCTGCTGGCTCAAGGCGGAGAGAGAGAGAGAGAGAGAGAGAGAGAAAGAGAGAGAGAGAACGAACGGGGAGTACCCTTGGGCACGAAGTAGGCTGAGTGTCTAATACACAAAGCCTGCTAAACACCAACCCGAAGGCAAACTTTATATCACCTTCAAGTTGAGGACTACCTCGGGGAAAAACGGGAGGACCCCGGGGAAAACCCCGCAGCATTTAGCACGGTACACAACAAGTAATAAGTCATGAAAACAAAGCAAATAATCAAATTCAGTAAGAGAATATTGGTATAAGTGGAGAGTAGGTAGTTGTGAAACCGTCTTCAAGGGTAACTAAAAAAATAAGGGGGGGGGGGGAGAGAGAGAGAGAGAGAGAGAGAGAGAGAGAGAGACGGGGGCGGGGGGGGGGGATGAGGAAGGAGGAAGGGGAAGAAGGGAAAAGGAAAAAGCGTAAAGAGAGAAAGAGGGCTAGAGAGAAGTGGTAAAGGGGGTGGGGGGGGGGGGGGAGAAAGAGGGAGAGAGGTAGAAGGAGAGAGAGGAACAAAAAAAAAAAAAAAAGGGTGGGGTGGGGTGGGGGCGGAAGACAACCAGCCAGAGCCACCAAACCCACCCAACAGGCACCCACCAGCCCACAGAAAAACACACAGGCACGCAACAAGACGACCACATACATCCCCAAGGGATGCACACGATCGCCTCGCCCCAAAACCGCGTATCAAACCGTGAGCCGGAGACCCGGCGCCCGACAGGGAAGGGCAAGGGATCCAACTAAACGTTCGGCCAGCGCTGAGAAAGTCCCCAAGGGAAATGTACATATCAACCAGCGCCAACCTCACCTAACTGGTTAGTGAGTAGTGAAACAGTGAGGTAAAGTAGCAGACACAAGCAAGGTAAAAAATGTTAATCTTTCATATTCATCCCGAGTGGCGCCACAGTGCCCAGTTTATTAATCCGAAATTTTTCACAATCTTTCCTGGCCCAGACATTACTGGCTTGCATAAGCCAGAGGCCTTTAACCCGAATGTCCGAGACGGAGTGGTCGGCCTGCTTGAAATGTCGTCCGACCGGTCTGTTGTATTGGTACTTGACAGACAGAAGATGTTCTTTGAAACGGTCGTTGATGGTTCTTTCCGTCTCTCCAACATAGAGTTCATAATTATTATCATGTATATGTATGTTCTCATGTTGTATGCTGATGCTCCTTCCTCCTTACCCCCCTCCCCCCCCCCGTCTCTCTCCCCCCCCCCCTTATTTTTTGAGTTACCCTTGAAGACGGTTTCACAACTACCTACTCTCCACTTATACCAATATTCTCTTACTGAATTTGATTATTTGCTTTGTTTTCATGACTTATTACTTGTTGTGTACCGTGCTAAATGCTGGGTTTTTTTCCCGGGGTCCTCCCGTTTTTCCCCGAGGTAGTCCTCAACTTGAAGGTGATATAAAGTTTGCCTTCGGGTTGGTGTTTAGCAGGCTTTGTGTATTAGACACTCAGCCTACTTCGTGCCCAAGGGTACTCCCCGTTCGTTTTTCTTCTCTTCTCTCTCTCTCTCTCTCTCTCTCTCTCTCTCTCTCTCTCTCTCTCTCTCTCTCTCTCTCTCTCTCTCTCTCTCTCTCTCTCTCTCTCTCTCTCTCTCTCTCTCTCTCTCTCTCTCTCTCTCTCTCTCTCTCTCCATCATCTGCTGCAAATACATACCAACTCTTCAACTGCAGCACCCTGGCAACAACCACAGTACCCGGATGGTTGCCATGGTGTGTGGTCGAATCATCGCCCAGCAACCAGTGTATCTGCTTATCCGGTTAATAGTCTGCCACCGTACCACCAGTTATGCCAGGTGCCCACAGCGAATGGTGCCAATGGATACGTCAGCTACTTACGCGGTTGGTAATTCAGTGTCGTGTGATCAGTGATCCTTCACCGTTGTGCTTCGCAGATTTCACCGTGGGTGTGTGAGGCAGTTCATTATTACGTCAGTGTTACGTGTGCTTCTTTATATACGGTTCTTCTGCGTTCGCTTGTGATTTATTCCAAAGCAGTGATTGACTGTGTGCCTCAAATTCTGTGATTTTCTCGCCTGGTTTGATTACCAAAGCTCCGCTAAGTTTTCATTGTGACAGTACGGTTTCAAGTGTTCAGCCTACGATACTTCACATCGCAGGCTACACCATTTGTTCATTTATTTAGACAGCTTGCGCAGCATTAATACGTGGATACACTATTAATCAAAAGCGATCTTCATTTGATAACGCTGTGTTGGACACCATTTGTGACGTTTTGATACGAGGTGCTATAACTTCAGCCGCGCTTTACTGCATTGAAACTTTATTCCCTATTCCCTCTGTTTATATATTTTTTGTATTGTGTTGCACTTCATTTGGGAAAGTTAAAATTCAACATGACCCATAATGCTCAGACACACGGAAGCCTTCAAACTGGTCACTTGAACATCTACCATCTTTTTAACAAGGTTTCCGATTTGAATGTTTTTCTAAACTCGTCTGAACCATTCCACCTGTTTGGTCTTAGTGAGACGCGACTTAACTCCGACATAAGCGATGAAGCCGTTCACATACCTAACTTTAGCATCACTCGACGTGACCCTCGTGTACTTGGTCAGACTGGGCTTGCCGTTTACATCCATAACTCAGTCCAACATTTAGTAAAAAGGCGTGAGGACATAGAAACTCCGGAAGTTGAGTGCATTTGGTTGGAATTTAGGGCTCCAAAAACTAAACCCGTCTTCATCGGCTTTTGTTATCGTAACCCATCAGCCAAGTTTGAATGGTACGACGATTTCTTGCATGCAGTAGAAAAAGTTGGCCTACCTAACTGTGATGCGTTGCTACTAGGCGACTTTAACATAGATATGTTAAAGCCCCATACCGCGTGGGATTGCATCACCACACAAACCGGCTTAGAACAATTAGTTTCGGCCCCTACTAGGATCACAAAAACAACCGCAACACTCATTGATCACATTTACACCAACCGTCCCCTTAGTGTGTTCAATGTTAGTGTTCCTGACCTCAGCATCAGTGATCACTTTCCTACTGTGTGTTCCTGGTCAACAAAACTGCCAGTGCATCGTAAGAACGGGCACACAACTATAACGTACCGCTCATTTAAACAGTTTAATCAGTCTGCTTTTCTAGCAGACCTTGATCAAACACCATTTAATGTCGTTAATAACGAAACTGACCCTGAAAAGGCTCTGACTATTTGGTATCGACTCTTTACAAGAGTACTTAACAAACACGCCCCTTTACGGCAAAAGCGGGTAAAAAACCACACGTTACCGCCTTGGCTAACGCAAGGAATAATTGAAGCTATGAAATTGAGAAATGACTTAAGAAGACACAAGCTATTTAACGAATACAAAAAAACAACGTAACCGTGTCAAGTCTATGGTACGCAGGGCTCAAAAGTCTCTCTTTGAACGAATGATTAAAGAAGACAGAGATACTGCCGCACTCTGGCGCGCAGTTAATCTCATCACCCGAGGTAACAGCAAGAAATCGTCAGCCATTCCTTCTAGTATTACCGCAGACATCTTTAACAAACATTTTTTGTCTGTTGCCGAGTCAATCATACCCTCAAGCGGAAAAACGTCTTACACATGCCCGGAGTCCCTGCTTAACTTCTGTAAGCAGAAGACTAAGGACAAACCCCCCTTCTCTATACCGCCTCTAGCTGTGTATGAAGTAGGAAAACTGATCGGGTCACTGAAAAACAAAAAATCATCGGGACCTGACGAGATCAGTCCTAAAATCCTGAAACTGTCCCTTCCCTATACAGTAGAATCGTTAACGTATATTTATAACTTATGCATCCAACAAAATATATTTCCATCAGAACTGAAGCAAGCCAAGGTTATCCCTTTGCCTAAATCAAAAGATCTGTCTGATGTTAATAACTATAGACCCATCTCAATATTATCCAGCCTTTCCAAACCTCTTGAAAGACACGTGCACAAACACCTTTATCAATATTTGGAGAGTCGTAGTCTATTGCACGTATTTCAGTCCGGCTTTCGCCCCAAGCATTCTTGCCACACGGCACTAACAAGACTTATTGATGCGTGGCTAGCATCCATAAATAACTCCCAAATAACTGGGTCGATCTTTATTGATTTTAAGAAAGCTTTTGACCTTGTAAATCATAACATTCTTTTGTCAAAACTTCAAGCATATCTTTGCAATGCAGGTGCTGTCTCATTGTTCACTTCATATTTAAGCGGAAGGAAGCAAAGAGTACTGTTAAATGGATCCTACTCCTCGTATGGTCACGTCAAAAGCGGCGTGCCTCAGGGCTCTGTCCTCGGGCCATTGCTGTTCTGCATATTTATCAATGACCTTCCACTACATATTAGTTGCCGCGATATTTCTTGTGACATGTTTGCTGATGACTGCACACTACACACTCCTCACAAAAATGTAGCTGCAATTAACACGCGTCTGCAGGAAAGCCTGCGCGAGGTCACCGACTGGTGTCATTCCAACTCCATGTCCCTGAATCCGTCAAAAACAGAATGCATGGTTATAACCACACGTCAAAAGCACCAGCTATGCCCGCTCTCTCTTAGTCTGTCTATAAACGGCAGCCCAATTGAGCAAGTATCACACCACCGCCTCTTGGGGGTCACTATAGATGATCAGCTTAAATGGCAACTGCATATTAATAATGTGTGCAAAAGAGTTTCCAGAAGCCTGTATATGTTGTCAAAATTGAAAACAATTACTGACACAGATACGCGTCTTCTTTTCTACAATGCTCATGTCAAGTCGCACATAGACTATGCATCAACAGTGTGGGATGGTTCTAGTGATGTACATTTGAAGAGGCTGAACTCCCTACATAGGAGAGCTGCTAAGCTTATATTTCCCGATCCCGAACTCTCAACTGACGAAAAGCTTAAAACTTTAAAAATTCTCCCTCTATCCCAGCACTTTCAGTTCAATAAAGGTGTATTGATGTACAAGCTGTACAAGCAATCATGTCCACTGTACTTGAGTTCTTTTTTCTCAGAACGGACATCTGTAGCTTCTAGACATGGACAACAATTCAAAGTACCCCTGCCGCGTATTGATTTATTCAAAACCAGCTTGTCATTCTCGGGAAGTTCATTCTGGAATTCTATTCCTGCAGAAATTAGAAACGCAAAGACGCTCACCTCATATAGGGACAGCCTCTTCAAACACCTAGAATCTCTGACGTAATCAAATCATTACAGTATTGGGATAACTTACACGTGTGTTCAGATGTGTACATGTGCGTGCTTGTGTGTGTGTGTGTGTATGTATGTGTGTGTGCATGTGTGTGTATGTGTGCGAGAGGAGAGAGAGAGAGAGAGAGAGAGAGAGAGAGAGAGAGAGAGAGAGAGAGAGAGAGAGAGAGAGAGAGAGAGAGAGAGAGAGAGTCCCTTTTTCCCATAGCCGTACCATAATATTTGAATGCCAAAGAGTACCTTTGAATACTGCATGTACTGTGTATAATGTTTTTGCCTTCATATGTGTGTGCTCGATATGTTGGGCGCGCGCTCGCGTATGTGTGTGTGTGTGTGTGTGTGTGTGTGTGTGTGTGTGTACTGTATGTGTGACTCTGTGTGTGTGTGTGTGTGCGCGTGCGTGCATGCTGTGTGTGTGTGTATGTGTGTGTGTGTGTCGGCGTGAGAGAGAGAGAGAGAGAGAGGGGGGGGGGGGAGAGATAGCACCTGCATTCATATTTGCCCTTGCTGTATGAACTTTAATGTACTTAATGATTCTTTGTTTATTGCTTTACTTTGTATTTTTACTCATTTTATACTTTTGTGCGTACGCGTATGCGGGTAGGTATGTCTGGAGTGCGTGTCCGAGAGCGTGTGTTTGTTTTTGTGCGTATGTGCCTGAGTGAGTGCGTGTGTAAGTGTGTGTGTGTGTGTGTGTGTGTGTGTGTGTGTGTGTGAGTGTTCGTGCGTGTGTGCATGCGTACTGAATTGCGGTGTACATGTGTGTGTGTGTGTGTGTGTGTGTGTGTGTGCGTGCGTGCATGCGCGGGTTGCGATGTGCATGCGTGCGTACCTGAGTGCGTGTGTGGGTATGTGTGTGTGTATGTGCGTGGTGCGTGCGTGCGTGAGCGAATGTAGCAGTGCATGCAGCAGTGTGTGGTATGTGTATGTTTACATGTCTATGTCACTTATGTAGTAGATGTAGCAACGGCAAGTTTGAAAACTGGTCCTGTTACCAATAACTTCTACCGTTGGAAAATAAAGGTTCATTGTTCATTGTTCATTGTTCATTGTTCATTTCTCTCTCTCTCTCTCTCTCTCTCTCTCTCTCTCTCTCTCTCTCTCTCTCTCTCTCTCTCTCTCTCTCTCTCTCTCTCTCTTTCTCTGGCCTCATCTACACGCCTTTTCTTTCGCTCGCTCCTGCACGTGCTTGCACACACTCTTGTCTCTCGTGTTCAGGTTCTTTCCGAGTCTCTCTCTTACGATTTTTCGTTGACGTCATTTTTACTTTTTCCGCACTTTTGTTCTTCCTTTTCTTTTATTTTACGTCACCTCCTTCAGTTGCCACATTCCTTCTGCCAATGGAGATAAGTAGCGGCTAATCTCTCTGTTTGTTAGTTTGTCTATTTTGACAAAGGGTATTTACCCGAAATATTAATAAATTGTGTTGTACCCGTCTTTTCTAATCATCCATGGTGTCTGTGTTCATTTGGGCCACTACTGAGTACTTTTCACAAAGGTGCTGTGTACAGAACTAGTGGCTGCGTATGCATATTAGTTCTGTTATTGTTATCAGATGTGGCCTCATCTGTAAGTTTTGGTGCCCCTGTGCATGAGGCCAAAAGTACTTTTCACAGAACTGATGGCTGTATGTGCAGTGTGATTAACTTTATACATGAGATTTGTAGGTGGGCAGCTAAAATACAGGCCATCAATACAAACCACTTTCTTAACCTCAAGTCTCTGTATAGGTTTTACAGTCCACTAATGCCCATCAGTATACAATTGTGCATGTCTTTGGTGTGTGTTCTGCGGTTTTGTGTGTGTGTATGGGGTGGGGTTGGGAGCAGGCGGTGTCTCACATATTATCATGTATATGTATGTTCTCATGTTGTATGCTGATGCGTATATATAAAACCTACATTAAAACAAACAAAAATAAAAACAAAAATAATTTAAGTAGAAAGTTATTTGGGTTTAACGCCGAGCAGGCAACTAAGGCCATCTCAAGGCGGTTAAATAAATAAGATAAAGTAAGTCAAAGATACCTGAGACATATGAATGCTAAGCAAAGGATAGATTATGAACATGCACAGATTTACATGTCTTTTGGTGGGCGTTCTGAGGTTTTGTGTGTATATGTGGAGTTGGGTTGGGAGCAGGCGGTATGGCACCTATTACCATCTATGTATGTGTATATTTTCTTGTTGTATGCTGATGTGTATGTACAAAACTACATTACAAACAAACAAAAATAAATAAATAAATAAATAATTTTAAATAATAAATAAATAAAATAAGTCAGAGATAGCGGGGACATATGAATATGCATGCTAAGTAAAGGTTAGATTATGAAGATGCACAGATGTAAGAATATTGAAAAAAGATTCTTCCTTTTCTCTCATACCAATTGTGATCATGTGCATCTAGGAATTCCTTCTATCCATAATTAAAAGGATAAATAAAAAATATATATGTAAGTGAATAAATAAATAAATAAATAAATAAATAAATAAATAAATATATAAATAAATAAATAAAACATGTAATATGATAATAGAGAGGGCTACTGATAGTATTGCGTCTCATGTAGTCCTGATAAAGCTTGACCATAAGAGTTCTTGTGAGTACCTGAGTGCGGACTGGTTGAATGGGTTGCAAAAACAAAAATTCCTATATTTAGGCGTTCAGCTGAACATGGTAATTTAGATGGAAACGGTTCGGAGATCGATTTTAGTCCGCCTGGCGCGTGTGCTAAGACCAGACGGATAAGACCTTGTTTGACCAGTTAATGTCATCTCCACTAATAAAAAAAGAGCAGGCCCACACATAGAGCCGTTAGGCTGGAAAACAGACGAGGAACATGCATGTTGTATCTGGACTAAAAGTCTTCATAATATTGAAGATGGTCGGCAGACACAATGAAAAACATACACGAAGCGAGTTTACTTTCAATATGCTTTCCTCGCACAAAAGACCGAGTTCTATGGGAAAGGCTGCTTTAAAAACCAGGAAAAACAACGTATATGATGTACTTCAAAGTTCAAATCCAAAATAATCTCTGACTCACTTCAGGAGCAAAGAAAACCTGCATCAAACGTGCGCGTCTGATTGACTTCTTTGGAAGGCATCTCGTTGACCGCCATTTTGAAACTAGCGATGCGAGTATGCTTACAGCATTAAAAATATTAGGTTAAAAATTATTTTATCGTAAATATGTATACACGTTTACTTGCTCATGATTTTAATTTGATCACTGAAATAAACTTGTAACTTCTATCAGTGATTGAAAATTTCAATATTATGCACAAAATATATGTCTTGTACTTTATCTGGGCCCTGTACGAGGACTGGTTCCCCCACAGCGAACAAATAGCGCTCGAAAAACACTTCCCCCCAAAAAAAATTGTCTCCATCCTAAAGACAAATATTGTTGTTATGCCTAAACCATATGACATTAATACTTTCATTTTGTACCTGCAAACCAATGTTACGATTTTGACCAACTACTTACCTCTGCAGATATTGCATAATCTGCTAGACTAGAGAGTCAGTCCCTTTCGTTATCACACCTCCCGAGATGACAACACGCAAGTACTGACGCACAATAGCTCAGATATCCGAACTAATACACAAAAAAAAAAACAACAACAAAAAACAGTCTGGCTAATTGAACCGATAGATTCGATGACGGGAAACAATTTGACATCAAATTTGGAAAACTGAATTTCAAAACAATATTTCAAAACAATATTTCAAAACAATTAATACAGAGATCGTGGATTTCACATGCACACTACCTGCGTATCAGAAATGCATATGTACATGTTCACACAGTTTTATATAGTATGTGGAACTCTGCACGTTCAAATAGACCACTCGGACGCTTTAACCAGTAATAACGCCCTCAACTTTAGGATGCAAACGGGCCCGATCTAGGTAAACGAAGAACAAACAGAGCCATTTGATCAAGTTCAGTTCTCAGCAGCCTTTACAACATACATGGGCTCATGAACATCTATGCCTCATTTGGGTGAAAGGCCATGGATAAGCAAACAGTTTCACCGTGGCTTACTCTCAGTTCCGGGGGATCTAGTAAAGATGTAAATTGAACCGGAAAAATGCACAGATTCTCAAGAGCCGATTCAATCTGTGGGAGGTCATGGTGATCTACGGCAGCTGTCCTGGT
This sequence comes from Semisulcospira habei, assembly GCA_036245525.1. Classification (NCBI taxonomy): domain Eukaryota; kingdom Metazoa; phylum Mollusca; class Gastropoda; family Semisulcospiridae; genus Semisulcospira; species Semisulcospira habei. The sequence goes on from BTPG01000006.1 coordinate 40,058,614, forward strand.
TTGACTAAGACACTGTTTCCAGCCAAAATGAAGAGGAGATAGAAAAAGGAATCTGAAGTTTTGTGTCGGCAACGGTCAACTGCACAAGATAAACATTGGGCAGCTTTGCACCAGCTTGAGGGATTTTCTGACATCACCCCGCGGTCAGGGGGTATCGGATTTCCCTGAACTTTCAGGAACTCCAGTGGAGTTGGATCAAGAACTGCATACCCTATACATCAGTCGTGATTAGTAGTGGGCACTTACCAATGGGGCTGCAGGGACATATACATAAATGGAGCCGGGCAAGATGAATCACCTAAATATCTGCACTCCTTCCATATTCTGACCTAATTTGGATTTAGAGATATCTGTTACATTAGGAAGGGGAAGGAAGCATATCGAATTTTTTGTAGAAAAACAGTTTGAGTCTGGTAACATGAAACGGGTGTGGGAGGGTATGAGTCTGATGGGTGGGAACAAGCAGCAAAAGGCTGTTCCGATATGAGCAAAACTACGGACTATGCCAACGACTTAAATCAGTTCTATGCAAGATTTGATTGTCATGATTTTGAGCATGAGCGGGAACAGGTCAAGGAAATGCTAGTTAGTGGACCTAAAAACATGCAAAGTTAGTTATTTGGGTTTAACGCCGAGCAGGCGACTAAGGCCATCTCACGGCGGGATGGGTAAAAATCTGGTTCAGCCAGACTAAAAGCAAGGTCTTAAGACAAGATGTAAATATAACTTTAAAATATGTCAGGCTAAAATGTCGCACAAGTCTTTAAAAGAAATGTCTACAGACTCTCAAAAAGGGTAAAATAAAGAAATTCACATAGTCAATGAATGCTCAGATCTTGTTAAAATATTGCATTCTCTCAAGAAATTGAAGATTTGGTCCGGGGGAACATCCCGGAACAAAACCTTCAAAGAGTCTGCTGTGAAGTGTTTATATCTCGTGTCAATTAGATCGACACAATACAGCAAAAAGTGTCGAACAGAAAACTGCTCTTCACAGGCAAAACACCATGGACGCTCATCCTGTTTAAGTAAGTAAGAGTGAGTAACATATGTGTGCCCGATGTGGAGCCGAGTAAGAACAGTCTCCTCACGGCGGCTGTCGCAGCGGTAAGGTAGACTGTCGGACACCGTAGGAAGAGCTTCATGCAGCTTGTTCCCTTCCTCTTTGTCCCACTCGGACTGTCACTCGCGGGCTATGTACGCACTAATCACAGGTTTAAAATCACTATAAACAGTCTGTGTGTCAGGGACAGGGTCACTGCGGGCACTGTTGGCAGCAGAATCTGCGATCCTGTTGCCTTCGATGCCCACATGGCCCGGGATCCAAATAAAAATGATGTCATATTATTCCTTCATCAAGTCTGCGTAGAGCTCTCTAATCTGCGCCAGCAGTGGGTGGTCTGTTCCCGCGCACTGAAGGGCCTGCAGGGCAGAAAGAGAGTCAGACAGAATCAGGAAGTTCCTTTCCCGAGACTGATAGGCATGCTTCAGCGGACTGTAGAGCCACTGATGACGACTGTGCCATAGACAAATACGCCGACGACACGGCACTGACAGATCAGATTACAGATGAGGACGACAGACACTATCGACAGGAGATCGACGACTTTGTAGAGTGGTGCTAGCATGCTATAGAAACTATCTTGAATTACATGTTGGCAAAACAAAAGAGATGGTCATAGATTTCAGGAAAAACAAACATCATCCCGATCATGTTGTCATCAAGGGAACAGAAGTTGATCGTGTAGAGTCCTACAAGTATTTAGGTGTTCTTTTTGACAACGCGCTCAACTGGACACAAAACACATGCTATTGTAAAAAACCCATTACGTTTTACTGTTTGCGAAAGCTGAGATCGTTTAATGTAAGCACTCAGCTTTTACAGATGTTTTACTGCTCCAGTATTGTTAGCGTTCTAACCTTTGGACTGACGTGCTGGGGTAGAAATTTATGTAAAATTGATCAAGATCGTCTTAACAAAATAATCCGGAAAGGGGGCGGGGTGATTGGTAGGGCCCAGGATACTTTAGACGCACTCTACAACAAACGGATTACGAACAAACTGGCTGACATTCTTGATGACAAAACACATGCACTTAGATATGAATTTGACAGCAGACGTATCGAACGAAGCGGCAGACTTCGAGTACCCAAAAGTAGTACACCACGTTATTCCAACTCTGTTGTCCCGCAGGTTGTTGCCCTCTTCAACAGTAATATCAGTAGATAGTGTCTGTCGACATTCTTTAGTTCTTTAATTCTAGCCCTTTCAGTAGTTCACTGCAACATTGCTGACACCAAAAGCACAGGGGGAATCCACCGTAAGTGTTTCTGCTGCCAAGAGTGTTACAAAGGTAACAATACGTCTGTTACAGTTCATCTCTTTAATTGAGAGTTATGGGTTATTTAATTATTTCACTGAGTGAATGATGATGCCATGTGTTGTATGGGCAGACAGCGAATTTGCCCATGAGGGATTAATAAAGTATTATTGTATTGTATTGTATTGTATTGTATTGTATTGTATTGTATTGTATTGTATTGTATTGTATTGTATTGTATTGTATTGTATTGGATGGTACCATCCTGGGCATTCACTGGAGTGACTATGTCACCAACGTCGAGGTCCTTGAACAGGCTGAAACTGTGAGCATCGAGGCTTTGCTGCTGCGGACACAGCTCCGCTGGGCGGGACATGTCTCCAGGATGGAGGATCATCGCCTACCAAAGATCACCCTGTTCGGCGAGCTTGCTACTGGACACCGTGACAGAGGGGCACCAAAGAAGAGATACAAAGACTGTCTCAAGAAGTCACTTAGTGCCTGCCAAATCGACCACCGCCAGTGGTCTTCGCTTGCTGCGGACCGTGACACCTGGCGCTCCACCATTTACAAGGCAGCTGTCTCCTTTGAGGACTCTCACAGAGCTAGCCTTAAGGACAAGCGGCTCAGGAGAAAAAACAGAGATGCCGCAGCTCAGAACCCTGGCCATACCTTCCCCTGCAGCCATTGCGGTCGAACCTGCCTGTCTCGGATTGGCCTCCGCAGCCACGAACAAGCCTGCAGACGTCGTGGGCAACTCCTATAAAATCTTCGTTCGCGAAGTCAAGCCAAGAGTATTGTATTGTATTATATTGTATTGTATTGTACATTTGCTGTCATCGGCAGAGGAGAACAACTACAATATATTTAGTAAGTGAACCTCATGAATGCTAGTTAACCCTTTATCAGTTGACAATGGACGCTTATCTGAGTTAATTCAACGCCAAAGAACCCCGGCCAGCCGTGCGAGGAACATGGATACAAAGTGGTGTCAGCGTGAGGCATGAAACCTCATTGGCTGAGGGGGCTCTGATGATGACTTATGTCACAGTGACCAGCGGGGCATAGACTAGAAAGAATATAATTAGATATCGTTTGTTTTTTACGAGTTTGAACTGTCGCTTTCCTTCCTGTTCTCTTCCCCGCCCACCCCCACCTCTATCATTCTGTTGTTTGATTTTGAAGGCAGGAAAGAACACGCCAGGCAAGCGTAGTCCTCCAAAGAAGAAAATAACCTACGGGGCCGCTTATGTCCCTTGCTGTTGGATCGTGTTCACTTTGTCTTGGCAGTAGCGTGGTAAAAGTTTGATATACCTAGCAGATCAATGACGCAGTGCGGGAAACATATTAAACTAACTGTGACTGCAAAGTGCTTCCGATTTTAGTTAGATAAGTAGTTGTTATGGATATTATCATGTTGACCGATCCTTGCAGATCAAAATCAAGGCGTTGGAAACATTTATAGCTAAGTGTTTTCACAAAGCCGCTATCACCATAATCATCCATAAAACAGCTAGAAAGCTACATGCATTTGTTCCATCACTCAATTAAACAATCAGAACATAAATATAGAATATACAGATGAAACGAATTGATATAATAAATAAATCTGAATTATTTTTCAAATACAAATTATCAAAACATAATCCATTTCGCCCCAATTACAGCACCTGCTGGCAAAAAGCTAATCTGGCGCTACCCTTGAATTATCATGGTCGATCCATCTCCTGCAACTGGTACATAGCCGTTAGGTGACACCTTTACAATTTTGGAAATGCGGCCGTGGGGTTAAAGTCAGCATCAGTGTGTTTGTTCAATAATGCAGTTAGAATAATCTTTTTTAAAACGGATGGAATCTGCCTGCAGTTATTTGATAACTTGGATGTAAACAAGTAGAAATGACAACAGTAAAGTGCTGATGAAATGGGATCAGATAAAGTTATCATTATTATTCTTCCATAAAAGCTAGAGTGTACGTACATTAGTTCGATCGCCTGTCTGTAAATAATAATACTACTCCTAATAATAATGTGTGTTCGAGTGTGTATTGTAATAAATCACTCATATATAGAAAGTACTGATGAGACAATGTACCTAAATTGTTTTCCAGCATAAAATTCATTCTGCTGGAGGAACGCATAGACGCCCAAATCTATTTTGTGAAAATCTCGCTGTTCATTGTATTACAATGAAAATCTCGCTTTTTACAAAATGGACAAGTTTACAATCTTTTGATTCCGTAGGCCAGCATTGGTTTGATCACGGCGTAGTAATCAAACAGAAATATCTAAAGTACTGACGAATTAATGCACCGAAATTGCTCGGCCACAGATATAGATTTAGACCACCGTACATCCAATTGTTTACTTCGCTTGCTCACTGATATGTAAACAAACAGAAAACTAACGAAAATACTGATGAATCAATTTACCTAATGTGATTTTACTGATACAAAAAAAGATAATCTTAATGTTACACGCCTACCTAAAAGCAGTTCACAACTACGCATCGTAATTTAAGGGTCTATAAATACTGACCCAAAAGACCCTGTTCACACCACTTCTTCGTCAATCTTGTTACCAGTGAACCGTCCGGGTAAGATCGTCTTTCAGTGTTCTGCTGTTGTTATTGTTTTGTAAACTTCTGTACTTTTTCGAAGGATTTCTATCTGTGTGCTTCTCTGTGGTTTTGGACTTTACGGTTGCAGGCCCGTCCTAAAGGATAGTCCCACGCCTCTTGGCTGTTAAGCAGGGCCGGATCAATTACCTCCAAGGGGGAGGGGGGCAACTACGTGTTTGGGAGAGGGAGGGGGCCAAACAACCCCGAACACGGACTTTGTTATAGCATTTTAACAAATTTGGGGTCTTGGGGGATGGGGGGGCATGTACACCCCCCCTGGATCCGGGCCTGTTAAGGCCTCACAAAATATACTGAGGAGCAAAAGAAATGCGAGATTTTAGAATAATATGAAACACTAAGGTGTGTCACTAAGGTGTTTCCGATGATTCCAAACATGTCGCATTTCTGCTGCTCGTCAGTATGCATGTACAAATGTTACATGCGGTGGCAAAAGCTGCGACATCAGTCACCCTACAAAAAGCATGGTGATCTGCGCCTCTTGCTGACCTTGCATGCCTCATGTAACACATTTACAACGGGGAGACGCCGACCCTGAATTAAGTAACTCCCGTCTGTGTGGGCTGCGGGGGATTTGAGGATGCATGCCTCTGATTGTGGAGCTACGCGTTTAGTTGAACATCTGCAGGAGACGCATATCGTCATGGGTGACGGTGGGAAAAAATTGAAATGACCGAAAACGGACCACGGACTAACTATGCCCCCGGAATACATCAGACCACGGACTAACTATGCCCCCGGAATACATCAGACCACAGACTAACTATGCCCCCGGAATACATCAGACCACAGACTAACTATGCCCCCGGAATACATCAGACCACGGACTAACTATGCCCCGGAATACATCAGACCACAGACTAACTATGCCCCCGGAATCCATCAGACCACGGACTAACTATGCCCCCGGAATACATCAGACCACAGACTAACTATGCCCCCGGAATACATCAGACCACGGACTAACTATGCCCCCGGAATACATCAGACCACAGACTAACTATGCCCCCGGAATACATCAGACCACGGACTAACTATGCCCCCGGAATCCATCAGACCACGGACTAACTATGCCCCCGGAATACATCAGACCACAGACTAACTATGCCCCCGGAATACATCAGACCACGGACTAACTATGCCCCCGGAATACATCAGACCACAGACTAACTATGCCCCCGGAATACATCAGACCACAGACTAACTATGCCCCCGGAATACATCAGACCACGGACTAACTATGCCCCCGGAATCCATCAGACCACGGACTAACTATGCCCCCGGAATACATCAGACCACAGACTAACTATGCCCCCGGAATACATCAGACCACGGACTAACTATGCCCCCGGAATACATCAGACCACGGACTAACTATGCCCCCGGAATCCATGGCTGGCAAGAGACATACAATTAATTCGCAAGAGGCCCCGCGGGTGCACGGGCTCATGAGAATCAATGTCCATGCTCTAGCAGATGGCACAGGCTGGCTGAAGGGCTGTTCTCTCTGAATCCCAAAGCTGAAATTCAGCTTTCTGAAATTTTGAAAAAGCGGAATCAGTCTCCAGGACTGAAGACTGACACCCACGGATCTTCTGCAAGGAATTAAGGTGTACTTGTTGTTGGTATAAAAATCGGAACGGAAAGGTCCTCCATTTGTCGTTATTGTGTATGGCATGTATACTATGTCAATAGAACAAGAAATCCACACAGTACCACGCATTTTAGGAGTTGTAGGAAAAATCATATTACATGTGGTCAGTTTACAGCGCAGAAAATCAGCTAGTTTGACTGTTCATCTTTTTTAAAGGTTCAATATTAATCAAAGTACATAAGAAAATAAGCCAGTATGAGAGGCGACTATCACTTTTTTGTTTTGTTTTTAATTCTCTCTAAGTACATTACTGCACTACCTAGTTTTTCTTTCGTTGTTTATTGACTTAGTGTCCGATGATATGCTACAACAGTGACACACCTTACATTTTCAGGAAACGATTTAGACAAAATATGGTCAAAAGGTGACACTGCACGTAATACCGATTAGACAGATAAAATACGTAATATACTGACTTTGAACATTTCTTTAGAGTTTAGGAAAGTGGACATGTTCATGGCTTAATTTTAGTCTCAGTAAGCACACTTATTACATTTAGTGACGTATGCAGCTGAGAGGCATCGACCCTACAGTAATTCTGTCTTTGTGGGCTGCAGAAGCTTTTGATGCACTATGCCTCTACTTGTCAGGCCACCTGCACCTTATGTGGTCCCTCTATGTACTATGCCTCTACTTGTCAGGTTGGTTGGTTGGTTGTACATTGCTTAACGTCCCGACAACAACAAGACTTTCTCAGGACGTGCCTGCACTGATTGTGAAAAACAAACAAACACTAAACAGAATATTGAATGTATGTCGTCAGCCGGTCTAATACGCTAAATAAACATAAGACCATTTAGCAACACACATCCAATATCAAGAGCTACAGACAGCGCAGACAGTAGTGAGAGTTTAAAAAGGGAAAATACCGGTGAATGGACCAAGGATAGACAGAAACAGATGCCCCAGAATAGAGAGGAAAACCCACCCTGTTGGGCTGACCAGGGTGACTGGGAACTAAAAAGTAGTTAACCCCATCCAAGTCCCCCAGGGCAGACCCGGGTGGGGGTCTTCTTGTCAGGCCATCTGCACCTTCTGTGGTCTATCAATGTACTATGGCTCTTCTTGTCAGGCCATCTGCACCTTCTGTGGTCTATCAATGTACTATGGCTCTTCTTGTCAGGCCATCCGCACCTTCTGTGGTCTATCAATGTACTATGGCTCTTCTTGTCAGGCCATCTGCACCTTCTGTGGTCTATCAATGTACTATGGCTCTTCTTGTCAGGACATCTATGCACTATGTGGTCCATCTACAAGACGCAAAGATCATCAAGCGCCACCGTGAAGATCGACCATATCTCTTTACCCAGTAAGCAAAGGTCCTCAAGCCCTTGACGGCCGCAGTGGGCTACGGGCCCAATGCGGTCGTCCTGGGCCTGACGACTTTTTCCTACTGGGATACAAGGCAGTTGGATGCGGATTGTTTTATTTGATATTTTTTATATATTTTTTAACAGTTGATGTTTTTATAGTAAAACCGTTGTCTGTTAAACATTTGACTTGAGCTACATGTATTGTTGAAAAATGCCTCCCCCTATGCCCAATTTTAAATCTGTTTACCCTGACTATTATTTTTTGTGCCCTAGAACCGAGTCCCGAATCTAACACTCACAAACCAGATAGGTGAGGCTAGCGCTGGCAGAATTGTATGCAAACCAAGGGGAATCACAGCGGCAGGGGATCTAACTGTTTGTCTGTCCAGCGCTGTGATTCCCCTTGGTTTGCATACAATCCGAATCTGACAGCAAAGAATCCTTGACGCATTAACTTACCGGATGATTTGACGGTGACGTATATGATATTTTGGATCATAACGCGTCCCAAACGCCAAAGTCAGTTCCCTTCAGATATCATGGCGCACACTGAAATTGGAGCGGATCCGTTGCCGGCTTGGAGTAGGTTGTTTTCGTCGTTAGACCGGAAGAAAATGCATTTTTTTGAACACGTGATGCTTTATCTCCGCCGCCGATTTGTCTTGGTAAAAGCTGGTGGTGCAGAATAGCTTAGTATTTTTCTTTTTCTTCCCGTAAATAGCCTTCTGAAGGAGTACAGTGTTTTCGTATGTACTGCAAAATGAATGAGGCGTCAAAGGAATATAAGAATATAACGTCATCTTGTTGTCGAGTGACGTAAATGTTTTTTTTTTTTTTTTGTTGAGACATGGAATCTATTTATCCGCCCAAATTCTTCAATTTCTTGTGAACAAAATGACGGGAGGTCTCAAATATTTCACGTCGTAGTAGCTGACAGTGGCTTGTGCATTAAATAAAACCTTCTGGTTCCTTCATTTCTTTTTAAATATTTCTGTCGTTTTGCGCCTCGCCTCGACTCCTACATGTTTTTAACACAGCAGGGACTCTAAGCGCTGTTTCTTAGTATGCGCTTGGATTCCGAGCTACTCAGTCGGTGCCGCACTAGGTACAAGAGGCCACACATACACACACGTACTACGATTGGTAAACAACATACAATGAGATGTATTTGAAAACTCATTATCTTTATTGTCGTCTGCTCCTTCGATTCCGCATGCACGAGCTCTTATACATTTGCACGAGCGTTAGTATTCTCATACTGGGAGTCACATGGCCATTCTCATGATTTGAGTCACCGCAAGTGTTTTTCCCGGCACCGCAAACTGATTTACAAAACCAAGATGGCGTCCGGAAGCGAGTGGGTCGACTCAAAGCATCAAACGTTCAAGCTTTGGTTCAAAGCTGCGACGCACTTTCAGGTAGCAGAACAGCTTTGGACACAGTACAGCATTAATATTAGGCCTTATTTACTTCCTCTTTTGTCAAGTATTTGTGCGCCACCACTTCTACACGTTTTTAACATAGCGGCAGGGAATCCAATCGTCAAGTTGTTCCTTGGTATGCGCTTGGTCTACCAGCTAACAATGATAGCGGGAAGCGCCGTGTGTCTGTCTATATTTGTGTGCGCCACAGGCTGGATTAGAGAGGAGGGAAATAGATCGGAATAATAGGATTAAAAATACTTGAACAAATCTGAATGTTGCTATAAACAAAAAAACCAAAAAACAACAACAACAACAAAAACCTAGACTTATGTGAGCTCCAAACAATACGGTAGACTGGGATGAAATTCTCATCTAGTCAGTTAAGGCCGCTGCGTATGTTCTGACATCAGCGGTGAATAGTCAGATTTGACCACAGGACCGGAAAACCTATATTTTGGGTCCCTTGACATGGTGAGATTTGACAACAAGAGCGTGAAATATATCCGAGTTTGGTCCCCTGACAGCGGCGATGAGTGGTGAGATTTGAGCACGGGGCAAGGAAGCCTACAAAAGTTAGGTCTCCTGACAGCGGCTCTAAACTGTGAGATTTTACCACAGGATCGGCACACCCAGTTAGGTCCCCTGACAGCAGCGCTGAAAAGTGAGATTTGTCCACAGGACAAGGAAAACCATCTGATTTAGGTCCAGTGACATCGGCACTGAATAGTAAGATATATAGACCGGGAAAACATGCATACGATTATTTTCAATTTAATTCAGTCTGCTCATCTCTCTTGCCTTGACGTCGCGAACGAAGATTCTGTAGGGGTTGCCCACGACGTCTGCAGGCATATTCGTGACTGCAGAGGCCAATCCGAGACATGCAGGTTCGACCGCAGTGGCTGCAGGTGAAGGTCTGGCCAGGGTTCTGAGTTGCGGCATCTCTGTTTTTTCTCCTGAGCCACTTGTCCTTACGGCTAGCTCTGCGAGAGTCCTCAAAGGAGACGGCTGCCTTGTAAATGGTGGAGCGCCAGGTGTCGCGGTCCGCAGCAAGCGAAGACCACTGGCGGTGGTCGATTTGGCAGGCACTAAGTGACTTCTTGTATACATTCATAATTCATTTAGCGGTATTACTCGCATTCGTGGGGACCTGGAGTCAAAAACCGTAAAATGCATTTGGGTTGAGTTAAGGGCAAACAAATCCAGCCCCGTGCTGGTCGGGTACATTTACAGGAACCCAGCATCAACATTTCAATGGTTCGACGACTTTATCGTCATGATGGATAAGGTCAGACAGTCCAGCTCTGAAATTTTGATTCTAGGCGATTTCAATATTAACATGTTTTGGAATAACCCTGCCTGGGAGTGCACCATGTCTATGTTTGGTTTAAAGCAGTTATTTAAAACAACAACTCGTGTTAGTCCAACTTCCTCCACCCTTATATACCACATAATATACAACTACCCAATCAAGGATGATGGGAGTATAAGTGACTCAGGCAGGGATTAACGATCACTACCCGGTGTGCTGTTGCTGGGCATTGAAAGCGGATAATTAATTCCGCAAACATCAGCACACGACTATTAGATACAGATCACTTAAACACTTCAGCAAGGAAACATTTCTTTGTGATTTAAGTAGCGCGCATTTTGATACAGCGCACTACCATAATGACCCCAACGATACTTTGTCTGAGTGGTACAGATTGTTCCTTGGTGTTCTCGATAAACACGCTCCATTCAGAGAGAAACGTGTGAAGAACCCCCAGCTTCCCGCCTGGTTAAGTAAGAAAATCAAGGATGCCAAGCACCTCCGAGATGACTATAAAAGAAATAAGGATTTTTTTTAGCTTATTAAAAGCAAAGAAACCATGTTAAACACTTAGTGAGGAAAGCTCAAAGGTAACTTTTTCACCGTCTTATGAAGGGCAAGAAAGATGTATCTGTGTGGCGAGCGAGCAATGCTTTTAAGAGGTCCAAAAATACCGCACAATGTACACAGTTATCAGCTGATACCTTGAATCAGCATTTCCTCTCGGCTGTCAGTACGTTGCTACCTACAAAATACATATTCTGGTCAGTCTTCAGCTGTGTCAGAAAAGCTAAAGACGTTTTGTGCAGAACGACTGGCCCCTGATACATCATTCAGCATTCCCCTGTTAACGATATACGACGTGGGAAAATCCATCTCGTACTTAAAGAACAAAAGTACGTCTGACCATGATGGTATTAGTAGCACAGTTCTGAAAATGGCCCTACCGTATATTGTAAATCCCTTGACATAATGGCCCATTTCGCTACTGTCAACACTATCTAAACCGATAGAAAGACACATTCGCACATAACATTTTCTAGAAAAACACAAATTCATACATCCAACACAATTTGGCTTTCGGCGGAAACACTCCTGTCACACAGCATTGGTACACCTAGTTGACAGGTGGCTTACTGCCATAAATAGCAGTCAAATGACTGGAGCAGTATTTTGGGACCTTTCAAAGGCGTTTGACCTCATCAATCATAAAACTTTAGTTCAAAAACTTACTGTCTATCAACTAAGCGCGGACACCCTTGTCTTCATTACGTCATATCTGCATGGGCATACACAGTATGTCTACGTGAATGGTAAAAACTCACCTGAGGCGGTGATAGAGCACGGAGTACCACAGAGATCGATGGAACACTGGGCGTTTCGTCATCAGATGTAACATATATGGTGAAGACTCTCCAGGACAGTTTAAATGGGGTATCTGAATGGTGCAGAAATAACGCCATGACACCTAATCCCACTAAAACCAAATGCATGCTGATTACCACACGGCAAAAGCTTCAGTTGAACCCCCGTCCCCTTCAACTAACACTTAATGGCCAGCCTGTGGAGCAAGTCAGGGAACAACGCGTGTTTGGAATCAACTTCGATGACAAGTTGTGCTGGCAAGGCTACATTACTAAACTGTGTAAAATAGTATCCAAAAATGTATTCCTCCTGTCAAATTTGAGACATTTCGCTGATAAGCCAACAAGGAAACTTTTCTACTATGCCTATATTCAGCCACATTTGGATTATGCCTCATCTATTTGGGACGGTAGTAGCGGATGCTAATTTAATGTCTGAACTCGCTCCACAGAAGAGCCATTAAACTAATTGTTGACAGACCCTCGGAAGCCATTAGTACTGACAACAAGTTCAAGCTGTTAGACATTTTGCCACTTGAAAAACAGTTTTTATGTATAATAAGTTGGTGCTCATGCGCAAAATCACCCTATGAGAAACACCAGCCTATCTCAATAGTTTGTTCCACTTTGCTCATACGAGGTCCAGTCGAACACCAGGGAACAATCTTGTAGTACCGATGCCTCGGCTGGACATTTATAGGTCGTCATTGTCCTATTCTGGCGCAAAGTTATGGAACTCTATTCCTGTGGATGTTAGAGCCGTACCATCGCTTAAAACTTACAAGACCAAGCTGTTGAAATATCTAGGCAAAACTTAATTTTTCTTTTTCTTTTTTTCTTCTTATTCTTACATGTAGCATTCCATGCCTTGTACGGCATTTCACGGATAGTCTGCATTCTCTTGTAACATTTATGAATGCGTGTAATATCACGCTGGCATTCCACCAAGCCGCATTATGTAATATTCAGTCATGACCCCATGGACTCGGCTGGCCAGACTTGATGCCGTCGATAGACACAGTTGAGACATAAACGCTCGCGCCGTGTGGCGTGCTATAACGGTTTTCTTCGCGTCGACCCGCGCGCGCGATGGTTGCGGGGTCACTGCAAGATTATTTTTACTTCAGACTATAGCAGCTAGTTGTGCGCGGTTTTGGTGCGAGGATGCTATCGCATGTGTGTTAGTTAGTCTGTGTGTGTGTGTGTGTGTGTGTGTGTGTGTGTGTGTATGCGTGTTGTATATGCGTTTGTTGGAGCGAGCCGTGTTGATTTTCATGATGAGAACAACAGCGGTTCCATGTACAAAATCCGTTATGCTTTTTACATTTGCTGTAGTATATATATATATATATATATATATATATATATATATATATATATAATATATATATATATATATATATATATATATATATATATATATATATATATATATATATATATATATTTTTGTGATAGCAATGTATGTGTACATGATACAGTGTATGGCCCCAGGCACCTGGTACAAAGTCCCCTGCGAAGCGCGAATGGCCAGGCACTCCTCACAGATAATACCTCCATCTTGAACCGCTGGTCGGAATACTTTCAGAGCCTCTTCAGCGCTGAGCGCACTGTTCAAGAAGCAGTCGTCCTACAAATCCCACACCTCCCAGTAAAGGTTGAATTGGACGAACCGCCCACCGCTGAAGAGACCCTCACAGCCATCCACCAGCTCAAGAGTGGCAAAGCAGCAGGCATTGATGGAATACCGCCAGAGATCTGGAAACATGGAGGCACAGCACTGCACAACAAGCTCCATGACCTCTTTCTCTGCTGCTGGGAGGAAGGAACACTACCAAAAGATCTCCGTGATGCAGTCGTTATCACCCTGTACAAGAACAAAGGCGAGAAGTCTGACTGTTCCAACTATCGGGGAATTACCCTGCTGTCCATTGCTGGGAAAATCCTTGCAAGGCTGCTCCTGAATCGGCTGGTACCTGCCATCGCTGAAGACCAACTCCCATAGGGCCAGTGTGGCTTCAGAGCAAACAGGAGCACCACCGATATGGTCTTTGTGCTGAGACAGCTACAGGAGAAGTGCAGCGAGCAGAACAAAGGGTTGTACGTAACATTTGTCGACCTAACAAAAGCGTTCGACACTGTGAGCAGGCAAGGCATGTGGCAGATCCTGGAGCGACTTGGCTGTCCCCCAAAGTTCCTCAACATGATTGTCCAGCTACACGAGAACCAGCAAGGCCAGGTCAGACTCAACAATGACCTCTCAGAACCATTCCCTATTTTCAACGGCGTAAAGCAGGGCTGCGTGCTGGCACCGACCCTCTTCACCATCTTTTTTAGCATGATGTTGAAGCAGGCCACAGTGGACCTTGATGATGACGATGCAGTGTACATCAGGTATCGTCTCGATGGCAGCCTGTTCAACCTCAGACGACTGCAGGCCCACACGAAAACCCTAGACCAACTGATTCGTGAGCTGCTTTTTGCTGATGATGCTGCCCTCGTTGCACACACAGAGAGAGCCCTGCAGCGCATCACGTCTTGCTTCGCAGATGCTGCCCAGCTCTTTGGACTCGAGGTCAGTCTGAAAAAGACAGAGGTCCTCCATCAGCCGGCACCCAAGACAGTGTATCGCCCTCCTCACATCACCATTGGCGAGTCTGAACTAAAGTCAGTGCACCAGTTTACTTACCTTGGCTGCATTATCACGTCGGACGCCAAGCTGGACAAGGAGCTTGACAGCAGGCTGGCAAAAGCGAACAGCGCTTTCGGGCGACTTTTCAAGCGGGTGTGGCACAATCAACAGCTGAAAACAGGCACCAAGATCAGCGTGTACAGAGCTGTGGTCCTCACCACCCTGCTGTATGGTTCCGAGTCCTGGGCCCTCTACCGCAGCCAACTACGACTCCTCGAACGCTTCCACCAGCGCTGCCTGCGTACCATCCTGGGCATTCACTGGAGTGACTATGTCACCAACGTCGAGGTCCTTGAACAGGCTGAAACTGTGAGCATCGAGGCTTTGCTGCTGCGGACACAGCTCCGCTGGGCGGGGCATGTCTCCAGGATGGAGGATCATCGCCTACCAAAGATCACCCTGTTCGGCGAGCTTGCTACTGGACACCGTGACAGAGGGGCACCAAAGAAGAGATACAAAGACTGTCTCAAGAAGTCACTTAGTGCCTGCCAAATCGACCACCACCAGTGGTCTTCGCTTGCTGCGGACCGTGACACCTGGCGCTCCACCATTTACAAGGCAGCTGTCTCCTTTGAGGACTCTCACAGAGCTAGCCTTAAGGACAAGCGGCTCAGGAGAAAAAACAGAGATGCCGCAGCTCAGAACCCCGGCCATACCTTCCCCTGCAGCCACTGCGGTCGAACCTGCCTGTCTCGGATTGGCCTCCGCAGCCACGAACAAGCCTGCAGACGTCGTGGGCAACTCCTATAAAATCTTCGTTCGCGAAGTCAAGCCAAGAGGGTGTGTGTGTGTGTGTGTGTGTGTATGCGTGTTGTATGTGCGTTTGTTGGAGCGAGCCGTGTTGATTTTCATGATGAGAACAACAGCGGTTCCATGTACAAAATCCGTTATGCTCTTTACATTTGCTGTAGTATATATATATATATATATATTTTTTTTTGTGTGATAGCAATGTATGTGTACATGATATATGTTTGTGTGTGTGTGTGTGTGTGTGTGTGCGTGCGTGTGTGTGTGTGTGTGTGTGTGTGTGTGTGTGTGTGTGTGTGTGTGTGTGTGTGTGTGTGTGTGTGTGTGTGTGTGTGTGTGTGTGTGTGTGGAGGGTTGTGCAGGCTTGGCTTGGCGCCTGTAGGCTACAAGCTAATCTGGCACAAATCTGCACGCGGCAATTGCACATAGGAGCGCGTGTGTGCAGGTGTGGCTAAGAGAGTGATTTTATGTACGTTATTTCGTTTTGTAGTGTATGCAAACCAAGGGGAATCACAGCGCTGGACAGACAACAGTTAGATCCCCTGCCCCCGCCTATCAGGCACCCAATCGCCAGCCCACAGAG
Source organism: Semisulcospira habei (assembly GCA_036245525.1). Lineage (NCBI taxonomy): Eukaryota > Metazoa > Mollusca > Gastropoda > Semisulcospiridae > Semisulcospira > Semisulcospira habei. The sequence goes on from BTPG01000006.1 coordinate 40,074,664, forward strand.
AAATACGCAGGTATAGAATAAGACGATCACTTCCATCCAACTAACTGTTGTCTGTCCAGCGCTGTGATTCCCCTTGGTTTGCATAGAATTCTGCCAGCGCTAGCCTCACCTATCTGGTTTGTGAGTTTTGTAGTGTGTTACAGGGACAAAAATGAAAACAGGTCTGCGCACCTATTCTTTTATCCTTGGAAAATAAAGTTTCATTTCATTTCATTTCTCTCCCGCAGGTGTGCCTCTCTGTCACTGATAGTTGCTTCGTTGTTCTCATTCAGGATGCGTGCCACGTTGTTGCTGATTGCTGTGTCCAGTCTCCTCGTGTCTGGCACTGAGGGATGGTGGGGTGAGGTTACTGACGTCTTCAAAAAGGTAACAAGGTCCCGCCTATAGTACACAAGCATTATCGAATTTCAAACAAATCTAAAATTTACGAGGAGCTTTTCGGATAATTTGAGATCAAGTGTTTTGTTGCAAGACCACGAAATTGAACAAGAAATATATGTCGCTTTCTGAGCAACATATTACATGTCATGGCAAAATATCGTAAATTTGTATCCATCAAATTTCGATATATAGCATTGCATTAAACGTCACTTTTGGACATTGCCTCAAAACATGACCCAAAACGTGACGTTTTCCATATCTGATTTTGAGTCTTTGTGATAGTGAAAAAGCGTAGCACTTTGAAAATGGGCGGCACGGGTACTTGCCGATTGGCATGCTGCCAAACCTACTTCTGCTCTATATAAGATAAACGTTGTTAGGTGGATAAAGCATTTTTCTTCAGAAATTTCTGGCTTCTAAGTGAGCAAAGTGCAAAAAGACGAACTTATAATAATAAGTTAACTCCTCGTGTCCAGACCCACGATGATTTAGCCTTACAGAGATTGTTGAATGTGTTGCCGTACATTCATCATCTGTGTACAGAGTCTTGAGCAAAGGACTGAGATACAGGGAGGTTTGCACACGTTGGGTCCCGTATTTATTTACACATGACAACATGAGGGGTGGGGTGAGTTTTGACATGGCTCGCCTAGAAAAGTACAATCAACGTGACCTAAGACGCTTAAATGAGATAGTTACATGCAATTAGTTTTGGAAGTATACATTTCAGCCCTATGCAAAGGTTCAGAATGCGTCCAGGGTGTACAAAGATCGGCCTTCTGCTAAACCTGCATGACGACGTAAACTTGATATCAAACGAAAGTTGTGTACATTGTCTTTTTTAATATTGAAAAAAACTGTTCTACAAGTACCGTGCAAGACAGACGACAGCATCAATACCAAGTACAAAACAAACTCTGTACTTCATGAAGTGAACCGATTAACAAACAAACAACAACGAAAACAACAATAACCACTGCAAGATAATTTAAAAGCAGAAAAACGACCACAACAGCGCCCTCTAGTCACAAGTAAACACGCTCCCATGCACGCACACAAACATTAATGTGGTAAAATATATTGTCCATTATTACTTCTTAACGCCGCCAAAATAACACTGTGTAAAGGAGGCCACATAAACTTTGCTCACGGCCTCCATCTCTCTATAAAATATACAATAGCATTGCTCTTTGTCTCGCTCAATCAGAAGTAAAGTCTTGTTTAACTCATTCGAGACGGACGGCTGAAGCCGCGTATCCGAATGACGTTTGTCTTGAATGAGTTGAAGCACACGCTAAAGGCAACTTGGACGAGATGCTGATATTGTAAATCCATCCTTGAACAGGTTGCCGACACGACTATGAAGGTTGTCAACGTAGTTACTAATCCTGTACAAAACCTACCCGATGTATTTATGGGTCGTTGGAAGCGAGCGGCAAGTGACTCACCGACACCCGAGCAGATCAACGTACTGAAGAAGACGTGCGACGACCTCGTTGATTCCGGAGAAATTGGCCCCAACAGCGACCCAGCAGACTTCCTACCTTACGTGGCAGCTGAATGTAAAGGTAAATGTGTTCGGATATGTGGTTTTGACATTAAGGCCTCTCGCTTGTAAAGTAAAAAACAACAGCCCCCCTCCCTCCCACCCCCCAAAAACAAAACAAAACAAAACAAAACAAAAAAACCAAACAAACAAACAACAACAACAAAAACAAGAACAACCAAACCCAGCTAAACAAAACAAAACAAAAAAAACACAAACAAACAAGCAAAAAGCCCAAACAAAACAAAACTCCCCCCCCCCCCAAATAAAAAAAAATAAAAAAAAGCACACACAAGAAAAAACAAAACAAAAACACAACAACAAACAACAAAAAACAAAACAATACAAAACAACAATACACACACAAGCAAACAAACACAAGCAAATAAACACAAAAAGCAGATAAACAAAAAACAAAACAACAACCCCAAACTGTTTTAAACTTGAAACTTAATAATCTAAATTAAACGTGCATTACAAAAGTTTACCTACACCCCCCCCCCCCCTTCCCCCACTCCCGTTGTTTCATATTTTGGCGAGTGGTGAGAGTCTTTAACACACGTGCCTTCTCTCTCCACCCCCACCTACCCCCTAACCAGCACTCCCCCCCCCCCCCCCCCATTCCCATTCCCCCGCAGTTTTGATTTTCAGCACCTATAATGAAGGTCTCGCGTCGGGGAGGCCTTTTGTATCTCAGTGGTTGAGGTCCCAAACTGACCAAAAGTTGGAAACCCCCTCATCCTCGAGGTAACTGATCCGCCCCTGCTACAGATAGGAGTTTGACATAATAATTTACCAATAGTTGTTGCTATACATAACCAACATTTATAGCATATTGTCTGAACAGATGCTTCGTAATAGGTCATTAGAGTATCATACATGTCAGTTGAATACAGAGAGTGCGCTTTGAAAAAAATCGCATATATCCATATGTACCGTCTCCATAAAGTCGTCCGGCCCTTCTTTGACACATGTATTGATATATTGTATAACAAGCAAATTAATATTCATGAGCTTTCTAGCTATACGGGCTCGGGAAGTTCCCCGCGTTGCCTAGCAGCGTCGGCGCGTCAGCCGCCATCTTAAGAGGATACCCACTGATAGTCATTGTATAGTAGCGAAATCATAGTGTTTCAACACGTTTTTCTTCATTTTTCTTCCTCTTTGGAAACAAACAAAAACAGATTCTGGTGAGCGGTTTCCTACAGTGAGGGCAAGACTTGCTGTTATTGCTTATAGTACGTCAGGACTTTCCTGACATAAAAACAGCGATTTCCCTATGAGCGCTTAGTCCCGTATCCTCACAAGATGGCCGCCACCACAGGCGTGATGACGTCAGCTTCCCGAGCCCTATACTTTCCTTCCCAAAATCCCTTGCGCACCAAGAAGATTCTATCGTGATGATACTTGGATTTTCAAAACGGAAATGCGAAATATGCTCACACTGCAACATTAACGCGCTCCTTATGTGTAGTAGTAATGACATACTTCTTAGTGTGTATGAGTGCTCGAAATGCATATCATATACACACACACTAAAGGAGAAAAGACGCCAGGAAACGTGCGAGTCGCTGGACTGACAAGCCGAAATTGACGATTGAGATGTCAGCTGGCGATATCGACAACCTGAGAAAAGAACTAAGTAAACAAACCTGCTGACATTTTCCGCAATCATGCGTGATCTAGTTATAAGTAGAATTTACTCAGCAAACACGCACGGTTATACATGAACTGATGTCTTTATAGTCAATCGAAATAGGCCGCGTACTGAGTCGACAGCGTTGTGCAGCGGTCTGCCATTCATGTGTTTTGTCTGAGTGGTTTGCCACCCGGTTCTAGTGGGTGGGTTATGTGTGTGTGTGGGGGAGGGGAGGGGGGAGGGGGGGGGGGCGGAGACTAACAGGGGCAGCTATTCCCTATGGAGTACGACCTGAACACTGATCAATTCGGCCGCATTGCAACTGTGCCATTTTAAACGGACGCTACCTGAACAAGCCCATCGTTTTGCGGGGACATGTAACCCCTTCCCTGCCGCTGTACGTACATTTTTGTTTCTGAAATCTTTGTTCATTCACCGACCAGAAGTCAACACCGTCCAAACACATGGATAGTAGAGGCAAGAGGCGTAGATCCTCGTGAGCCCCTGCAGTCGCGGCGGCTCATGAGGATCTATGGCTCTTGCAGATGGATCGTGTTCACTTTTTCTCGGCAGTCAAGGGGTTAGTAGACCTGCTTTATCTCAATCGAGACGTGCCGCATCTGGAAATCCGCGTATCCGAGTGTAGGGCTCCAATGTGTTAGAGCATTTCTGCTTAACCCATTCAGCCCTGACGCCCTACAGCAGGAGATTGCATCGACCATGATAATTCAAGGGTATGCCAGATTAGCTTAGCGCTTGTCGGCACGAAGCTAATATGGCACTGCCCTTGAATTATCATGGTCGATCCATTTCCTGCAACTCTCTCTCTCTTGGCTTGACTTCGCGAACGAAGATTTTATAGGAGTTGCCCACGACGTCTGCAGGCTTGTTCGTGGCTGCGGAGGCCAATCCGAGACAGGCAGGTTCGACCGCAGTGGCCAGGGTTCTGAGCTGCGGCATCTCTGTTTTTTCTCCTGAGCCGCTTGTCCTTAAGGCTAGCTCTGTGAGAGTCCTCAAAGGAGACAGCTGCCTTGTAAATGGTGGAGCGCCAGGTGTCACGGTCCGCAGCAAGCGAAGACCACTGGTGGTGGTCGATTTGGCAGGCACTAAGTGACTTCTTGAGACAGTCTTTGTATCTCTTCTTTGGTGCCCCTCTGTCACGGTGTCCAGTAACAAGCTCGCCGAACAGGGTGATCTTTGGTAGGCGATGATCCTCCATCCTGGAGACATGTCCCGCCCAGCGGAGCTGTGTCCGCAGCAGCAAAGCCTCGATGCTCACAGTTTCAGCCTGTTCAAGGACCTCGACGTTGGTGACATAGTCACTCCAGTGAATGCCCAGGATGGTACGCAGGCAGCGCTGGTGGAAGCGTTCGAGGAGTCGTAGTTGGCTGCGGTAGAAGGCCCAGGACTCGGAACAATACAGCAGTGTGGTGAGGACCACAGCTCTGTACACGCTGATCTTGGTGCCTGTTTTCAGCTGTTGATTGTGCCACACCCGCTTGAAAAGTCGCCCGAAAGCGCTGTTCGCTTTTGCCAGCCTGCTGTCAAGCTCCTTGTCCAGCTTGGCGTCCGACGTGATAATGCAGCCAAGGTAAGTAAACTGGTGCACTGACTTTAGTTCAGACTCGCCAATGGTGATGTGAGGAGGGCGATACACTGTCTTGGGTGCCGGCTGATGGAGGACCTCTGTCTTTTTCAGACTGACCTCGAGTCCAAAGAGCTGGGCAGCATCTGCGAAGCAAGACGTGATGCGCTGCAGGGCAACATCATCAGCAAAAAGCAGCTCACGAATCAGTTGGTCTAGGGTTTTCGTGTGGGCCTGCAGTCGTCTGAGGTTGAACAGGCTGCCATCGAGACGATACCTGATGTACACTGCATCGTCATCATCGAGGTCCACTGTGGCCTGCTTCAACATCATGCTAAAAAAGATGGTGAAGAGGGTCGGTGCCAGCACGCAGCCCTGCTTTACGCCGTTGAGAATAGGGAATGGTTCTGAGAGGTCATTGTTGAGTCTGACCTGGCCTTGCTGGTCCTCGTGTAGCTGGACAATCATGTTGAGGAACTTTGGGGGACAGCCAAGTCGCTCCAGGATCTGCCACATGCCTTGCCTGCTCACAGTGTCGAACGCTTTTGTTAGGTCGACAAATGTTACGTACAGCCCTTTGTTTTGCTCGCGGCACTTCTCCTGTAGCTGTCTCAGCACAAAGACCATATCGGTGGTGCTCCTGTTTGCTCTGAAGCCACACTGGCCCTCTGGGAGTTGGTCTTCAGCGATGGCAGGTACCAGCCGATTCAGGAGCAGCCTTGCAAGGATTTTCCCAGCAATGGACAGCAGGGTAATTCCCCGATAGTTGGAACAGTCAGACTTCTCGCCTTTGTTCTTGTACAGGGTGCTAACGACTGCATCACGGAGATCTTTTGGTAGTGTTCCTTCCTCCCAGCAGCAGAGAAAGAGGTCATGGAGCTTGTTGTGCAGTGCTGTGCCTCCATGTTTCCAGATCTCTAGCGGTATTCCATCAATGCCTGCTGCTTTGCCACTCTTGAGCTGGTGGATGGCTGTGAGGGTCTCTTCAGCGGTGGGCGGTTCGTCCAATTCAACCTTTACTGGGAGGTGTGGGATTTGTAGGACGACTGCTTCTTGAACAGTGCGTTCAGCGCTGAAGAGGCTCTGAAAGTATTCCGACCAGCGGTTCAAGATGGAGGTATTATCTGTGAGGAGTGCCTAGCCATTCGCGCTTCGCAGGGGACTTTGTACCAGGTGCCTGGGGCCATACACTGCTTTCAGTGCTTCGTAGAAGCCACTGTAGTCACCATTGTCAGCACAAAGCTGGGTCCTCTGTGCAAGTCTGGTCCACCACTCATTCTGGAGATCAACTAGTGCATAGTCATTAGAAGATGCCTCCAAAATTTGGGAAATACGTCCGTCGGGCTGAATGAGTTAAAGGCATATGCGGTCGACTTTGTGTCGACAATGGCCTGTGGTAAATGAGGTGGACGAAAATATGTAACAGACCACGTTTTACTGGTCAGTTCCATCAGTCACTCAAAGCAAACACGTGCGCACAGTTAATCCAGCAGACTGCTGCCGTTTAGTTCGTCATGCGACATTATAAGTTATTGGTCGCAGGGGTTTACTACACGGACCCTTGTAGGCCTGAGGGAGGTCAAAAGAACCATTGTACGCCCGAAGGCCTGAGGGGTACAATGGTTGCTTTGACTTCCCGAAGGCCTACAAGGGTCCTTGCAGCAAGCCCCTGCTATCAATAACGTATTTGTTTTCATTCCTCCACTATTTTCGTAAAAGAAATCAAGAAGACATCTTCCGACCTGGATCACGCCAGACATGACTGACGTCAAAGGAATATACATTTATACATAATAGACTTATGACGTAATTTAAAATATTTCATGACGTTGCCGTCTCCGTGAGTACTGAGTGTGCTTGTTGTTTCGAACAATACTAAGTAATTTTATACTTAACGTTTGGCGATCTTTAGTTATAGAACAAAACTCGCATCCGGCAAGATGCGTCACAAAGAGGGCTACAAGAAGTCCGCCATTTGTCGCCACAACAGTTTTTGTATCACGGTCACATGGTACGGTTTGCGCTAAAGGGACTGGTCGTGTGATTAGGGATGAAAACAATTAGTTATATTACGAGTGAGGCTTTGTCAGTGGTTTTTGTCGCCTCGAGGGTGCGGTCATGTGTGTCACTGTCGGAGGTAAGAGTCTCGGGCTAAAGCCCTCCCCCCTCCCCCGCCCGACCGGACCCTCGAGGTAATAAAACGATTTTTTCCGCAACTGTAAAAAGTAATAGCGTGAAGAATACCCTTTAAAGGAACACTTTACGTGTGACGGAGATATTTAGGGGACGTAAATCAACCTCGCGCAAACTGCATTCGCCTAGAATTTCCCTTTAATTTATCACATGGTTTTGAGTCATTCTTTTGTATAAAATTAGTAATATAGTCCGAAGACAACGCGTGCATATACTTATTTTGTTGCGTAACCCCCTCAATTATTATTTACCCAACATTTTGTTTCTTCGCCGTTTCGAATACCGTCGTTATGTGATAGGGCCTTCGCTTCAGGTGTGTTTTCATGTCGTTATATTATTTAACTTATCCAATTATTCAGTTATGTTTTGTATGCAACTGGTCAGTACCAGCGGTATCACAGAACACCTACATATAGGTAGACCCCGAACGTATTTATTTATGAGCATGATTTTGTTTAGAGGTTTGACTGAATGAAGATTAGGGTGTGTTTGTACCGAGAAATGTGACTGGGCAAAGATTTATTTGGCAGAGAACGCTTTGGCTCAGCGAGTAACGTTGTCATCGTAACAGGTAATAAGGGAGTCTACTTATATTAATTGTGTAATATGTGACAAAGGGAATCCCGTTGCCTTGAGAACGGACCATCAGGATAAAAATTAAATAGTGCCAGGCCAATGAGAAAAAGTGTAAAGAGACTGAAAGAAGACAATTGGTTCTTATTGTCCATCACAGTCCTCATTGTTTGCACGGTAAGCCCACTAAACCACTAAATAACTAATTAACTCAATAAGTACGGACGAACGGACGGAACGGGACACACGAAAGAACTCTAAGTATCGTACGAACGAAGAAATAAAGTAACTAACAAAGTCACTCTTAAACTAAATAGTGTCCATGATATGCCATTTAAGGCTCATGAGATATAAATATGTCATTGGTCATACATAGAATTAAGAGGAAGGAACGGTTAAAGAGAAGGAACGGTGAAACATGCAATTTGTAATCACTACGTTGCTTTTTTCTCCCCAGGTGAATCCCAGTGCTTCGGATTATCCATGCGTAAGTAACTATTATATAAATGTAACGTCACACACACACACACACACACACACACACACACACACACACACACACACACGAACGCACGCGCACACACACCATGGATTATTTTGGCTAAAGATTTCTTGCAACAACCAATGTCAGCTAGAGTCAGACGCACCGGGCTACAATATCGTTGTTACGAGTAAATACAATACAGATAAAGGTTAAATAGGACTCATATCTCTGTGGTGCGTTCTATGTTATTACGGCGAGACAAACGGCACACTCCGTTTCATACACCGCTGACACACATGCGTAACGATTAATAAGTGTATTGTACTGTACTGTATTGTATTGTATTGTACAGCCGCACTGCATTGCATTATACAAAATGTAACTAATATTTTTCACAGAGTTCATCACAGAGTGCATCCGCTCAGCGAGAGACGGAGTCGCCGCGTAAGATTGGACATCACAACACAAGATGTCATGCAAGTGACGTCACTTAACACACTGAGCCGTAAGGCTGAAATTCGGAAGTCGTCATCTGAAGACCACATTAAAGTTCAGGAGACAGATCGACAATCATAGTTCAAGTATGGTGCCTGAATAGCTGGGCGCCTATAGGCGCCAAGCTATTCTGACATCAAACTTGAACTATAATTTGCGACCCATACGTTGTCGCAGTGTGTCAGGACTCAGTTTGTTAAGTAATACGTCAAACGATACATGATGCTTCAAGTCTAAACGACATTTCTGTTGTATATGTTTGGGTCATGCTGAATTCGCTTCATTTGCATGTTTATCACAAACATATGAAATAAAGCAGAAGTATTCCACACGTTTGTTGTGAGATTCTATTGCTGTTTCTTTTGTTGGTACTGTTTTTTGCTTTATTTGTTTGTTTGTTCTTGAATATTTGTCTGTGCATTTTGTTTCTATTTCACATTATCAGTTTAATGTTTGTATGATTGACCGTCTCGTTTGCGTGCTTGTTTTCCCACGATTTAAAATGCAAAGACCGTGATAATATACCGTCAAGGCAAAGAAAACACTTGACCCATTCAGCCCTGACGCACTACAGCAGGAGATGGGTCGACCATGATAATTCAAGGGTAGTGCCAAATTAGATTGGCGCCTGTCGGTGCCAAGCTAATCTGGCACTGCCCTTGAATTATCATAGTCAATCCATCTCCTGCAACAGGTGCATAGTCGTTACATGACGCTTCAAAATTTTGAGAAATACGTGCGTCGGGCTGAATGAGTTAATGGAAAGATTTATATAAAAATACAACGCACTCTGTAAACAATCTATACACAATCACTGACCATTCAAATGTGCATGTCATTCATTCACTAAAGGGAGGTGTTGCGTTTATACCGAGACCAAGGAGTACTAAAGACTTTAGTACTCCTTGACCGAGACTCATCAGTACACACACACACACACACACATATTACAGACGACTTACACTTATTGGTTGATCTGTGACAAATGTCAGTGGTAGCACACACTAAATAAATGCTGCTCTAATGTTGTCAGTCTTGCAGCTTCACAGTATGACTTCAGTTCTACCATTCTTTTTACAAGACATGTGAGCAGGCACACGTCACAAAGGGTTTTAACTGCCGTTTGAACATAAAACCAAAGGAAATCTCCAGTGTATAAAAGAGAAGAAGAGCAGAAAAGTATTTCATTTTACGAAGAAGTACCCAACGGAGAAAGAAACACGCTTAGAAAAGACGGGTACAACACAATTTATTAATATTTCGGGTAAATAACCTTTGTCAAAATAGACAAACAAACAAACAGAGAGATTAGCCGCTACTTATCTTCATTGGCAGAAGGAATGTGGCAACTGAAGGAGGTGATGTAAAATAAAAGAAAAGGAAGAACAAAAGTGCGGAAAAAGTAAAAATGACGTCAACGAAAAATCGTGAGAGAGACTCGGAAAGAACCTGAACACGAGAGACAAGAGTATGTGCAAGCACGTGCAGGAGCGAGCGAAAGAAAAGGCGTGTAGATGAGTGTGATAAAGCTCTATGCTTGTGCATAGTGCTCGCACAATAGGATTAGTACGGTACGGTTTTTGTTAACGGTTTGTTTGTGCCGAAAGTCCGTGGGGCCTGCTGCCCATGTGGAATATGTAAGACATGGTTAGCACGGGAATTTTTAGTGAGTTCTGTTTAGTGAGTTCTAGGCGGAAGCTGTGACTGTCAGAGGTCTAGTTTGGTTAGTGCGGGCTGTTTTGTCGTATGGAACGGTTGTTGAGTTACCTAGCCCGCATTCCAAGACTCTGAAGCCTAGATTTCAGGTATGTTTCTATAAACGTAGTATTGATAGTTGTTTAGTTAAAGACAGTATGCGTGGTAAGATTAATGTGGTTGTATAGCGGTGTTCCGGTTTGGTTTAGTTATAGTATGTTTAGAATTCGGTGAAGTAACCGGTGTTTTTTGTATACAGTTGTTTACCGAGTTAGATGACTAAAGGAATATGAAGTGTGTATGTCTAAGCCGCTATGACGATAGTACGTGGTTGGGTCAGCATAGTCTTTTCCAGGGTATAGAGTAATGTATAGCAAGAGTGTTAGGCTATAATCTGTTTCAAGATAGTGACAGAGATATGGGGGTGATACGAAGATAGTTTATGAAGCACGTGTGTGTGTGTGAATGAACGTGTGAGTTATTTGTATCAGCCAGGTTACGTGACGTTTCTCATTGATCCAATATGTTGTATGTTTAGCAAGTGTTACGTTGGGACTTTTGTCTATTCAGAGTTCTTGTAACGAGAGTGGAAGACGGACGCCGAGACGTCGAGTCGCAGGTGGGACCTACGTGAGGTCATCCCTCCAGCTCTTCTGAGAGTGAGTCTGACTGAGGACCAAGACACCCAAGTCCAAGTGAGAACTGAGTACCGTACGAGAACAAGGACGTCCGTGCCAAAGAGAGACAGGACGGCAACAAGCGTACGACGAAGGACTTTCACGCCTAGAGTGAGAAGGACCAACGTAACCAGACAACAACATCAAACAGGTTGGAGGCAATGTGAGACTAAGACCTAACCTGGCAAAGATACTGTGATACGTGTGTGGTGTGATAGTAGAATATTGTATATAGTTGATAGTCATTTAAGTCATTCTTTTTCATTTATACTGTATAAAGGTTACTTTAGAAAGGGAGCCCGTGTGTTTGTTTTACCGCATGAATGCGCCCGTCTGAGTCAGTGGCGGTGTATGCGTCTGTTGCGTGAGAGTCTGTGCGTACGACTGTGGGCAAGTCTGCGTGCGTTACAATGAGGCCAGAGAGAATGAATGAATGAATGAAACTTTATTTTCCAAGGATAAAAGAATAGGTGCGCAGACCTGTTTTCATTCTTGTCCTTGCTACACACTACAAAACAAAATAACGTACACACACACACACACGCGCGCCGGTGTGCAATTGCCGCGTGCACAGGTTTGTGCCAGATTAGCTTGTAGCCTACAGGCGCCAAGCCAAGCCTGCACAACCCTCCACACACACACACACATTGATTGATTGTACATTGCTTAACGTCCCGACAGCAACAAGGCTTTCTCAGGACGTGCCTGCACTGCTTGTGAAGAAAAAAAACCCACAAAAAACCCCAGAACATTGAATGTATGTCGCCAGACGGTCAAATACGTTAAATAAACCTAACACATGGGGCCTAAATAATGCTAAGACCATTTAGTAACACACATCCAATATCAAGAGCTACAGGCAGTGCAGACAGTAGGGAGAGTTTTAAAAAGGCAAATACATGTGAATGGACAAAGGGTAGACAGAAACACATGCCCCAGAATAGAGAGAAAAACCCACCCTGTGGGGCTGACCAGGGTGACCCTGGGAACTAAAAAATACCTAACCCCACCCAAGTCCCCCAGGGCAGACCCGGGTGGGGACCACACACACACACACACACGCACTGACACACACATACACACACATCAGTATATCATGTACACATACATTATATCACTTAAAACTATAATACAGCAAATATAAAAAGTATAAAGGATTTTGTACATAAAACCGCTATTGTTCTCATCATAAAAATCAACACGGCGGCTCACTCCAACAAACATAAACAGGCATACACACACACACACACACACACACACACACACACACACACACACACACACACACACACACACACGCACGCACACACACACACACTCGCACACACACACACGCGCGCGCGCGCGTGCGCAAGCACGTAGGAATGCGCGCGTGCACACACATACACTTGCACACACTGACACAGATACTATGGACGGCATCCCGTCTGGCCAGCCGAGCCCATGGGGTCATGGATATTACATAATGCGGCTTGCTGGAATGCCAGCGGTATATTACATGCGTTCATAAATGTTAGAAGAGAATGCAGACTATCCGGGAAATGCCGCATAAGGCATGGAGTGCTACATGTAAAAATAAAAATAAAAGAAAAATTAAGTTTTGTCTAGATGTTTGAGCAGCTTGGTCTTGTAAGTTTTGAGCGATGGCGCGGCTCTAACATCCGCAGGAATGGAGTTCCATAACTTTGCACCAGAATAGGACAACGACGACCCGGCTATAAATGTCCAGTCGAGGCATCGGTACAACAAGATTGTTCCCTGGTGTTCGACTGGACCTCGTATGAGCAAAGTGGAACAAACTGTTGAGATAGGCTGGTGTTTCTGATAGGGTGATTTTGCGCATGAGCACCAACTTATTATACTTAAACTGTTTTTCAAGTGGCAAAATGTCTAACAGCTTGAACTTATTGTCAGTATTAATGACTTCTGAGGGTCTGTCAACAATAAGTTTAATGGCTCTTCTGTGGAGCGAGTTCAGACTTTTTAAATTAGCATCGCTACTACCGTCCCAAATAGATGAGGCATAATCCAAATGTGACTGAATATGGGCATAGTAGAAGAGTTTCCTTGTTGGCTCATCAGCAAAATGTCTCAATTTCTACAGGAGGAATACATTTTTAGATACTATTTTACACAGTTTAGTAATGTGGCCTTGCCAGCACAACTTGTCGTCTAAGTTGATTCCAAGCACGCGATGTTCTCTGACTTGCTCCACAGGCTGGCCGTTAAGTGTTAGTTGAAGGGGAGGGGGGTTCAACTGATGCTTTTGCCGTGTGGTAATCAGCATGCATTTGGTTTTAGTGGGATTAGGTATCATGGCGTTACGTCTGCACCATTCAGATATCTCATTTAAACTGTCTTGGAGAATCTTCACCATACATGTTACGTCTGATGACGAAACGTCCAGTGTTCCATCGTCTGCAAAAAGACTGCAAGTTACACTGGAGTCAGATATATGTAATGGAAGGTCGTTTATAAAGACAGAAAACAATAATGGACCAAGAATCGATCCCTGTGGTACTCCGTGCTCTATCACCCTTTCAGGTGAGTTTTTACCATTCACGTAGACATACTGCGTACGCCCATGCAGATATGACGTAAGGAAGGCAAGTGTGTCTGCGCTTAGTTGATAAACATTAAGTTTTTGAACTAAAGTTTCATGATTGACGAGGTCAAATGCTTTTGAAAGAGAGAGAGAGAGAGAGAGAGAGAGAGAGAGAGAGAGAGAGAGAGAGAGAGAGAGAGAGAGAGAGAGAGAGAGAGAGAGAACGAACGGGGATTACCCTTGGGCACGAAGTAGGCTGAGTGTCTAATACACAAAGCCTGCTAAACACCAACCCGAAGGCAAACTTTATATCACCTTCAAGTTGAGGACTACCTCGGGGAAAAACGGGAGGACCCCGGGGAAAAAAACCCAGCATTTAGCACGGTACACAACAAGGAATAAGTCATGAAAACAAAGTAAAAAATCAAATTCAGTAAGAGAATAATTAGGTATAAGTGGAGAGTAGGTAGTTGTGAAACCGTCTTCAAGGGTAACTAAAACAATATATAAAAAAAATAATAAGGGGGGGGGGGGGGAGAGAGAGAGAGAGAGGCGGGGGGGGGGGGAGGGAGGGGGGGGGGGAAAGGAAGGGGAAGAAAGGAAAAAGCGTAAAGAGGGCTAGAGAGAAGTGTTAAGTGGGGGAAGAAAGAGGGAGAGAGAGAGAGAGAGAGGGGAAAAAAAAAGAAAAAAAAAAAGGGGTGGGGTGGGGGCGGAAGACAACCAGCCAGAGCCACCAGCCCCACCCAACAAGCACCCACCAGCTCACAGAAAAACACACAGGCACGCAACAAGACGACCACATAAATCCCCAAGGGATGCACACGATCGCCCCGCCCCAAAACCGCGTATTACTCCGTGAGCCGGAGACCGGGCGCCCGACAGGGAAGGGCAAGGGATCCAACTAAACGTTCGGCCAGCGCTGAGAAAGTCCCCAGGGGAAATGTACAAATCAACCAGCGCCAACCTCACCTAACTGGTTAGTGAGTAGTAAAACAGTGAGGTAAAGGTACAGTTAGCAGACACAAGCAAGGTAAAAAAATGTTAATCTTTCATATTCATCCCGAGTGCACTGTTTTACTACTCACTAACCAGTTAGGTGAGGTTGGCGCTGGTTGATTTGTACATTTCCCCTGGGGACTTTCTCAGCGCTGGCCGAACGTTTAGTTGGATCCCTTGCCCTTCCCTGTCGGGCGCCCGGTCTCCGGCTCACGGAGTAGTAATACGCGGTTTTGGGGCGGGGCGATCGTGTGCATCCCTTGGGGATGTATGTGGTCGTCTTGTTGCGTGCCCGTGTGTTTTTCTGTGAGCTGGTGGGTGCTTGTTGGGTGGGGCTGGTGGCTCTGGCTGGTTGTCTTCCGCCCCCACCCCACCCCCCCCCTTTTTTTTCCCCCTCTCTCTCTCCCTCTTTCTTCCCCCATTTAACACTTCTCTCTAGCCCTCTTTACGCTTTTTCCTTTCTTCCCCTTCCTTTCCCCCCCCCCCCTCCTCTCTCTCCCCCCCCCCCCTTATTATTTTTTTAATATATTGTTTTAGTTACCCTTGAAGACGGTTTCACAACTACCTACTCTCCACTTATACCTAATTATTCTCTTACTGAATTTGATTTTTTGCTTTGTTTTCATGACTTATTCCTTCTTGTGTACCGTGCTAAATGCTGGGGTTTTTTTTTTCCCGGGGTCCTCCCGTTTTTCCCCGAGGTAGTCCTCAACTTGAAGGTGATATAAAGTTTGCCTTCGGGTTGGTGTTTAGCAGGCTTTGTGTATTAGACACTCAGCCTAGTTCGTGCCCAAGGGTAATCCCCGTTCGTTCTCTCTCTCTCTGGCCTCATCTACACCCTTTTCTTTCGCTCGCTCCTGCACGTGCTTGCACATACTCTTGTCTCTCGTGTTCAGGTTCTTTTAGAGTCTCTCTCACGATTTTTTCGTTGACGTCATTTTTACTTTCCCTCCCCCCCCCCCCCCCCCCCCCCCCCCCCCCCGCACTTTTGTTCTTCCTTTTCTTTTATTTTACGTCACCTCCTTCAGTTGCCACATTCCTTCTGCCAATGAAGATAAGTAGCGGCTAATCTCTCTGTTTGTCTATTTTGACAAAGGGTATTTACCCGAAATATTAATAAATTGTGTTGTACCCGTCTTTTCTAAGCGTGTTTCTTTCTCCGTTCGGTACTTCTTTGCATATTACACGCTTGGCAGTCACCTTTTTGGTCTGGATTGTTTATTTTTCATTTTACGACAATCAAACTTAATAATTAAAGTGAGTCGTTTTCTCCAGCACTGTTCCAAGACATAATAAATGAAGAATTTTGTAAAAAAAAGAAAGAAGGATCTATTACGAACTATTAACCTTTTACTGCCTAGAGTAGGTCGCTTTAATCAACTACAGTATATACACTTTGTCTATTTAATAAATGAAATAATAATACTGAGTTTTAAAAAGTAACGATAAACCTCCACTACTGAAATAAATGATGCTCTAAGCGTTTTACAAAACCCGAAATCAAAGAAAACGTAAAACTTGCAATGAACGTTACAACTAAAAATGACGCACACACGCACACACACGCGCGCCAAATGTACATTCAGCAGCGAGTTTAGCGTAACTAGACAAAGTAATTTTTATCTTCTTACTTCAGTTGTCAGAGATTTAGGCCTGCCCACCTTTGACATCATGGACATGCTATTAAATTCAACCCACCGCGACCCATCCTAAAAAGTCCCTTCTATAAATAGAAGGGACCTAAAAAGGGAGACCAAATCAGACTTTTAAATATTTTATTTACAAAAAGCAGGAACACAAATGTATCTCACATTTACCCAAATACTTCTGGTAGTGGTACACAGTATGTGGGCTGGCCTGCGATTTTTGGGCCATACAGCCCAGTCTTATGGTCTAAAATCACAGACCAACATACACGCATGGAATGCATTGTAAGCATGAACTGGAATGCTACAATAGTTACCAAAGTTGTCTCACGCACATACTAAGCAACTGTAAACTGTTTTCAAGAGATATAGACATTCTTGTACCCACACCCACAGCATGGGCTCATGATACCGATTTATCACTCTGGCCACGTTTTTGTCTAAGGTAATAAATTAAGCATTCATTTTAATAACTCCTTCATTGTCAGGAAAAAAATTTTAAATACCAGTTAACTGTGGGGGCTCATGAGGGTTTTTTTTTTTTCTTTCTGATCATGTTAACCCTTATCATTCGGAATACACCAGTGTGTGAAATAAGTTTGACTAAAATATTTCAAGGGTGGTGCCAGAATAGCTTGGCGCCTCTAGGCTCCAAGCTATTCTGGCACCACCCATGAACTAAAGCCATTGGTCCTTATCCTTATCTGTAAGGACTATAATGTAGCTTGCATAATATGACAGCGTACAAATTTGAAGCTTTTAGCCTCAGTATGATATGTGCTAAATGGACCGAGTTCTTGGATTGTGGAAAACTTGTCCCTGCTTTCAGAGCTATCATTTTGTGTCCACTGGCAGTGCACTGGTATTTCTAAATTTCATTTATGTCAACAGATGTTTAGCTCACAATACATTGCACAATGTTGGGAGACTTTCTACAAAGACTGGGACGCAGCTATGCGAGATGGATTGGCATGATAGTTCTTAGGTAGCTTGGGTTTCCCAGGTTCCATGCTAATCTGACACTGTCCTTGAACTATCCTGGCAACCAGTACCATATGCAGGTGTACTTTTATGATAGATCCACTTGGGGAGTACACGTGTGTGTGTGTGTGTATTCCCCCCAGACAGATCCACTCGTGGAGCGCACCCCAAGTACACTTCTATTCCAATACACTTTGAACAGAAGTGCACTTGTGGTGTACTCCCCGAGTGGGCCTATCTGGGGAGTACACCCATAAACGGTACGGGAACTCCATCTCCCGTTATGGTGTCGTAAGGTTGAATTTGTTGGTTAGCTTTTGAGCTCGGAGATATTATGATGGGCTTCAACTTTGAGCTCGGAGATGTTATGATGGGCTTCAACTTTGAGCTCGGAGATGTTATGATGGGCTTCAACTTTGAGCTCGGAGATATTATGATGGGCTTCAACTTTGAGCTCGGAGATATTATGATGGGCTTCAACTTTGAGCTCGGAGATATTATGATGGGCTTCAACTTTGAGCTCGGAGATATTATGATGGGCTTCAACTTTGAGGAGAACAAGATCATGTCTAGGTAAACACATCTAGATTGAAAACTGCACAATATTTTTTTTCAGATACATAATGCACATTAACTCATTCAGCCCGACGGCCGCATTTCCCAATTTTTGGAGGCTTCATATAATGACTATGCACCAGTTGCAGGAAATGGGTCGACCATGATAATTCAAGGGCATTGGCAAATTAGCTTAGCGCCGACAGGCGCCAAGCTAATCTAGCACTACCCTTGAATTATCATGATCGACCCATCTCCTGCTGTAGTGCGTCAGTACGGAATGGGTTAAGAACAATCGCATTAAAGTGCTTTAATCTCCTTGTGCACGCAGCCAGCAGTACTGTAAACAGTACCACTGGTGGCTGCACGAACAAGGGAATTCAGAATGTCAATGCAGAAAACCTGCACACTAAATGTCAATGTTTAATCAACAACCACAGGTACATCAGTCATAGGCATGAATAAGAAGCTGATTCAGAAATAAAATTCATCTGAAAAAAAAATATCGTAAAAGACATCAATATAACATGTGCAAACTGACTAGCAGCTGATGAAATGAGCACACAACAGGAAACAGGAAAGTCTTACAGTTACAACTTACATATCACGGTCAAAGCACTGTAGCCTTCCAATTCACTTGCTATTCAAACGCGAGGCTACCATTCACTGTAAAACTTAACAAGGTGTAAACTATAATACTTGCAAAA
Source organism: Semisulcospira habei (assembly GCA_036245525.1). Lineage (NCBI taxonomy): Eukaryota > Metazoa > Mollusca > Gastropoda > Semisulcospiridae > Semisulcospira > Semisulcospira habei. The sequence continues at coordinate 40,093,362 of BTPG01000006.1, forward strand.
ATGTGGGGTGAGGTAACTTGAAGGAGTGAGAAAAGGGCTAAATGCAGATCTGTGTGTGTGTGTGTGTGTGTGTGTGTGTGATAGTCTTCTTGTTTTACGATTACATGCAGATGTATGTTCTCTGGTAAAAATGTATGGATTGTAGTGTTGTGTTGTATTTGTGAGCAAAGACTAGTTCCGGGTAGTAGGACTGACACAGTATTCTTATCTTATGATTGTAATGTGCTGTGTGCGTGTGCAAGTGTCTGTGCTTGCATGTTGTTACACGTAGTCATATTTTCTTTATTTTTCACTACTTTTACCATTTTTATTGATTTTAACATAGGTTTTTACAATTTAACCCAGTTAGCCCCCATGTACTACAGCAGGAGATGGATTGACCATGATTCCTCAAGGGTAGTGGCAGAGTAGCTTGGTGCCAAGCTAATCTGCCACTACCCTTGAAGTATCATGGTTGATCCATCTCCTCTAACTGGCACATAGTTATGTGACACATCCCAAATTTGGTAAATGCATCCTTGGGGTTATTTGGGTTTAACTCATTCAGCCCAACGGCCGTATTTCCCCAATTTTGGAGGTGTCATCTAATAACTATGCACCAGTTGCAGGAGATGGATCGACCATAATTCAAGGGCAGTGCCAGATTAGCTTGGCGCCGACAGGCACCAAGCTAATCTGGCACTGCCCTTGAATTATCATGGTCGACCCATCTCCTGCTGTAGTGGGTCATGGCTGAATAGGTTAAGACAGCCCTCACATCCTTCATTGTGCCCCTTCCCTATTCCCATCCATCTGGAAATGTTCCCACCACAATAACACGATTTTGAAATCTCAAAGGCAACCCGGGACTCATAAGGCCAACGTTGGCTGCAGCTGGCCTGTGCACAGCTGTACTGTGTATGCACCAACTGCGGCCGACGACAGCCCAAGGGTCTTTAGTGCACCAAAGAATCAGCAATTGTAACATTGAACAGCCACGACTTTCCTCATTTCCTAACAGAGCGTTTCTTGCCCCCTCCCCATCCCACACTTTTCTCCACCTCTTCTGTCCGCCATGATAGTTTCTCCCGCTCCCTGGAGTGATCGCTTGGAGCAGAGCCAGTATTAATTGGTGGTAGAGTGGTAGTTTTACCTGTAACAAAATGTGGTTTGATTAAATTTGAGATGGGATCCGCAAAGTCCAAATGCTGTCCACCCCACCCCCCAGAAATCTCCCTTGAGTTCCTTCAAAATCATGCCATCATTGGTCTGATTTCATATGGGTCTCAACAAAGAAATGAGCAAAACACATGAGGTATCAGATTCGTTAAAATGGTAATTGTATGGTTTTTTGCACACCAGGCAGTGTACACCACAGCATGCGTCCAGCCTCACAAGATACAATATAACTGTGACAAACTTTTCTTGATTATACAAATTTGTTTAGATGTAGCATATCATCCATTTAGCCTCAATGCGCTACAGCAGGAGATGGATCAACCATGATCATTCAAGGATATTGCCATATAAGCTTGGTGCCTGATGGTGCCAAGTTAATCGAGCACTATCCATCTTCTGCAACTAGTACGTAGTCACTATGTGACACGTCCAAAATATGGAAAATGCAGCTGTAGGATTAAATGCCATATTTCTCAGTCATGTGACTTTCTGTCCAAGATGAAGCCCTTGACTGCCACCGACGATACCACTAGGTGGAAAAGACACAATATAATACATGTTTCTTCTGCTTAGTGAGACCATCATTCGTGGTCAAAGGATTAAAACATTTACTAGGTGGTTGCTGGCCACAGCATCTTCAGAACAATACCCCTGTGACCATTTCTGATATTCTCACACAGGTACAACCATTGCTCTGATGAAATTTACATACTGTTTTTTATTTCACAATAATAAATAATAATCTGCTTGATCATACTTGTTACTACATGTATTTCTTTTAGCAGGGTTAACACTGAGAGAAGCTGACAAACCGGAGTTCCATACAAGATTTGCTTGATGCAAGCTATGCAACGCAGGGGTCAGTTGCATGAACGAGCTTAGTCCTGTACCAGCCACTAAGCAAGGTGCGCCGCTATAGCGGCGCACCTTGCTTAGTGGCTGGTGCAGGACTAAGCTCGCTCATGCAACTGGCTCCATAACAATCTCCCAGCTGATCAAGTTTCCAGCACCAAGCAGGAAACTCCTTTCCTTTCACTTCATCAGTCACTAACAACCAGTCCTATCTCCACTCGTTTTTGACACTTGTTTCAACTTCTTGCCATTTGGATCGAAAAATGTGGCTAGGACAGCCACAGTACCTGGAAGTGGCTGTAAAGTCAGTCCATGTTACTTGTGATTGCATTATTGAAGTGAATTTACATAGACGTGTGAAGAAACACACTTGGTAAGTAAAAGGTCCTTGGGCTAACACAGGCCTGTGCGTGGGCCAGCTAAGGCTGACATCCTGAGGACCTCTGACTCATTGGGCAGTCCAACAGGTTAGTTAGTTATTTGGGTTTAACGCCGAGCAGGCAACTAAGGCCATCTCACGGCGGGAAGGGTAAAAATCTGGTCAGCCAGACTAAAAGAAAGGTCTTAAGACATGATGTAAATATACCTTAAAAATATGTCAGGCTAAAATGTCGCACAGGTCTTTAAAGAAAACGTTGAAAGACTCTCAAAAAGGTCAAAATAATAGAAACATCATAATCTATAAACGCTCAAATCTTATTAAAAATATGGCACTCTCTCAGAAAACTGAAGATCTTGTCCGGGGGCACATCCCGGAACAAAACCTTCAAGGAGTCTGCCGTGAAATGTTTATACCTTGTGTCGATTAGATCAGCACAAGACAACAAAAAGTGTTGAACGCTCGTCGCAGGCATAACACCATGGACGCTCCTCCTGTTTAAGTAAATAAGAGTGCGTAACATACGTGTGACCGATGTGGAGCCGAGCCAGGACAGTCTCCTCATGGTGGCTGCCGCAGCGATAAGGTAGACCGTCGGACAACTTAGGAAGGGCTTCATGCAGCTTGTTAGCTTCCTCTTTGTCCCACTCGGACTGCCACTCACGGGCTATGTACGCACTAGCCACATGTCTAAAATCACTATAAACAGTCTGTGTGTCAGGGACAGGGTCATTGCGGGCATCGTTGGCAGCAGAATCTGCGATCCTGTTGCCTTCGATGCCCACATGCCCTGGCACCCAAATAAAAATGATGTCATAATATTCCTTCATCAAGTCCGCGTGGAGCTCTCTGATCTGCACCAGCAGTGGGTGGTCATTTCCCGTGCCCTGAAGGGCCTGCAGGGCAGAAAGAGAGTCAGACAGAATCAGGAAGTTCCTTTCTCTAGATCGATAAGCATGCCTGAGTGCCAGCAGAACCGCCTGCAGTTCCGCACTAAATACAGATGAGTGGTCTGGGAGGCGGTGCTTAAATGGGCGTCTAGGATGGCGAGAAGACACTGCGGCCGCAGCCACTCTCCCATCCTCAGACTTTGACCCATCAGTATAGATACGACAATAGCCAGGAAAAATTGAAAGCAGTTTATTGAGGCTCTGCTGGTATATGGCTGGTGGAGTAGTCTTTCTTGTGGGCAGTCAAGTCCAGCAAGATGTCAGGAACTGGTAAGAGCCAGGGTGGAGTGATGTGTTGCAGGGATTTTGAAACTCTGTCCAGATCCAATCCGGCCGCCTGCAGATGAGGTCGGACACGGAAAGAAAGTGGACGGACCGCTCCCGGATGGGTATCGTAAATCTCTGCAAACGATGGTTTAAAAACACAATCATAGGCAGGATTGTCTGGATGGTTAGTTAGTTAGTTATTTGGGTTTAACGCCGAGCAGGCAACTAAGGCCATCTCACGGCGGGAAGGGTAAAAATCTGGTCAGCCAGACTAAAAGAAAGGTCTTAAGACATGATGTAAATATACCTTAAAAAATATGTCAGGCTAAAATGTCGCACAGGTCTTTAAAGAAAACGTCGGAAGACTCTCAAAAAGGTCAAAATAATAGAAACATCATAATCTATAAATGCTCAAATCTTATTAAAAATATGGCACTCTCTCAGAAAACTGAAGATCTTGTCCGGGGGCACATCCCGAAACAAAACCTTCAAGGAGTCTGCCGTGAAATGTTTATACCTTGTGTCGATTAGATCAGCACAAGACAACAAAAAGTGTTGAACAGAGTACTGCTCGTCGCAGGCATAACACCATGGACGCTCCTCCTGTTTAAGTAAATAAGAGTGCGTAACATACGTGTGGCCGATGTGGAGCCGAGCCAGGACAGTCTCCTCACGGCGGCTGCCGCAGCGATAAGGTAGACCGTCGGACAACTTAGGAAGGGCTTCATGCAGCTTGTTAGCTTCCTCTTTGTCCCACTCGGACTGCCACTCACGGGCTATGTACGCACTAGCCACATGTCTAAAATCACTATAAACAGTCTGTGTGTCAGGGACAGGGTCATTGCGGGCATCGTTGGCAGCAGAATCTGCGATCCTGTTGCCTTCGATGCCCACATGCCCTGGCACCCAAATAAAAATGATATCATAATATTCCTTCATCAAGTCCGCGTGGAGCTCTCTGATCTGCACCAGCAGTGGGTGGTCATTTCCCGTGCCCTGAAGGGCCTGCAGGGCAGAAAGAGAGTCAGACAGAATCAGGAAGTTCCTTTCTCTAGATCGATAAGCATGCCTGAGTGCCAGCAGAACCGCCTGCAGTTCCGCACTAAATACAGATGAGTGGTCTGGGAGGCGGTGCTTAAATGGGCGTCTAGGATGGCGAGAGGACACTGCGGCCGCAGCCACTCTCCCATCCTCAGACTTTGACCCATCGGTATAGATGCGACAATAGCCAGGAAAAATTGAAAGCAGCTCATTGAGGCTCTGTTGGTATATGGCTGGTGGAGTAGAGTCTTTCTTGTGGGCAGTCAAGTCCAGCAAGATGTCAGGAACTGGTAAGAGCCAAGGTGGAGTGATGTGTTGCAGGGATTCCGAAACTCTGTCCAGGTCCAATCCGGCCGCCTGCAGATGAGGTCGGACACGGAAAGAAAGTGGACGGACAGCTCCCGGATGGGTATCGTAAATCTCTGCAAACGATGGGTTAAAAACACAATCATAGGCAGGATTGTCTGGATGGGCCTTCAGTTTCAGAACGTAGCTGAGCATGAGGCGGATGCGGTGGAGCTTGAGAGAAGGCTCCCCTGCCTCGGCATACAGACTAGGAACTGGAGACGTCCTGAAGGCCCCAAGACATATCCGCAGACCCTGATGGTGAATTGTGTTCAGACGCTGTAGCACAGACTTGGAAGTTGAGCCATACACCACAGAGCCATAATCCAGTTTGGACCGAACAAGGGCCCGGTAAGACGAAGTAAGACAGTACGGTCCGCACCCCAGTCAGTACGACCGACGACACGAAGAATGTCGAGAGCCTTCTGACAAGAGGTTCTAAGGTAATTAATATGGTTGCGGAAGGTAAGTCTTTTGTCAAAAATGACCCCCAGAAACTTTGCCTCCTCGGCCACCTTAATTGGCACTCCAGCAATGCTCAGGCTAGGTTCTGGAAAAAATTTCGTCTGGTTAGTAAAATGCACAGAGACAGTCTTGGAGGGCAAGAACTTGAATCCATTAAGAGACACCCACCGCTGGATGCGATCAACGCACAGCTGCAAGCGCCTCTCAAGGGACGCAAGTCCTCGACCACGTGCGCACAAAGCAAAGTCGTCAAGAAACAAAGAGCATTCAGAATCATCCTTGACGGCCTTTACAATGTTATTAATTTTAATACTAAATAAAACAGGAGATAGAATGCTGCCCTGTGGGACACCCATCTCCTGTTCAAAGGAGTCGGAGAGGGTGGAGCCCACACGGACATGGAACGACCGGTTAGTCAAAAAATTGTGAATGAAAACGGGCAGGTGCCCTTTAAAACCCATGTCCAACAAGTCAGACATTATGCCATACTTCCAGGTAGTGTCATACGCCTTCTCAAGATCGAAGAAAATTGCATAGACATGCTGCTTGTTGACAAAAGAATCTCGAATAAATGATTCAAAGCGGACTAAATGGTCAGTTGTACTACGGAAGCGCCGGAAACCGCACTGGAGGTCTGTGAGGAGACCCTGTGACTCAAGATGCCACACCAGGCGGGCGTTGACCAGGCGCTCCATAGTTTTACATAAACATGATGTCAAAGCGATAGGCCGGTAGTTGCCCGGGTCGGAAGGATCCTTACCCGGCTTGGGGATCGGTACAACCACAGCCTGGCGCCAAGACGGCGGAAAATGACCAGTTCTCCAGATATGGTTAAAGGCCTTGAGAAGTACAAGGAGTGACCTCTCAGGCAGATGCGTTAGGAATTGATAGTGGACGGTATCTAGGCCAGCAGCAGAGTCATTACATTTCTGCAAAGCTTGCTGCAATTCTGATAATGTAAACGGGACATTATAGTCTTCTGAGTTATCGGACTTAAAATCACAAATACGAGACTCTCGCTTCTCCTTCTCTCTCTGGAAGAAAGGTGAATAATGCTCCGTTGAAGAATTATGGGCAATGGTGGAGGCAAGCAAATTGGCCACAGCTTTTTTATCTGGCACCATCTCTAAGATGGCCAACAGAAGCCGAGCCACCTCTGCCCCTAATTCTCCGAACAGCCTTCCATACTTTCTGGGATGGAGTCCGAGAAGTTAAAGATGAGACGAAGCGTCTCCAGGAAGCACGGCGTTCACGTTTAAAAATGTAACGGGCTTTCGCCCTCTGTCTTTTAAAGGTTAAAATATTCACTTGCGACGGATTACGGAAAGCACGTCGCTGAGCAGATTTGCGCGCTATTTGGGCCTTGCGGCACTCTTCGTTGAACCATGGTACTCTCGGCTTCCGAGGGACTGATGCGGAAGTTTTAGGGATGGTTTCACCCGCTACGTCCAACAAAATAGTAGTAAAAGAAGAAATAGGTTCTTCAGATGACATGACCACCTCCTCTGTAATACGAGACTGACAGAGGGAGGCGAACAGAGGCCAGTTAGCTTTCTTACGATTCCAGCGCCCCACCGGCGGATCCTCCCCACAGCTGACCGATGACAGGACTACTGGGAAGTGGTCACTACCACACAGGTCATCGTGAACCTTCCAGTCAAAGTCCAGCATGAGAGAAGGATCACACACAGTGAGGTCTAGAACAGAACTAGATCCTGAACCTGGGTTAGAGTATGTAGGTGAACCATCGTTAAAGACACATAGGTTAAGTTGAGAAAAAACATCTTCTAACATCTGACCTCTGCCATCATAGTGGTCACTACCCCAAAGGTGAGCGTGACCGTTAAAATCCCCCATGAGAATAAAGGGAGGGGGCAGTTGATCAACTAAATTAAAAAAATCACTACTACAGACCCGCAGGGATGGTGGCAGGTAAATACTGCATATGGTTATGGTCTTCTTCAAGGTAACCTGAGCTGCGACAGCCTGAAGACAGGTGTCGATGCTAACGGGGCTACATAAAATTTGGCTACTAATGAGAAGAGCCACTCCACCCGAGCGCCTCTCCGAATCAGAGCCTTTATATATAACGTTAAAACCATTAAAGGACACAGGGTCAGAAGTCTTCAGGTAAGTCTCCTGAAGAGATATTACTGAGGGGTTATAGCACTTGACTAAAAGACGTAATTCCTCAAAGTTAGCTTGAAAACCACGACAATTCCACTGAAGCAGAGAGTCCATGATTAAGTCTTATCTGGGGGTGCGGAGTTTTTCCCCCCTTTTTCCTTTGCCTTGGAAGGAGTTGGAGAAACAGAGGGGGGCCGGCTCCCGGGCCTCCTCTGGTTCTTAGGAGATGAAGGGGGTGGAGCTGCCGCAGCATCGGCAACTTCCACTCCCTCCATCTGCTCCTCCAATGCAGCATATTTGTTTTGAAGGGGGACATCAGTGTTCCCCTTCTGGGCCCGTGCGCACGGCGGTCCCATAGATTTCTTAGACTTCTGGTCCTGGGCAGCGGTCCTGCCGCTAGAGTTAGCGGCCTTAGAAGGCTGACCAGAGCCAGAAACCTTTGGTGTTGACAAACTAGCAGGTTTGGGTGGGGGCTGAGGCTTAGGGGCAGCAGAAGGCGGTGCCACCGGACCGGTAGCGTCCGCCCCCTGCGTTCCCTGGCTCCTCGTCACCACCGGAGGAGGGTTACTCTCCAGGGGTGAGAGGATCCGAGGCTCGCCCCCAACCAAGAAGTTGGGGTTTGACAAGAGAAGTCTTTGGTGGGGCGCTTGCCTGCCACCGCAGCACTGAAAGTATACACAAAGTTGTTATTTGAGTTTGGCGCCGCCTCAGCTGAACCAGGACCGTCAACCAGTTTTTTTGCGTCCACAAAGGACAGCCCCTTCTCCACACGCACCTGCTGAATCCTGCACTCGGAGATCCAACGAGGGCACTTCTTGTCCGAAGCCATATGCGCCCCCTGGCAATTCACACACAGGGGGATGGCTGTGCAGGACTCAGCAGTGTCCAGGCTTAGTGCAATGGGCGCATAGAGCCTCTGCCTGGCGGCATGTCTTCTGCCCATGGCCATACTTTTGGCACTTAAAGCACCGGAGGGGGAGAGGGACGTACTTTTTCACTTTTAGGGAGTAGTAACCTCCCCAGGGTAGTAGGAGCTGTGGGGGTGCCAAACGTCAGGATGATGGTAGGGAGACGGATCTCCCTACCACCTCGTTTGGAAATGAAGCGCCTGACGTAGGTCACCCCCTGTGACTTAAGGTTCCGTACAAGTTCATCTTCAGACAGTTCGGCCAATGCTTGATCTTTAATCACTCCTCTAGAGGAATTCATTGTTTTGTGGGGAGTTACCTCCACTGGAGTGTCTCCGATGGAGGAGAGCCTCATTAGCCCATTGGAGTGTGCCCGGGTATGGCACTCTACCAACAAGTCACCAGACCTGAGGCGCTGGGCCTCAGGCCTGCCAACACGGCTCCTGAGGGTCTCCCCTACCAGGAAAGGGTGCAGCTTTGAAACAGGCTTCTCTTTAACTTTGCTGTGGATAATGAGAAAGCGAGGCCAGGCGGCCGACGCCTGAGGTGTCGCTTCCTCACAGTCAGAGTCACTATCGTTCTCAATGACAATGTCGGCGGCTATGTGCCGCTTTGGTGCTAGTTTTGGTTTTTTGATATTTTCCATATTATAGTATGACAGATATTCATCCCCCGGGGGTCCCCGCCCGCCACCGAGCCCAACAAGGGAAAGTGCAATTGTCGGCGGGTCTCCAGCCGACGCACAATGGAGACTGCCCGAAAGATATACTCAAGGGGGTAAGCCCGATTGAACCGTTTGAGCCACCGCCTTCTATCACACTGTTGAATACAGGGGAATACTGGCGTAAAGCACCTAATCAGCATCAGAGGCTATAGCATGGTGCTCCGTATAACAATCCGCATGTCAACAGGGGGATAGGGCTCGACGTGACAAGAGCCGATTGACTAGGCCGGTACGACTAGCCTCCCGTTTAGGCAGAAGTCAAGGCCAAAGTGGAGTGTTTCAGCCACCAGGATCCTCTTCTCCCCCGACACGGGTCTCCAAGCACGGCAAACACTTGGGATCCAAAGGACCAAAAGCTCACGCGTATTTTTAAGGACCAATCCAACATGGTAAGACCTGGGTAAGCACAGCTCCTTAAAAACCGGACCAGTGAAAAAGACTGAACAACATATCTGCTGACATCAAGTCCTAATCCTGGACAAAGATGGCACCCGTCTGCTAGCCCACTCAGGGACCGAGTGGACTACCCACCCACGCCACGTGGAGGCCGGTGCCGGGTAGGCTGTCTGGATGGGCCTTCAGTTTCAGAACGTAGCTGAGCATGATGCGGGATTCCGAAACTCTGTCCAGATCCAATCCGGCCGCCTGCAGATGAGGTCGGACATGGAAAGAAAGTGGACGGACAGCTCCCGGATGGGTATCGTAAATCTCTGCAAACGATGGTTTAAAAACACAATCATAGGCAGGATTGTCTGGATGGGCCTTTAGTTTCAGAACATAGCTGAGCATGAGGGGGATGCGGCGGAGCTTGAGAGAAGGCTCCCCTGCCTCGGCATACAGACTAGGAACTGGAGACGTCCTGAAGGCCCCAAGACATATCCGCAGACCCTGATGGTGAATTGTGTTCAGACGCTGTAGCACAGACTTGGAAGCTGAGCCATACACCACAGAGCTGTAATCCAGTTTGGACCGAACAAGGGCCCAGTACAGACGAAGTAAGACAGTACGGTCCGCACCCCAGTCAGTACAACCGACGACACGAAGAACGTTGAGAGCCTTCTGACAAGAGGTTCTAAGGTAATTAATATGGTTGCGGAAGGTAAGTCTTTTGTCAAAAATGACCCCCAGAAACTTTGCCTCCTCGGCCACCTTAATCGGCACTCCAGCAATGCTCAGGCTAGGTTCTGGAAAAAATTTCGTCTGGTTAGTAAAATGCACAGACAGTCTTGGAGGGCGAGAACTTGAATCCATTGAGAGACACCCACCGCTGGATGCGATCAACGCACAGCTGCAAGTGCCTCTCAAGGGACACAAGTCCTCGACCACGTGTGCACTTTTTGGGCCTTGCAGCACTCCTCATTGAACCATGGTACTCTCGGCTTCCGAGGGAGTGATGCGGAAGTTTTAGGGATGGTTTCACCCACTACGTCCAACAAAATAGTAGTAAAAGAAGAAACAGGTTCTTTAGCTGACATGACCACCTCCTCTGTAATACGAGACTGACAGAGGGAGGCGAACTGAGGCCAGTTAGCTTTCTTGAGATTCCAGCGCCCCACCGGCGGATCCTCCTCACAGCTGACCGATGACAGGACTACTGGGAAGTGGTCACTACCACACAGGTCGTCGTGAACCTTCCAGTCAAAGTCCAGCATGAGAGAAGGATCACACACAGTGAGGTCTAGAACAGAACTAGATCCTGAACCTGAGTTCGAGTATGTAGGTGAGCCATCGTTAAAGACACATAGGTTAAGTTGAGAAAAAACATCTTCTAACATCTGACCTCTGCCATCATAGTGGTCACTACCCCAAAGGTGAGTGTGACCGTTAAAATCCCCCATGAGAATAAAGGGAGGGGGAAGTTGATCTACTAAATTAAAAAAATCATTACTACAGACCCGCAGGGATGGTGGCAGGTAAATACTGCATATGGTTATGGTCTTCTTCAAGGTAACCCGAGCTGCGACAACCTGAAGACAGGTGTCGATGCTAACGGGGCTACATAAAATTTGGCTACTAATGAGAAGAGCCACTCCACCCGAGCGCCTCTCCGAATCAGAGCCTTTGTGTATAACGTTAAAACCATTAAAGGACACAGGGTCAGAAGTCTTCAGGTAAGTCTCCTGAAGAGATATTACTGAGGGGTTATAGCACTTGACTAAAAGACGTAATTCCTCAAAGTTAGCTTGAAAACCACGACAATTCCACTGAAGCAGAGAGTCCATGATTATGTCTTATCTGGGGATGCGGAGTTTTTTCCCCCCTTTTTCCTTTGCCTTGGAGAAACAGAGGGGGTCCGGCTCCCGGGCTTCCTCTGGTTCTTAGGAGATGAAGGGGGTGGAGCTGCCGCAGCATCGGCAACGACAACTTCCACTCCCTCCATCTGCTCCTCCAATGCAGCATATTTGTTTTGAAGGGGGACATCAGTGTTCCCCTTCTGGGCCCGTGCGCACGGCGGTCCCATAGATTTCTTAGACTTCTGGTCCTGGGCAGCGGTCCTACCGCTAGAGTTAGCGGCCTTAGAAGGCTGACCAGAGCCAGAAACCTTTGGCGTTGACAAACTAGCAGGTTTGGGTGGGGGCTGAGGCTTAGGGGCAGCAGAAGACGGTGCCACTGGACCGGTAGCGTCCGCCTTTTGCGTTCCCTGGCTCCTCGTCACCACCGAAGGAGGGTTACTCTCCAGGGGCGAGAGGATCCGAGGCTCCGCCCCCAACCAAGAAGTTGGGGTTTGACAAGAGAAGTCTTTGGTGGGGCGCTTGCCTGCCACCGCAGCACTGAAAGTATGCACAAAATTGTTATTTGAGTTTGGCGCAGCCTCAGATGGACCAGGGCCATCAACCAGTTTTTTGGCGTCCGCAAAGGACAGCTCCTTCTCCACACGCACCTGCTGAATCCTGCACTCGGAGATCCAACGATGGCACTTCTTGTCCGAAGCCATATGCACCCCCTGGCAATTCACACACAGGGGGATGGCTGTGCAGGACTCAGCAGAGTGCCCGGGCTTAGTGCAATGGGCGCATAGAGCCTCTGCCTGGCGGCATGTCTTCTGCCCATGGCCATACTTTTGGCACTTAAAGCACCGGAGGGGGAGAGGGACGTACTTTTTCACTTTTAGGGAGTAGTAACCTCCCCAGATGGTAGTAGGAGCTGTGGGGGTGCCAAACGTCAGGATGATGGTAGGGAGACGGATCTCCCTACCACCTCGTTTGGAAATGAAGCGCCTGACGTAGGTCACCCCCTGTGACTTAAGGTTCCGTACAAGTTCATCTTCAGACAGTTCGGCCAATGCTTGATCTTTAATCACGCCTCTAGAGGAATTCATCGTTTTGTGGGGAGTGACCTCCACTGGAGTGTCTCTGATGGAGGAGAGCCTCAGTAGCCCATTGGAGTGTGCCCGGGTATGGCACTCTACCAGCAAGTCACCAGACCTCAGGCCTGCCAACACGGCTCCTGAGGGTCTCCCCTACCAGGAAAGGGTGCAGCTTGGAAACAGGCTTCTCTGTGGATAATGAGAAAGCGAGGCCAGGCGGCCGACGCCTGAGGCATCGCTTCCTCACAGTGAGAGTCACTATCATTCTCAATGACAATGTCGGCGGCTATGTGCCGCTTTGGTGCCAGTTTTGGTTTTTTAATTTTTTCCATATTATTATAGTAGAGATATTCATCCCTCGGGGGTCCCCGCCCGCCACCGAGCCCAACAAGGGAAAGTGCAACTGTCGGTGGGTCTCCAGCTGACACAATGGAGACTGCCCGAAAGATATACTCAAGGGGGTAAGCCCGATTGAACTGTTTAAGCTACCGCCTTCTATCACACTGTTGAATGCAGGGGAATACTGGTGTAAAGCACCTAATCAGCAGCAGAAGCTATAGCATGGTGCTCCGTATAGCAACCCGCATGTCAACAGTGGGATAGGGCTCAACGTGACAAGAGCCGATTGACTAGGCCGGTACGACTAGCCTCCCGTTTAGGCAGAAGTCAAGGCTAAAGTGGAGTGTTTCAGCCACCAGGATCCTCTTCTCCCCCGACACGGGTCTCCAAGCACGGCAAACACTTGGGATCCAAAGGACCAAAAGCTCACGCGTATTTTTAAGGACCAATCCAACATGGTAGGACCTGGGTAAGCACAGCTCCTTAAAAACTGGACCAGTGAAAAAGACTGAACAACATATCTGCTGACATCAAGTCCTAATCCTGGACAAAGATGGCACCCGTCTGCTAGCCCACTCAGTCAGGGACTGAGGGGACTACCCACCCACACCACGTGGAGGCCGGTGCCCAGTGGGCGGCAGTCCCATAGGAGCCAGAGACCTGTGTGTGTTATTTCCGATACTGACTGGGGCACATAATACTGGGGATGACCTGTGATATTCTTCCCCCCCCCCCCCCCCCCGCCTCCCCCCACCACCCCCTTCCCCATCCCACTCACCTGTGATTGTTAGTTCACTGCCAGGAAGACTGTTGCGATGGACATAGTGAGGTCGCTGACCACTCGCATGGCTCATATAATCTGGGTCGTCTGACATAGCGCTGTGCTGTAAACAAGGAAGAGCGTACATCATGCATGTTTGGTTGGTGGTGTTGTGCCTTATGGCTCTAGGCTGTAGGTAGCAAAACATGTCACGTGATCTGGTCTGTGATTTTGGACCTTATAGCCTAGAGCTATATGAGGTCTTAGATCGCTGATCAGCACACAACAATCTGACAAGCTGTGCCAAAACATGGCTTATCTCATCAATGTACATTGCATAATAATTTTAGCAATTGTATAGACTCTCATCAAAATAAAGGCACACTTTATAGGCTTATTCAAAATGTGGCAGACTGCATAACTATATTCAAATGAGAAATTATAAGCAAATGGTGCACTACCCTTGAGCTTTCACTGCTGATCATCTCCCACAGCTGGTACAGACTCAATAGATGCCTCCACAAAACTTGCGAAAGATGTGCATTATTATATCTGAAGGACTTAGGGTAACCTCCTTAATAATAATTAATAATATTTACGGTATTTATAATGCGCTTATCTTATAATAATTATAACTCTAAGCGCGCACTCACAACTCGCACACGCATGCGCACACTTTAGACAATGACTTGCGTACCACAAACAGTGGAATACATTACGACGGTCAGCTTGGGGTGGGGAGTGTGGTGATATAGTGCCTTGTGTATGCAACACCATACAGAGAACAGTACAAAGTACTAGGCATGAAATTGTTGTTTCATACTTACCAGCTGGAAAAGATACTGCTGCTGTGGTAGCTGGGTGTCGGACGTGGCTTTTATCAATGGACTCTCTCCTTCCAGAGCTTTTACTACGGGTCTGAAGGCACAAAGAGAAGAAAACAGGAGTTATTCACTTATGCCTCGATAAATTGAGGGCCTGGTGACCCATGACCTAATTCAACTGGAGGGTAAAGACCTGGATCCATGATATGGCAAATGGCAATGCCATACAACTTTGCCTTATCACGGTGTAAATTAGGCTTGCACCAGGCATAGTTCATTATGAGTCCCTGCAACAGAAGAAAACCATGGCGATCTATGTGTTGTGAGAGTAACATTAGTACACACAAGTTGTGTGGCATGTGGCAGGTAGGTACCTATGACACTTCTCTTGTTACACGTACAATTGACAGTATTCACTGAGCAAAGATTTACATGTACTCTGAACAAGTATAAACAAAACCGTAAAACACCACAAAATTAACCCACTTAAACCCACGGCCGCATTTCTTTTTAGAGTGTCACCTAACAACCTAGCTTGAACCAGTTGCTGGAGACGGAGCCACCTAAGAAGTGTACCTGCCCTTCTACACACTATATATAAAGGTGGCCGCTATAGCAGTATTGACTGGAATCCAATAGTTAGAATAGATCTGAAGTCTCACCTCTGGTTGATGCAAGAGCTGGATATGTCGTAGTCACCAACTTGCGTGTGGATCCACTCAAAGGTTCGCCCGGCCTTTGTTCGCATCTCCATCTGTCTCTCTAAATCCTTCTGCTGTGCCTCTTCTTCACGGGCTGTGCAGGAAAATACACATAGAGGTGATAGTGATGTAGGAACCCAGGAGGCCATGTATGGCTCTGGACAAGGTATGGCTGCAGTATCCTTTGGTGATACCTCAGTTTGGCAATGCCTCCAATTAGCACTTTCTGTAAAAGTATACTTGGGCCATACTTCCTCCGGGCCCAACCAGAAAGTGTTTAAACAGAGCTCTTGTTAGAGCCAAAGACACAAATCATTCAACTTTAAACAAGAAAGGCAAAGCCCTTATGGCTCCAATGTACTGGTATGACCGATCCACATGTGACCTTTGCTTCTGCACCAGCAAAATGCATATTTTCTCAAAATTTATGCATTTTTTTTTTTACACATCTGTCAATCATCTGTGACCCTTGACCTTTGCGACGGGTTGATTAAATTAGTATGCATAAAAATGTCTTCCCATCAGCAACCTTGATGCCAAACTTGATTGAAAAGTTTCTAAAAACTTTGATAAAAACTACAATTCTAACAAAAACTAACACACTTCTCTCCCTTGACAGTGCTTTTCCTACTCACTTGGTAGTTTTTTCTAAATTACAAGCACTGGCAGTCAACCCTTTCGGTCTAGTTTTTTTAACAAAAACTAGCATTTTTCACACATTTACTGACCTCTTGTGACCATTTACCTTCTGGAGGGTCATCCAAATTAGTATGCATCAAGTTTGGGTTTGAAGTTGAAAATAGTATCTGAGAAAAAAGTTTTTGTTAAAATGTATTTTTCTTTTTTCGAAAAATACTTACCGATGGCATTACTGTATGGAATATACCCCTTTACTTACCGATTTCAGCCTAAGCACCTTTGTGTATACCTACCCAACAAGGGGCGTAAGCGAGAGAGAGAGAGAGTTGTAACCAAGTGACCAGGTAGTCTCCCCTCCCTCTATCCGGTCATGCGCTGTAACTTACCCCCAGTCGTACGCTTTGCGAAGGGGCGGCAAGCGGGGTAGACGGGAAAGACCTCCGAGTAATGCCATCGGTAAGTATTTTTCGAAAAGATTTATTTTAAAGAAAAATACATTTGTTTTCATCAAAATCCATTACCGATGGCATTACTGTATGGAATGAATGGCGAGAAGGAGGAGGGTGCCACCCCCATACCTGTCACGGCTGAAAGCTGAGCATCGAGGGGCAACCTCCCGACGATTTCAGCGAAGGGTTGCTTTGAGGCGCCAACATCGCACGGAGGGAGTGTTGCGCTGCCGAGATCTCCAACGAGGGCCAAGCTGTCCCGCTGGATGGAGAGATCCCGGAGATAGAAGCAGGCGAAGGTGGACTCTGATGTCCAACCGACCGCTGCGACATTGTTTCTGACTGTGTAGCTGTGGTGGAACGCAATGCTGGCAGCAACCGCTCAATCCTCATGAGCCCGCATCCACATGGTCTTGGCCATTTGTGGGGACAGAGCACTGTAAGCTGAATGAATAAAGCAACGCAACCAAGATATCGTCTGGGCGGGATACCAGCCTGGCCTGGGGCCAAGGGCAGGAAGAGGCGGGAGCGACCTCTTCTCCAGGGCTCCACCCTGCGCAGGTAGACTTCTAGCGTTCGGACCGGGTCCTGCAGTCGTGATGTCTGGGACCGGTCAAATCCTATAAGAGGCCGAAGACTCCATGCCTGGGGCGTGGCCAAGGGGAGTCTGTTCTTGGCCAAGAAAGAGGGGTTGGTCAGAAGCTGAACCGAACCGTCCGTCCTGAACTGCAAGCAGGCTGGGTCAACAGACAGGGCATGCAGTTCGCTGACTCTGGCAGCTGTGGCAAGGGCCAGAAGGAAGCAGGTCTTTATAGTCACGTCCGCGAGGCTGGCACGACGCAGAGGCTCGAAGCGACTGGAGTTCAGCCACATCAGAACCCAAGGAAGATCCGAGCACGGAACGAGGGAACGAGTGACTGGCCATTGGAGGTCGAAATGGGACGTCAAGTCTGAGAGGTCTTTGCACGCTCCAGGGTCCGGACGGCCTAAGTGACGATAGGTGTCCGCCACCATGACGAGATAACCGCGAATGGTAATCGGCGCCAAGTTCTGGTCATGAAACAGCCACAAGAAGAACTCGGCTAGCTGTGGAGTAGTCAGTGCCGAGGGGTCCAGATGTCTGGTCTCACACCAGGTCCGATGGACGCTCCATTTCCCTTCGTACATGCGGAGGGTGGACTCTCTGCGGACTGAAGAGATCGCCTCCACTGAAACCTCGGGATGTGAGGGCCTGCCTGACAACCGCCAGGCGTGAAGCAGCAGTCTCTCCGAATGGAAGAGGTTCTGTCGAGACTGCTTCAGCATCGTCCGAGGCGTAGAAAGCCGAAGAAGTGGTTCGATGGCAAGACTCAGAAGGTCGGTCGTCCACGTCCTGTTCCAACTGAATGGAGCGACGAGCAGTAGGACCGTGTTGCATCCCCGAAGCAGGAGTAGAAGCTTGGGTACCAGAACAGAGGGAGGGTACGCGTAGGCTACGAGGCCCTCCCAGCAACTTGACAACGCATCCACCCAGGCGAGAGGGTCCGGAATGGGGAGACAAGAGCGGGAGCCGCTTGTTCCCCCTGGTTGTGAAAAAGTCGATCATGGGGTCTCCAAAGAGTGCAGATCATGAGGAAGATGTCCGGCCGCAGAGACCACTCGGTGTGGAGAAGCTGTCCCCGTCTCGAGAGGGAGTCCACGAGAATGCTTGGGTGTCCTGGGATGTGACGCGCTTGTAGTGACATGCCGCGAACGCTGCACCAAGCCAGATCTGGTAGAGCAGCATGCAGAGGGTTGGCGACTTGCTTCTGGGAGTAGGCCAGGACCGTCGTGTTGTCGGATGAGATCAGGACCTCCTGTTCCCGAAGCTGTGCTTCCCAAAGGATGAGGGCCAACCACGCCGCTTTCAACTCCCAGCCGTTGACATGTCGGTCTCGAAGGTCTGCCGTCCACAGGTCCGAAACGGAGGTGAATTCCGGCATCCATGGGCCCCCCCAACCCTGGCGACTCGCATCCGAGCAAAAGGAGAGCATCGGGGGAGGGGAAGAAAGAGGGACTCCCATCGCCAAGAGATTCCCTGAAGAAGGCCGCCAGTGGAGCAGGAGATGAAGCTGTAGCGGTCGAGCGTAAGCCTGCCCAGCGGTAACAAGTCCGCCGCCGCGCTGATGAGGCCTAGGGACTGGAGCCAAGACCG
This sequence comes from Semisulcospira habei, assembly GCA_036245525.1. Taxonomy (NCBI): domain Eukaryota; kingdom Metazoa; phylum Mollusca; class Gastropoda; family Semisulcospiridae; genus Semisulcospira; species Semisulcospira habei. The sequence goes on from BTPG01000006.1 coordinate 40,111,770, forward strand.
GGCCGGAAGCGTCTCCGCAAAGAAACTAGCAGCGCCATGGCCAACAGTCGAGGCTCCGGAGGATGAACTCTGTTGAGGTCGGTGAAGAACTCCATTCCCAAGTGTCTGAAGTGACGCGAAGGGACCAGGTCTGACTGGCTGCCATTGAGGAGAAATCCGAGGCGACGAAGTAGAGCTAGAAACGCGTCTCTGTCCGCCGCCAGCTCGACCGAGTCCTGGTTTTTGAGGAGCAGATCGTCGAGGTAGTTGGACGTCAGGCTCAAAGAATCCCGCCTGGCCTGACGACTACCACATCCATAAGCCGAGTAAACCCACGGGCTGAGGTTGAGACCGAAGGCGAGCCCGAACTGGTAGACGACGCCGGCGAAGGCAAGCGAAGGTAACGATGCGAAGCGGGAAGTAAGGAACATGAAGTACGCGTCAGAGAGGTCGAGGCTGACCGCAAAACCGACTGTTCCATCCGGAAGGAGGGCGCGAGGACTAAGATCGGGCGCCACGTGCCGCCGGGCTTCGGGATGACGAAAAGCCGGGTGTAGAACGCTGGTGAGACGTGGCGAACCACCACCTCTGTGGCCGTCTTTCGAAGAAGGGTTGCGATTCCTCTTGAAACGCGTCCGCCTTGTCTCGATTGGATGGACTGTAAGATCACAGTGGCGAACGTCTCAACGGAGTGGGACTCACGAGATATGAAGCCCCTCCGAGACTGCGTGAAGAATCCCAGGGACCTCTGGCAGCAGCAAACGCCACGCGTTGCTGTGCAATGAAAGCCTCCTGACTGGAGGCCCTGGAGGGTCGGCAGGGCAGCGTCAGCAGAAAGAAGGTCTGAAGTTCCGAAATGCGCGCTCCCTGTCCCCGCGCTGGGCTGGGGGTCGTGAAGAGAGCGAACTAGGGGCGCTGGACCCAAGGTCCTAGTTGAATCTCGACCCGCTGCCGAGTAGGACCAAGGGAAGGGATCTCCCAAGGGAGGCACGGCGCAGCCGAGCGACGGAGGTCGCAGGGACGTCGTACGGCCCTTCGGCATGGCATGCCGTCTGAAGGTCGCAAAACGCGGCGGCCGCCAAGAATTCGTCGCAACGTAGTAAAATGCGCGAAGCTGTGATGGCGAAGGAGGGAATGTCGTAAAGATGAGACTCATCCGGCCGCTCCCAAATTCCTCCATACTTCACCACCGCCTGAGTAGACAAGACCAAGAATCTGCACACGCCAGAAACGCGCCAGGGTGGCAGTTTTCTCCAGACCGGGAGGAAAAACAGACGGGCAGGCAAACTAGAGATCCCGTGTACCATGCCTGCCGAAACTTGATATCGACGCCGGAGGGCCATTGCATGTCGGCGAAGAGCCACGATCACAGGAGCTTGCCTAGGGCGAGGCGAACGTAAACGCCTCCAACAGAACCTAATTCCCAGAGGCTGAGGCCAAGACTGGAGACGCTTCGCTTGTAGAGGAACAACCACCGCAGCTGCGGGTGTCCTCTTGAGAGGGGGAGATGGAGGGCAGCTCTCCAAGGGAAGAAATGCGAACAACACGCTGCCTCGTCAGAGCATGCGAAGTGTCAGTCGCCCCCAACAGCCCCCCTGGTGCATCCAAGACCAGAGCGTAAGAGGGCTAGGATCCAGTGAGAAATACATCCAAAACGAGAGAGGCTGAAGCCGGTGACCGTCTTGAGCGGAGCAAAGGGTACGACTGGGGGTAAGTTACGGCGCATGACCGGATAGAGGGAGGGGAGACTACCCGGTCACTTGGTTACAACTCTCTCTCTCTCTCGCTTACGCCCCTAGTTGGGTAGGTATACACAAGGGTGCTTAGGCTGAAATCGGTAAGTAAAGGGGTATATTCCATACAGTAATGCCATCGGTAATGGATTTTGAGGAAACAAATACGGTTATTTTTTTACACATTTCTGGATCACCCCATGACCCTTCTTTGTGATAGATCAGCTAAATTAGAATACATAGGAAGGTCTCATCATCAGCTACCTTTGTGCCAAATGTAATTAAAAACTACAATTCTATATAAAAAAATTGGCATTTTTCACACATTTGCTGACCTCTAATGACCCTTGCCATACCCGAGCGATCAATAAGATAGGTCTTACTATCAGGTATCTTTGTACCAGGTTTGGGATTGAAGTTGAAAATAGTATTTGAAATAAAACAGTTTTTGTCAAAATATGGCTATTTTTGACATATTTCTGCACTCACTGTGACCTTCACCTTTGAGAGATTGATTGATTGATTGTACATTGCTTAACGTCCCGACAGCAACAAGGCTTTCTCAGGACGTGCCTGCACTGCTTGTGAAAAAAAACAACCAACTAAACAGAACATTGAATGTATGTCGCCAGCCGGTCAAACACATTAAATAAACCTAACACATGGGGCCTAAATAAAGCTAAGACCATTTAGCAACACACATCCAATATCAAGAGCTACAGGCAGTGCAGACAGTAGGGAGAGTTTAAAAAAGGCAAATACAGGTGAATGGACCTCGGGTAGACAGAAACACATGCCCCAGAATAGAGAGAAAACCCCACCCTGTGGGGCTGACCAGGGTGACCCTGGGAACTAAAAAATACCTAACCCCACCCAAGTCCCCCAGGGCAGACCCGGGTGGGGTCCTTTGAGAGAGGTTACTAACTTGTGTATGTTTAGAAAGGTCTTGTCACAATGTATCCTTGGGCTAAGTTTGAAGTTTGTGTAAAAAATAAAATAATAATTACGGTATTTATAATGCGCTTATCTTATAATAATTATAACTCTAAGCGCGCACTCACAACTCGCGCACGCATGCGCACGCTTTAGACGACTCACGTACAACAAATGGTGAAATATATTGCGACAGTCATCTTTTGTGGGGAGTGTGGTGATATAGTGCTAGAACTGTTGAAAGAGGTGAGTTTTGAGGGCGGACTGAAAGGAGGAGAGAGAGTCTTTCTGACGGAGAGAGAGTGGGAGAGTGTTCCAGGTGGATGGACCATAAACTGAGAAGGCGCGGGGGCCGAAAGTGCTGAGTTTGGTGCGGGGGATGTGGAGACGGAGAGGGTCGGAGGCGGAGCGGAGGGAGCGGGAAGGAGTGTAGGGGTGAAGTAAGTTGGAAAGATAGGCAGGAGCGCAGTTGTTCAGGGATTTGTAGCAGAGAGACAGAATCTTGTATTGGATACGCTGTGGGATGGGAAGCCAGTGAAGAAGTTTGAGCAGGGGTGTGATGTGGTCGGATTTTTTCTTTCTGAGGACGAGGCAGGCAGCATTGTTCTGGATGCGCTGGAGAGTGGAAGTGGTAGAGTGAGGGAGGCCGGAAAGGAGAGAGTTGCAGTAGTCAATGCGAGATAGAATGAGAGAGACAGCAAGTTTGGTGGCAGCTTCGGTGGTGAGGTATTTTCTGATCTGACTGATGCGGCGGAGGTGAAAGTAGCATGCCTGGGCAGTGGTGGAGACGAAGCTGGTCATGGTAAGAGAGGAATCAAGAATAATGCCAAGGTTTTTGGCCGAGTCACTGAGGGAGATGGGGGTGCTGTCGAGTTGAAGGTGGAGAGAGGGAGGGAGCTGGGAAAGTTTCTGGCGAGTGCTTACCAACATGGCTTCCGTTTTGTCGTCGTTCAGTTTAAGCTTGTTTGCTGTCATCCAGTTTTTCACATCTTCATAGCAGTCAGCCGTGCGAGTCAGTAGTGACTGAGTGTTGTCGAGTTTGTCTTTGTCTAGTAGTTGTGAGTCGTCAGCGTAGAGGTGGTGGCGTATGTGGTGAGACTGTATGATGTTGGACAGGGGGGAGGTGTAGAGTGTGAAAAGGACCGGGCCCAGGACGGACCCCTGTGGTACTCCGCAGGAGAGCGTGACTGGGTTGGAGGAGACGCCGTCAATGGTGACGGACTGCTGTCTGTCGGAGAGGTATGAGAGAAACCAGGAGTGAGCAGAGTCAGTGATGCCAAAGGAGTGACGAAGGCGGTGGAGGAGGATAGAGTGGTCTATGGTGTCGAAGGCAGCAGAAAGGTCGAGTAGCGTAAGAAGGGAGATGTTGCCTGAGTCGGTGGAGAGAAGCAGGTCGTTTAAGATGTGTAGAAGGGCTGTTTCAGTGCTGTGGTGTTTGCGATAGGCAGACTGGAATGGACTGAGGAGGTTGTTGTCGGCAAGGTGGAGGTTGAGCTGGTTGAGAACAACCTTCTCAAGAAGCTTGGACAGGAAAGAGAGATTGGAGACTGGACGATAGTTTTTTAGTTCGTTTGGGTCGAGGTTGTGTTTTTTGAGGAGAGGACAGACGATGGCGGACTTGAAGATATCAGGGACTGAACCGTTCTCAAGAGATGTGTTGATGATGTCGGTAATGAAGGGCAGAAGTTTTGGAAGGCCGTCCCGGTACAGAGAAGCTGGGAGGGGGTCTAGTTCGCAGGTTTTGAGAGGCATGGACTTTATGGTTTTGAGGACTTCTTCTTGAGACGGGGCGGAAGGACGAGAGGGGGGTGCCGGAAAAGGGGGTGTTGGGAGGGCAAGGAGGGGAAGGCAGAGAGTCGAGTGTGTTGCGCAGAGTTTGAATTTTGTCGGAAAAGTAGTTGGAAAAAGCGGACGGGAATTCTTCTCTGCTGTGTGTGTTGGGGAGAGGAGTGCCTTTAGGAGTGCCTAGGAGTGTGTTCATGGTAGCGTAGAGGGTTTTGGAAGAAGTAGATTCCAGGATTTTGTTTTGAAGGTGTTTACGTTTGGAGTCGGAGATCATTCTGCAGACTTTGGATCTAGTTGCTTGGAAGATCTGTCTGAACGGTGAGGTCAGATGAGCGCCAGAGGCGTTCCGCTTGTCGGCGCTCGCGCTTGGCCTCAGCTATGTCGTCAGTGAGCCAGGGGGAGGGGGGTCGGTTGGGTATGGAGCAGGTGGTGACAGGTGCATGGGTGTCTAGAAGTTTTCGAAGGGAGGAGTCGAAGTGGGATGCAAGATCAGGAGAGGAAGCGGGGTCCAAGAGAAGGTCGACAGCTTCATCGAAGAAGCTCTGTCGGTTGACAGATTTCAGTTTGCGGTGAGTGACAAGGAGCTTGGGTTTTTTCAGGGGAGGTAGGTTGAGGGAGACGAGAATGGCGAAGTGGTCAGAGGGAAGCACAGAGGAGGTGTCAGAGTTGAGAAAGAGTTGATCAGAGGTGCGGGTGATGATCCAGTCGAGGGTGTGGCCGAGTCGGTGGGTGGGTTTGGTGATGTGTTGTGTAAGATTGTGGTTCGAAAGTGATGTGCAAAGGCGTCTTGTGTCAGGGTGGTCGGGTTTGTCGAAGTGGAAGTTAAAGTCGCCAAGAAGGATATGTTTTCCGGGTCGTGTGCTGTAGTGGTCGAGGAGGAGGTCAAACTCGGTGAGGAACATGGAGTTTGTGAGTTTGTTTTGAGGGCTAGGAGGGGGGTGGTAGATACATGAGAAGATGAGGGACTGGCCAGTGTCTTGATTAGTCTCCAAGAAAATGCCAACGTTAAAGTTTACCATGGAGGAAAGACACCGGATGATGGACGGACGACCACTGGCCCAGAACATAGACTCACTTTTGCTTCAAACATGAGCCAAAAAGAAAAAGATGACTAAAAATAGAACAAGAATGGCAAAGCCCTTAGGCTCACGTGCATGAACGATCCAGTTTTAAAAGAAGTAAAGGGTTGTCTTGTGTTCCTGCAAAATCCATGTTTTCTCAAAATGTATGCATTTTTTTGTCAATCTCATATGACCCTTGACCTTTATGATTAGTGAACCAAAACAGTATGCATAGAAAGGTCTTATCAGCTACCTTTCTGCCAGATTTGGTTGAAAAGTTTTGCAAAACTGATAAAAGATAAAATTCTATTTTTTTAAATCATCTGCCAATATATTGTGACCCTTGACCTTTCTGAGGGGTCATCCAAATTAGCATACACATGAAGGTCTTACCTTAGGTATCTCAGGAACAAGTCTGGGTTTGAAGTTGTAAACAGTATTCAAAAAACAATTTTGATCAAGAATAGCTAGTTGTGACCTATTTTCTTGACCTTTCTGAGCGGTCATCCAAATTAGTATGCATCGGAAGGTCTTAACATCAGGTATCTCTGTACCAAGTTTGGGTCTGAAGTCATTAATTTTTTACCTATTTCTTGAAGTCCTGTGACCCTTGACCTTTCTGAGGGGGTCATCCAAATTAATATGTACACTGGTAGAAAGGTCCTACCATCAGGTATCTTTGTACCAAGTTTGGGTTTGAAATTGGGAATAGTATTTGTGAAAACTCCAATTTTGTCAAAATATGGCTATTTTGGACGTATTTCCTGATCCTCTTTGACCTTGACCTTTGAGAGGTATGTTTAGAAAGGTCTTGCTGCAAAGTATCCTTGGGCCATGCTTGAAAACTGGCTTGAATAGCCTCGAGAAAATGCCAAGGTTAAAGTTTACCATGGAAAATGGACGACAGACACTGGAGACGACCAATGGCACAGAACATACGCAGTTTTGCTTTGCACATAAGCCAAAAAACAGGCTTTTACAAAAGAAGCAAAATATTCATGCAAAGAAACACCCATTAAAGAAACAAACACACTAGCATGTTTCTTTGTTTTCTCAAAACACATTACCGATGGTATTACATTGTGGAAAAGCCCTTAGCTTTTTACCGTCATCATTGTCTGTGGATGGAACACCCATTGGTTTCTCTGCGAGTGTGAGAAACCTGGGTGTTACACTTGACAGCGAGTTATCTATGTCACAGCATGTCAGTGCAGTGTGTAGATCCGCTTATCTGGAACTTCGTCGTATTCGTTCAGTTCGTCACCTGCTGACCGTGGAAGCCACTAAAACACTAGTTTGTGCATTTGTGCTGTCCAAGCTAGATTATTGTAACTCTTTGCTTTGTGGCTGCCCTCAGTATCTCATTGATCGCCTCCAAAAAATTCAGAACAATGCAGCCTGGCTTGTTGTGAGAGTCCGTAAGACTGAGCATGTCACACCCATCTTGAAGTCCCTTCACTGGCTACCTGTGTCCTCACGTATTCAATACAAAGTTATGTCAATTCTGTTTTAACTGTCTTTCAGGCACCAGCCCAGAATACTTGTCCTCTTTGCTGCACGTGTATACACCCTCTCGTGAGCTCCGCTCCTCTTCTGATAAACGGAAGTTGTGTGTACCTTCTGTCCAAACTAAAACATTTGGTCAGCGAACTTTTGTTTATCAAGCCCCTGTGTTATGGAATACACTTCCTCTTGAGGTCAGAAACAGTGAGTCTGTCTCTGACTTCAAGAGGTCGTTGAAAACTCACCTCTTCAAGCTTTACTTTGAATAACTGCCAGTGTTTGATGCCTTAGTTGTAGTTCTGCAATCCTCCTTGTTTAGACTGAATGTTAATTAGAATATAAATTATTATGTATGTATTGTTGTTTAGTTTATTGTAAAAGTGGTGTGTTCGGGCATTGTGCTTTGTTTGTTATGTGCATATGTCATTGTATTTTTATTTTTGTGTACAGATTGTAAAGCGCTTAGAGCTTTTGAGTAAGATTAAGCGCTATATAAATACTCATTATTATTATTATTATTAGCTAGCCTAATTTTAGCCAAAATTTGGTTGTGTCCGTATAAGGGAGTGTTGGCAGGAGTGGGGCGCCATAGACCAGGTCATGGCCTGAATAGCCTCCCCTTATTCCCACCTGGTACGAGAATACCCGTCAACCCTCAGTTTAGTTCTTAGCTAGCACTAGGAAGGTTGTGTCTGTTCGTGCTCTGCGTTTTTTGATCTTGGACCGGTCTTCTGACCTTGGTTGCTTTGAACTTGGAACTTGTGTACTGTGGAGCTTGAGTCGGTTAGGACTGCTTGTGCTCTCTGCTGGGCTGGTTATCTTCGTCGACTTGGGGACTCACTTGGCCGACGAGTTTGGCTGTTGGGACTTCGAGCTCACTCGACTGTCGCTGTGACGAGACTTCGGAGCCTGGCCGGTCGTGACTGGCGACGAGTTTCTGCAACCGGCTGACAGTGGGTCCACTTCGGTGGAGACTGAGACGTGGGTTTGCTACCTTTTACCGCCATGGACAGGTAATATCTCGGTGAATGCCCTCGACCGGCGCTCTAGGGTGGGAAGGAGCGCCGAGCGTAGGCACGCGCTGTACTCTTTCGAATTCGATGAGGTTCGTTTCGTCATCGCGCGCGTTTTATTTTGCGTGACCTCGGAGGCCACGCTCGCTCGTTTCTTCATTGTACCCTCTTGTTACAGATACCAGGTTCGTACCTGCACGTTGTGTGGCGACTTTCAGTGGCCATCGGACGTGCATGCAGTCTGCCTACCCTGTTCTGGTTCGACCCATACGTGTGTTGTGTGTGCCCCATGGCTGGAAGTAAGATGGTCGCAGCTGTGGGGCTTTTACCGCCGAGAGCGACCGACTCCTGTCAGGGAATGACTTGCAGACCTGGTGCGGAGTACCAAGACGGGAACCAAGCCGGGACCAGTGGCAAGTCGCATACTATCGTGGAGGGCCCTACTAAGGTTACCCTTACCGTGGCGACCAGGAGACCTGATCCTGAACCCTTGTCAGCGGAAGGGATTACAGTCTGTACGCCTCTGGAGGAGGCAGACAACAATGATCCTTCCCCCGGACTGGCGTCGGCAACCGAATCTACGACGCTACCAGTCCAGACGCACATGGCGGACATGACAGGCGGGAACGACCACGTACAAGTAGTCACGCGGTGACACACGAGCCTCGTTTACACCGGGATACGGCCTCGAGAGATGACCACTCTACCACCCTCCGACAGCCCAGAGTGAAGACACGACGGACGGACGAACCAGATGCCAGGGCTCGATCCTCATGTAGATCACAGGTTAGTGGAGGCATTCCGATCTCTTCCACTGTGTTAGTTCAGTAGACCCAGCCCACAATCAAGACGCAACCCGGAGAGACGATGCATGCCATGCAGAAGCGGCCACGTGCTGGGAGTCGCACGGTGAGCCACGAGACTCGTCCACTCCGGGACAATGGCGTCACGGGCCAGTTAGCTACAGTCACATACTAAAGCGGAGGGCCCTCCTAAGGTTCCCCTTACCGTGACGGAGAGGCACGCCCAGACCCACTGACGGCGGGTACTGCCCCTAGAGACGACAGCTCGGCCTCAGGTCAGTGACGACTGTGTTGTGAGAGCATATTTTGCGCGGTAGCGTGCAAGATTGGGGTTCGTTTGTGGTCGTGTTATGGCACCTAGTGCCTTTCTTTCAAGCTAGGCGTTTTTACCCTTTGCCACAGCTGCTATTATGTTGCCGTTCCCAGCTGCGCAGCGGTTTCGCCAGGCAGCTGGGGCTCAACACCTCTTACCCTTAAAGGCTATAATCCTGGAACCACTGTTCCGATTACTTCAGTTTGAGAAAATGGAGATGAGACACAGAGTGGTATTCTGACTCTCATAGTTCAATTTAATTCAAATAACTTGATTTATCCCTGACAGGACAATTACAATCAAATAAAACTCTTTCAATAAGCATTGATTAATTAATTATTTTTATGATTATTTTGAGCGCCCTCGCCCGGGCTATACAAGCTTTGGCGCCATCTCCCGTCGCGGGTTACACCGGCTCTTGCTTCGGCTTGCGGCTTCCGCAAGTGCTACAGGACCGCTGCACTTCGCACGACAAGATCCCGGCTCAGTGATGTTGGGCCACGCCTCGCCCCGACCGTGCAGACGAGAGCCCGCTCTAGAGGCAGTGCAGAGAGACGACTTCACGATGGGATTTTGGTCTCGGCTATAGGTCTCAATCCTTCAGTTCGCCTGACTTCGGAAGCATGTGCTCACTACACAGAGACCAGGGGTACGGGAGAAACAGGAGACGACGTCCCAGTTCCGTTGGGTCGCTACGCATTGGGAAGACAGGTGCTCAGAAGTATCTTCGTCGCCGTTCGAGTTCGTGGGACCGGCCCTCTGAGGCTAAACTGTTCCTTCCAAGTGCTGGGTCCACCTTCGTTGGATCGTCGCCGCCCGGGGTTCCCCGGACTTCGGAGCAGTTAGACATCCCTTCTCCTGCTTGCGGGACAGACGACTTTTCCGCTTGATTCCAGAAGACGTCGTTCGCCATGGCTGGGCGATGATAGCTACTCCACGTCGCTACGCTCGCAGTTCCGAGAGATCTTGGATTCGCTGACTTATGCGTGGAGATAGAGGAGGGAGTCTCCTCGGGCTTTGGACGAAGCAGGTCCCCTCTTCGCGTCCAAGCTTTTCAAGTCCCTTCTTCAGCCGTTCGGGTGCCGGATTCTTGTCGCGGGCTTCTGTCTCCGCCTCAGGGTGCCGAGGGAGGCACTGGTGGCTTCAACTTGTGATCCTACTTCCGCTGCCAACGCTTCGCTGCGGCTGCAGACTTCGATCTGATGATTCGTGATACCGTCCTGCACGCTTCTCGCGGCCGACCGAGTTGAAGAGTCGGCCACGCAGGGCACCGCGCGATGGAGAACTTCCTTGGCCCCCCCTGGCAGACCGACAAGGAGGATAACAAGGACTCTGGCACAGCCGAGGCATGCGGCTCACACCGCTGGATGTAGCAGTCTTCCGGGAACGCTGATGCAGGACAGGCGCGCGGTCATCGCAGACCGTCAGACGGTTTTGACAGGGACCACTCTTCCGCGGAGGCGCAGTTCTTCTGCTGCACCGGATTTTGTGGCTTAATCCGACGGACGGAGGCGACGTTTGTGACGCCGACGGCACAGTCCCGGGAACGTCTGTGGCAACATACTCCAGGCCTGCGATGGATGACTACCAAGTAGCAGTCTACCTTCGTAGAGGGCAGCGCGGGTTGAGGACTGGTCCTTCCGACCTCACTGCAGGGGCCGACTTCGGTCTACATCGGGGGTAACGCACAGTTCAGATTAAGCTCCTGCTGAGACGAGTTCTCGACTTGTCGCATCCTTCTCCCGACGGGGTGCTACCCTCCACTTCGCATTGACTGGCCGTGGTCAGCGGCGACCAAACACTACTGTCTTCTTCTTCTAAGATGACAGCTTCGGGACCTAGCGGAAGCGTTCATTAGCCTGGGTGGAGACGTCTTGGAGTTCCGGCATGCTGCGGCGCCTGACCGGAGCGGATGGCCTTGGACTTGCCCTCGTTAGCTCCTTGTGAAGTTACCCGCTCGGCACTGGGGATCCTGCGGCCGGGGGCGCAAGTACCGGGAGTTAGACGTGACGACAGCATGGCAGGATTTAGTTTCCTGAGAGGTGGTTGCGCTCAGTTCCACGGCAGTATGGTCGACTCTTCTCGTACACTAGACGGTGGATTTGGCGCACGATCTTCATCCTATCGACTCGACACAAGTGCCTCATCATCTTGGCAGATGCTAGACTAAGACCTGAGAGCAGCGGTGCGTCTCCAGGGCTTTGGGACAACTCGAGGTTCGAACTCGTAACCAGTTGGCAAGCTGGGCGGTAGGCTGGGATCCTGCCCTCTTCGCCGTTGACTAGGCGGCCTACGCTACGGGACAGGTACTACGTGGTTCTTCACATGGATTCCGTCGAGGATGGAGTGCGTGGTCGTCCTGTTCGAGTGGGACTCCCAGTAGGACGGGAGCAGGGCAGACTAGCAGCGACTTTCAGTACCTTCTTCAGTTCACTTAGGACTGATGACAGGCTAGGGGATCGCCGTTCAGCCTGACACCTCTTCTGCTTGGAGAAGGAGGGCGTACATATGGGAGAGGCTAGTGCGCTTGAGGCCTGTGGCGCGGGGAGGCGTCGCTGTGGCCTGATATTTAACTTCACTGCTCGCCATCGATTTTGAATGCTGAGTTATTGGGGCGCTTGTCTCTTCACCAGTCGGGGTCAGCTCGTTACCACATGCCCCCCTCTGCAGCTCTCCTCTACTCGCACGATGCTTTAGCCACCGGAACAGCTGCCATAACAGACGGGCCCTGTACTCAGACACACCCGGAGTTTGTGCTGCAAGCCCTCTACCACAGTGGATTCCCTAGGGCGGCCATGGATGCTACCGAGACAACCCGCAGACCCTCAACCTTACGAGTTGCGAGGGAAGACGACGAGCGCTGGGTGACGGGACTGACGACAGCCTTCCTTCCCTCCGGACTTGGCGAAGCCCCAGCTGACGGAGTGCTTCCTATGGCTATTCAACGCCCAGGGACGGTCTCCTTTACCGTTCGGGACTATTTCACTATGATTGCCGACTCCTACAGGCGATTACGCTCATCAGACCCGGGTAGCTGCAAGACCTCGCAATTATACGGACACAACCAAATTTTGGCTAAAATTAGGCTAGCTAAGGGCTTTTCCACAATGTAATACCATCGGTAAGTATTTTTCAAAAAAATTCATTTTAAAGAAATTTTTTTTTTTTTTCTAGGGCAATTTCTTTCAATTTTAAATGCTTGACAATCAGATCTTAAAATTTCATGCATTTGACCTATAATTTGATCTGATTTTCTGCTCAATATGTTTCTGAATATTTTGTTGTCAACAAGAGCGATAATGACAAATGTGAGAAACAAAAACAAACCTTGAAAGTACTCCTTGCGAGGAAGGACGCGGGCAGGAGGAGGACGAACAGAGTGGATGCGCGTCACCTCTTCGATCTTGCGAAAAAGTTTCAGTCTCTGCTGGGGATCTAGGGAAAAACCAACCCACACTTAGCGAAAAGCAAAAGCAAAAACAGGTTGGCCTCAGTATTAGGTGTTTCAGTATACTACAGACTTTTATACACCCGGGTAATGAGCGCAGGTCACTCCCATGGGGATGCCTAATGAGCAAAACAAAATGGCCTAAGGCATGGGCCAGCATAGGCTGACATCAAACTGAGGACATTTTCAATGAGTTAAACCTTTAGCTGTCACTTGTGTTTCTTTTGTCATGAAGTCTGCAGGAATCATGACAACAAAAAGCACTACTAGCAGCAAATAGAGGTTAAGAACTAAAATTGTTAATTCATTCAACCCCACGCACGTATTTCCCAAATTTTGGAGGCGTCATCTAACAACTATGCACCTGCTGCAGGAGATGGATTGACCATGATAATTCAAGGATAGTGCCAGATTAGTTTGTTGGCACCAAGCTAATCTGGCACTACCCTGAATTATCATGGTTGATCCATCTCCTGCTGTAGTGCTTTAGGACTGAATGGGTTAATGTGTTGCTCACCAAGTTTACTGAGTTTTTTGCGTCGCTCGGCATTGTATTTCATCTTTTTCGCTCTCTGCATCATTAACTCTGCTGTCCGACTGTCCTTGAAGCCCCTGTAAAACACAACAAAAATAATTCTACAATAACTCTTCTGATTGATGTACTCATGAAAGGAGCCATGTTGACTTGGCAATTTGACAACTTAAGCGCACTAAGCTGTGGAATGTACGTAAATATTAACTGATTATAAAAATGTTTATGACATAAGCATTACAAGAAAGGCAAAGCCCTTATGGTTCACGCGTATGACTGATGCACATGTGCGACCTTTTGAAATCACTGGTGACCAACAGCAAAATCCATGCTGTCTCAAAATTTAAGCATTTTTCACACATCTGTCAACTCCTCGTGACCCTTGACTTTTGCGATGAGTCGACTAAATTAGTATGCATAGAAATGTCTTGCCATCAGCAAACTTTATGCCAAATTTGAATAAAAAGTTTGCAAAAACTTCAATAAAGCTACAATTCTAACCCCCATAATGGCATTTTTCACACATTTACCAACCTCTTGTGACCCTTGACCTTACCAAGGGGTCATACAAATTAGTATGCATAGATAGGTCTTGCCATCAGGTATCTCAGTACCAAGATTGGGTTTGAAGTTGTGAATAGTATTTTAGAAAAAAACTTTTTTTGGTCAAAATATGGCTTTTTTAAACCTATTTTTTGATCATCCCATGACCCTTGACCTTTGTGATGGGTCAACTAATTTAGCATATGAAGGTCTTATCATCAGCTACCTTCGAGCTAAATTTGATAGAAAACTTTACAAACACATTGATAAAAACTACAATTCTATAAAAAAAACAAAAAACAAACACTTTGTACCAAGTTTGGGTTTGAAGTTGTGAATAGTATTTGAGAAAAAATAAATTTTGTCAAAATATGGCAATTTTGGACCTATTTCCTGATCCCCTGTGACTTTGACAGGGAGCTCACTCAAACTGGTATGATTAGAAAGGTCTTGCAACAAAGTATCCTTGGGCCAAGTTTGAAGACTGTGGTTTGAATAATCTCCGAGAAAATGCCAACGTTAAAGTTTACCACAGATGACGGACAACAGACGGACGACCACTGCCCCAGAACATAGACTCACTTTTGCTTTGCAGGTGAGCCAAAAAGGGGTAGGAGCTTTTAATTTGGACAATCACAAGGATTTAACAAAAATAATGATGTGAGTGAAGTCTGGGTATTTTACATTTTCTAACCTTTCTAAAATAAAGGAAAAGTAATAACTCATTTTTTACAATGACATGAAATTTCCCCTCTTTAGCTTTGGAGAGAAAATGAAATAGTCCATAATCTTAGACTGTACAGCCAAGGACTGCAACGTCCAAAATCACAGACCTGCACACATGAGACTTCATACACTCTCACCAGTCTTCGGCAATCTTCTCCTCCAGTTTGGACCTGCCTGTAGTCACTGCATGTGAGTCCTCACCGCTGGTCACTGAGGAAGGTGGACGAAGCTGGAGCCTGCCTTGGAGGTCGCTCAAGGGTGACTCTGCATTGCGCCACGCCTGAACAGGTTTGCCAGGTGGCGGAACCGGGGTGTGGTGGGAGCCCAGGGCCAGGGCGGGCACAGGGGGGAGAGGAGGCTTGGCACCAGCACTAGATGGGATTCTGCCCAGCAGAGGATAACTGGGAAAGATTAGAGAGGAAGGGGACATGTGAATGACATAATTCCCGCCACCAGGTAAAGCAATAAAGATGATAACCATGGTTTAAGTTTTTAAAATGCCGCAAGGCGACAATTTATCATATAGCCAACAGCCTGAGTTGACCAACGCATCGTCATGAACGTATGAGACAGTTCAGGTTGCTGTTGGGCTGAAAACATTCATCAAAATGACAACCTGCCATGATAATAATGAAGAAAAGCAGTATAAATTCACTAATTCATCCATTCAGCCCAGACACCCTACAAGATACAGTCAAACCTGCCTCAGAGGCCACCTGCTCAAAGCAACCACTTCAATATACTCCTGTTCGTTTTTAATATATAACAATCCTTTATGCAACATCCACCAGAGTACAAAGCTTACAGTCAGCTGTTGTCACTCCTGACTGCTTCTTGACCTGTTGGTATAGAGGCCATTTTGAGTTCAAGCACCAGTTGTACAAGAGTTCTATGTCCATCTCCTGAGGTCCCACTATACGTCTTCATGTCATTCGCTTATGTTCAGTCAAGCAGGAAAGCTCTTTTTTGTTCACTATATAATGGCTATATATTGTCTCTCACACCTTGGTTAGTGAATGCTGCATAAGCCTCTTTTGTGCAGGTGGACTTTGTTCATTGTGAGGCTGACTGAGACTACTGAGTTCCTCTTATTCATTGTGTAACAATCACATTTTCCGGTCCCTTGGGTGGCCATTATAGACAGGTTTGACACCACAGAACAACCATGACAGTTCAAGTGTGGTGTCAGAACAGCTTAGTGCTAGGCACCATTGGTGCTACTGCTAGCACAAAACTATTCTGACACTGCTTCAACTCTCGTCCAAAAGGTTGTGGTTTGAACCCAGCTGGGGTCAAACTTTCTTCAGACCTTTTTGGTGCCCTTGTCTATTAAATCACCTTTGTGGTAGACAAAAGATGTTAAGCCCTAAAGGGATAACTTTTGTTATCTTGACATCAAACTTGAACTGTCATACTCAACATATATCCTCCACTGTAATGAAGTCTTAAGATGACACGTCAAAACATAAAACTCTGAGTATGAAAAAGACAAGAAGTGAAACAAAATAAATCTAGGTTGGTGCAAATGATACGATAACAATCACACCGGTTACCATACCTTGATAACAATCACACCGGTTACCATACCTTGATAACAATCACACCGGTTACCATACCTTGATAACAATCACACCGGTTACCATACCTTGATAACAATCACACCGGTTACCATACCTTGGGGGCAACTGTGGGGTGTCCTCTGGGCGCCATCCTTTCTCCAGAATGTTCTACAATAAATAAATAAGTGACTTAACCCTGTGGCTGTCGGCAGCAAATTTTGTGGAGTTGATTCCAGCAGCAATCACCCAAAAAATGCACTACTGTCAGTTAAAGGGTCAATAATATTATTACCTGCTTAGTACCCAAAACAGCAAGTGAATGGAAAAACAAATCAAGTCACTAATACTGATAATAACAAGAAATACAAACTTTAATGCGAGGAAGTAGAGAGTTATTAAAGTTTCGGTCCCCAGGTAGTAGAATCCAGGGAGCAGATATATATAGCTA
This sequence comes from Semisulcospira habei, assembly GCA_036245525.1. Taxonomy (NCBI): domain Eukaryota; kingdom Metazoa; phylum Mollusca; class Gastropoda; family Semisulcospiridae; genus Semisulcospira; species Semisulcospira habei. Next base: position 40,128,149 of record BTPG01000006.1, read on the forward strand.
ACTCTCAAAAGGTGCCTCGGACGACCCTTTACTCGCACAACAGACTGAAATTTACTTCACACTATCATTGAAAGATACTTTTGACTTGAGATCCAGGGTTTACTTACAAGGTACTTTCTGACTGCATCTTGCGGTCTTCATCAGCCTACCATTGGAACAACAGTTAAAAAACACACCTTTTAATCATAAAATAAAACTCAAAGCAAATTCAACTTGTGCCTTTTTTCTTCTTTTTATAGTTGTGGTGGTGGTGATACTGCTGTCATTTCTCACCAAGTTTTCTGCTACTGTGAGTAATCTTTTATCCTGAACAACTTAATGCCCTTTAAATAAAAGCTAAAAGAAAAATGAAATACTTTTTGAAAACAAAATCCAGCAAGTTGACAAGCGAAAACTAACTTTACTGTCATTGCTCAAATGAGTCACGAGTGACATTACTATATCATCTCTGCTCATGATCATTTTGTTCACATCTACACTGAAACTTTTGTGTCAGTTTGCGTTAGTATTGCACAATGAATTCATTCCAATGAGTTCAAAATATTTTGTTTGATCCAGGTTTATTAGGTATTGAATGTTACTTGTGACACGTGACGAGTCAGCTTTTGTCATACATCATCTTTTGTCACAAATAACATACTGATGTGAAAAAGTTCGCTTTATAAATTTGCTGACTTCATTTTCAGAGTTCCATCTTTATTTTTACGCTGAGTTATCAATGTAGAAAAAGTCATAATCTGAATATCATGATGCTCCTTTTGTCAGTGCAAATGTGTGAGATTGAAAAAAGAGTCACAGACACAAATGGGTTCTCATTTTGCACACAATTAGGTCATTGTTTCCTGTTTTGCAGAAATATTTTGAGGGCTACATAGAGAAATGGTTTGAATCAATTATAGGTATCATCTAACCTATAGTTTAGGCAATATGAAAGAATTTGTCATCACGTCACAAGAGACATTTTGACCACTAGCTTTAAAATCGCAGTTTCTCATAAACCATAATATTTTCAAAAACTCAATAGAGCTGAGAAGCCAAATGGAAAACAAACCCAGAAAATCTTGTCAGGTTGTTTTCAACTCATGTTTATTTTTGGGTTGTCTGCATGGCACCTTTTGAGAGTGAGTCATATTAAGAACTCGATGTTGGCTAGGGAATGCGGTGGCCGGAGTTTACCAGCCGGTATACAGTATCATGGACCAGCTTTATCACAGACTTGTGGGTACAAATAGACAAGTTATGAATTAAGCATGTTCACTGCTGTTGGCACAAATGATCTCTTGTAGATGTTTTTACAAGCAAGTGGCACCTTGAGTCGCCGACCAGATGGGAGGAATTCAAAAGCGCCATTGAGAGGGTGATGCGAATCACCAAGTATTTGGACTGCTTTCCTCCTCAAGGCCTGAGAATACAAGTTGGACAACTGTGCCTGTTTCATGCTGACAATATTGCTCGCCTGGTTGACGACCCATGCCAGCTTTGCTTTGTTTTTCACAGCGAGACCTCCGTACCACGACACAAGGTTAAAGGTCAAAACGCTCTCCACAAGTGACTCATAAACTGTCATTAAAATTCCTGTGCTAACATTAAAACTTCTGAGCTTCCTCATTCAAGTACAGTCTTGGTTGAGCCTTCTTGTGAACGTGATCTACATTTTCAGTAAAACTGAAATTTTGATCTGAAACAGTTCCAAAGTATCTGAATGATGTCACTGTGCCCACGTTTTCGCCCTTTATCACAAGTGGCTTGGAAGAAGAGCTAACTGTGTCCAGTGCCTGTACGCTACTGAAGCACATCTCCTTAGGTTTTAGCACACTGAGTTCAAGAAAACTGTCATCAAACCAGGTCACCAGGGTGCTGACATATTCAAAATATTGTGCGAGGGAATGTTCATCTCTCAAACAGGCAGATAGGGCCAAGTCGTTGGCATACTTGACGAGCGTGAGGATGTCAGTGTTACGCATGGTTTCATTGGTGTAAATTGAGAAGAGCACAGGTGATAAAACGCACTCCTGGGGCGCTCCTGTGCTCAACACAAGTTCACCAGAAAAATCATCCCAGCTGATTCCGACATCCTCATACTGTCAGGCATGCTACTGTTTTCTGCAAGAGGTACACAACCTCTAATGCTGATGTGCTGTGGTCGATCACATAGGAAAGCCCTGATCCAGAGGACAAGAGTAGAGCTGACCTGAAGATCAAGCAAGTGTTTAATGAGGAGATAATAATAATAATAAGAGAACTTTATTATCTCAAAAGAGAAATTCTTTTCGCCACCTCAGGTGCAACTCGCAATCACACACACTCACACAACAGTTTTCAGACAAATGGACAATGGCTCGGGACGGGTGAAGCCCGTCGCCAAGGCATCTAATGGCCAGCGCCAACGGCCCCAACCCGACCCAAACCTCCCTAACACAAGCAAACTAAAGACGGCCCTTATCCTATTACCTCTATAACACATAATATAATGTTTTTAAACTTTCTGCTTGGCTGAGACTAGTTACACAAATAACAAAAACTACGCAAAAAAAAAGACGAATACTTTCACAGTTGCTACCTGGGGGCCCGTCGCCATAAGAACAGCGCCGGCTATTAGACAGTCGCTCCGGCATAAACAGTCACCACCTTAATAATTATAACTTAGCTAGTATATAACTTCATAGTCATTTTTAAAGCAATAGTAGTAGGACTACATCATTAACGTAAAAGCAGTCGGCCAAAATGGTTTCTAAAGAGTACACACAGGCTGGCACGTTGTTCAGTAAGAAACACTGACAGTCACTGCGTCTGGGAGGTGTCTGTCATCACATCATTCGGCTGGAATGGAATGTGGGGGCCTGAAGCTTGCTGGTACTAGCTTCGTTGAATGCACTAGCACTATTCCGTAGGCAGTGATGTTGAGCGTGGCGTGGGACTGAAGAGCCACTCCAGAGATGATGAAAGGGGAGGAAAGCACGTTGGTTGTATTGCCACAGCATAACACGCGCTGTTCTTCTAATATCCGCATGGTACAACAAGAATCAGCGTGTATCAACTCCCAGTATCCGGCACAGCGGATAAAATATAACAGTCACAGCACATCAAATTGAGAAAAGTCATCAAAAAGAAATACCGGTCGTGATGCAGCATTGCAGGGCCTGACATCGTATATCAAACCAAGGTACAATGTCTGTTTAGTACTGCCGGTGATGACCATTTCTGCCGGAGCGGGCGGCCAGGAGGTGTTGCATGGCCGCCATCTTGTCTTGTCAATGGGGCTGCATTGTATTAAAAGCTGATGTGAAGTCCATAAAAAAGCACTCTTACAGCAGGGCTCGAAATTAGCGGGGGCCCGGGGCCAAAAACCCGCAAAGTTGATTTCGGGCTCGGAAAGTTCAAAAACGAAGGGCCCGCTTGGCCCGCAAAATAATTCGTCTGCTACAGCTAGCTCTACTCGGCAGTTTCGTATTTGGGCCAAGGGAAGCAACCCACACCGGTGCCCTCACTCACAGTAATAGTATTGTGTTCTTTTTTTTCTTTTTTCTTTTTTGTTATTGTATTTTTAGTTTACTTCTGTTAACTCAAGTGCACATAAGTGTAATATGAATAGATGATTGAAAAAAAAAGAAAAGGCGAAATCTGTTTAACTTTAGTTTATCAGGAAGAGTACTGTTAAGTTTAGTTCCCTTTCATGGTTTTGTTTTGAACTTTTGTGCATTGAGGTCAGATTTTTTGTTAGGTTACTCATATTAAAAATTTAATGATGTGTATTGTGCAATACTCAGTCACAAAACTGAAAAGTATTATACAAGAGACTCACTTGATTTTTTTTCTATTTTGTTTAATGGCCATTTCAGGCTCACTAGTCACTGGAATATATGTGTGTCACTGAATGTGTGTGTGTGTTTTCCCCCTTTTTTGTTGGTAATGTTTGAAAGTGAAAGAAAAGGCAAATAAAAATGACATCACTCAGCAAAATTGGAAATTCAATTGTTTTTATTTATATTATCAGACAAATTGTACTTTCTACTTATTATATTGTCAATAATTCTTTTGTTTTTTGTTTGCATTATTTTTCAAAGTTGGGCCTCGAAAGTTGCTTGTGGGCCCTCAAATTTTTCAATCAAGGGGCCCGGTGGCCCCCAAAGAAAAAAGTTAATTTCTAGCCCTGTACAGTGTTTCCAGGGTAATCTAGGTGTTGCTGGATGGAATGTAAAAGTGTTCAAGTGGCGTCTTCTACTCCTCTCCTCACCCTGTAGGCAAATTGGAGTGGGTCCTTGCGATCAGCCACAATTTACAAACACTGTCAAACGATTACATACAATTCGTTCCATACATTTACACAGAATGGAGGTCAAAGCAAAAGGTCTGAGATCTTTTATCAGCGTGGCATTGTTTTTTTTGGGCACTGGAATGATAGTGGAAGTTCGCCATGCACGAGGGACAAGGTGTGTGTTTAATAAAAACTGAAACAGCCGGGTGAAAACGCTGGCCAGTTGGGTAGCGCATTCTTTCAGTACTTTACCTCCCAAATGGTCAGGCCCTAGGGCCTTGTATGGGTTAACACGTGAAAAAATCTTCAGCACCTCATCTTCACACGCATCTATCTGTGATGGAGTTACTGACTGACACTCACTCCTGAAATCATGCACATCAAAATGAGCATAGAAAGTGTTGAGATCATTAGCAAAGCTAACAGGATCTGAATACTTAATCTGCTGTTAGGTTCGTTTCTTCCCATAATGTATTAGGCCATTTTCATGCTAAGTGATGTCATTAAAACCGGTGGCAGAAGGTTTGTTGGCACTTAGCATCAGGCCCTTGTCTGTATGCTTCGTTTTACTGTGTTTTAGGTGCATGAATTTAAAAATAATAAACCTTTGGATTCCTGCAGGAATCATCACAACAAAATGCTCTACCGACAACCAAAGGATTAAATAATAATGAGAACTGACACTGCCCTAAATCCCCACAAAGAGTGACCTCAAGGTGTCAACTGCCATTAATACAATGACCCTTAGAATGACCCTTACCTCATCAAATTCGAACTGGTCAAGGTCAAGGAATCCATCAAGGTCAAACTGGAGTCCCTCCATCATCTCCTCAAGGTCATCCAGATCAGCATCCATCAGTTTGGGTAACGGGGACCTGGCAAGAAAAAAGGCCGTGTTCACCAAAAGCCAAATAAGATAAGGGATACAAGTAAGCCTCAATATTACGTGCGCTTGCATACTGCAGAGAATCAGATATAATACGGACAGGTCTCTGGCTCCCAAAATATTCCATTAAGTTGACACTGGCCCTATTTGGCCTTCACACGCCTGCACACAGGCCAAATAAGGCCAATGTCAGAGCTTGTGAAAATTACCGTCCAACGTAGCCCATTATATTAAGGCTAACCTAACTGTACTGTACTAGGTCTTGCCAAGGAAAGAAACATTTCAGACCATATAAACAGCAGTTGACACCACTGCAAAAACACAGCTCAGCACTTTCAAACCTGACAATGACTTTTGCAATTTTGGGACTCTGTAAAGGAGATTCATCAGTCATGATAGTTCAAGGGTGGTGCTTGGATAACTCAATGCCTCCAGGAGCCAAGCTTTCTGGAATGACCTTCGGAAGGAAGTATCATGGTCACTTCATATATTTTCATAGCCTGTCAGTCATTAACAAGTTAAATCAGACCTGAACCCACTTCCATTCACCATCATTTTCAACTCACCTGTCTGATGGCAGCACTGCGTTGTTGGATTGTGTATCTTCTGAGCTCAAAAGGCCCCCAATCTTATCTGCAGTTACATGCACTGGGGCGACTGAACCTTGATTTTTCATTAGATCCCCAACAGTAGGTTCCATCTGGTCCTTTGCCCCTCCTAGTGTCTGATGAGGTGTGGGTTCTGAACTCAGCCCAGCTAGGGTGCGTTCAAACTTTTCCTTTGCGCTCAGCTGTGGCTGAAAACACGAATCAGTCAATACAGTCAGATATAACAAAGGTCAGATGTAACAATAGTCTGATATAACTGCGCTTGTTCAGAGGTCCCAATAATACATGCCCTTTCCTTTTCCCACGTACACATACACACACACACCACCCAAAATCCTGCACTTTACAACAACGTAAAGTAATGTTCTAAGCAGGCAATCTTTCAACATTGCCTGCTTAGAACATTACTCGACGTTTACATGCAAATACGTCATAGACGAATATTTAATTACGTAAAAGATTTCTGTGTATCTGGCTCATGCGGTACTTGTTACAAGTGTGCTCTCGACACCCTGACTTAAAATAGACACTTGGAAAATACCTTCAAACGTATGTCGACTTTTTTGATAGGCGTTGCATACTTATCATAATAGATTTATGGTTAAATTCATATCAAACTTCAGTTATAAGAACAAAAAGAATGGCAAAGCCCTCATGGCTGATGAGTAGTGCCAGATTATTGGTGCCTTCAGGCACCATGCTAATCTGGCACTATCCTTAAACTACCATGGTCAATCCATCTCCTGCTGTTGGGTGTCAGGGCTAACTAGGTTAACTCACATCTAGTAATGTGTTACACAACTTTAGCAGGTGTCTACAAAGAGTGCATAACAGCTATGCTAGATGAGCATGCCATGATAGTTCAAGGGCACTGCCAGATAGTTAGGTGCCTTCCCAGGCACCAAACTAATCTGGAACTACTTTAGAACTACACTGACTGATCAAATGTCAATGCATTAAACATTCTGATAAGCCGACAAACAAACATGTGCATAAACAAGCGTCTACCCCACACAAGTAATAAAGCACTCATTTAACCCCAACGCCTGATAGCAGGAGATGGATCAACCATGATAATTCACACCCTATGGCAACAAGCTAATCTGACACTACCCTTGAATTATCATGGTTGATCAATCTCCTGCAACTGGTATATAATCGTCAGGTGGCTCCTCCCAAATTTGGGAAATGCAGCCTTCGGGCAAAAAATGAGTTAAGAGCACAAAACTGCAGCTCTACTACCGTAATTACCCTAAATATGATTTTTTTTCTAAAATGTATTTTTTTGAAAAATACTTACCGATGGCATTACTATGTGGAATACACTCTATAGCCTAATGATTTCAGCCCAAAGTTGTGTCTTCTACACAGCCGGGGAGGAGACACCAGGGATCCACGTACATGAGCCCGGGTAGCCTCCCCTTATCACCCTATCCCGGCATGCGTGGGGCGACAGTTCACCAGTTTGCACACTTAGCCAATCACTTAGTCAGGAAGGCAAGCGGGGCAGGCGGGAGGGCTGTCCGAGTAATGCCATCGGTAAGTATTTTTCAAAAAAGTACATTTTAGAAAAAAAATTCATTTGTTTTTTCAAAATACATTACCGATGGCATTACTATGTGGAAGAATGGCAAAGAGGAGGTGGGTGCCGACACAAACCCCCCCCCCCCCCCCCCCCCCCCCCCCCGAACATAACGCCCCCCCACAGGCCCACTAAGGAGCACTCCCGATGATTTCAGCTAAGACGTACCTACGGCGCCTGCAGCGCGCAGAGGGAGTGCTGGGCCACAGAGATGTCGCCCACCATGGCCAGGGAGTCATGCTGGCCGGATAGGTCTCGGAGGCAGAAGCGGGCGAAGGTGGAGTCTGTCCGCCAGCCTACCGCCGAAACAATGTCTTTAACCGAGCAGTTGCGGTCAAGAGCCACGCTAGTGGCCACTGCTCGGACCTCATGCGCCCAGATCTGCAGAAGTCTATCCCCATTAGGGGAGAGGTCCTGGTATGCCGACCGAATCACCCACCGCAGCCAGGACGAAACTGTCTGGGCCAATATATCCGGCCTGCCTGGAGCCAGCGGTAGGAAGAGGCGGGAGCGCCCGAGCCGGCACGGCTTTGAGTGACACAGGTAAATCTTCAGTGCCTGGACCGGGTCCTGTTGACGTGCGGCGCGGGATTGGTCCGTTCCTCTGAGCGGACGCACGGTCAGTATCTGGGGCGCGGTCGATGGAAGCCGGTTCTTTGCCAGAAAAGACGGGTCGGTGAGTAGCTGTGCCGAGCCATCCGCTCGAAACTGCAAGCACGCGGGACGTACTGAAAGTGCGTGAAGCTCGCTCACGTGGAAGGCGTGGCAAGGGCCAGGAGGAAAACCGTTTTACGGGTCAGATCGGCGAACTGTGCCAAGGGCAGGGGTTCGAAGCGGTCCGTATTTAGCCAGGTCAGTACCCAGGCGAGGTCCCACCGAGGTATGAGAGAGCGGGAGACCAAACGTTGGAGGTCAAAATGAGCCAACAGGTCCGTGAGGTCTTTGCAAGTACCCGGATCCGGGAGGCCGAGGTGGGGATAAGTGTCTGCGATCATGGAGCGATAGCCCTTGATGGTGATAGGAGCTAGGCCTTGATCTTCGAAGAGCCAGAGGAAAAAATTCGCCAGTTGGGGGGTCATTAGATTCGTGGAGGGGAGCCGGTGGGCTGAGCACCAAGACTGGAAGACCCTCCACTTGCCTTCGTACACATTTCTGGTGGACAGTCTGCGGGCTCCTGCAATCGCCGCCACTGCCGCATCCGAGAAACCTCTAACGGCGAGGGCTTGCCGGACAACCTCCAGGCGTGAAGGAGGAGGTGCTCCGGGCACAGATGGAAGAGCGCCTGCCGGGGCTGCTTGAGAGCTCCAGGGGCGGATCCGTTGCTAGAGCGAGCAAGTCCGTGGTCCAGCTCTTGGTCCAATTGAAGGGGGCCACCATGAAGAGAATCGCAGAGCATCCCAGGAGCTTCCGCACCGACGGAGGGTAAGCATAAGCGATCAGACCGTCCCAGTGGATGGAGAGTGCGTCCACCACCCAAGCGAGGGGGTCCGGGACTGGGGAGACGTAAACCGGAAGCTGGTTGTTCCATCTGGTTGCAAACAGGTCGACCAACGGCGTCTCCCACCATGAGCAGATCAGTCGAAAGATGTCCGGGTGCAGTGTCCACTCGGTGTGGAGAAGCTGTCCGCGGCGGGACAGTGCGTCTGCGACCACGTTTAGGTGGCCCGGGGTGTGGCGGGCCCGAAGAGCAATGCCCCGATCCCTGCACCAGAGGAGTTGATAGTAAAGGAGAATGCACAGGGAGGGTGAGCAAGTGCCACCCTGGTTCTGGATATAGGCCACCACCGTCGAGTTGTCCGAAAGAACGAGGACCTCCTGATTGGTCAGAGTCTCCTGCCAGGTATCGAGGGCCATCCCAATCGCCTTCAACTCCAGCCAGTTGATGTGTTTGTCCTTGAAGGCCCGAGTCCGAGACAAAGTCCGGTAACAGGTGAGCCCCCCCAACCGGAAAAAGGCTCGCGTCGGTGCAGAGTGACCAAGGGGGTGAAGGGGTGTGCAGGGGCACGCCCGTCGCTAGCCACCCTAGATCCGCCCACCTCTGCAAATGGGGAAGGACCAGCAGAGTAACCGGAACCGAATCCGTCAGGACGCCATACGAAGGACGCCAGTGAAGGAGGAGGTGGAGTTGCAGAGGCCGGGAGTAGAGCCTGCCGAGGGGCAACAAGTCCGCTGCAGAGCTGAGTAGACCCAGGAGCTGAAGCCAGACCCTGGCCACGAAGGAGACCCCGTGCACCATCTGACAAGCGAGGTCGGCGATCTTCTGCCGGCGAGCCAAAGGTAGGAGGACCAGGTTGAGGTCGGTCAGGAATTCCATCCCTAAGTGCAGGAATCGGCGCGAGGGGGTGAGGTCTGACTTGCCGGGGTTGACCAAGAACCCGAGGCGGCGAAGGAGAGAAAGCAGGTTGTCTCTGTCGACTTCGAGAGCCGAGGCGATCAGGTTGCGCTGTAGCAAATTGTCCAAATAGTTGGAGGCCGGACTCAGCGAACGCTGGCAGAAGCTGGCCATCACTGCGTCTAGGAGCCTCGTGAAAACCCATGGACTTATGTTGAGGCCAAAGGGGAGGGCTCGGAACTGGTATACGATCCCGCTGAAAGCGAAACGAAGATATCGGCAAGAAGATGGGTGAATCGGCACATGAAGATAAGCGTTGGAAAGATCCAGGCTGACAGCGAAGTCCATCGGCTGGATGGCCATGCGGAGAGTCCTGGCTGTCTCCATCTCGAAAGTGGGGCGCCGAAATGTACTTGTTTAGTGCCGAAAGGTCGATGACCGGACGCCACTTGCCCCCTGGCTTGGGGACGACAAACGGATGGCTGTAGAACGCCGGTTTATCTTGACGGGAGACCACTTCTGTCGGCGCTTTGCTGAGCAAGGCTTAAACTTCTCAGCGCAGAGCTTCTTCCTTGAGCCGATCGCTTGGAGCTTGGGTCCACACGGGGGACCTGCACAAGGGTGGAGGGGACTGGAAGGACAGCTGCAGGCCTGAGGAAACAGTCGAGATGATCCATGGGTCGTCCTGGAACAGCGCACTCCACTGGTCGCTGTACAGGGCAACCCCAGAGCAGTCAGCGGGGGCAGAGCGTAGGGTAAGTCAGCGGGCCCGACCGCGCCATGACTTACGGGCGCCGTGGGACCAGGAGGGGCGGGAGGTGGGGAAGGATTGCGGGGCTAAGCTCTACCGCGGGCACCGCTGACTGGAAGCAAAGTGGGTCTGGGCAACCGCAGGGCACGACCCCCGGCCGAGCGGTTAGCGCGAAAGTAAGACGACGAGGGGGTAGAGGTCGGACGGGGCCACAGGTCCTTAGAGGCATCCTTCATGTTCTGCCAAGTTTCTCCAAACAGTTGCGAACCTCCGAGTGGTGCCTGGCGGAGCTGAGTCTTCACCGACTTGGGGAGATCCGAACAGAGATGCAGCAGATTGTCCCGCCGCCAGAGGTCACAACTGGCTGCCGCCGCCATGGCAATAGTCGAGGAATGGTAGGCGGCCCGGTTAGCCGCGATGAGGATGGATTGGACATCGCAAAGCAGGGAGGAGGACTCCAGGTCCCACGTGTCTTCCAGACAGGGCAGAACAGCTTGTGTCGCAGGGAGTTTCGTACCAAGGAAGCGATCCTGTCTAGAGGGTGAGGCCAGGAGTTCAAGACAATCCTGCGACCGCCCGCCTGGTTGATGGCAGCTGCGTCCACTGTAGGCAGAGGGATGGCGAAGCTTGGGAGTGCCCAGCATACCAGGTCTGATGGAAACTCATGTTGATACCCGCCGGCCATCAAGAATCGGAGAAAAACGCGTTGTCGCCGAAGGAGTCTTGACGGAGCTGTGACGAAAACGCTTCTGCTAGGTCCCGGAAGCCGGACGGCTGAGGAAGAGACTTGCGGCGCTTAGAAGGCCTAAGTGCGTCCACCATGGCCGAAGCTTGTCTCTTCAGGCAGCAGGAAGGAGTAGATTAGACAGGAGGCCTCTCCCAGAGACCAGAGCGTGTTGATCGGAGGGCCGTCTTCACCAGAAGCAGAAACCTGCGAACCATCAGAGAAGGGGGCGGGGGAGGCGTGAGGCGAATCCCCCGAAAGGGCCGACGCCGAATCCGCTGGATGTAGACTGAGAATGTCAGGATATAAGTCGACCGCCCGTCTATCACGTGGAACCACATGGAGGGGCGACCGGCTGCGAGAGAGAGCCAGTCTGCCGCATGCGAATGGTCATGGCGCGAGGGCGGAACCGGAGTAGCCGCCCGCGAGGCCTGAAAGGAAGGGCGTCGTGGGGAAGAAGAGGGGCTGTCTGAATCCTCTATGCCGCGCAGCCGGGGAGTGGATCACGGGAGCCTGGAACCCTGCCCGGAAGGCACAAGGTGAGGCGGAAGGGGATCCCTGGCTTCCCTGGCCCGCTCGGGAGGAAGCAAGCGATGGGGAAGAGGGTCAGCGACCCGGCGAATCCGCTCCTGCGAGGAAAAAAGAAAGTCAGCCCGAGCCCACTTAGAAAGTTCCTGGCGGGGGGGGGGGGGGGGGGGGGGGGGGGGGAGACACGGAGCGAGGAGGGAGCATTAGCTGGGCACGCGACCCCTGCTCCGAAAACACAGAGCGAGGGGGGCGCGAGCGTAAGTCTCGCCCAGCCCGGGGGGGAGGGGGGATGGGGGGGGGGGTCGTCCATGGTAGCTCGCCAGGTCCGCTCAGAAAATTCGGAGCGGGACGGCGGCCCATGCCTAGTGCTCGGGTCCCGCTCAGAAGACCCGGAGCGTGAGGGAGAACCTCTCCGTTTACTCTTTTTTACCATCTTTTTGTGTTTGCGCTCGTCGCGCCAAGCCCGCTCGGAAGAAAGGGAGCGGGGCGGCGTGGAAGAACGCTTGGCTCGCCTGGCCCGCCCAGACAAGGCAGAGCAGAGGGGGGGGGGGGGGAGGAGGGAGGGAGGGGGGGGAGCAAACTCAATGTGCTCAAGCCACGCTCAGAAGAGCGTGAGGAGCGTGACTCTAATACTCGCCTGCCCCGCTCAGGGGGGGGGGGGGGGGGGGGGGGTTCCTGGGTGGGTATGGTAAAAGAAGGGGACTTACCTGCGGGCTGGACGGCCAGGACGATGGAGCGAAGAGGGGTCCGAAGAGCCGATGGAACGACGCCCACCTGCGGAGAAGTCCGAGTAGCCTGTAGGGGACGGAGCAGACGGTCGCGTCTGTAAAAGTCCCATAGCTGAGACCAACGGTCCTCACGCCAATCAGCACAGACGACACAGGTCCTATCTGAAGAGCATCCTGAGCAAGGGAGGCAGGCGTCATGAGCGTCGGAGGGCCACTGAAACTCCCCACACCGAAGGCAGGACTTCAAAGAAGCCGCCATAGCGTCCGCCGCCCACAGCACGCAGGAGAAGTTCACCCAAGCGCCGAAAAGTTCACTTCACACGCGGCACAAAGTCACGAGGGAGTCAAAGTACTAGCGGCGTCCACGAAAGAGCACGGAGAGTCCAAAACGTAAGGCGCTAAGAGCATAACCTCTAAAGTCAGACTGCCACGGTCCCAGTGGAAGGATCATGAAGCGCCAAAACTCAAGCCCTAGGCACAGTCACAAGGTAGAGTCACAGTTACTAGCCGCGGCAAAAAGGCCACCTCCCGGCAAACCGGTCGGCCCTAAGTCCAAGATGAATTCACTGAACACAATTCAGGATACTGCAAAACGCAAGCACAGCACTAGGCCCTAGTCCACTCGGCAAAGCCAGGCTATTTCTTTGCACTGAAGAACGAAGAATGAAGACACCGGTTGAAACACAGTAACAAGGCCAAAGCCAAGGAAAGTTTGTACATGGTAGCAAGGCTAACACCCGACCGAACCGGTCGAGCTAAGAGTGCAAACTGGTGAACTGTCACCCCACGCATGCCGGGATAGGGTGATAAGGGGAGGCCACCTGGGCTCCTGTATGTGGATCCCTGGTGTCTCCTCCCCGGTTGTGTAGAGGACACAACTTTGGGCTGAAATCGTTAGGCTATAGACTGTATTCCACATAGTAATGCCTTCGGTAATGTATTTTGAAAAAACAAATTTGACTGCTCCAAATATTTGTCACAGCCCATTTTTCAGGAATTTTTCATCCCAAAAAAACCCTCCTGAATATTCGACCACCACCTGAAAATGATGTCCTAAAATATTCGACCACCTGCCAAACTGTGCCTAAAATATTCATCCAACACCCTTCATAAAGGTTTAAAAATCTCCGCTTGCGAAGTCTGATTTCTGAACGATTATTGCAATACAAGCCCATCAACGAATCCTTGCATTTATGCTGCACGAGCCCAGTGACACACAGTGAGCAGACATAGCCCCAAACCCCTAATAAGGCACTGCTTATTCATAGATTTAAATGTAGCCAAGGGCTGGCATACATTGTCATGATTTATTGCCAGTGCAGCAGTGCTTGAGATTCTATGCCTGTTGCAAGAGAGACTACCGGTATGATGATAGCAGCCGGCAGCATAATCATGCCTCACCCTGTCTTTCACAAAAGACAGATTCAGATGAAACTGTAAGCACTTAAAATTTTGTCAGCCTCAGTCCTGCTTTACATCATCACACTGAAAACCGTATCTGGGTTTATGTCTACGATAAGGCAATATCACCCACTCAGAACACACTGTGTAGATTTGGCAGCTGTTGATTGGCTAATCGGCTAGTCAGAGGGTGGGGCTATAAACGCCAAGCACAAACACTCCAGCTGTCCATTATTCATTGCGTAAAATAAATCTGAGTGGTTCTGCGGTGTGTACCTGGTAAGTGCGTGCTTGTGCCGGTGACTAATCAGTCAATGACTGAAGGCAGCATTGTGGATTCCAAGGCATCGCGGTGCCTTGTGTCTGATTTCTGATCAAAAGGCCGAGTTGTCACATTCAGTGTCCCGGCGCTCATTTGTTTCTGAACCATGACTGAACCGACTTATAATTCATTGGTTGTCCACTCAGGGTTGATACCGGTCAACACAATCCAGTCAGTCTTTTAAAAATTGAAATCTTGTGACTCCTCCCCAGACATATGTCATTGCACTTACCAATAACATAACCACTGTGAACTCTTTCGAATCATTATTTGGTGGTCATAGGGGTTTCCACAGGAAATGCCGCTGACCTGAGCCATCAAGGACACACATTTGCAAAGGAAATAACTGACGTATGGGTACTCTCTTTGAGTTAGTTCCCTTATCAAAATGTCTGTGTCTTTGATCATGCGTTTTGCTGTTGCGAGTTTCCAATAGTGGAAAATAACGGTGATTAAATTGCTGATTGCATATCTAGAAGGCGCTGGTGCTATGACATAGGTGACTAAGGCATCTAGGTAAGCTTGCTTTCTTATTTACAGCATAATCAATGACTAATAATTCATTTAGGCCTGGACATGCTGGCTCCAGTGCCCTAAAGTTTCCACCAGGCTACTGTTTCAAGTGATATTTTAAAAACTCCTAAATATTCGACCAGAGCTGAAAAATGGGAAAATATGCATGTAAAAAGTGGTCGAATATTTAGGGTAATTACGGTACCTTTTTTTTTCTTTAAAATAATTGCTTTCGAAAAATACTTACCTATGGCATTACTGATAAGAAGATATACTTAGCTTGTCAATTTCAGCCTCCAAAATTGTTGTGTGTTGCTACACAACCAGGGTCGTAACTCTAGCAAGCAGCTACCCAATCCCCCTGAGTGGCCTCCCTATCCTCCGGGTAGCCTCCCTTCCTAATCTCGCGAGAGTCTGTTAGTGCCAGTTCTATCTTAGCGGACTGGCGGCAAGCGGGGAAGGTGGGAGGGAAGTTTGAGTAATGCCATCGGTAAGTATTTTTTTTAAATATTTTAAAAGAAAAATACATTTATTTCTTCAAAAACGTTACCGATGGCATTACTGATAGGATGAATTGCGAAGAGAAGGAGGGTGCCGCCCAAAGCTCTACCACTGTGTAACTGCTTAGCTAGACGCCCTGTAGGTGCACACTCCCGACAATTTTAGCTAAGCATTACTTATGGCGCATCCAGCGCCGGGAGGGAATGTTGCGCCACAGCAATGTCCCCCACGAGAGCCAGGTTCTGTCGCTGGCCTGAGAGATCTCTAAAGTAGAAATGGGCGAAAGTAGATTCGGCCCACCAGCCCACAGCCGCCACAATGTCCCTCACGGCGCAGTTGCGGTCGAACACGATGCTTGTGGAGCCAGCCCGGATCTCGTGCGCCCGAATCCGCAGCCTCTTCGCTCCCTCTGTCGAGAGGTCTTCGCAGCTAAGCGGAGATCGTCTGGGCGGAAATATCATTCGAAGAAGCGGGAACGTCCTTGCCATAGGGGCTTTGACCGGCGGAGGTAGATTTTTAACGCCCTGACCGGATCCTGCTGTCGCACTTCCCGGGGCATGTCAGGGCCCCGCAGTGGACGAAGAGTGATCAGTTGAGGGGCGGCTGAGGGCTGAGGGAAGCCTGTTTTTGGCCAAAAAGAAAGGACTAGTGAGGAGTTGAACCGAGCCGTCGGCCCGGAGCTGCAGGCAGGATGGGTGCACAGAGAGAGCATGGAGCTCACTCACTCGAGAGGCAGTGGCAAGAGCCAGCAGGAAGCACGTCTTCCTCATCAAGTCGGAGAACCACGCCAAGGGCAGAGGTTCAAAGTGAGCAGTGTTGAGCCAGGTTAACACCCACGCAAGATCCCATCGTGGGAGCAGGGAGCGGGTCACTGGCTGCTGGAGGTCGAAGTGAGCCATGAGGTCGGCGAGGTCCTTGCAAGACCCTGGATCTGGCTGGCCCAAATGGCGGTAAGTGTCAGCCACCATAGAAAGATATGATGATGGGCGCCAGGTTCTGATCCTTGAAGAGCCACAGGAAGAACTTGGCGAGCTGAGGCATAGTCAAACCTGTGGGGGAGAGGTGTCGAGTCCCGCACCAAGACTGCAAAACCCGCCATTTTGCCTTGTAGACTTTCCTGGTGCAAGGTCGTCGTGCTGAAGCGATAGCCGCCACCGCCGCATCCGAGAAACCTCGAGCGGTGAGGGCAGGCCGCACAATCGCCAGGCGTGTAAGAGGAGACTCTCCAGGCAAGGGTGAAAAAGATCCTGCCATGGCTGCTTCAGCATGGTGCGCGGCGTGGGAAGCCACGGAGGGTGATCCGTGGCGAGACTCATGAGATCTGTGGTCCAGCTCTTGGTCCAAGAGAATGGGGCTACCAGGAACAGTACCGCGTTGCAGCCTCTGAGCTTTAGGAGAATCTTGGGCACCAGCACAGTGGGAGGGTACGCGTATGCCAGGAGACCCTCCCAGGGAATGGAGAGAGCGTCTACCGCCCACGCGAGAGGGTCCGGAATGGGAGAGACGAAGAGGGGCAGTTGTGTGTTCCACCTCATCGCGAACAGGTCGATCATGGGCATCACCCAGTGCATGCAAATCATCTGAAAAAGGTCGGGGCGAAGAGCCCACTCGGTATGGAGAAGCTGGCCCTGATGGGACAGAGAATCCGCTAGCACATTTAGCCGTCCTGGAATGTGATGCGCCCGCAGCGAGATGTCCCGATCTCGGCACCACACGAGTTGCTGGAACAGAAGGATGCACAGAGAAGGAGAATGCATCCCGCCCTGCTTTTGAATATACGCCACAATGGTCGAGTTGTCGGAGAGGACCAAGACCGCCTGGTGTGTCACGCGTGCCTCCCAGGCGATGAGGGTGAGCCACTGCCTTTAACTCCAACCAGTTGATGTGCTTGCCCACTAGATCCGGCGGCCAAAGGCCCGCTGTCTCGCTGAAGTCCGGGAGCAGGTGAGCCCCCCAACTGGAGAGACTGGCATCCGTGCAGATGGACAGGTAGGGTAGCGGGGACGCTAGGGTAATTCCTCACACTAACCAAGAGGGGTCTGTCCACCTGAGGAGATGTGGCCGAACCAGCGGAGACACAAGAACGCGGACTTCCAAATCCCCTATAGACGGCTGCCAGAGAAGGAGATGTAGTTGAATCGGCCGCGAGTAGAGCCGGCCGAGAGGAAGTAAGTCCGCCGCAGTGCTCATGAGACCTAACAACTGCAACCATGTCCATGCCGGAGCCTCCGTGGCATGATACACCTGCAGGGCCAAAACCGCTAACTTCTCGATACGAGCCTGGGGGAGTCGTACCAAGTTCAAGTCAGTCCTAAAATCCATACCAATGTGGATAAATCTGCGGGACGGCAAGAAATCTGACTTGCCGAAATTGACCAGGAAACCGAGTTGGTGAAGAAGGAAGAGCAGCGCATCCCTGTTGGCGAACAAGCGGGTCTCGTGCGGATTCCGGAGGAGCAGGTTGTCGAGGTAGTTGGAGGTCGGACTGAGTAACGACCGCCGAGTGCATGCGACCACCGCATCCATGATCCGGGCGAAGACCCAGGGACTGAGGTTGAGACCAAAGTGCATGGCGCGAAACTGGTAAACCACCCCGCGGAAGGTGAGGCGTAGGTAACGGCGAGCCGACGGGTGCATGAGCACATGAAGGTATGCATCGGCCAGATCTAGACCGACTGCGAAATCCATAGGCTGGACCACGCCACGGAGGGCTCTGGCTGTTTCCAAATGGAAGGAAGGGGCAGCAAGGAACTTGTTTAAAGCTGTTGGATCAATCAACGGGCGCCAACTTCCATCCGACTTTCGGACAACGAAGAGACGGCTGTAGAAAGCCAGAGAGTCGTGTTGCAGTACAACCTCCGTAGGGTATTTGTGAAGCAACGCTTCCATCTCTCCCTGCAACGCCTCTGCTTTGACTCGATCTCTCGGCACCTGAGTCCAAAGCGGGGAGTGCCGAAGAGGCGGAGGGTGTTGAAACGTGACTTCGAGACCCACCAAGATGGTAGAGAGGATCCAAGGGTCGTCCGGCAACAGCGACCGCTGACTGGTGACCCGAGAGATGTCGGCAGGGGCAGTGCTGGAGGGGAGTCATCGGGCCCTCCTCCGCCCGGGCCGCCGGCCCCGACCAGGCCAGGCGGAGGCTGGGAGGGTGCGGGAGCGGCCAAAATGGGGGAGACGGGCACACTGGAAACTGGGCGGGAGGCTAGTATGAAGGACCGCAGGGCGCGACCCACGGCCTTGCGCGCCGCATGAAAGCGAGAGAAGGGCGGGCGAGACGTAGGCCAGATGTCTTTGTTGGCCTCCTTAACTGCCTGCCAGGTGAAGCCAAACAGCAAAGAACTGCCGATGGGAGCCTGGCATAGCTGAGACTTGACCGATGAAGGTAACTCCGCACAAGC
This sequence comes from Semisulcospira habei, assembly GCA_036245525.1. NCBI lineage: Eukaryota > Metazoa > Mollusca > Gastropoda > Semisulcospiridae > Semisulcospira > Semisulcospira habei. The sequence goes on from BTPG01000006.1 coordinate 40,146,678, forward strand.
ATCGAGCACCGCATCCTACCGGATTAAATCACAGTTGATTGCGGCAGCCATCGCGTTGGTAGAGGCGTGGTAAAAAGCCCGGTTCGCCACAACCGCCAGAGAATGCACCTCACAAAGTGGCGCGGTAGATTGAGGGTCCCAATTGTCCTCGAGAGCTCTGACAATCGCCTGGGTTGCGAGTTTTCAGGAAACCGGAGCAGGAAAGTGTGTTGCAGATCAGGATAGCCCTCTTGTCGACGCCCCGAGGAACCTGGGAAAAGGTGGCGCGGCGACCACCCGCCTGAAAATCCGTGGCGGCATCCAGCAAAGGTAAAGGCCACGAAAACACCTGAGAGTGACCCGCATACCAGCTCTGGCAAAACGGGATGTCGATGTCCGGCCATCTGGCATCGGAAAAGAAAACAGGGTCCTTTGAATTGACAAGAGTCAACTGAGCCAAAAAGGCATCCGCGAGATCCCGGAAGCCAGGTGGTTGCAGTAGGGATTTTAGGCGCTTAGGCTGAAGGGTAGCATCCACATAAGCTGAAGCCTTTCTCTTCAGAGGCCGGAAGAAAACGCAGGATGAGCCCCGTGGCCTCCTCAAGCGATCGCCGCGTCTCGATGCCCAGAGCGATGCGGGAAGAATACTCCGAACAGCTGTGCGGAGAGTCCGCGGGCAGGGAACTCAGGGACGTGGAAGGGTGCTCCAAAACTCCGAAAGTGGAGGCAGAATCCTCAGGATGAAGGCTGAGAACTTCATCGTCTACAGCCGCTGCCAAGCGTCGGGGTAGGGTATGCGGAAGATCGGAGAGTGGGTGACTGTCGAGAGCTGCAGGACTGTTCCGCGGGGAAAGGCCAGGGGAACAGGATGGAAACATGAGCGAGGAGAACTCCGCTGAAGGACGGGAGAGGAGCGCTGGCACCAACGCCCCCAAGAGCTCCAACTGCCAACAGAAGAAGAAGAGGAAAAAGGAGAAGACCGACGCCTCATGGGGGAGGGACTATGTCGTCTGCTCTCATGAAGAAGTGGTCAGCGGTAAGCACCGTGGCGGGAAGAAATCCGCGAACAGGACCGCCCCCGGCCCGGTACGTGATGATGTCGTCTGTGACGCAGAGGAGAAGGCAGCCCTTTGTGATGCAGATCCACCTGTCCAAAAGAGGAGCGCCGCGAACGACGAGAGACAGAAGAAGCGCGGGGATCAGGGTGGCTATGCTCCGTCCGTGTCCGCGGACGTTGTATGTCCCGGGAGGGGGGTGGGGGGGGGGGGGGGGTCCAAGGTGAAGTAATCGGAATCGGACTAGTGGGGAAGAGATTGTCGCCGAGAGGGCTGACCGTTCGATCGACGGGTGACCGGAGACCGGCTCCGAGCCGGGACGCAAGGAGACACAGGAAACCCTGAAGCGCCGTGCAAAGAGTCATGAGGTGACGACTGATGGCGACGCGGAGGCTCAAAGGTGCATGAGGGCAAGGCCACGCCTGGCTGGTCGGGAACCGCGCCAGTGACAGTCGGGGACCGGTGTCTCTTCCCCCGAGACAGAGGGGCATACCGCTGTGAGGGACCCATCTCCGTAGAGCGGGTGCATGGGGCTGACAGCAAACTGCGCTCACGGGAGCAGGAGCGCAGGGGCTCGTAAGGTAACTCACCTCCCACGGCAGAAGGGACAGCGTCCGTCGCCTTGGCCGGTGGGGAAAATTTCCGCAAGAATCCTGTCTCCATAGAGCAGGAGTGCGAGGTTAGTGGGTGACCGGAGTCTGGGGACCGGGAGCGTCGAGACGAAGCGCCGACTGTGTCCGAGTTGGGAGGGGCCGGGTGAGCTGGCGCCGCGGTGGCGCCGAAGTTGGGATCAATGGTCTTCCTCCCAGGCGGTGCAAGTCTCGTAAGTGTTATCAGAAGCCCAGCCCAGCCAGAACAGGGGAGGCAGCAAATATGCAAATCACTGGGCCAGTGGAAGTCGCCACAAGCGGTGCAAGTTTTAAGCAAAGCACTGCAACAGGTAACGGAAAAAATAAGAGAATCGCGCATGACCCGGGGCCACGTCACCGAGCACTAGACCGTTGTAACCGACAGTCGAAATCGAAACGAACGGCAAAACGCCATAATTCCACGGAAATTGCCTCAGTCAGATGCAATCGCCGGGCGAGGCAATGTCCGAGACCTTACCTGGCCATGTCGAGGAGAGCGAAACCGAAGAACGAACGAAAGAGAGGAAGAAAACGTGGAGACTGAAAACTACAAAACCGAACAAAATGGAAGCTAAGCAGCATAGAACTGGCACTAACGGACTCTCACAAGATTAGGAAGGGAGGCTACCCGGAGGATAGGGAGGCCACTCAGGGATTGGGTAACTGCTTGCTAGAGTTACGTCCATGGTTGTGTAGCAACACACAACAATTTTGGAGGCTGAAATTGACAAGCTAAGTATATCTTCCTATCAGTAATGCCATCGGTAACGTTTTTGAAGAAATAAATGACAGTGTATCTCACAAATGTTTTCAAGAAGCATTTCACATCCCATGTAAACACTTTCGGCAGCTGTGATTTTGGACCCCATGGCTTCCAGTTGTAAGGACCAAATCACAGGCCACCACAAATATGTTTGGAAAAAATAAAACACGCACCGTTTGAACACCGTCAGCTGCTACTTGTGATTTCCGTCTTCTGTCCATCCTGCCAGCACCAAACGCACCCTGCGAAACATCTCTGGGTGAACTGTTCTCCTCGAACTCACTCCTCAGTGTAGCACCATGAACGCTATCCTGATGACTGGAAGTGGTAACCACAGCTGAATTCACTTTACTGGGTAACCCTCCTCTCAAAGCTAGTTCAAACTTTTCTTTCTCTGAAAGTGCAGGCACTTCACTTGTTTCTGATGCACTATTCTTTGCAGTGACTAGAGTTGCTGCACTACTGGTTGCGTTGCCTAGTGTTGACACATTTTGTATTCCTGGAGACCTGTCTAATTTTAAACTCACACTTTTGTCCATATTATTTTTCAGATCAGGAATTCTGTCTGAAGAAAAACTCTTTCTTGGTGAAGCAGTCAAGTTCTCCTCAGCTGACCCTTTCTGACCACCACCATTTCTCTGACTGACTTTATCGCAAGTGGTACTTTCTTGCGGTGAAGACCTCGAGTTTTCCTGAGCTGATGCTCCATCACCAAAAATGTCTGCAAAGGACCGAGCACTGGTTCGATCATTTGCTTGATCCTTTGCAGACACTTTTGGTGATCGTGAGGATAAAGGATGGGACGATCTTGGAGTGCTGGGTGCCGCTGGGATTTTGGCATAAGACAATCCTCCATATTCATGGTTGTAGCGATGTTCAATGGACATCTTGAAGGATTTATCACAGAACTTGAAGTAATCATCACAGACGTGTGTGCCGTCTTCCTTTGGATGTACATCCCAAACCCTACAAGTGGAACAAGTCACAATTGTACTACTGACAACAAATGTTCAAATATCCTTTTCATCACATGAGTTGAAAGAGTGTAAAATTCAAGACATGAACTAACCAAACACGCATTGGAACACACGAAACGAAACAAATCTAAATTTTCAGTTTAGATACCTTTTGTGATCACAAACTGGTTGTCTCCCTCAAACTGCTACTGCAGTAGCAAATCCAGGGAGACAATCAAAGACATACCCGCTAGGAAGAGTGGCTGAGACATGTTGCATGCACTAGACTAAATGTCTATAAGTATTCAATGTGTTTTCAATGTTGTTGAAAACACATTCGGGACATTTTCATGTCTCAACCTAAGAGTTTAACCCATTCAGCCCTGATGCACTACAGCAGGAGATGGGTCCACCATGATAATTCATTTGTAGTGCCAGATTAGCTTGGCACCTGTCGGCACCAAGCTAATCTGGCACTGCCCTTGAATTATCATGGTCGATCCATCTCCTGCAACAGGTGCATAGTTGTTAGATGACGCCTCCAAAATTTGGGAAATATGTGCGCCGGACTGAATGTGTTAATGTGTCACTTTATTCCTACCTGCATTCCACTTCAAACAAATTCCTAATGTCCTTGTGGAGCTGCACCTGAGCCAGACACGTGGCTGCGAAGTTGGTGGTACGCACAAACCAGGGCAGTTCAGACTGAGTCCGCACGGTTTCTCCATTCAGGCATCTCAGATGGGGAATGGCATTTTTTAAATTGTCCCTTAAAATAAAATGGTCTGCATTCTTAATAATGACAACAGCGGAAAACACTTTAGATATTTCAAAGGCTCATGACATCAGGTCAAATGCAACGGTTTGTGACTGGTACGAAGAAAATAAAAAATATCAAGTTTTAATGTCTTAAATCAGTCACATACACATTACACCCAGTTTCCCCTTATGGCTTCCAGACTCGTATATTACATTACTATTAGTGCCACTGGGTAAAGATAAGAACCCCTTGCCTCCCAGAACTAAATGACTTCCATTCTGTGCAATGGAAGTCATTTAGTTTTGGGAAACAGAGCGTTAATAAACTTAATTGCCACTGTGTGTGTTTAAACATTGTGTTGTGACACATACCACAAACCTGATGCAAACAAATTCTCATTATTCACAAAAATGAAAATATGTGCCTCTAGCAGATGGCTCGAGCTTGACTAGTGCCCAATAATAAAAGACTTAACAGCTCACCTTAAATTATCTTCCCCCAAGACAGCATTCCCCAGCACAGACAAATCCTCCAGACGAGGGCATTCAGACACAACAGGCAGGAAACTAGGCAAGTCTGAAAAAGAACATGGTATATGTGTATACAGGTCAGAGATTTTGGAAATTCAATAACAGATACATGGATATGTGTATACTAAAAAAGGAGTGGAGGGAGGGGGGGGGGGGGGGGAAGTCTAGGGATTTTTTTTGGGGCTCAGAATGAAATATGAATTTTTTTTTTTTTAATGAATTTTTAAAAAAAATACTTACCGATGGTATTACTTATCGGAATGTTACCTAGCTAGCCTAATTTAAGCCAAAATTTGGTTGTGTCCGTATAAGGGATTGTTGGCAGGAGAGGGGCGCCATAGATCAGGCCATAACCCGAGTAGCCTCCCCTTAGTCCCATCCGGTAAGAGATTACCCAGCATACCTCAGTTTAGTTTCTTAGCGAACTGGCGGCAAGCGGGGCAGGTGGGAGGGACCTTCGAGTAATACCATCGGTAAGTATTTAAAAAAAAAAAATTCATTTTAAAGCAAAATTCATTTGTTTTCTCAAAACACATTACCGATGGTATTACTTATAGGAAGAATCCCGAAGAGGAGGTGGGTGCCGCTATAGCGCCCCTAATGCCAATGACACTGCCCTCAGGCCCGCCCTCCCGCAGCAAACTCCCGATAATTTTAGCTAAGATACCTGCGGCGCCTATGGCGCCGGGAGGGAGTGTTGCGCTGCTGCGAAGTCTCCCACCAGCAAGAGGCTCTGTCGCTGGGCGGAGAGGTCCCTCAGGTAGAAGCGGGCGAATGTGGTCTCCGCTCGCCATCCCACAGCCGCCACCAAGACCTTGACTGTGACGTTGCGGTCGAAGTGAGACTTGCGGCCCTGGCTCTGACCTCATGTGCCCTGATGTTCATAAGTTTGGCTGCATCTGGGGCGAGGTCCTGGTAGGCCGAGCGAATCCCCCAACGTATCCAGGAGGAGATGGTCTGGGCTGAGATGTCACGTCTACCTGGGGACAAAGGGAGAAACAGGCGGGTACGTCATCTGCGCCGCGGCTTGGTCCGGCGCCGGTATGCACGTAAAGGCTCTCACCGGGTTCTGTAGTCTGGACTCCCGGGTGGAGTCTGTCACACGTGAAGGGCGAATAGTCATCATCTGTGGGCCCGCCAAGGAGACCACGTCTTGGCCAGGAAGATGGTTCAGGTAACAGCTGCACGGAGCCGTCCGTCCGGCACTGCAAGCAATCTGGGTGTGTCAACCGCGCGTGAAGTTCACTGACCCTGGAGACTGAGGCTAGGGCCAACAGGAAGCACGTCTTCCGAGTTACATCCGTCAAGCGCGCCCACTGCAGAGGTTCAAACGGACGGAGTTGAGCCACGTAAGCACCCATGGTAGACCCATCCTGGTACGAGTGAACGCAGTGCCGGGCGTTGCAGACTGATTAGACCATCGGAACTGCGAGGTCTTGCAGCTACCAGGGTCGGACCAGCGCAAGTGCGGGTAGGAGTCGGCGATCATGGCTAGGTAGCCCCGAATGGTGATCGGAGCCAGTCCCTGGTCGTTGAATAGCCAGAGGAAGCCCTCCACCAGCTGGGGCTTCGTCAAGTCCGTGAGGGGAGAAGGTTGTCGCCCCACCCGTCGCACCGCTCTCGTTATCTCCTCTCGTAACTCATCTGGTAGAGGGTCTGCGGGCTGTCATGATCACATCCACTGCCACGCCAGGGAAGTCTCTGCAGTAGAGGGCTTGCCGCACCATCCCCAGGCGTGGAGGAGGAGATGTTTAGGGCACGGCTGGTATGGCGGTTGTCGCGGTTGCTTGAGCAACGTGCGTGGCGTGGGGAGTTGCAGAGGAGGGCACGTGGGGAAGAGATGACCACGACTGGTGAAGTGATGAGGCGCACCGAGCCAGGAGAAAGTCCACCTACCTTCGTAGCCGCTGAGCGGCTCTCCTCGTGGCTGCAGACTGCGCTACTACCATATCCGCCGCAAGCCTCTAGCAAGAGGGATTGTCGGACAACCACGCGTATACCTTCAGACTTTCGATACTCGATGGCGAGGAGGGACGCTGGAAGATTCTGGTCGTGGCGACAGCTCCAAGCACAGCTGGCCTCAAACTTCTCCAGAACCAGCTGTGGCGCTTACCCTCCAAGCAGAAGAAGTGTCAGGCTGCAAGGCGATCCGCTGGCGAGCCAGCAGTCCTAACCGTCAACCCGAAGTAAGGCTCTGAGGGTCGCTCCTACTCTGCACTGCGCCCGTCCTACTGGGAGTCGTACTCGAACAGGACGGCCACGAACTCCATCCTCGAAGCCATCTGCGCAAAGGAACCACGTAGGACCTGTCCCGTAGCGTAAGCAGCCTAGTCGATGGAGAATCGCGCACAGTAACCCTGCCTACCGCCGAGGCTTGCCAGCTGGTTTCGACGTTGGACCTCCAGCTGTCACAAAGTCCTGGAGACGCAGCGCTGCCCTCAGTACTCTGTCTGTCGCCAGTCTGCCGCGGTGCCGAGGAACTTGTGCTAGCCGAAAGGTCGAAGATCGGCCGCCAAACCGCCGGCTGGGTACAAGAAGAGTCGACTGTACTGTCGCGGGATCGGAGCACAGGACCACCTCTAAGGTTATGACTGTAAGATCCAACCCAGCTGTCGCCACGTCTCATCTCCCGGTAATCGCGCCCCAGGCTGCATGGTTCCACAGCGTCCTCTGTCGCATCGCAGAACCCCGTTCACCCGAGCGAGACGCGGAACGGGAAGGCTCTTGTCCCATCCTCATCAGACCACTGGCTGCCCTGCCTTCACCAGCGTGCTTTCGTCCACCGCCGGGCAGGTAACTGCACAACAGGCCGTTGGGAGTGAAATCGTCTACTCTGGTCAGGCGCCGAAGAACGCCAGAACTCCCAGCTGACTGCACGTCGCCACGCGAACAGCCTCCGCTAGGTCCCGAAGCTGACGTCTGAGGAGAAGACTTGTAGTGCTTGGTCGCCGCGGAGCGAAGAGCAAGCCAGTGCGATGCCGGAGGGCAGCGTTCCACCGGAGGAAGGATGCAAAGAGACAAGACGTCTCGTCCCAGCTGGTGTGTAATCTGAACTGCAGCCGCTAACACGATGGAGAGCGATGTCGGCCCATGTAGCGATCTCGGTTGGACCAGTCCTCACCCCGCGCCGACAACTAGATCTACGAAGGTATACCGCTAACTTCCTAGCCATCTGCCGCACGCCGGGAAAAGGCTGCCACTTCGTTCCCGGCACCGCGTCGTCGGTGTCACAGAACCATCGCCTCCGTCCCTCGGCTGCCAGCCGACTAGTTCTGAACTGCGCCTCCGCGGAAGAGTGGTCTCTGCCAATCCAGTCCATCGGTCTGCGCGGAATGCCGGCACATCCTGCGTCAGTGTCCCAGGAAGACTGCTACATCCAATGCTGACAACAGCGTGACGCCGTCTGTGCCACCGGTCCTCGTTAGCCTCCTTGACGGTCTGCCAGGTGGGGCTAAGGGAGTTCTCCACCGAGCGGCGCCCTGCGCAGTGGTTCCTCAACTCAGTCGGCAGCGGGCAAGCATGCTGGAAGGTACCTCGACGCCGCAGATCGCAGATGGCCATTGCGGTCAAGGCGGTGACAGTGGTGTAGTAAGGAGCCCGGTTGCCGGAATCGCCCAGGCGAGGATGTCGGCTAAGCGGAGAGAAGAAGGGTTCCATGCCTCCTCAACGCGGCGGAAGATGTCCTGCGCCGCCAGGTCCAAGAACCCCGCAGAGGCCGGGAATCGTGGAAGAGGAAGCGGTCGCGCAAGACCAGGAGTAGAATCACGACGTCGAAGAGAACCAGCACAGGACAGTGCCGGGGGGGTCCACTGCCAGGAGTGGGCAGGTGCAGCTCTGCGAAGTTCCGCGTACCACCTCCGCCGGAAGTCCATGGTCAGGTCCACCGGCCACCTGTTGTCAGCGAGGAAGCCGGTGTCTCCCAAGGCGCCCTGAAGCGGGTGAGAGGAGAAGGCGCCACGTAGGTCCCGACACCCGGTCGGTTGAGGAAGAGACTTGAAACGCTCGGGCTGACACTCGGAGTTCACAAAGGCTGAAGCTCTCTTCTTGGCAGGGGGAGAAGGCGGGCAGTCTTCCTCGGGAAGACAACTGCGATGAGGGGGGCCACTACGTCCAAGGACCGAAGAGTCTCCATCCTAGGCCGAAAGAAGCTGGCGGCGACTCATGACATCTCAAGACTGCACGCGTAGCGAAAAGGAGGCACCGTCATCACCCAGCCACACCGAAACGAAGTCTTCTGGGACCAAGCTGAAAGAGTCGTCCATCACGCACGCGTGAGGAAGAGGCGTCTAACTGCTCCGAATGACCGGTGAACGCTGGGAGGCGGCGGTCCAACGAGAAGCTGAAACAGTACTCGGCGGGAATCGTCTTCCTCTGTGGCCAAGCCGCAAGCGGAGACGAGCCGGGGTCCTGTAAGAAGAAGCCTAACTGCCAGGGGCAGACCGGCGGTCCCGAGGGGAGCGGCAGTGGTGTGGAGAACGAAAGGTCTTGAACGGGCGTCTCGGTGCGTAACGGCGTCTCGTCGAAACAGCACGGGCCAAGGGGGGGAGGGGACGAACTTGGCTCCTGTCCACCGTGACGAAGGCTTAGCGAGACTGATGTCGCGCGAAGTCCCGGGAGGAAGAGCGTCGTCTCGGAGGCCGGTCCCACGAACTCGAACGGCGAAGAGGAGTCTTAGGGGCGCCGGTCTTCCCATCGCATAGTGACCCAACGGCACTGGGATGTCGTCACATGCTCCTCTCGCGACCCTGGACTGTGTAGGGAGTGCGCACTTCTGGAGACAGGAGACCTGTCTGATCGTGGCCGAGGGTGGGGAACGGGGTCCCGTCGTGGGGTCGTCTCACGCCTCTCAGCACTGCCTCTGGAGCGGGCTCTCGTCTCCACGATCGGGCGCGAGGGCGCGGCCCACCATACTGAGCTGGGATCATGGCGCGGGATGTGCAGCAGCCCTGCAGTACTAGCGGTCCCTGCAAGTAGCAGGTTCGTGCCTGTCTAACGCGTGCGGGAGCTGGCGCCGACGCCTGTAGGGAGCTTGCCCAGGGATGTGCGCCAATAATAACAGTAAATAACAGTAAATAATAATAATAAAGTAAATTTTAACTTTGAGTGTCAGCGTACAAATTTGTTTTTTCATCTCCATTTTTCTCAAAAATGAAGTAATCGGTTCAGTGGTTCAAGAGTTATAGCTTTTTAAAGATAAGAGGTGTTGCGCCCCAGCGGTCTGGCAAAACAGCTGCGGCGCTGGGAAATGAAACATTTTAACACCTGTGGCGGCAAAAGGGTTAAAATGTATTTTTCTTTAAAATAATTTTTTTCGAAAAATACTTACCGATGGTATTACTGAGAGGAAGATATACTTAACTGACAATTTCAGTCTCCAAAATTTGTTGTGTGTTGCCACACAACCAGGGACGTACCCTTAGCAAGCAGTTACCTAATCCCCCCCCCCCCCCGAGTGTCCTCCCTATCCTTGGAGTAACCTCCCTTCCAAATCTCGCGAGAGGCCGTTATTTCCAGTTCTATTTGAGCTGACATGCGGAAAGCGGGAAAGGTGGGAGGGAAGTTTGAGTAATACCATCGGTAAGTATTTTTCGAAAAAATTTATTTTAAAGAAAAATACATTTATTTCTTCAAAATCGTTACCGATGGTATTACTGAGAGGAAGAATTAAAAAGAGGGGGAGGGTGCCGCTCTAGGGTCAATACCCCCAGGTAACTGCTTAGCTAGACCCCTGGCCGGGGCACACTCCCGACAATTTCAGTCAAGTGTTACCTATGGCGCCGCCAGCGCTGGGAGGGAGTGTTGAGCCACGGCAACGTCAACCACCAGAGCCAGGTTGTGCCGCTGGCTGGAGAGGTCACGCAAGTAAAAACGGGCGAAAGTAGATTCGGCCCGCCAGCCCACAGCCGCCACAATGTCCTGCATGGCGCAGTTACGGTCAAAATCGACACTCGCGGAGACAGCCCGGATCTCGTGTGCCCGAATCCGCAGCCTCGTCGCTCCCGCAGGCGAGAGGTAATTGTAAGCAGAACGGATAACTCCACGCAGCCAAGCGGAGATCGTTTGGGCAGATATATCGTGCCGGTTCGGAACCAAAGGCAAGAAAAGGCGGGAAATACCCCGCCGTAAGGGCTTTGACCGGCGGAGATAGATTTTTGAATGCCGGAACCGGATCCTGCTGTCTGTTGAACCGAGCCGTAAGCCCGGAGCTGTAGGCAAGACAGAAGTACAGAGAGAGCGTGGAGCGCACTCACGCGAGAAGCTGTGGCTAGGGCCAGCAGGAAGCAGGTCTTCCTCGTCAAGTCCGAGAACCGAGCCAAGTGCAGCGGTTCAAAACGAGCAGAGTTGAGCCATGTTAACACCCACGCAAGGTCCCAACGGGGGAGTAGTGATCGGGTCACTGGAGATCAAAATGAGCCATGAGGTCAGCGAGGTCCTTGCAAGATCCCGGATCGGGTCGACCCAAATGGCGGTAAGTGTCAGCCACCATAGAAAGATAACCTCGAATGGTGATGGGTGCCAAGCCCTGATCCTCGAAGAGCCACAAGAAGAACTCCGCGAGTTGGGGCATAGTCAGAGTTGTGGGGGAGAGGTGTCACGGCCCACACCACGATAGAAAAAACCCGCCATTTACCCTCATAAACTTTCCTGGTGGAAGGCCGTCGAGCTGAAGCGATAGCCACCACTGCTGCATCCGAGAAACCTCGAGCGGTGAAGGCGCGCCGCACAATCACCAAGCGTGTAAGAGGAGGCTCTCCTGGCAAGGTTGAAAAAGATCCTGCCAGGGTTGTTTCAGCAACGTGGTAAGCGTTGGAAGCCATAGCGGGGGTCCATGGCGAGACTCAGGAGATCTGTGGTCCAGTTCTTGTTCAAAGAGAACGTTGCCACCAGAAACAGGACTGCATGGCAGCCTCTGAGCTTGAGAAGAATCCTGGGTACCAGGACAGACGGAGGGTACGCATAGGCCAAGAGACCCTCCCGGGTGATAGAGAGAGCATCCACCGCCCATGCAAGAGAATCTGGAACAGGGGAGACGAAGAGGGGAAGTTGTGCGTTCCACCTCGTCGCAAACAGGTCGATCATGGGTGTCTCCCAGTGCCGGCAAATCATCCGAAAAAGGTCGGGGTGAAGAGCGCACACGTTATGGAGACACTGGCCATGAAGAGATAAGGAATCTGCCAGCACATTCGGCCGTCCCGGAATGTGATGTGCCTGTAGCAAAATGCCGCGATCCCGACATCACACCAGAATATGGAACAGAAGAATGCAAAGGGAGGGAGAACGGGTCCCGCCCTGCTTCTGAATATAGGAGACAACCGTCGTGTTGTCGGAGAGAACCAAGACTGCCTGGTTGGTCACGCGTGGTTCCCAAGAGATCAGGGCGAGCCACACCGCTTTCAGCTCCAACCAATTGATGTGTCTGCCCACCAAATCTGGTGACCAAACATCCACTGTCGTGTTGAAGTCCTGGAGCAGGTGAGTGCCCCAACCGGAAAGACTGGCATCCATGCAGATCGACAGGGAAGGAAGCGGGGACGCGAGAGGAACCCCCGACGCCAACATCGCGGAATCCGTCCACCGAAGGAGATGCGGCCGAACTAAGTGTGACACCGGAACGCAAACCTCCAAATCTCCCGAAGACAGACGCCAAAGAAGGAGGAGTTAGTTATTTGGGTTTAACGCCGAGCAGGCAACTAAGGCCATCTCACGGTGGGAAGGGTAAAAATCTGGTCAGCCAGACTAAAAGAAAGGTCTTAATACATGATGTAAATATACCTTAAAAATATGTCAGGCTAAAATGTCGCACAGGTCTTTAAAGAAAACGTCGAAAGACTCTCAAAAAGGTCAAAATAATAGAATAGAAACATCATAATCTATAAACGCTCAAATCATATTAAAAATATGGCACTCTCTCAGAAAACTGAAGATCTTGTCCGGGGGCACATCCCGGAACAAAACCTTCAAGGAGTCTTCCGTGAAATGTTTATACCTTGTGTCGATTAGATCAGCACAAGACAACAAAAAGTGTTGAACAGAGTACTGCTCGTCGCAGGCATAACACCATGGACGCTCCTCCTGTTTAAGTAAATAAGAGTGCATAACATACGTGTGCCCGATGTGGAGCCGAGCCAGGACAGTCTCCTCACGGCGACTGCCGCAGCGATAAGGTAGACCGTCGGACAACTTAGGAAGAACTTCATGCAGCTTGTTAGCTTCCTCTTTGTCCCACTCGGACTGCCACTCACGGGCTATGTACGCACTAGCCACATGTCTAAAATCACTATAAACAGTCTGTGTGTCAGGGACAGGGTCATTGCGGGCATCGTTGGCAGCAGAATCTGCGATCCTGTTGCCTTCGATGCCCACATGCCCTGGCACCCAAATAAAAATGATATCATAATATTCCTTCATCAAGTCCGCGTGGAGCTCTCTGATCTGCACCAGCAGTGGGTGGTCATTTCCCGTGCCCTGAAGGGCCTGCAGGGCAGAAAGAGAGTCAGACAGAATCAGGAAGTTCCTTTCTCTAGATCGATAAGCATGCCTGAGTGCCAGCAGAACCGCCTGCAGTTCCGCACTAAATACAGATGAGTGGTCTGGGAGGCGGTGCTTAAATGGGCGTCTAGGATGGCGAGAGGACACTGCGGCCGCAGCCACTCTCCCATCCTCAGACTTTGACCCATCGGTATAGATGCGACAATAGCCAGGAAAAATTGAAAGCAGTTCATTGAGGCTCTGTTGGTATATGGCTGGTGGAGTAGAGTCTTTCTTGTGGGCAGTCAAGTCCAGCAAGATGTCAGGAACTGGTAAGAGCCAAGGTGGAGTGATGTGTTGCAGGGATTCCGAAACTCTGTCCAGGTCCAATCCGGCCGCCTGCAGATGAGGTCGGACACGGAAAGAAAGTGGACGGACAGCTCCCGGATGGGTATCGTACATCTCTGCAAACGATGGTTTAAAAACACAATCATAGGCAGGGTTGTCTGGATGGGCCTTCAGTTTCAGAACGTAGCTGAGCATGAGGCGGATGCGGCGGAGCTTGAGAGAAGGCTCCCCTGCCTCGGCATACAAACTAGGAACTGGAGACGTCCTGAAGGCCCCAAGACATATCCGCAGACCCTGATGGTGAATTGTGTTCAGACGCTGTAGCACAGACTTGGAAGCTGAGCCATACACCACAGAGCCGTAATCCAGTTTGGACCGAACAAGGGCCCGGTACAGACTAAGTAAGACAGTACGGTCCGCACCCCAGTCAGTACGACCGACGACACGAAGAATGTCGAGAGCCTTCTGACAAGAGGTTCTAAGGTAATTAATATGGTTGCGGAAGGTAAGTCTTTTGTCAAAAATGACCCCCAGAAACTTTGCCTCCTCGGCCACCTTAATTGGCACTCCAGCAATGCTCAGGCTAGGTTCTGGAAAAAATTTCGTCTGGTTAGTAAAATGCACACAGACAGTCTTGGAGGGCGAGAACTTGAATCCATTGAGAGACACCCACCCCTGGATGCGATCAACGCACAGCTGCAAGCGCCTCTCAAGGGACGCAAGTCCTCGACCACGTGCGCACAAAGCAAAGTCATCAACAAACAAAGAGCATTCAGAATCAACCTTGACGGCCTTTACAATATTATTAATTTTAATACTAAATAAAACAGGAGATAGAATGCTGCCCTGTGGGACACCCATCTCCTGTTCAAAGGAGTCGGAGAGGGTGGAGCCCACACGGACATGGAACGACCGGTTAGTCAAAAAATTGTGAATAAAAACGGGCAGGTGCCCTTTAAAACCCATGTCCAACAAGTCAGACATTATGCCATACTTCCAGGTAGTGTCATATGCCTTCTCAAGATCGAAGAAAATTGCATAGACATGCTGCTTGTTGACAAAAGCATCTCGAATAAATGATTCAAAGCGGACTAAATGGTCAGTTGTACTACGGAAGCGCCGGAAACCGCACTGGAGGTCTGTGAGGAGACCCTGTGACTCAAGATGCCACACCAGGCGGGCGTTGACCAGGCGCTCCATAGTTTTACATAAACATGATGTCAAAGCGATAGGCCGGTAGTTGCCCGGGTCGGAAGGATCCTTACCCGGCTTGGGGATCGGTACAACCACAGCCTGGCGCCAAGACGGCGGAAAATGACCAGTTCTCCAGATATGGTTAAAGGCCTTGAGAAGTACAAGGAGTGACCTCTCAGGCAGATGCGTTAGGAATTGATAGTGGACGGTATCTAGGCCAGCAGCAGAGTCATTACATTTCTGCAAGGCTTGCTGCAATTCTGATAATGTAAATGGGACATTATAGTCTTCTGAGTTATTGGACTTAAAATCACAAATACGAGACTCTCGCTTCTCCTTCTCTCTCTGGAAGAAAGGTGAATAGTGCTCCGTTGAAGAATTATGGGCAAAGGTGGAGGCAAGCAAATTGGCCACAGCTTTTTTATCTGTAACCAAGCTGGCACCATCTCTAAGATGGCCAACAGAAGCCGAGCCACCCCTGCCCCTAATTCTCCGAACAGCCTTCCATACTTTCTGGGACGGAGTCTGAGAAGTTAAAGATGAGATGAAGCGTCTCCAGGAAGCACGGCGTTCACGTTTAAAAATGTAACGAGCTTTCGCCCTCTGTCTTTTAAAGGTTAAAATATTCACTTGCGTCGGATTACGGAAAGCACGTCGCTGAGCAGATTTGCGCGCTATTTGGGCCTTGCGGCACTCTTCGTTGAACCATGGTACTCTCGGCTTCCGAGGGACTGATGCGGAAGTTTTAGGGATGGTTTCACCCGCTACGTCCAACAAAATAGTAGTAAAAGAAGAAATAGGTTCTTCAGATGACATGACCACCTCCTCTGTAATAAGAGACTGACAGAGGGAGGCGAACAGAGGCCAGTTAGCTTTCTTAAGATTCCAGCGCCCCACCGGCGGATCCTCCCCACAGCTGACCGATGACAGGACTACTGGGAAGTGGTCACTACCACACAGGTCATCGTGAACCTTCCAGTCAAAGTCCAGCATGAGAGAAGGATCACACACAGTGAGGTCTAGAACAGAACTAGATCCTGAACCTGGGTTAGAGTATGTAGGTGAACCATCATTAAAGACACACAGGTTAAGTTGAGAAAAAACATCTTCTAACATCTGACCTCTGCCATCATAGTGGTCACTACCCCAAAGGTGAGCGTGACCATTAAAATCCCCCATGAGAATAAAGGGAGGGGGCAGTTGATCAACTAAATTAAAAAAATCATTACTACAGACCCGCAAGGATGGTGGCAGGTAAATGCTGCATATGGTTATGGTCTTCTTCAAGGTAACCCGAGCTGCGACAGCCTGAAGACAGGTGTCGATGCTAACGGGGCTACATAATATTTGGCTACTAATGAGAAGAGCCACTCCACCCGAGCGCCTCTCCGAATCAGAGCCTTTATGTATAACATTAAAACCATTAAAGGACACAGGGTCAGAAGTCTTCAGGTAAGTCTCCTGAAGAGATATTACTGAGGGGTTATAGCACTTGACTAAAAGACGTAATTCCTCAAAGTTAGCTTGAAAACCACGACAATTCCACTGAAGCAGAGAGTCCATGATTATGTCTTATCTGGGGGTGCGGAGTTTTTCCCCCCTTTTTCCTTTGCCTTGGAAGGAGTCGGAGAAACAGAGGGGGGCCGGCTCCCGGGCCTCCTCTGGTTCTTAGGAGATGAAGGGGGTGGAGCTGCCGCAGCATCGGCAACTTCCACTCCCTCCATCTGCTCCTCCAATGCAGCATATTTGTTTTGAAGGGGGACATCAGTGTTCCCCTTCTGGGCCCGTGCGCACGGCGGTCCCATAGATTTCTTAGACTTCTGGTCCTGGGCAGCGGTCCTGCCGCTAGAGTTAGCGGCCTTAGAAGGCTGACCAGAGCCAGAAACCTTTGGCGTTGACAAACTAGCAGGCTTGGGTGGGGGCTGAGGCTTAGGGGCAGGAGAAGGCGGTGCCACCGGACCGGTAGCGTCCGCCCTCTGCGTTCCCTGGCTCCTCGTCACCACCGGAGGAGGGTTACTCTCCAGGGGCGAGAGGATCCGAGGCTCCGGCCCCAACCAAGAAGTTGGGGTTTGACAAGAGAAGTCTTTGGTGGGGCGCTTGCCTGCCACCGCAGCACTGACAGTATACACAAATTTGTTATTTGAGTTTGGAGCAGCCTCAGCTGCACCAGGACTGTCAACCAGTTTTTTTGCGTCCGCAAAGGACAGCCCCTTCTCCACACGCACCTGCTGAATCCTGCACTCGGAGATCCAACGAGGGCACTTCTTGTCCGAAGCCATATGCGCCCCCTGGCAATTCACACACAGGGGGATGGCTGTGCAGGACTCAGCAGAGTGTCCGGGCTTAGTGCAACGGGCGCATAGAGCCTCTGCCTGGCGGCATGTCTTCTGCCCATGGCCATACTTTTGGCACTTAAAGCACCGGAGAGGGAGAGGGACGTACTTTTTCACTTTTAGGGAGTAGTAACCTCCCCAGATGGTAGTAGGAGCTGTGGGGGTGCCAAACGTCAGGATGATGGTAGGGAGACGGATCTCCCTACCACCTCGTTTGGAAATGAAGCGCCTGACGTAGGTCACCCCCTGTGACTTAAGGTTCCGTACAAGTTCATCTTCAGACAGTTCGGCCAATGCTTGATCTTTAATCACGCCTCTAGAGGAATTCATTGTTTTGTGGGGAGTGACCTCCACTGGAGTGTCTCCGATGGAGGAGAGCCTCAGTAGCCCATTGGAGTGTGCCCGGGTACGGCACTCTACCAACAAGTCACCAGACCTGAGGCGCTGGGCCTCAGGCCTGCCAACACGGCTCCTGAGGGTCTCCCCTACCAGGAAAGGGTGCAGCTTGGAAACAGGCTTCTCTTTAACTTTGCTGTGGATAATGAGAAAGCGAGGCCAGACGGCCGAAACCTGAGGCGTCGCTTCCCCACAATCGGAGTCGCTATCATTTTCAAGGTCAATGTCAGTGGCTATGTGCCGCTTTGGTGCCAGTTTTGGTTTTTTGATATTTTCCATATTATAGTATGATAGATATTCATCCCCCGGGGGTCCCCGCCCGCCACCGAGCCCAACAAGGGAAAGTGCAATTGTCGGCGGGTCTCCAGCCGACGCACAATGGAGACTGCCCGAAAGATATACTCAAGGGGGTAAGCCCGATTGAACCGTTTGAGCCACCGCCTTCTATCACACTGTTGAATGCAGTGGAATACTGGCGTAGAGCACCTAATCAGCATCAGAGGCTATAGCATGGTGCTCCGTATAACAACCCGCATGTCAACAGGGGGATAGGGCTCGACGTGACAAGAGCCGATTGACTAGGCCGGTACGACTAGCCTCCCGTTTAGGCAGAAGTCAAGGCCAAAGTGGAGTGTTTCAGCCACCAGGATCCTCTTCTCCCCCGACACGGGTCTCCAAGCACGGCAAACACTTGGGATCCAAAGGACCAAAAGCTCATGAGTATTTTTAAGGACCAATCCAACATGGTAAGACCTGGGTTAGCACAGCTCCTTAAAAACTGGACCAGTGAAAAAGACTGAACAACATATCTGCTGACATCAAGTCCTAATCCTGGACAAAGATGGCACCCGTCTGCTAGCCCACTCAGTCAGGGACTGAGGGGACTACCCACCCACGCCACGTGGAGGCCGGTGCCGGGTAGGCCCAAAGAAGGAGGAGATGAAGTTGAATTGGACGCGAGTAGAGTCGGCTAAGGGGAAGCAAGTCCGCCGCAGCACGCATGAGACCCAAAACTGTAACCACCGTCTCGCCGGAGCTGCGGAAGCAAGCTACATCCGACGGGCCAAAAGAACCAACTTGTCGAAACGAGCTTGGGGTAGGCGCACCAAGTTCAAGTCAGTCTGAAACTCCATTTCAAGGTGGAGAAAATGGCGAGATGGCGATAGGTCCGACTTGCCGAAGTTGACTAGAAAACCGAGGCGATGGAGAAGGGAAAGCAGGGCGTCCCTGTCAGCGGTCAAGCAGGCGCAACCTGATTCCGGAGAAGATCGTCGAGGCAGTGGGAGGACGGACTAAAGAGATGACCTCCGCGTGTGGGAAATCACCGCATCCATAATCCTGGTAAAAACCCAGGGACTGAGAGTGAGGCCGAAGGGCATCGCCCGGAATGATACACCACTCCGTGGAAGGCGAAGCGAAGGTATCGGTGAACCGAAGGGTGTATAGGAACATGAAGGTATGCATCGGCAAGATCCAGACCGACAGCCAAATCCATCGGTTGGACGGCGGCCCGCAGGGCGCGGGTCATTTCCATACAAAAGGACAGAGCAGGCAAAATTTTTTTTTTTTTTTTTTTTTTTTTGAGAGCGGAAAGGTCTATCACCGGACGCCAACCTCCGTCCGAATTGGGGACGATGAAGAGACGACTGTAGAAAGCCAGAGAATCTTGTCATCGGACGAATTCCGTGGCGGATGTGAGAAGCAAGGAAGCCACTTCGTCCTGTAAAGCCACCACCTGGACGGGATCGTTCGGAACCCGAGTCCAAAGCGGGGAGCGGCGAAGAGGAGGAGGGCGAAGAAGCGAGAGGTGAAGACGCTCCGAAATGGTAGAAAGGAGCCATGGGTCGTCGGGAACAGAGAAAAGAAAGATGGTGAGCCATGGGCCAGATGTCCGTATGCGTATCCTTCATGGCTTGCCAAGTGGAGCCAAACAGCAAAGTACCGCCGATGGGCGCCTGGCGGAGCTGAGCCTTGACTGTCGAAGAAAACCCAGAACAACCAGCAAGAACTGCATCCCGTCTAATTAAATCACAGTTGATGGCGGAAGCCATCGCATTTGCAGAAGCATGGTACGAAGCCCGATTAGCCACCACCGAAAGAGAATGTATCTCTCGCAGCGGCGCAGTAGAATGTGGATCCCAATGGTCTTCAAGAGCGCGTACCATCGCCTTGGTAGCGAGATCGCGGAAGCTGGAGCAGACCAGCGTGTTGCGGATCATGACAGCAGTTTTATCAAAACCGCGAGGGACCCGGGCAAAGGCAAAGCAGCGTTCACCCACCTGTAAATCCGCCGCATCATCGAGCTAAGGCAAAGGGCACGCAAAAGCCTGAGAGTGACCTGCGTACCAATGGTGGCAGAAGCGAATGTCTACGCCTTCAGGCCACCTAGTATCGGAAAAGAAGAGAGGCTCTTTGAAAGTGCCAATAGGCAATTGCGCCGAGAACGCCTCCGCCAGATCTCGAAAGCCAGATGGTGGCGGAAGAGATCGGAAATGCTTAGGTTGAAGGGAAACATCCACCGAAGCCGACGCCTTTCGCTTCAGAGGAGGTGTAGGGAGGCAATTCGGCCCATCAGCCCATAAATCCGCCGCATCATCGGCGTCTGGGGGAAGAGAGCGAAGAATGAGGTCAGAGGCCTCGTCCAAGGACCGTAGAGTCTCGACACCCGGAGTGAAACAGTCCGAGGACGGAGAACAGCTGTGCTGAGAGTCCGCGGGTAAAGGACTCTAGACGGAGAAAGGTGCGGAAAAACCCCAAGGTCGAAAGCAGAATCCACCGGATGAAGGCAAAGAACATCCTCTTGAACCGGCGTTGCCAAGCGCCAGGGGAAACAGGACCCTAGGAAAGAGTAACGATCGCGCGGTGGCCGGAGAGAAGATCGCCGAGGGACGGATGAGGAGTCCAGGTGCCCAGTTCGCCGAGAACTCCTACAGTCATATGAAGAAGAATAAGAAGAAGAACAACGCCGTAAGGAAGAGGGCAGATGCGGACAGCTCTCAGGCAAAAGCGGGCGACGAGCAGGAGAACAGGAACGGGACCAGGACTGTCCCCCCTCTGGAGCACGATGAAGGTGGCGTCGACAGCACTGCGAATGACGTTCGAAGCGAAAGGGATCCACCCGTCATCGAGAGGCATGTCACGAGCAGCGGGGGAGGGGGGGGGGGGGCAGAGAAACCCAGGGATCACAGTAACAGGGGACGGACGATGGTGTAGGATCCCGAAGGGAAACGTCTGCAATAGGAGAATAAACCCAACGGGAGGGGTGAGAAATACGCCGAGAGGACGTACCAAGTGTGGCACAAGTGCGCGGTGACTGGCTTTTAGCCAGGGCGCGAGGAGACAGTGGTTGAGACGAAGCGCCAAGCAACTAGTCGTGATGTGACGACAATTGTTGAAGTTGCGACGGAAAAGTGCAATTGGGTAAAGTCACGTCTGGCTGGAGAGGGCACGCGCCAGGGACTGCCGATGGTCCTGTCTCCTCTCCCCAAAACAATGGGCTTGACTCCGTTGGAGACCCGTCTTAGAAGGCCGAGTCTGCGGAGCTGTCTGAGTTGCGCGGTGACTGGCTTTTAACCAGGGCGCGAGGAGACAGTGGTTGAGCCGAAGCGCCGAACATCAAGTCGTGATGTGACGACAATTGTTGATTTTTTTTTTAAATTTTTTAAAAATTTATTTATTTATTTATTTGTTTTTTTTTGACGGAAAAGTGCAATTGAGTAAAGTCACGTCTGGCTGGAGAGGGCACGCGCCAGGGACTGCCGATGGTCGCTGTCTCCTCCCCCAAATGATGGGGTTGCCTCCGTTGGAGACCCGTCTTAGAAGGCCGGGTCTGTGGGGCTGGCTGCGAAATACGCTCATATGAGCGGGGGCGTACATTCTCACCTGGTGTAAAACCACCCGCAGCGGGAGGGAAGGTGTCCGACACCCACGCCTGAGTGGCAAAGAGCTGCAGAGAAGAAACCCGATAGCGGCAGAGCTGGTGGTGATAGGGCAAAGAGGAGCTTCGTCGGACTGTACAGGGTGCTGACGACGGTAGAATTTCCACATGTCGGACCAGCGATCTTCTTCCCACGAAGCACAAAAATCACAAGTGTGGTCCGATGCACATCCCGTGCAAGGCAGGCAGCACGGATGTAAGTTACTAGGCCACTGGAAATTTTAACAGTCGGGGCACGTTTTTTAAGAAGAAAACTGCAACAGTGAACAGAGCGGAAATGAAACGCGCGTAGCCCAGAGGCTACGTAACTGAGCAGACGACTGTTAAAACCGACAATCGAAGACGAAGTCGAAACGAACGGCAAAATGCCACAAATCCACGGAAATTGCCCAATTCGCCACAATCATCGCGTGAGGCAATGTCCGAGGCCTTACCTGGCCTTGTTAAGACAAACAAGGCCGAAGAATGGACAAAAAAGACGATGATAACGGGAGACTGAGAAAGAAGGATCTAAACAAAATGGCAGTCAAGTATGAACTGGAAATAACGGCCTCTCGCGAGATTTGGAAGGGAGGTTACTCCAAGGATAGGAAGGACACTCGGGGGGGATTAGGTAACTGTTTGATAGGGGTACGTCCCTGGTTGTGTGGCAACACACAACAAATTTTGGAGACTGAAATTGTCAGTTAAGTATATCTTCCTCTCAGTAATACCATCGGTAACGATTTTGAAGAAATAAATGCCTAGCTTGAAAGAAAGGCTCTAGGTGCCGTGCAATGACATACAAACATACACAAATCTTGCACCCTACCGCACAATATATGCTCTCACATACACACTCATCACTGACCTGCGACCGAGATGCCGAGCGGTCGTCTCTAGGGGCAGGATCCCGCCGTGAGTGAATCTGCCTCGTGCCTCTCCGTCCGAAACCCCCGAGCATGACACCTTCTGTCTGTCAGGTCTGCGATCCACCGTCTGGCCTGGAGCGAGGAACGTCGTATGTTCGGGTGCCGACGTCTGCCCGGCAGTAGTAGGATAGGACTTTTCGGTCACGGTAAGGGAAAATTTCGTCGCCCCCTCCGCAAAACGTGCGCATTGGTATCTGTCCTGTTCGTCACGGTAAGGGGAACCTTACTAAGGCCCTCCGTGGAATTGCGCCTTGTTAGTCCTACCGGCCGAGGCCGTCACGGTCCAACTGTATTGGGACCAACTGTGGCACTCTGGGCAGAAACTGGCGGTTGCTCCCTGATAGGTGTCGGGCATTCACGGCAGTAGAATCCCCACAGCTGGGACCACGTATCTTCCAGGCGGGGGGCACCAACAGTGTAGGTATGCGCCGACTCACCCCCAGCTCGTCACAGGGCCCCTGAACAACGCCACAATGCGTGCAGGAACGAACCTGGTAACTGCAACATAGAGGCCATAATGAAAAACAAGTGAGCGCGGCCGCCGAGGCCGCGCACCAAAATTCCGCGCGCGAGGGTGAAAACGAAACAAACGAGTGCACAGCGCGCCCCGACGCTCGCCGCTCTTCCCTTGTCCTGAGCGCCGGTCGAGGGCATTCACCGAGATATTACCTGGCCATTTAGCAAACCCACGCCTGTGAAGCGACATCCTGAGGCCCACCGACTCATAGACACCACCCGGGTCCAACTCATCACAGGCACGCCAGGCAAGGCACGTTGTGGTCCACACAGCGCTAAGTACAAGCCGAGAGGGCTCCAAGCCCGCCAAATCCAAGTGAGCACCAGTCCCCGGCACACTAAGTCCACAACAGCGCGTCAAGTCACGAGATGACCGGTCACAATCCCCAAGTTCAAAACAGTCTCAGGCACAAATACTCGAGTAAGCTCCAAGCCAGCACAACCGATTGATTGATTGATTGTACATTGCTTAACGTCCCGACAGCAACAAGGCCTTCTCAGGACGTGCCTGCACTGCTTGTGAAAAAAAAAACCAACAGAATATTGAATGTATGTCGCCAGACGGTCCAATACGTTAAATAAACCTACGACACGGGGCCTAAATAAAGCCAAGACCATCTAGCAACACACATCCAATATCAAGAGCTACAGGCAGCGCAGACAATAGGGAGAGTTTAAAAAAGGAAAATACAGGTGAATGGACCAAGGGTAGACAGAAACACATGCCCCAGAATAGAGGAGAAAACCCACCCTGTGGGGCTGACCAGGATGACCCTGGGAACTAAAAAGTAGTCAACCCCACCCAAGTCCCCCAGGGCAGACCCGGGTGGGGTGCCAGCACAACCGAGTGAACCAGAACAGAAAGGTAAAGTCGCAAGACGACCGGTCACAAAAACCGTAGGAATCGAAGAGCGACGCAAAGACACAACCGTCTACAGGCTAGCTAAGAACTAAACTGAGGTATGCTGGGTAATCTCTTACCGGATGGGACTAAGGGGAGTCTACTCGGGTTATGGCCTGGTCTATGGCGCCCCTCTCCTGCCAACAATCCCTTATATGGACACAACCAAATTTTGGTTAAAATTAGGCTAGCTAGGTAACATTCCTATAAGTAATACCATCGGTAATGTGTAACAGTGTTTTGAGAAAACAAAGGTTAACATAGAAGTGTCCTTGTGGCACACTCCCCAATAGGGTCTGTCAGGAAGTACTCCTGGTAGGAGTCATCAGTAAGCCCAGGGGAACCATCTCCAATCCCCATTCACAGCCAGTTGATGTCATCCAGAATTAAACAACATAAACAAAGACAACACAAAGTTTCCAAAAGTACCTCGCAAAAACCAAACCCAACACTAAGAAAATCTGATTCATGCAAAAATAGTCACATACCCACAATCTGGTTGACTGCGAGGTCCAGGCGTTTCAAGGCAAACAATCCACTGCCTGTACCTGTCATCTCTTCAATACTGAAAATCAGACAAACAACAAAGAAGAACAGTTAACCCCATTCACAGACCAATGGCTTTAGTTCAAGGGTGATGCCAGAATAGCTTGGCGCCTAGAGGCGCCAAGCTATTCTGGCACCACCCTTGAACTATTTTTAGACAAACTTATTTCACACACTGGTGTATTCCGAATGATAAGGGTTAACTGCTAACAGCACCGGGAGTATACATATTACATGGACATTATGTGTGTGCACAAGTAGGCACACACATTTACAAGCATCCACCTGGCATCAGAATTGCCTACGAGAAATTTGTTCAGGGTCAGGAGCCACCTTACAAGAATTCATGACGGTTGAAATCTCACACTTACCGACAACACTGCAAGTATTTGGCAACTGCAGGGTATTACAAACACAACAAAGGACAGCAATCTCAAAGTTTTTCTGCTCAATGGGAAAAACTGTACTCCTTAACCCTTTGCGTGTCAGTAGCGGTTTTATCATGATTCCTACAGGAATCATCGTGTCTAAAACTGCTGCCGACACGCAAAGGGTTAAGATTCTTGGCATTTTTTCCGCAGAAAATTGTGAATCCCAAGAAAATCTGATGCCTCTCTCACACACACACACACACACGTGTACACATCAAGTACCTACATGTTCTGACTGAGGTCGAGAGTGGTCAAAAGTGGCAACCAGAAAAGAGAAATGTCGACAATGGGGCCGATGCTGTTTTCACGCAGGATCAGATCTTGCAGCAGCACAGAATTCTCAAGATTTGGCATCTGAAAAAAAAAAGAAGACACATGCAGGTCAGCCTTGTAGGTCACCATACTTGGAAAGCCATTAAGTCAGCCGGGGTTATTCGCACGCACTTTAACTCATTCAGCCCGACGGCCGTATTTTCCCAAATTTTGGAGGTGTCATCTAATGACTATGCACCAGTTGCAGGAGATGGAGCGACCATGATAATTCAAGGGCAGTGCCAGATTAGCTTGGCACCTGTCGGCGCCAAGCTAATCTGGCACTGCCCTTGAATTATCATGGTCGACACATCTCCTGGTGTAGTGTGTCAGGGCTGAATGTTTTAACATAGTGTTGTAGAGAATTAAAAACACAATTAGGTGCTTGAGCCGCAGTCAACATTACAGTGCATGGGTCAACCAGGGCTTTAAGCCCTTCATTGCAAGTGACCACTGTGTTGTTTGTGAAATCTTTGCTAATTCAACGCATAAAGCTCCAGGCATCCAAGGAACATTGATACAATGGGGCGTCAGCAGGAGGCACAGATCCTCATGACCCCCAAAGTTGTAGGGGTTAATGGGGATCTATGCTTCTTAGCACCTTTTCTTGCCAGTGAAGGTTTCTATCTGTAGTGTCCAAACTCACAGATCAGAGCAAGTCATGATGCTGAGCCAACACAATTTTTTTTGTATCTGAAGTCTCAATACGAAACAAACCAGTGTGACACCGTCTACGTTAACCCATGTAACCCCACGGCAGCATTTCCCAAATCACGTAATGACTGTGTACCAGTTGCAGGAGACAGATCGACCATGAAAATTCAAGGTCAAAGCCAGATTAGCTTGGCACCATCAGGCGGAAAGCCAGTCTGGCACTACCCTTGAGTTATCATGGTCAATCCATCCCCTGCTGTAAGGCATCAGGGCTATCTTAAAACAAAGGAACAAAACATTTGAAGTCTTGATGTTAACCCCTATTGTCCATATAGTCATTGGTACTCTAAACCGCACCGATGGCTGCAAGCACAAGGGGGTTAAATGAACAAATATTTGAAATCACAATGTCAGACCAACCTGTGTGAGATTGTTAGAAGAAATATCTAGCATAATAAGAATGCCCAACAGGTCCAGCCCTCGAACTGTGGTCAAGTAATTGGCAGAGAGATCCAGCTTCTGTATGGATGGACAGTGCTCCAGACCTGAAGTGCTGACCAGCTGGTTGTTGGACGCAATCAGTGTGTGTAGGTGACGCAAGGGAGACAGACCCTCTGAAAAGAAAGAATGTGAGTGCAGAGAGGATGATTAACTCTCAACTCATTCTGCCCGCGACACACCTCAGCAAGATATGGCTCGACCATGATAGTTCAAGGGTGGCGGCAGAATAGGTTGGCGCCTATATGTGCCAAGCTATTCTGCCACCACCCTTGAACTATCATGGTCAATCTGTCTCCTGAATTGTAATGCAGTCCTCAGAGGACAACTCCAAAATGTGGGTATTTATACCTTGGGCACAATGAGTTAAACTCCAAGAACTAAATGACTTCCATTCTACAGAAGGGATGTCATTTAGTTCTAGGAATTAGAAGTTAATAAATTAAACACAGATCAAGATCAGAATACACAGATCCCGGAGCCATAAAGACAGACTGTAAATCACGTTCGCATTAACGTGGTACTGAATTATAAAGGCTTGACAATAAACCACAGTAAGCAAAATCATTAAATGTTAAGGTTGCTAGGCATGAGAGCTGCAAAAGCTGATCAGACAATGGCTTCGTTCAATCACAGTTGATACACATCCCACATGAGGTACTGAAAGTAACAGCTTCAATGATTTAACCCATTCAGCCCTGATGCACTACAGCAGGAGATGGATCGACCATGATAATTCAAGGGTAGTGCCAGATTAGCTTGGCGCCAAGCTAATCTGGCACTACCCTTGAATTATCATGGTCAATCCATCTCCTGCAACAGGAGCAGGAGCATAGTCATTAGTCAATGCCTCCAAAATTTGGGAAATATGTGTCGGGCTGAATGAGTTAAAAGGATTTTCATATTAAGTGCCCCCACCCCCTCCAAAAGAAAAAACAAACAAAGGAGCAGAGGTGGAGCAGAATGCAGTCAACATACAGCCACTTGCACTGTTACACAATCCATATTTTTTACACAGAATAACAGTTAACGAAGGTTTTTTGGGCCTGTGTCGACCTAAGCTGGCCCACGCATGACTGTATATGGGCCAACTAAGACAGACATAGACCCATGAACCTTTCCCTCCATGGGATAAACCTCTGCGTATGTCTACCAAGCGCAACTTCCGCTGCACGACCTTTTACAAACAAGATATATATTATTATCTGTACATCATTTTAAAAATTTAGTCAATTGTGTTGTACCAGTCCTTTCTAAGCCTGTTTCTTTCTATGCTGGCATTTTCTTTCACTCGTTGAGCTAGACCTTACCTAGTTTTGTCAGCCTGTTGTGTGACACGTCCAGCATGCGAACGTTGGTACAGCCGTCCAGGCCATGAATTGTAGTCAGTTTGTTGTGAGACAGGTTTACCACATAGAGATCACAGAGTTCCTTCAGGTCAACGTATTCAATGTGATTATCCTGCAACAAATATGTACCACTCCAAAACATCAAATTTACACCCTGTCCTGCAGGGCAGAATTATATATTGCAAACAGGACCAGTAAGAGGAATACATATTCATGAATTCACTACAACACTGCTGGGGGCTAATGAAGGTCTCTGCCTCCTGCATGTGGACAGACTGCCAATTCACAACTGCTGCATGCAAATGTAAGCACCTACCTGAGCATTAATACACTGTAGGTGCTTGCAGGCTGACAGGTGCTCCAAACTGGCTATCCCGCACCGTGTCATTTTAAGGTGCTTCAGTTGGACGCACTGGCTGAGGGTCGACAAAGAGTGGCCAGGCAAATCACACAGCTCCACTGTGGTTACCTGCACATGGATGAGAACAAGGACATTTTTAACCCATTTAATCCCAAAGCTGCATTGCTCAAATTTCAGCGATGTCACTTAACTTGGTGTATCGACCATGATAATTCAAGGGTGGTTCCACATTAGCTTCGGCACTTAACCTGGCACTAGCCTGAATTTTCATGGTCGCTACATCTCCTGCTGGAGTGCATCGAGGCTAAACGGCTTAACCCATATAATACTGAGGCTAAAAGCTTCACATTTGTACAGTGCATTATGCAAGCCACATCATAGTACTTACAGATAAGGATATAGACCAATGGCTTTAGTTCAAGGGTGGTGCCTAGAGGCGCCAAGCTATTCTGGCACTACCCTTGAACTATTTTAGTCAAACTTATTTCACACACTGGTGTATTCCGAATGATAAGGGTTAAAGTACAGGTCAACCACAATACATCATGATAAATGAGGCCCAGCTGTTCCATGTGCATGGATTGATACTGGTGTTAGCAAGATACCTAGATCCTCACAAGTCCCTGCAACTGCTATTTTCTTGCAGCTGGATTGTGTTCACTTTTTCTCAGCAGTGAAGGGGTTAAAACATCTGAGCACTCATGATTTATTTTTCAGTCTTAGGTCAGATATAATTCAGTCTCTATTTATACCTGACGCAGAGAGGCCACTTGAGCGGCAGCCAGCAACACGTTACTGGGAATTGGAGACAACTTCTTGGCCGACGGCGGTCTTCGAGTAGCTTTTCCACCAGCACCGGCCTTCATTTTCCATGGCTCATTACTTACTTTGCTGTCAGGAAAAGAAGATAAAGTTGAATGGTGAACAAATCGATACACATACAGAGAAGTTAATTCATGTTGCAAGGCGGCCTAAGAATATTGCAGTATAGCAGAACCTGTTGTGAGTGACCACCTATACTATGAGAGATTTTATCATTAACCCTTTTCATCCTGATGTACTCTGGCGTGAAATAAATTTGACCATGATAGTCCAAGGGTGGTGCCAGAATAGCTTGGCGCCTGAGGCGCCAAGCTATTCTGGCACCACCCTTGAATTAAAATGTTTTGATCTATCTCCTGATCTGTCATGTAGCCTTCATAGGACAATAAGCAACTTTGACAAAACTCTGCCTCAGGATGTAATGGGTTAAAGACCACCATTTAGGGGGCTGAAGCCAACTAAATGACGGTCTTTTATGACAGTGACACTTATCTTGAAAGGTTACTCCCCTCCTCCTCCCCCCCCCCCCCCCCCCCCCCCACGCAAATAAAAAATCTTCCTCTCCAAGGCTCCAGGATGGCTCTGCAGACAAGCAGACTGGCCAAATCAGCTACACTGTAAATTTCTGAACCAGGTCAATTTTTGGAGCTCCTGTTTTGGATTATCCCTACTGATTAGTTATACTCTGAACATGTCATCTACCAAGAAACGACTTTCCAGCTGGAATCCAGTCCAAAATAAATTCTACACTCGGACACATGACAGGATGTGGGTCAACCATGGTAGTTCAAAGGTGGTGTCAGAACAGCTTAGCTGCCAAGCAATTCCAACACCATACAACCTTGTCACAAGAAGTGTGACAGACCTCAGAGAATACCTCCAAAATGTTAAACTTTCGTTCTCAGGAATTAATGAGTGAAGAAAAGAAAACAGATGGGAAATCAAACCTCCAAGGAAGACAGCTTTTCATCCAACTTAAATGTTTTTTCTCCAGGTGTTGAGGCAAAAAGTCTGGGTTAAACGGAATAAACTCCTCTTCTTCTTTCTCTGCAGATGCCTGTGTCTCTGACACCAAGTCCACCCCCTCTGTTTTGGCTGGAGCAGCCTGGTCCACAGGCTTTGTCTTCTGGCTGTTCTCTGCCTGTTCTCTCTCACCCTTTTTCACATCTTGCTGCATCTGTTTATCCACTTCTGATTTTTTGTTCTCTTCTTCTTTTTTCTTCTCTTGTTCAAGTCTGAGCTTTTCGATTTGTTCTTCGTTTAGTTTATCTTTCTCTTCTCGTTTTCTCTTCTCTTCTGCCTCAATATATTGTCTTTCTTCTTCTTCCTTTCTTAATTGTTCCTCCTCTTCCTTTCTCTTTCTGTCTTCGTCCTCTTTGCGTTTTCTCTCCTCTTCGTTTTTCTTTCTTTCCTCATCTTCAAGCTTCTTTCTTTCATCTTCTTGTTTCCTTTTTAGTTTTTCTTCCTCTTTCAGTCTTTTTTCTTCCTCCTTTCTTCTGCGTTTTTCCTCTATTTCCTTCTGTTTCCTCTCTTCTTCTTCCTCCTTTTTTCTGCGGTTTTCCTCTTCTCGTCTCTGTTTTTCCTCTGCTTCCTTTTGCTTTCTCTCTTCTTTTTCTTTCTTTTTCCTTTCCTCCTCCTCTTTTAGTTTTCTTTTTGCTTCCAGCTTTCGTTCCTCTTCTTCTTTGACTCTCTGTATTTCTGCCTCTTGTTTTTGACGTTCCTCTTCTGTTCGTCTGGAACACAGAAAGAAACTGACCGGCTATAAGAAATATAAAAAACAACTAACAAAACAAAACAACAGCCACAGAAAACAAACAAGAAAGGCAAAGCCATTATGTGTAGGGACCGATTTACATATGTGTGAACTTTGTGACAATAAGTAAAGCATACAGATAAGTAAAGTAAAGAATACAAGATTCTGTCTCTCTGCTACAAATCCCTGAACAACTACGCTCCTGCCTATCTCTCCAAACTATATCACCCCTCACACCTCCCCGTTCCCTCCGCTCCGCCTCCGACCCTCTCCGCCTCCTCCCCCGCACCAAACTCAGCACTTTCGGCCCCCACTCCTTCTCTGTATACGGTCCATCCACCTGGAACACTCTCCCACTCTCTCTCCGTCACTCTCTCTCTTCCTTCCAGTCCGCCCTCAAAACTCACCTCTTCCAACAGTTCTAGCACTATATCACCACACTCCCCACCCCAAGCTGACTGTCGTAATGTATTTGTGGTACGTGAGTCATTGTCTAAAGCATGCACATGTGTGCGCGAGTTGTTAGTGCGCGCTTAGAGTTATAATTATTATAAGATAAGCGCATTATAAATACCGTAATTATTATTATTATATTAAAGGGATGGCTTCTAAATCCAGCAAAATCCATGTTCTCGCAAAATGTAAGAATTTTTCACACTTATGTCAACCCCCAGTGACCCTTGACCTTTGCGATGAGTCGACTAAATTAGTATTCATAGGTCCTATCATCAGCTGCCTTTGTGCCAAATTTGAAGGAAAAATTTGCAAAAATGTTGATAACACATACAATTTTATTTTTAAAAATTGGCATTTTACACACATTTGCCAGCCTCTTGTGACCCTTGACCTTTCTGAGGGGTCATCTAAATTAGTATGCATAGATAGGTCTTCCCATCAGGTAACTCTGTACCAAATTTGGGTTTGAAGTTATGAATAGCATTTGAGAAAAAACATTTTTTGGTCAAAATATGGCTATTTTTGAGCCTGAGCTCTTGTGACCTTTGACCTTTCCGAGGGGTCATCCAAATTAGTATGCATAGATAGGTCTTACCATCAGGTGTCTTTGTACCAAGTTTGGGTTTGAAGTTGTGAATAGTATTCGAGAAAAAATTAATTATGTCAAAATATAGCTATTATTAAAAAATCTATTTCCTGATCTAATGTGACCTTGACCTTTGTGAGAGGTCACTGAAATTGGTATGTTTAGAAAGGTCTTGCCACAAAGTATCCTTTGGCCAAGTTTGAAAACTGTGGCCTGTATAGTCTCCGAGAAAATGCCAAAGTTAAAGTTTACCACGGACGATGGTGGACAGACGACCACTGGCCCAAAACATACTCACTTTTGCTTCACACGCGAGTCAAAAAAATTAAAAAGAAACAAAACAAAACAAAAAAAAAACACAAAAAAAACCTCCTGGTCAACTGCATCCGACAGTAATTAACCCCTATGCGTGTGCAGCAACCCACCTGTTTACAGTACCAGTGGCTGTACGTTCAAGGTGGTTAAGAATGAGAGTATCCCATACATTTAAAGCTACAACTTGAAAATATCAACCCTTTTTTTGTCGCCAGTGCTTTTTGTCCACATGATTCCTGCAGGAATCATCTAGCGACTGCCTCAGAGTTCAGAAGACAGATCGACCATGACAGTTAAGAGAGATGCCAGAATGATAAATCATCACAAACCTTTTGACTGCTTCCTTTCGTTCGTCCATTTCTTTCTGGACTTCTGCGATTCTCCGCTGTTCCTTTTCCAACCTCCTCTGCCCCGTTCTCTCAGCCAGTGTTCTTTTCTCCCCCTCGTGAAGTTTGCGCACCCTGCAAAGCAGTGCAAGAAAATGCCCCATGAATGAAAGAATGTCTTGATAATACAAGTAGTGACAAACACCTTCACTGCCCGTGAACACATTTGGTCGTTTAGAGGCATTTTTTTTGCAGAAATAAATATTCAGCCATTCAGCCCTGACGCACTACAGCAGGAGATGGGTGGACCATGATAATTCAAGGGTAGTGCCAGATTAGCTTGGTGCCTGTCAGCGCCAAGCTAACCTGGCACTACCCTTGAATTATCAGAGTTGATCCATCTCCTGCAACTGGTGCATAGTCGTTAGATGACGCCTCCAAAATTTGGGAAATACGACCTTGGGGCTGAATGAGTTAATTTGACAAGACCGCCAGCTGTGCAAAAAGCATGGCTACAAAGAGGCGTCAGCAAGAAGCACAGATCCTCATAAGGCCCCGTTTTTGCAGGGGCTCATGAGGATCCACGTCTCTTGCCGTTGGATCAAGTTAACTTTTCTTGGCAGTGAAAGGGTTAAAACGTTGAGTGAACAAACAAACGGGCCAAATATGGCCCTGGCTCTGATTTACCGTCGAGAAGTTGTGACATTAAAAATCCAAAACTGAATTCTATATTTAATGGTACAGACATATGACAAATCAAATTCAAGACAAGACACCGCATCCTGTGACATTTTGGAGTTGATAACGCCTTTATTTCTGTTATTTTACTGCACAGAAATGTATCTTGTTGTACATAACCATCACAAACGGTTAACTCACATATTAATAATAATAATAATAATAATAATACGGTTATTATTATTTATCGCTTTTTCTCAATTTTTGGACGAATCGTCTCAAAGCGCCACGAACTGAAACCCAACACGCACACTCATGTAACAGACACGGATTTACGCCATTTAAGACAAACACAGTACAAGACAGACGAAGGGCCAGTTCAGCTACTGAAGTTACAGAGACTTTTGATCGCTTGTATTTGAAATTTGTAAAGTGGCCTGAAACCGGTACCAAAGGTTGAGGGGTGGGGGTGGGTGGGTGGAAGAACCAGAGTACCCGGAGAAAGAACCCCCACAGCAATAATGCCAAGAAGCTCACACAAAAAGCACTTTGGCAAGATTGTTTAACCCATATCATACCGAGGCTAAAAGCTTCAAATTTGTACACTGCCATATGCAAGCTACATTATAGTACTTACAGATAAGGATATAGACCAATGGCTTTAGTTCAAGGGTGGTGCCAGAATAGCTTGGCGCCTAGAGGCACCAAGCTGTTCTGGCACTACCCTTGAACTATTTTAGTCACACATATTTCACACACTGGTGGATTCCGAATGATAGGGGTTAATAAATTGTATCAGCTAGAGTGACAGCAAAGTTTTCAAATCGCAAAGAACTGTACATTCTTAAGAAGAAGAAAGTGTACATAAGTTTATAACATTTTTCACTTTTGAAGAGAAAATAATCTCTCTAATACTCAAAGCCTGACCAAAGAACGTTTCAGTGGTTGTATTGCTTATTTTCCCTGCTAAAAATCCCAGCTGTCAATGTAAGTAGTATGGGAAATAGGCAGGCAAAGATAGATGCCTCTAGTTTTTGTAAATAAAACACTTATTAGATATACAAATTGCTAAAAATGCATTGTAATTGGAACAGGCAGTTGCAGCATTCAAAGATGGACATACCCATGATATTAAGTGCCACAAAACAGGAATACATCCTAACAAACTGGTCTGAACTGCTTAAGGGGGTCCTGAAGTACACAACTTCACACCATGACATTGCAATGAACAAGCTCAAAATGGCATCAAGACTACAGGGGAAACAAAAATTAATACCAGCAGAATAGCTACTCTGTATGAATGCACCTCTCATTAATTTCTGTGAGGTGAAGGGGGGGGGGGGGGTAATTGATTGATTGTACATTGCTTAACGTCCCGACAGCAACAAGACTTTCTCAGGATGTGCCTACACTGCTTGTAAAAAAAAAAATAAACAGAACATTGAATGTGTGTCGCCAGCCGGTCCAATACGTTAAATAAACCAGGGGCCCAAATAAAGCTAAGACCATTTAGCAACACACATCCAATATCAAGAGCTACAGGTAGCACAGACAGTAGGGAGAGTTTTAAAAAGGCAAATACAGGTGAATGGACCAAGGGTAGACAGAAACACATGCCCCAGAATAGAGAGGAAAACTCACCCTGTGGGGAATCACAGCACTGGACAGACAAACAGTTAGATCCCCTGCCCCCGCCTATCAGGCACCCAATCCCCTTGGTTTGTATACATGTACAATTCTACCAGCGCTAGCCTCACCTATCTGGTTTGTGAGTCACCCTGTGGGGCTGACCAGGGTGACCCTGGGAACTAAAAAGTAGTTAACCCCACCCAAGTCCCTCAGGGCAGACCTGGGTGGGGGTGGAGGGGGGGGGGGGTGAAGGAAATATGCATAAAAATGGTGGACAACTGGTCGAGTACATAATTTCACAACAAATTTGGCAGTTTTCAATGGTTAAACAAAGATTTTCTTAGGCACAAACTGCATCCGAATGTGTGACCTTGTGTTGACATTACAGCTCAATGTGTGTAACCCTTTTTTCAGCAATAGAAGCCTATTACATTACTAAGGAGATGGAATTACATAACTTCACAATGTGTGTAACCCTTTTTTCAGCAATAGAAGCCTATTACATTATTAAGGAGATGGAATTACATAACTTCACAATGTGTGTAACCCTTTTTTCAGCAATAGAAGCCTATTACATTACTAAGGAGAAGGAATTACATAACTTCACAATGTGTGTAACCATTTTTTTCAGCAATAGAAGCCTATTACATTACTAAGGAGATGCAATTACATAACTTCACAATGTGTGTAACCATTTTTTCAGCAATAGAAGCCTATTACATTACTAAGGAGATGCAATTACATAACTTCACAATGTGACACTGTCCATTTTCACCATTATGCAGCTTCAGGGCAAGTTTCTGGCATAAAAAGGACAAGTCATATACACCACATCATTATTTTCAACAAAACAAACAAGCGTTTCATTCCTTGATCATATTTTCAAGAGACGTACATTTTAAAACAAAAGTATACATCATAACTTCACAATAAAAAAGAGGTAGTTTGTTGCACCCCCCCCCCCCCCCCCCCCCCCCCCCCCCCCCCCCCCCCCCCCCCGCCCTTGAAATGTTAAAATCCAGATTTCATGACAAAGAGTCACCGAGACTCTCAGTTTTGAAGGCGTCGGGGAAACCATGAGTCTTTGCTATCTGGTGTTTCAAACACATGCACTGTGTTTCCCACGGCCTTTAACCCATATCATACTGAGGCTAAAAGCTTCAAATTTGTACAATGCCATATGCAAGCTACATTATAGTACTTACAGATTAGGATATAGACCAATGGCTTTAGTTCAAGGGTGGCACCAGAATAGCTTGGCGCCTAGAGGCGTCAAGCTATTCTGGCACTACCCTTGAACTATTTTAGTCAAACTTATTTCACACACTGGTGAATTTCGAATAAGGGTTAAATCTGGGAGCCACTGTGACTGTGTAAACACCCAAGTACGCCTATGTACAGTTCAGTCCAAAAAACAAAAAAATAGAAAATCTATCACCCCCCCCCCCCCCCTGCTCCCCCACAAAGGCGAGCAAGCATAATGGTCATGTGAGCTTTCAGATGTCAGTCATAGTCAAGACCAATAGCAGATGTCATCCCAGGCCCATGGTAGCAAGGATAGCACTCATCCTCTTATGGGGCTTTCAGCACCTGCACGAAATTTGAATACCATGTCACAGAACACGGAAAGCAAATGGCCTGCCAATAATGCAGTAATGTAAAAACATGAAGTCATCTCTTCCAAAAATAAATAATATCACGATGATGTGTACAAAAACTCAGAACACTGAACACTGCAATGCCAGGCTTGTACTGTAGTGAAGCTATGCACATCAACATGCTTTCCCCGAAATCCCAATATTTGACACAGAACACTAAACTGGTTCAGAAAGAGAGGTCTTGTGGAAATGTCACTAAGTTTATTCAGTGACAAAGTTAGTGGTCAAGACAGCAAAAAAAAAAAAAAACAACATCATAACATTGCAACAAACTTGAGCTGTTCTCTTTGTTGTTATGTTATGTACTCAGCACAGATCAGTAAACAATTTATATTTTCTATGCACTGTTGGATGATTTGAAACTCATAATAACTAAAGCAGAAATGTAAAAACATGAAGCCATCTCCTCAACAACTGATCACTTTGATATCATGATGGTGTGTATATATAACGCACAACACTGAAAAACAGTGCCGCAATTCCAGACTTGAAGTGAAATCATGCACATCTCTCATTTAACTCATTTAGCCCGACGGTGGTATTTCCCAAATTTTGGAGGCGTCATCTAATGACTATGCACCAGTTGCAGGAGATGGATCGACCATAATAATTCAAGGGCAGTGCCAGATTAGCTTGGCACCAACA
The DNA here is from genome assembly GCA_036245525.1 of Semisulcospira habei. Lineage (NCBI taxonomy): Eukaryota > Metazoa > Mollusca > Gastropoda > Semisulcospiridae > Semisulcospira > Semisulcospira habei. Next base: position 40,183,374 of record BTPG01000006.1, read on the forward strand.
GGCGCCAAGCTAATCTAGCACTACCCTTGAATTATCATAGTCGACCCATCTCCTGCTGTAGTGCGTCAGGGCTGAATGGGTTAATATTTATTTCTGCAAAAAATGCCTCAAAATGACCAAAGGTCTGTCAGGTATTATGTTATTTGGATTCTGAACTCCTAGAAATGTGGTATGGCCACATCCATGATAATCTTGGGCAAATTTCAACCAAATCATGAAAATGCTTTAAGGATGGGAAGATTGGATGATGTGATGTTACTTGCAACCTTGGTTGAAACCAAAATCAGCAGGGGTGCAGTTGGTGCTTGACGAAATTCAACTATTTTGTGTACAATATCAATTGCTTTCATTCCAACGCTTAGTGATACATAATATAGACATTGCGGGTACTTCTATAAAACTTTTTTTTTTAAATGTTGATATTCAACTGTGAAAGCATCAGAAACTTAGACTAATACCTTGGAAATATGTTTCCAAGTCAGAAACATTTGTCAAAATCAACAAACTGAAGAAGCTTACATAGTTCTCTCAAAAAACAGCGAAGTGCATAACTCATACAAGACAATTTACAACAGAAACTTACCCGAATTTTCTCCTTCGTCTGCAGACATTTTACTGTGCGGCTGCTCTGGTACACAACGTTGGCGGGAATGAATAGCCCACGAGTGTAAAAAATTTAAGAAGAGAAAGTCGCCTAGTACCGAATTCCTCCGCTTCAAAAAAAGAGTGCGTAACATTCTGTTTACAACAGAAAGCACGTGGCATCGCTTTTTGTCTTTTAAATGGCGAATAGTTTTTTGTTTTTTTTTAACATTCTGATCGCTAAATAGCCTGTATCAGGTAGAAATTTATAATTTTGGAGGGTCAATCGCTATTGTGACTATAGACCAACAATTTTTTGGTATCGCTGGTGTATTATTGCAACATCGAGCGACGAATGCATCTGGTCAGTAAAATCGATCATATCAAACGTTTTAAGCGACACAATTTCAAAACAGAAGTTTTTTCGGAGACTATGGACTCTCAATGTGCTGCTACAATCAAAAGCAATGTGGTAGGTACAAAATTTTCAATAAATTGGTTTACCGATAACCGTGTCATAAAATCAGAGGTTACATGTGGCGACGAAAACGCAAAATAAAATTCATCAATTAATAACAGTTTTTGGGACAAGAAGAAAAATCTCTGCAAAACTTCCACCTCTTTTCTGAAAGAAGCCATCATTACTTTTAAACCCCGACGTCTAAATTACTTTAATCTCGTCTGAAAGGTAGCGGGTGCATAAAATGGGCCCTCAATGGTAAATCTGAGCCAAGGCCATAGCACTAAATGCACAGGCTCAGCATTTGAATGTAAGCTGCTGGCCTCAAAGCTTTGTACACACGCCGGAGGCTGCATACAGGGGTTAAGACACCAAAGTCGGATGGTAATCGGCTATGATAGTTCCAAGTTAGTGCCAGATTTGCTTGGTACCTGGAAATCATAAGAAAATCCTTTGCGCCCTATCTCAAACATAATATTAACATGTCTGCAGTAAAAACCTCAATCTTTGAACTGACATGTATCCGCGATAAAATCGCTGTATTGTTAAGGCCGCATGGTTGTTCTGCTGGGCCAGTCTTTTCACGTTAGCCCGACGTGTCTTCTCAAGGCAGTGTCTATCTTCTTCCAGCATCTCTGACAAAGTCGCAATTGTTTCCTGTAACAAACCATGATAAATACCAGTGATATGGGGAAAACTGCAGTGCACTCTAATACAACACCCCAAAAATCTGAAAAGGTGAAATAGGTCCGTCTTGCAATTAACATGCACCATATCATTCAAGTACATCGTGGGTGTCAGCTCACCCATACATTTTATTGTGAAACTCCTTTTTGCTGTATTGTGGGTGTGAACACCATACTTTTAACTCTTAAGCTCCCAGAGCTAAATGACTTCCATTCTATAGGATGGAAGTAATTTAGTTCTGGGAGCGTAAGAGTTAATTATGGGCCACAATATGCTATTGCTGCAGGTGTGAACACACCCATACTTTTATACAGCCAGTTATACAAAGATACTTCAATAAACCAAAGTGGAAGTGTTACCTAACAACTATGTGCCAGTTGCAGGAGATGGATTGACCATGATAATTCAAGGGTAGTGCCAGATTATCTTGGCACCTTGCCAGATTAGCTAGGCGCCTTCAGCAGGAGATGGATTGACTATGATAATAATTCAAGGGTAGTGCCAAATTAGCTAGGCGCCTTCAGCAGAAGATGGATTCACCATGATAATTCAAGGGTAGTGCCAGATTAGCTTGGTGCCTTCAGCAGGAGATGGATTGACCTTGATAATTTAAAGGTAGTGCCAGATTAGCTTGGCGCCTGAAGGTGCCAAGCTAATCTGGCACTACCCTGGAATTATCATGGTCAATCCATCTCCTGCTGTAGGATGTTGGGGCTAAATGGGTTAATTTCCTTTATTTGGTGCCATCTGATTTCTTTTTTATTCCCCCACCCCTCCAAAAACATTAAAAATATCTGAGCCATGTTTGACAAATACATGTACGATTTTCAACTGAGCTACATTTAATATCTTCACCGTTGTAAAATAAAGATTCATTGATACCTCATGAATTACGAGTTCCCTCTCCAAGACTTTTTGTTTCTCCTCTGTATCGTGGTCCAACTGTCTTTGTCTTTCCTGCAACATACAGATCACTCGGTACTATGTACACCGTGTACAGTTGAACCAGTTTTGAGAAACCACCTTTGTTTTCCCAATGAAAAGTGGTCTTAAAAGACAAGTACTCAAGAGAAGTCTACAAGGGTAAAATGTGTCACCTGTCACTAAAGACCGTCATTTAGGTGGCTGTCAGATTTTATAACAAAAATATGCTGTGCACGTAACCATCAAGAGTACTGGATGTGGATTCAGGTTGAACAACCTATACACCAGAGAAATAAGTTGGTTTACTATATATTAAATGACCGTACCTCAGAACCACTTGTTTTTTCTTCAAACAAATGTAAACTGGTTAGTGCTTCCTAGACCAAGGTAACGTCTTTTGTTAGTCAACAGGAGCAAGACATAAAGATACACAAAGTGTTCCACAAGTTATCGCCTAGATGATAATTAATTTTGTTTTCCTCCCTACGTCACACGACCAGTCAGGTTAGCGCAAAACGTACCATGTGACCGTGATATTAAAAACCCTTGTAGCGAAAAATGGCGGACGTTTTGTAGCCCTCTCTATGATGCATCTTGAATGCCAGTTTTGTTCTATAAAAGATCGCCAAACGTTCTAAAGTACAAAGTTACTTAGTGTTGTTCGAAACAACAAGCACACTCAGTACTGGAGATGGCAACGTCATGAATATTTTAAGTTACGTCTTAAGTCTATTATGTATAAAGGTATATTCCTTTGCCGTCAGTCATGTCTGACGTGATCCAAGTCCGCAAGATGTCTTCTTGATTTCTTTTACGAAAATAGTGGAGGAATGAAAACAAATAAGTTATTGGTTGGAGGGGTTCGCTGCACGGACTTGAAGGCCTTCGGGAGCTCAAAGGAACCACTGTACCCCTCAGGCCTTCAGGGTACAATGTTTCCTTTGACCTCCCTCAGGCCTACAACTAGGGTCTGTGTCGCATACCCCTCCGACCAATAACATATAATATACTACAGCTCCGACTCGATATATCGCGGTCAGGGTCCACAATGGGAATGCGATATATCTGACCGCGATATATGTGACCCTCTCTCACGAAACCAGTCTTAACTCGCAGTGAGCCAATCAGCACTACATGCAATAATATGTGGTGGGGGGCAATCTGGGTCTTTTTCACTTTTTTGCAGAAATGTATTCTACATACACAAAAGTATCGTATGGTTAAAATCTTTATCATGAAAATGCCATTAAATAGGTTAAAAAGGATTTTAAAAGTCTGCCCTTGGCCCCAATTATGTTGCACACAGAAATTTCACAGGCTGTTTTCTCAAAATGACCGCCAGAGGCTTTAACAACTTTAAACACTAACAACTTCTACAATGTTTGCACTACAGCATACAGTCATATATCACAGTAATCAGCAAACACTGTAGTTTTCAGAAATGTATATATGTCAAAACATCCAAAATGCGAGTTAAGACTGATTTTGTGAGAGAGGGTCACATATCGGGCCAATTGGGGCCAGGTGGAGGGTGGGGGGGTGGGGGGGGGGTGGGGGTGGGTGGTGTCGAGGAGAATGAGAATCGTTGCCCACCGGCGTGTGTGTAGAAATTACCTATGCGTTCTTTCTTTCAAAGCCGAGTACACTCAGAAACACTTACTTGCACTGTTAACATCACGGAAAAAGAACATTTTTCATTTTGTGAAGGATCGGAAATGGTCCATTTTTGCTGAACATTTCCTTCTCCATTCAGACATAAATACGTTTATGCATTAATTAGACAATTTCTGCGACAAGTTTGAAGCCTTTATTCTTCAATGAATAGGTTGATCACCTCACTAGTGTGTTTTGTTTGAAGTCATTATGCACGGTGAGAAAATCGGATTACAATGACCAGTGAGGATGACCGGTGAGGATGAGCAGTAGGGTAGCATACCTCTCTTTAACTTCAACAGCGGACCACCTAACCCTACAGCAAGCACAGACATTCATTATCCCTTGCATCTGTGCCTAAGGTCTTCCTATCATTGTCTGTGTTCTTTGTTAGAGGAGGTGAACGAGGGTTCAGAGCCAGTTTTCGCACCCTCTAGGTTGGGGGCCTTAATCACCGGCAGCCGAGTGGCGAAACTTGACACCTGTGAGAAGCATAGACCTTGATGCGCATCAAATCAGTGTTTCCTATTACCGCATTTACATGTGTGGTCATATCTAGGAGGAGGTCACACTGTGGTCTGTGTGAAGCTGTTCCCACGCACCCAGCAGCCAGTCAAGTAGGGAGACATCCATGTGCCAGAAGCCTAGAACCTCATTATACACTGACTCTGTCTCATACCCTCTTTATGTTCATAATGCATGTATGCGTTCTTTGTTTGGGGAAGGTTTGTGGGTGTTGCAACATTCCTTCTGCATATGAAGATAAGTAGCGGCTAATGTCTCTGTTTGTTTGTCTATTTTGACAAAGGGTATTTACCCGAAATATTAATAAATTGTGTTGTACCGTTTTTTCTAAGCGTGCTTCTTTCTCCGTTGGGTACTTCTTTGCATTTCACACGCTTGGCAGTCACCTTTTTGGTCTGGATAGGTTAGCTTGCAAGCTAATCTGGCACTACCCTTGAATTATCATGGTCAAGCCATCTCCTGCTATAGGGATCCGGGGCTAAAAGGGTTAATTAGACATTTTCCCTGTATGACCCATGCCTGAAGCCTAGCTGCATCCCTGGAGCCTTGACCCGTTTTTCTGCTGGGCACCATAAGGTATGGAGCTTACACAGAAGAACACTCTTACACATGCAGAGCATACACAAGGAGGTGGGGGGAGTTACAGCCAAGAACCTGACCTGTTTCTTGCTGGCCAGCTCCTGTTCCTCTTTCTTCATGTTGTGCATAATCTTCAGCCTCTGTTCCTCCAAGGCCAGCATTAGTTTCTCTTCCACCGCTCGCTTGGCTCGAAGCTCCTAGCAAGAGAAACACGTTTCACTGGATCACACATAATACAGTAAAACTTGTACATAACAGCCACCTTATCGGAGAGGACAGATGTGGCCACTTTAGACAGGTGACTGTTTTATCAGCGTCTTTATGTAGTAAAGATGAAGGAGTGGTATACAGTGTACTTCTTGGGTGGCTGCTACAGACAGTTGACCGCTATAATTATAAGCAGTGAGGGCTACGATTAGGTTGAAATACGCGTATTATGTATGCATGCGTAGGTGGGTGTGAATGTGTGAGTGCCGATCAGTTCAGTTCATAAAAGATGTTTATGTGTGAGATGTGTAAGAGTTATGTGAAAAAGATTTTTTAGTGTATATTTATGTCCATTTGGAATTTGTAGCTGTGTAAGTGCAGGGAGAAAAATGTTCATAATTATGTTAGAATGTTTTCATGTCTTGTTTGTATTAGTTAATATAAATCAAAATGAAATAATAATAATAATGATTTGCTAAGCGCTTATTCTAAAAGTAGCTCTAAGCGCTGATACAATGAAAAGGCTAACAGCTAACACACACACACCCACACATACACACGTGACCGTGGTGGTGAATTGTGCATGGCTGGGGAAATGAACTGAAATGTACCAGAAACAAATTTCTCTTTTCGAGATAATAAAGTACGCTTATTGTTCTTATTCTATTATTCTTATTCTATAAAGGTGGCCACCAGAGCAGATGACTCTTGCAACTTTGGGGTGTCTGTAAACACTGCACAACATCTGTGGAAGACAAACTGGCTAATGATAGTCCTTTTGGCTGCTGGTAGCATGTTTTGTTGCAATGACTCCTGCAGGAATCATTGTGACAAAAGTGCTACTGACAGCTGAAAGGTTAACTCATTCGCAGCCAGCCGCTTCCGGATGCGCGGCATAAGCCGCGCATCCGGATGCGGCTGGCCGCGAATGAGTTAACCCCTTGTACATGCCGCCACACTACTGTTTACAGTACTGCTGGTTGTATAATAAGGGGCTTAAAGACAGTGCCAGATAAGCTTGGAGCCTGGGTTGGACTCTTAAAGACTTTGTACCGGTTTTGGGTGATGGATCAGCTATGATAGTTCAAGTGTAATGCCAGATTAACTTGGCACCTTCGACGGCACCAAGTTAATCTGGCACTACTCTAGAAGTGACCTAGTACTGTCAAGACAGTTCTCATCTGATAGTGACACTACTCTTGAACTATCACGGCAGATCCATTTCCCGTTAGCGATGAGTCTGCTTGTGAGATGTGAAAGTTTGAGAGAAATGAGCAAACTCAGAGAAAAATAGCAGTGGTCAGACTTCACTCTGCCGGGACATTGTAAATACAACAGAAAAAAATACATGTAGTGAAAACCAGGTCCGTTGCATGCGTGAGCTTAGTCCTGTGCCAGCCGCTAAGCAAGGTGCTCCACTATAGCGGAGCACCTTGCTTAGTGGCTGGCACAGGACTAAGCTCACTCGTGCAACTGGCCCCAGAAGTGGCAGACAGCAATGGAAAAAAAAATTCTTGCACCACAAAACAAGACATGGGAAAAGCATACCTCTTTGAGCTGTATCTCTCGCTGGCAATATCTCTCTTCCGCCTGAGCCATCTGATCTCGAAGGAACTTTTCAAATTCGGCCAGTGGGCTGATGCGATGAATGACCATTACGGTGGAGCTGTCCGTTTCTAAGAGAGAAACGAAAAAACCCCATGCGCATCAAAACTGAGTTTATCAGACAAGAAGAACATGACAATGGATACTATATATTCACTACAGAGCAATCACAGCGCTGGACAGACAAACAGTTAGATCCCCTGCCCCTAACTGTTTGTCTGTCCAGCGCTGTGATTCCCCTTGGTTTGAGTACAATCATATGTCTGCCAGCGCTAACCTCACCTATCTGGTTTGTGACTACAGAGCAAGCTACAATAACAGATTTTTTATAGTGTGATTTTGCTTCTATTTATTATATAATTTCTACTTTTTGTGTCATTATAATCCATTGCAAAGCGTTCCGAGCCCATGTCAGTGGGAAGGATGCCCTCTTGCCTCACTGAAAAAAATAAGTACATGACTTCTGTATACGTCTTTTTTAAAAACATGGTTCAAATCAGATAATTTAATAAATTGTGTTGTACTTATCCTTTCTAAGTGTGTCTCTTTCTCTGTTTGGAGTTTTCTTTCCATTTACACGCTTTGGCAGTTACCTTTGTGGTCTGGACAAAATGCTGCGTGTACTGATGTAACGTTACCTTTACTCCTCTCATGAGTATCTACGTCACTTGCAAACAAAACAGGCTGGCCAACTGACTGAAATATCCAAGTGCCAGGCATCTTTGCTTTAAGTCATTCAACCCAACGCCTGCATTTCCCAAATTTTGAAGGCGTCATCTAATGACTATGCACCAGTTGCAGGAGAGAATCCACCATGACAATTCAAGGGTAGTGCCAGATTAGCTTGGCGCCAAGCTAATCTGGCACTACCCTTGAATTATCATGGTCGATCCATCTCCTGCTGTAGTGCGTCAGGGCTGAATGGGTTAAGATGTGGCAAAACAGCCAATGTGTATATACTGGGTACTTACCATTATTTTTCCCCCGCTCTTTTCCACTGCAGTCGTCCCCATCTCCCATCTCCAGACCCTGTTTCACTGGGACCAATGCCATACTTCCCTCTTCCTCCGTTTTGCCTCCTTCCCCTTCACCACTCCCAATTCCCTCTTTCACACCTCCTTCCTTCCCGTCTTTTCCTTCCTTCCTGTCTCCTCCTCCTTCTTGTCTTTCTGCTGCTTCAATCGCTTTTCTCTCACCAGCATCAGGGGAAGAACTGTCATCCGGTGAGCGACGGAAAGCGTCGGTGAGAGAAGTTCTGGTGGCAATTTTCCAGTTCTCTTCAAAATCGTCACTGCCAAAGTCTAGCTGCTCCAGCTCAAAAGGGTCGTTTTCAATCTCTTTAAGCAGCTGAGGAAGAATGAATAAATGGAGAAGAGTGAACACAATCCAACTGAAAAGGATGTAAATCTTCACAAGCTCCCAGGATGTATGCATCTTGCTGAGACCAATTTATTTGTATCTATGTTCCTTGGATGGTTGCGGCTTTTGGTCATTGAACAGAAAAAAGACTTCAGAGACAAAATATGAGCCCTGTGGCAGGGAAGGGGTTAATTCCCTTGTGTATGCAGTACTACTGTTTGCTGCACTGACAGCTCAGTGAGAAAAGGGGTTCGGGTCCTAGAAACATGTGAGAGAAGTACATTTTAACCCCCTTGTGTATACAGCCACTGGTACAGCCAACACAGTACTGGTGCTACATGCATTTCATTTTGACAGTCTTCAGTCAAATATCTTGGTGTCAAGCTAGATAAGACTTTGAGTATGCAGGATTACGTCGGTGAAATCTGTCGTGGTGCTTCATACTCTCTAAGATGCATCGCCTCTGTCCGATACAGTCTTTCTGAATCTGCCACTGCAAAGTTAGTGAATGCTTTAGTCACAAGCTGTCTTGACTACTGCAATTCTCTGCTTTTTGGTCTTCCATCTAAGCAGATTAACTGCCTTCAGCGAGTTCAAAATAATGCCGCAAGGCTTGTGAAGCGCATGCGAAAACGAGACCACATAAGCCCTATACTATTACTGAAAGACCTTCACTGGCTTCCAATCCAATCCCGCATAAAGTTTAAGATAGCGACCCACTTTGATGGCAGTCTTCCGTCATACCTTTCCTCCAGTCTAATTACTTACCAGCCCTCTTGCTCACTGCGTTCATCAGGAGAGAAACTTCTCAAAGTTCCATCTCAAATGTGCCGGTGAACGCTCTTTCAGATGTACTGCTCCTTTAATTTAGAATTCCTTACCGACTGAGCTGAGAAATGCCTCCACCCTTACACATTTCAAAGCAAAGTTAAAAACTTACTTTTTCTCACAGACTTTCGTGTAATCTCTACGGTATTTCTGTACACACTCCCTGCAGACTGTGTATATGTGTGTGTGTGTGTGTGTGTGTGTGTGTGTGTGTGTGTGTGTGTGTGTGTGTGTGTGTGTGTGGTTTTCACCGGCGCATTGAGTTACATTATAAATATGAGAAATGCGCCATATAAATACCAAATATTATTATTATTATTATGCACAAAGGGGCTAAGACAAAAGAGGTTTTTGGAGGCCAGAACACAACACACCCTTCAGATGTCACAGCAGGAAGTAGATAGGACATGACTGATCAAGGGTAGTGCCAGATCAGCTTGGCGCCAATAGGCGCCAAGCTGATCTGACACTACCCTTGAACTGTCATGCCATCACCCACAGCTAGCATGCAATCGTCATAAGCCTCCCAAGCTGCAAGTCATCAAGTGTGTGTGAGTGAACTCAAATGTTTGACACTGTCCTCACTCAGTCACTGACTCTTCAAAAGTGTTGGAGGAGCTGAAATACTGTCATCTTTTGATTTATATATAACCTTAACCCATTCAGCCCTGACGCACTACAGCAGAAGATGGGTCAACCATGATAATTCAAGGGTAGTGCCAGATTAGCTTGGCGCCTGTCGGTTACAAGCTAATCTGGCACTACCCTTGAATTATCATGGTCGATCCATCTCCTGCAACAGGTGCATAGTCATTAGACGACGCCTCCAAAATTTGGGAAATACGTGCGTCGGGTTGAATGAGTTAAAAAGCTGCCTGTGGGCCCAAAAGTGTGTTGAACACCCCTGCGCCAGAAGCCAGCGGTACTGAAGTTGCGCGCACAAGGGGGTTAAATCTGACCTAGTTAAGAGTGAAGTTGACCATGTTTTCACCCTCTCAATGTATGCTGCCAGCAGGAGTACTGTAATCAATACCAGTGGCTGTGTGCGCAAAGGGGTTAAACCTGACCTTGCCACAGTTAGGTCGAGTTAGATCTATCTATATCTATATTATTTTAACTGCTTTGTGCATGCAGCCACAAGTACAATAACAGTACTGACCCTTCAGTCCTTGCTAACCTTCATGGTCCGTGGGCGCAGATTGTGTATTTTTGCAAAATTGTAAATTCAATGCCAAAGGCCAGCTGTCAAAGGATCATGGAGACAAAGTGGATTCAGCAAGAGGTATAGATCCTAATGAGCACCCACAGGTGCGGGGGCTCCTGAGGATCTATACCTCTTGCGTTGGGTGGTGTTTGACTGTCCTTAGCAGTGAAGGGGTTAACAGGTTGCGTGTTGGTAGCAGTTTTAGTCGTGATGATTCCTGTAAGAATCATCGCAACCAAAACCGCTACAAACGAGCAAAGAGTGAAGGGAAAAGTGCATGGTACATGCATATGAAGGTGAAATTCTATAAACACCTTCTGTCTGAACTCTTGCACAGTAAGTCCATCCTTGGCTGCAGCTTCCTCCAGCTCTTTCCAGTCAGAGTATACCATCATTTTGCCCTCTGATTCTGCACACAGCCACAACAGTATATCAGCACCATCACCGATACACACAGAACTATATGAAAATAAAACCAAAACAACAACAAAACAAATAAGAAGGACAATATAAATTATTGGTAGCAGGTCTTTGCTACACGGACCCTTATAGACCTGAGGGAGGTCAATGGAACTATTGTACCCCAAAGGCCGAAGGCCTGAGGGGTACAATGCTTCCTTTGACCTCCTGAAGGCCTACAAGAGTCCGTGCAGCAAACCCCTGCTCCAATAACGTATTTGTTTTCAAGCGGTTTGGCAAGCCCTCATCGCGTGGGAAGCACCTCTTCGCCACCAGGAGCTGCTCATCCTTTCGGACAATGCCATGGTGGTTTCCTACATTCAGAAGCAGGGTGGAATGCGCTCTCCTGAACTGTGCATACTCCTCTTCTGACTGATGCGCTGGTGTGAGGACCGCGGCATATCCCTCCGGGCTCGACTCATTCCGAGACACCTGAACGTCTTGGCCGACTCCCTCTCACGGCATGGCCAGTTACTCCACACGGAATGGACGCTATGCCTGGACATCTTTCAGATGATCTGTGCTCACTGGGAGACGCCAATGATCGACCTATTCGCCACGAGGTGCAATCGACAGCTTCCCCTCTTCATCTCCCGGATTCCAGACCCCCTAGCCTGGGCAGTCGACGTGCTCTCCATTCCGTGGGACGGGCTCATCGCGTACGCTTACCCCCTGACGGTTCTCATCCCCAAAGTCCTACTCAAGCTTAGAGGATGCAATGCGGTCATGTTGCTGGTCGCCCCATTCTCCTGGAACAGATCTTGGACCACCGACCTACTCAGTCTCGCCACGGGCCACCCCCCCTTCTGCTCCCCACCCCGAGGACGATGCTCAAGCAACCCCGCCAGCCGCTGTTCCACCCGTGCCTGGAGATTGTGCGGCAAGCCCTCACCACTAGAGGTTTCTCGAGTGTGGCAGTGGAAGCTATCGCTACAGCCCGTAGACCCTAGACCAGACGCATATACGAGGGAAAGTGGCGAGTGCTATGGTCCTGGTGTTCTGACCAACAACTCTACCCCACCGAATTGACCTCTCCCCAGCTTGCTGACTTCTTCCTCTGGCTCTTTGGAGACCAAGGTTTGGCCCCCATCACGATCAGAGGATGCCTGTCCATGATTGCTAACACTTACCGACACCTCGGCCGCTCAGACCCCGCCTCTTTCTGCCATTGGCCCCCGGCAGAACTGACATAACAGCCCAGACGATATCTTCCTGGCTACACTGGGTCATACGGTCCACCTACCAGGACCTTTCCCCAGAGGGAGCAAAGAGGCTTAAGATCCGCGCACACGAGGTTCAAACCATGGCCACGAGCGTCGCCTTCGATCACAACTGTGCCATTCGAGACATCGTGGCAGCAGTGGGCTGGCGGGCAGAATCAACTTTCACCCGCTTTTACCTCCAGGATCTGGCAGGCCAGGGAGACAACCTCTCACTGGTGGGGGACAATGCCGCAGCATAACACTCCCTCCCGGCGCTGGAGGCACCGTAGGTACGAACTTAGCTGAAATTGTCGGGAGTTTTGCGACTGGGTGGATGGCTCTGTCTATAGCCCTTTTCCTGGGGTAACTTGGGCGCGGCACCCTCCTCCTTTTCGCAATTCTTCCATAAAGTAATGTCATCGGTAATGTTTTTGAGGAAACAAATGAATTTTTCTCTAAAATGTATTTTTTCGAAAAATACTTACCGATGACATTACTCCAAGGACCCTCCCTCCTGCCCCGCTTACCACTGGTAAGCTAAGTATTCCGACTGGCTTGTCACACCACGTGGCATGTGACCGGATGGGCAGGGGCGGGAGGCAACTCTCGGCCCTGGTCAGGGTTCCCTGAGTGCCTCCCGGGTTGTGTAGGAACACATCAGGTTCTAAGGCTGAAATTGCGTAAGTAGTAGACACTTCCATAAAGTAATGTCATCGGTAAGTATTTCTCGAAAAAATACATTTTAGAGAAAAATTCATTTTCATGAAATACAGACCAAAAAGGTGACTGCCAAGCATGTAAAATGAAGAGAATAACCCAAGAAAGAAAGAAACACGATTAGAAACGACAGTTACATGACAATTTATTAACCCATATTATACCGAGACTAAAAGCTTCAAATTTGCACACTGCCAGATGCAAGCTACATAATAGTACTACTTACAGAAAAGGATATAGACCAATGGCTTTAGTTCAAGGGTGGTGCAAGAATAGCTTGGCGCCTAGAAGCGCCAAGATATTCTGGCACTACCCTTGAAATATTGTAGTCAAACTTATTTCACACACTGGTGTATACCGAATGATAAGGGTTAAAATTAGCTTCTTCACACTGACAAGATAAGTAGCAGGTTGTGAACTTACCCGAAATATCAATAAATTAGCTACAGAGCTCTTTAAGATACCATAAGCTTCATTTTGGCTATATTTTGGCTACAGAGCTCTGCAAGACACCGGGATAGGCTTCATTTTGGCTTCACTTTGGCTGCAGAGCTCTACAAGATACCAGGCAAAGGCTTCATTTTGGCTTATGTTGGCTTCGGCTGCAGTACTCTATAAGATATAGGTCACATGAAATCAGAGCATGCAACAATTTTTTATTTTTATTTCTTTTGCAAACGTTCTCTGTAGAGAACCACTTTTATTGCCACTCTTGGAACAAATATCATTCTGTGTCAGTTGACTGAATATAATTTACTTTGACGAATTTGCCAGTTTTGCTGTACAGTAGTAAAAATTATGGAATTTGTCATCCTTAAATGTGTCACGGATCAACCAACAATCAGAACAAAAAAGATCCATTTTCATATGAATAAGCAATTTCACCAAGTTTTCAAACCTGACAGGGGCTGTACTAGGGTATTGAAAATGGCTTGTTCTTGTCTTTTCAACAAAATTTTATAATTCAGCAAAATTTGCCAGTCATATGAGTAAAAATAGCCCACATGCCATTACATCAATTGGCACAATATTATACTTGTTTAAGTGGTATAGAAAAATGTTTCTTTGCGTAGATATCATGGAAAAAAAATTGTACGCTCAGATGTCAAAGGGTTTAGGCTGCATGTTAGCCTCATTTGGGCTGCAGAGCTCTGTAAGATACCACAGGCTTCATTTTAGCTGTATGCTGGCTTCATTTTGGCTGCAGTGCTCGATAAAATATTATAGGCTTCATTTTGGTTGTATATGCCATCTTGTTTGTGCGACCTACCGTGTTTTTCGCTTCCAGTGTTTTAGTGGTTTTTCGTTGGATGTTCGTGTGCTGAAAGTCTGCGGAGTATCGTATAAGAGTGCGCTGATGAGGATTATGCTTGTGTTTCGTCGGATCTGGTTGCTGTTTGAGTGGTATCGTATTGAGTTGTGTCCGTCATTTGAATTTTGTTTGCTTCTTCCGCAGCGTGGGTTCGCTGGGCCTTTCCGCCGCCCTGTTTTTCATGTGCTGCGTGCTAGTGTGTGAAGTGTTTACTGTGTGAGTCTGCCACCCGTGGTTGCATCTGCTGCTTGGTTGTTTGTAAACTCGTTCGTGTTCCTACCGTTCTATAGGTTTACGTGTGCTCTCCCGTCGACATCTTGCCCTCCCCACTTTCGGCGCCATCGCCCGATCTCGCCGCTGACTGACCGGTCGCTCCCCCACCACACCGCTCACACACACACCGGCATACACACACATACACACACACTTACTCACACACACACACCCTACTGAACCCTCTTCTCGTCTTCCTCTTTCTTGTCCTCACAAACAATCAAGCTCATCAAATACACACGCCAACAACTGCTATCTCTACATCACCATGCCACCTACTGCGCGGCCGGTGCCGCTGACAGTGTTGCAGATGCCTTACGCGGCATCCGATCGCGAAAGAGAGGCCACCCCCCACACTTTGGTACCGGTTTCAGGCCACTTTACAAATTTCAAATACAAGCGATAAAAAATCTCTGTAACTTCAGTAACTGAACTGGCCCTTCGTCTGTCTTGTACTGTGTTTGTCTTAAATGGCGTTAATCCGTGTCTGTTACGTGAGTGTGCGTGTTGGGTTTCAGTTCGCGGTGCTTTGAGTCGATTTGCCCAAAAATTGAGAAAAAGCGCCTATATAATAACGGTATTATTATTATTATAATTAGCAAAAGGCGGGACTCACCACCACAAACACAACAACACACTTCTTCCCCTTTTCCTATGCCCTTCCACCCCCCCCCCCCCCACCCTCTCCCCCCCCCCCCCCCTCGATTTCTCCACCTCCCTTCTTCTCCCATTTCTTTTCCTCTCTTGCTCATTTACCGCTCCCTGCTCTCCTCAGCCGCCCCCTCCCCCGCCCTCCTCCTTCGCCTGCTTTTTCCTCGTCGTCCCCTCTCCCCCCTTTCTCCTCCCCTTCGCCCTCCCCCTCCCTCTACCTCAGCTTTTCCTACTCCTCCTCCCCCCCTCACACATCCTCTTTCTTGCCCGGTTCTCCTTCCCCGTCTTTTCCTCCTCCCCCCTCTCCCCCTCCATCCTCTTTCCCCCCTCCCCACCCTCATCTTCCTTTGTCCTCTTCTTCGTCCGTTTCTTCTCCCTCTTTCTCTTCTGGCTCATCCAACCTAAAACTGTGTCTGTTCAATGCACAGTCTGTCTGCAAAGATGGCAAAGCCGACGTGATTTCAGATTTCAACCTAGACAATGACCTAGATGTTGTCGTGATCACCGAAACGTGGCTCCGCTCAGCTGGCAATGAACCCATCATCGCCAGCGTCACTCCGAGTGGCTACTGCCTGGCCTCCTTCCCGCATGCTTCCAGAGAGGGTGGCATTGCCATCATATACAAGGACTGTCTTTCTGCTCACCTTTCCTTCTCTCAGTCTCTCCCTTTTGCTCATCCCTCCTTTGAATCTGTCGAGGCCATAGCAACACACCCTGGCCAGTCCCACATCTTCTCATGTATCTGTCGCCCCCCTCCAAGCTCTCAAAACAAACTCACAAACTCCATGTTCCTCACAGAGTTCGATCTACTCCTCGACCACTACAGCACACGACCCGGAAAACACATCCTTCTTGGCGACTTTAACTTCCACTTTGACAAACCCGACCACCCTGACACAAAACGCCTTTGCACGTCGCTTTCAAACCACAATCTTATACAACACATCACTAAACCCACCCACCGACTCGGCCACACCCTTGACTGGATCATCACCCGCACCTCCGATCAACTCTTCCTTGACTCTGACACCTCTTCTGTGCTTCTCTCCGACCACCTCGCTATTCTCGTCGCCCTCAATCTACCTCCCCCGAAAAAAACCAGGCTCTTTGTCTCTTGTCGCAAACGAAAAATCTGTCAACCGAGAGAACTTCTTCGACGAAGCTGTTGACCTTCTCTTGGACCCCGCCCCCTCTCCTGATCTTGCATCCCATTTCGATTCCTCCCTTCGAAAACTTCTAGACACCCATGCCCCTGTCACCACCTGCTCCATACCCCACCGACTACCCTCCCCGTGGCTCACTGACGACATAGCTGAGGCCAAGCACGAGCGTCGACAAGTGGAACGCTGCTGGCGCTCATCTGACCTCACCGTTCACAGAGAGATCTTCCAAACCACCAGATCCAAAGTCTGCAGAATGATCTCCGACTCCAAACGCAAACACCTTCAAAACAAAATCCTGGAATCCACTTCTTCCAAAACCCTCTACGCTACCATGAACACACTCCTAGGCACTTCTAAAGACTCTCCTCTTCCCAACACACACAGCAAAGAAGAACTTCCGTCCGCTTTTTCCTCCTATTTCTCCGACAAAATCCAAACTCTGCGCAACACACTCGACACTCTGCCTTCTCCGCCTTGCCTTCCTGACCCCCCCCCCCCCCCCCCCTTTTCCGGCACTCCCCTCTCGTCCTTCCGCCCCGTCTCTCAGGATGAAGTCCTCAAGACCATAAAGTCCATGCCTTTCAAAACCTGCGAACTAGACCCCCTCCCAGCTTCTCTCTACCGGGATGGCCTCCCAAAACTGTTGCCCTTCATTACCGACATCATCAACACATCTCTAGAGAATGGCTCCATCCCCGAAAAAACACAATCTTGACCCAAACGAACTCAAGTCAAGAACTACCGCCCAGTCTCCAATCTCTCTTTCCTGTAAAAGCTTCTTGAAAAGGTTGTCCTCAACCAACTCAACCTCCACCTCGCCGACAACAACCTCCTCAGTCCCTTCCAGTCTGCCTATCGCAAACATCACAGCACTGAAACAGCCCTTCTACATATCCTAAACGACCTGCTTCTCTCCACTGACTCGGGCAACATCTCCCTTCTTACGCTACTCGATCTCTCTGCTGCCTTCGACACCATAGACCACTCTATCCTCCTCCACCGCCTTCACCACTCCTTTGGCATCACTGACTCTGCTCACTCCTGGTTTCTCTCCTACCTCTCCGACAGACAGCAGTCCGTCACCATCGACGGCGTCTCCTCCAACCCAGTCAGGCTCTCCTGCGGCGTTCCACAGGGGTCCGTCCTAGGCCCGATCCTTTTGACACTCTACACCTCTCCCCTGTCCAACATCATCCAGTCTCACCACATACACCACCACCTCTACGTTGACAACTCACAACTACTAGACAAAGACAAACTTAACACTCAGACACTACTGACTCGCACGGCTGACTGCTATGAAGACGTGAAAAACTGGATGACAGCAAACAAGCTCAAACTGAATGACAAAATGGAAGCCATGCTGGTAGGCACTCGCCAGAAACTTTCCCAGCTCCCTCCCTCTCTCCACCTTCAACTCGACAGCACCCCCATCTCCCTCTCTGACTTGGTCAAGAAGCTTGACGTTATCCTCGATTCCTCTTTCCATGACCAGCTTCGTCTCCGCCACGGCCCAGGCATGTTATTTCCACCTCCGCCGCATCAGTCTGATCAGAAAATACCTCACTACCGAAGCTGCCACCAAACTCGCTGTCTCTCTCATCTTATCTCGCATTGACTACTGCAACTCTCTCCTTTCCGGCCTTCCTCACTCCACCACTCTCACTCTCCAGCGCGTCCAGAACAATGCCGCCCGCCTCGTCCTCAGAAAGAAAATATCCGACCACATCACTCCCCTGCTCAAGCTCCTTCACTGGCTCCCCATCCCCCAACACATCCAATACAAGATTCTGTCTCTCTGCTACAAATCCCTGAACAACTACGCTCTACCTATCTCTCCAACTTACTTCACCCCTACACTCCTCCTCTCCCTCCGCTCCGCCTACGACCCTCTCCGCCTCCTCATCCCCCGCAACAAACTCAGCACTTTCGGCTCCCGCTCCTTCTCAGTATACGGTCCATCCACCTGGAACACTCTCCTACTCTCTCTCCGTCAGAAACACCCTCTCTCCTCCTTCCAGTCCGCCCTCAAAACTCACCTCTTTCAACAGTTCTAGCACTATATCACCACACTCCCCACCCCAAGCCGACCGTCGTAATGTATTTTCACTATTTGTGGTACGTGAGTCATTGTCTAAAGCGTGCACATGCGTGTGCGAGTTGTGAGTGCGTGCTTAGAGTTATAATTATTATAAGATAAGCGCATTATAAATACTGTAATTATTATTATTATTTAATGTTACACTTTTTTTTTTTTTTTTTGGGGGGGGGGGGGAGGGGGGGTGGGTGGGTGTTGCAGATTTCTATAACATCAGACCTGCCTACATGTTCATGTGGTTGTCAGGAAGATTTGGGAAAACTCTCAGTAAGATTTGCGAGACTGTCAGTAAGATTATAGTTCAACTGGACGATAAACCTTGCTTCCAGGGGCCAAAAATCAAACGAGGAGGGGGGGGGGGGGGTTGGTTAACTTAATCATCTATAAGAACATACATTGTCTATTCTGCTGTACCTAGAAGATATATTAAAATTACTGAGGAAATGGGCTACTTCACCAAAGCGTTTATAACTTTTTTGAATAGACAGTTTTTAAGTCTGTTTTTATTTTATTAGCTCACATATGGATGGATAGTGCTTCATGTTGTGGTGGAGTATAATTTGGTACCTGTTTATAATATTTACTGTAATTAATTACAGGTAAATTAACTGAAAAAATGCACCTTGATTATTTTGATATCTGTAAAGGACAAACAAAAGACATTAAACTGAAAAATGTGTCAGTGTGTGAAAATATGAATGTGTGTGATCGTGGAGTGAGATAATTTTACATTAGTGATCACGATGATCAGGCAATCAACTGATAATCCTTCAGGTTAAACATACTATAGGCTTCAGTTTGGCTATAAAGGGCATCTAATTTGCATAATTCATGGAGCAGAAGCCAAAATGAAGAAAGAGTACAGACAAAACGAAGCCACCTTTCTTTTTTTCTTTCTTTTTTTTTTTTTAGTCGGGAGAAGGGGGGAGGGGGGGGGGGGCGTGGGTGGTGGTGGGGGGTGGGAGGGGGAACTAGGGTCAGTTCATCTTGAAGTTGTTTTAATCTTAAGTCTTATTTTTGCTTCAAATAACTGCCTTTATTTTTTACTATTCTTTTAGTTTTACTTAATTTCAGTTATTAAATAAACATTAAATCAGTTTTATCATTTAATCCTATGTGCATGTATGTGTTTAATATATTTTTTCTTTAAATGAATCAAATTTACTATCAATATTGTGAATAACTGTGCAAAACAACAAATCATGACAAAAACAACTTAATACAGCAGATCTGCCATTTTTATTGCAAGTAAATGGTGAAATAACTTCATTTCTGAATCTGCATTTGCTATTTATAGCTCAGGCAATTCCGTGTAATTTTAGGAAATGCATGAAATTCTTGAAGATGTAGTCATTTCAAGTACTGACTGGAGGTTACAGGCAATTCACATAATTTATTTCCAAACAGTTTAGGAAATTCACGAATTTCCTGAGTTCATGGATTGACTGTAATATATACAAGCACGAGTATGAAACTTTCTAAGATTCTCCAAAATATACGCCAGAAGTTTTTTGTCTGGACTCGTGTCTTTTGATTTTATGTGACAATGTGTGAAGATGAATAAGATTCAAACCCTTGAAAACAGCAGGGGACTATTTTGAACATAGGGCACGCCGGCAGAAAGATGCTAGTTCACTCTCCGTGCCTCTACCAACAATGCGAGTGTTGTTGTACAGATATTTTTGTATTTTGTGTCTTGCTGAGCGGAACGTGTTACGAGACTGATGTCTTTTACATTTACTGAGCTAAGGGGCGTTTGTTTTCAATAAATCTGTTATTCATGAAGCTAAATCATTTTCTGTTGAATACAAATTTATTTCTGAAGTTTTGATCAAGTTTCTTTCATGAACTTTAATCTGTACACGAAAACTAGAAAGAATATTGGGCAAATGGTGGTGGTCGAGGATGAAGAGGGGTAGAATTTATGAAGAATAAATTTGATTAAACGTTGTTACACTGACTCGCACATGAATAAAACATAACCCGTGTATTTACTAATTCACTGATGTTAGCTGTGATCAACATCATGGCTCGGTCGGAAACTTTGAGGATTGTTTGTTGTGTCTTTTCTCAAGCCATGCTCTTTGTCACGTGGATGCGGAATAATTCATGTCCCTGTTTTGAGGCTGACATTCGGCATTTCTTTCACACTTCAGAATCAATTAAGATAATATATCCTTTATTGTCCACAAAGAAATATGCATAAATATATCACAGTTAAAATGTCATTCAGTCGCACAGCTACATACATTCCTACAAACACTCGCATCCATCTTTGGAAACAGTATTACACCTTTGAGAGAGGCTGCTTAAATTAGTATGTACAGATAGATCTGGCCACAAAGTACCCTTGGAGCAAACTTGGAGAATGTGGCTTGAATAGTCTCCGAGAAAATGCCAACATTAGAGTTTTACCATGAGCGACAGACATCTTCGTAAACCTTTGAAGCAGCCAGCGTCACCTGTGCAACCCTCCACCCCACCCAGCCAATCCATGTGCACCCCACCCCCTCCTCCAACCAACTAACAGTCCTCTGTACACTTCTTACCCAGCCAGCATCCCACCCCCCTCAGTCAACCAGCAGCCTGCTATCCCCCCCTACCTAAACCAGCCAGCACCCCCATTGCGCCCTGCAACCCGCCAGCACCCCCCTGGTGCACCCGCCAACCAGACAGCATCCACATGGTCTGTCAGTTCACTCAATTCAATTTTCCTGTTTTGACATGCATATATATTTTTTTATATTTGTTATGTGCGTTGTATGACTGTGAACTGTATTTTTTTTTTTAAATTGTATGTGGAAATTGCACCTCACTGTTGCTCTGGGGGAGGGGGGTCGTGTGAGTGTGTGTATGCGTGTTGTGTAGTGTGTGTGTGTATGTGTGTTTGCGTGTGTTGCAGTATGTGCGTATGTCTCTGTGTGTATGTTTGTGGTGTAGAATGTGTGTGTGTGATGTAGAGAGTCAGTGTTTGTGCCTGTGAGCTTTAATTTATTTTTGTGTGAAACTGTTGTTTTGTTTGTGATAGTGTTCAATGGTAGTTCTTAGCTTAATGGTAATAATGGCAAGTTTGAAAATTGGTCCTGTTACCAAATAATTTTACCGTTATAAAATAAAGGTTCATTGTCATTGTCAACTGTCAACTATCCATCAGAGCTACCATAAAACTAGACACTTCAGGTCTACATAGAGTTTTTCCTTCAGACGACAGCACTCTCAGGAGTTGCACGGGATCTCCATACATATAAAATATATATATACCAGATGTACCCGCAGATTACAGAACACGCCAGAACGGCTCTTCCATTCTTCATCAGACTTACTGCAGTGCACAACCTTAAGAAGGCTTTACACTGTGTTTGTTTTCTCAAAACACAAACCACTGTCTAAAAAGGCACTAATTCCTGCTACCGAACGCTAGTGCAACTAGATCCAAGTGGCATTCAGTGGCTTGGAAACGCCTTATAGTAGAGCAACACACATACAGCTTTGAAAAATGTGTAGATCTCATCCGAATATTTTGTGTGTATAACGCAGGATTTTTGCGCAAGTGTGATCCTGGACTCTCTGTACGACCTTTCCAAGTTGCCATTAAAAAAAAAAATGGTGGAAGAAGAAAAATGCACCTGGCTTTGCTGGGTTTTCATTGAGGATAGTATCAACCTCCTCCAGCTCTTGTTCAAAGTCATGGCGTTGTTTCTGAATCCACTTAATGTAACCTTCAAGTTCCTTGGGTACCACCTGCATTGCAAACAAGCAAAAGAGAAACTATACATACAGAAAGGAATTGTAACTATAAATGACATGTGACATCCTACCTGTAACTTTAAAAACACTTACCCATCATGCTCTCATGTCATAGATAACTTGTTAAACACAGGAGCTTAAACACCACACTGCCAGCAAATATAAATTAAGCCTTTAATACATCTGAGATGGTTGCATACAAATAGGTGGGAAAAAAATCAAGCAAAGAAATTAGAGCCAATATGGTTGTAAATGAGTAACAAAGATTCTCATGAGTCACTGTGGCTGAAGGGGCTCTTGAGAATTTGTGCCTCTTGCTGAAGGAAACAGCCTGGCTTTCCTCCTTGGCTAAATGCTGCATATCAGGATGCAGCACGTCTCGAGCGAGTTAAAACCATGGTTGACCTATCCATGGAACACAGACATATGAACAGGAATAGCAAGAGGCAAAAAACCTAATGAGTCCCAAAATTCATCAAATTGTTAATTCAACTACCCTAATTTGTACATGATGCGTAACCCTGCCTCAAAGCTGTACTATTGTATTAAAGCGTGTGACAGATTAAGGCCTAATTACATGTGACTAAGTGCCAAAAGGTGCTTTCACAAAGAGGACAACTGGGTTGAAAATCAAAGTGTGACATAAAGTACCAGAAAATGTATAAAAGTGATGTACACTGTATTGGCAATGTGTTTGTAAAAGAAAAAGATAATATCTGAAATGGTTTTTGAGAAAATGGCTGTTAAGATTTGTCTGGATATGTCGGACATCAGGTATTGCGACATAGTGCCTTTAAATTAGTGGGATAAAAAAACACAAATCAGTTTCTAAACAGTTAAAATAATAAGTAGTGGTCACAATTGACCTATCCAAACAATTACTGCTTTTTGGCTTAGAATGTTCTAATCCCTGAACATGATTTGTGTTGCAATACCTGACATCCGACCATATTCAATTTTTAAAACATTTTTAAAACATCCTACAACCAAGAAAAACACACTTTGTCATGTTATATACCACTCACAGGAATACATGCACACATTAGAGCACAATGCTGCCCAAATATATTTATTGGCAGTCAGGGCCAGAATTTGTAACTTATGTCGAACATCAGGATTGCAGCAGATATCCCCAGAATAGTTATCAGAAACCACAAACACAAAGCCTTTCCCCCAGTTTCAAGCTACAATATTTAAAAAACAAAACAGATATGAAGAACAAACTGCATACAGCTTTCTGATGTAATATACATGATGAAACATGACGTGCTAAACAGTCTGCACCCGAAAAAATAAAACAAATATTCAAATAAGTTTTATCTGTGTACAGGCTGATGCACTATTTTAACTCTGACCCTCAGATTTAGAAGGTCCTAATGGCTATGCAACTGGTTGTCCAAAATGGCTCATTTTAACAGTGCCTTTGCCCCCAAAAGTTCTACAATCCATATGTGTTGAACGTCAGGATTGCAGCAGCAAATGTTGGCACAAGCCTGACGTCCGATACATTTTTTATCATTGCATTATTATGTTATGAAATTCACCTGTTTCTTGATCTCATTATCTTACGTTTGCGTCACAACAACTGCACGTCTCCATCAAACGACAAAAATACATCGGTGTTCATTCAAATAACTCATTTACCAACTTGCATCGATTGGAGGTCAGATTTGCGACACGTCTTCGCGATTGAACGTCAGGTTGCTACAGCCATAAAATTTGTTATCACAAGAAATCATCTTCATTCTCCAACCTACTGCCTAAAATCGGTGCTGGAGTCTCGGGCGATTCAAACTCTTGAAAATGGTCCCTTACAATAAACATTTGGCTCTTTATTTTGTCTATGATTACACTCGAACGTCAGAAGTGATCGAACGTCAGATTTATGAAAACAGTTGCGACAAAATGTCACGAGTTGTAGCTCTTCATTGACAAACTGGACATTCAAAACAACCACGCTGGAATGTGGCCCATAATGCATCTATCATAACCGGACGATCGTAGACCAAAAAAACCAAAACAACTTTGTTAAACTTGTCAAATAGTTGAACGTCAGATCTTGCGACAAAAACTGGCCGCTCACAATTTTTTTTGCCAGCTTAGAAAACTGTGATGGAAAAGTAAATTTAAAGCATATAAAATATTCAACGAAAGCGAAACAACGCAATGACACCATTTCCGGTTTGGGTCAGCGTGCCTTTCGCTAGCACAAGTTTGCGGAAATTAAGATGCTGCTGTTGCGACAAATCTGACGTCCGACAGTGGCTACTTTCAAGAGCAATAAACAAAAGCATGGCTTGCCTTCAAATCTGGGAAATACACGGATTATAAGATCAATCTTCCCTGAACATATGGGCATGGTTGGCACCAGGTTTGTTATTGTTGCTTTTACACGCGAGATCAAAACAGACCGACGGCATGTCATTGTCCGCTTTCCCGGGCCGATTTTTATTGGTGAATTCTGGCGTTTTACAGTATACTCACCAAACGGCTTTACCTTAGATGCAGAAATTATTGCCAGTATATCTTCAATCATTCACACACACATTGCACTTGTTAAAGTCAACACGTGACTTTTTAAACAGATTTTAGTTTCACGCAAAAGAGATCACTCACTTTTTGCTCACCTTTTGGCACTTAGTCATGTAGTATTAATGCTGCACAAGTACTAACACTAACAGTCAGTCCAACTCCCTTACATGGTGCGTAAAGATAAAGCATGTTTTATGTACATAAATAAATTAAAACATACCTGTGCATCATCCAATTTCTCATCAACCACCTGATTGCCTCCAATGTTTTCCAGATCATTGTTGTTTCCATCTATCGGGATCCCTTCCTCCGCGTCGACATTGATACCTTCCAGCTCTTGCTGTATTTCCAGTTCTATCAGGGCAGCTTCATCCATCTCAGTTTGTAAGATCCCCGCAGGAGACATGTTCTAAAGTCAGTACTGTGTAGCAACAAGAAAAATGGTACACTTATGGCATGTGAAAGTTAAAAACAACCCAAAAGCAACTGCTTGTATTGTTTCTATTGGGGTTATTTAGACTTCGGTCAGTTTGGCTGACCGGAAAGTCTAAACAACCCCAAAGAAAACAAAGCAACAGGAGAAAAAAAAAATAATGTTTCATGAAAATTCATGAAAGTAACTAATGCTGCAGCTTGACTATAGGATAAAGATCTAAGACGGCACCTAGTGTCTGACATGGGAAAAGCATGGGATGACAGGTTAAATAGTTATAAAATCCAGCATAAGTTGCTGGAAAAAAAGGCCCCATACATCTGTACAATTTCAGAAACACTTACAATGAGACAACTGCCGCCAAATTTGTAAACATGTTTTTTTACACAAGTGCTTGCGAGAGAAAAATGTGTCTGAAAGCCCTAGCGCTTGAGTGCAACAAACACTTTTATAAAACGCCTCGGTTTCTTCGAGCGCTCGCGACTATGAAACGCACGCCAGACCTTGTATTCACAAATCACTCCCTTGTAGTCTTGTACTTTTTAGTCTCAAGTCTTCGTATGCTGGCTACCAAAGTCCCATGTGATCCCATGCTAGCATTTTGTTTTTCAAATCCCCCTTTCTGTTTAAACCAGATCAGAGCATTTGATCAAAGTGGATTATACTGTATCTAAGAGTCCTCGGCATGACAACAGAGAAAGAAAGTCCTGGCAATAATAATACTTGTCAAAGACTGAAAGGGTGAAGGACTTTGAAAAATAACGTGCCAATCCCAAACATACATTTTCAAGGCAGAGTTGACTGAAATGTGTCCAGAAACTCGCAGAAGGTTGCTTGTCCGACTTCAATCCAGCGATGCACAGGGCGCCAAACTGTATTTTAATGGATGAGTCAGCTGAAATTGCAGTGAAACATCAGGATGGAGACACTGCGCGGTATCGACTCCACCATTTTGCCCTGTTTACTTCCGTTGGTATGTTTCTAGGTTGAGCAAAACGTTTACTGCGAATAAAAGCGAAGCCAAATTTATTGTACAAAAACAAATTCTGCACAAAGATATTTGCATTCCTAATCGACAAATTCTGTTTCTCATATCAAATCAAGATATCTCATAATTTGTAAGAAATCATACGAGTAATACAAGTATATCGGGAACTGCACGTACATGAAAATCGCTGGCACAACATAAAAGCATTGGTTACTTCCCTTGGGCCATGTTATCTTTGTTGTAGGTCCCGGTATACAGTGCTGTTTCCGTACTGTACAGTCTCTTAGCCATAGTCAGTCCCAGGCATCCCCTAATATTTCAATCCCCTAAAAAACACTACTGCCCACCAGCTGCACATTTGCCATGCACAAAATAACAATAAAAACAGCACATTGACAGTCTCATTTCTTGGCTATGAACCCGATTCCTTACCAACCCCACACCCAAGCACAGCTGAAATCAGCGTGCCCCTCAAATCACTACGTCAACGGCAACTCAACATAGGCCCACAATTGTCCACTGGATAAGCTCAGGATGGTATGAATCAAAGCACCAAACATGTCTCCTCTCATGTAACCAGAAATTTCCAGCAAATTCTAACATTCAGCCCTACTACAACATTTCAAACAAGGCAAAAATTATTTTTAAAAACACCGGTCCTTGCACTGCCTGAACTGGCCAAATTTGACTATGTAATGTGGCCTGAAATGGTCGAGTTTGTATACAAATGATTTCAAATAGTAAGTGATATTGTAAGCCAATATATTTTTGTCGTTGCATATTACCCACACATGAAAAATGTGTAATTTATTCGACACAGAATTCTCCAAATTCGGGTTTGCAGCAAGTAGACACTACTTACAGTGGCGGATCCAAGGGGGGGGGAGGGGCATTTTTAATTTTAAATTTATTTGTAAAACATATTTCTTACTGGTGGCTGGTTGGTTGGTGCGATTTCTTTTCATCACGGTACGCAGTCTTCATGAACTGGGCCGTTCTTGTCATCTCTTATGTACTGAACATGATCAGTACGGGTGGGCCTAGTGCCTGTAGAGACTAGTCAAGTAACCTCAGTTCGCACTAAATATCTGCACCTCGTCATAGTCTTTCAGCCAGAAACAGAGTGTCAAATGCCCCCGCATTCACAGGGGCTCAGTGAAAAGTAGTATCTCTCACACTGTGTGATGTCATCAGCATCAGTCCTCACTCCGAGTCAGCGATGATGTAAATCCTTGAGTGTTGGTTCACGCCAATCGTGGGTGAGAATTCAGTCCCTGCTGATAGAGCTCGGTAGAACGATAGAGTTTCATGCGCCCCTCTAGGCAAAGGGGCTCCTGAAAAGCCATACCTTTTAATATGCTATACACATGTACCATCCTCAGACTGAGGCAGTCTCCTGAGGGTATGCCTATGACTGATCAGTGACACGCCAATCAGAAAGCGAGGGGTCCGCTTTGTGGAATGCGTAGGCCATTGGGTGTCACCTGTTAATGGGATAACTTGATTACCCCTGACTACTGAAACAGCGGAGTACGGCTAAGGATCACTGAACTTCACCGGCCGCCTTTGTCCGCGGCGGATAAAGTAACGGATGCCTTTCGCAACAGTCTCACGTCTTTATGTCAGTTCCGGTTCAAGTTAGTTTAGCTTTTTGATGCCAACGTGTATCTTCTCTCCTCGCGCTGGGACCATATGGCGTTGAGGCGCGTCCCCTGGGTGGTGGATAGGGGGTCCCTCGTGAGAGGGGTGCACCGAATGAAATAAGGTGCCGTGAACCAACATGGTCTAAGGGAAGGTGACCCCGACAGAAAACCCCTGGTCCTCCTAGTAAGGGGGTTGGGCGTGGGGGTAGCTTCCCCACCCTGCAAAAAAGGAAATGGCTACAAAAACGCCGACGAAAAGACTAACAGTAATTCCTTTCCTGGAGGAGGAAGGTTCTTCTACCAGAAGACTTATGACGTCCTGAGAGAGAAGTACCCAACGGATTCCTTCTGCCATTGAAGATAAGTAGCGGCTAATCTCTATGTTTGTTTGTTTGTCTATTTTGACAAAGGGTATTTACCCGAAATATTAATAAATTGTGTTGTACCCGTCTTTTCTAAGCGTGTTTCTTTCTCCGTTGGGTACTTCTTTGCATATTACACGCTTGGCAGTCACCTTTTTGGTCTGGATTGATTATTTATGACGTCCTGTGGTGAAAGCCGGAAGTCTTCGGAAGCCACAGGACCGAGCCGCCTCTCTCTATCCAGGGATACAACCATGGGCACATGGAACGTCAAGACCATGTACCAGAGCGGCAAGGCCGCCCAGATAGCAGCGGAAATGCAAAAGTACAACCTTTCCCTGCTAGGTATCAGTGAAGCCAGATGGACGCAGTCTGGCCAGAAAAGGCTGTTAAGTGGGGAGATGATTCTGTATTCAGGTCATAAAGAGGAGAATGCCCCCCATACAGATGGATCGGTCACAGTCTGAGAAAGCCAGCTTCCAGTATCACTAGGCAGGCATTGTCATGGAACCCCCAGGGAAAGAGGAAAAGAGGTAGGCCGAGAAACTCCTGGCGTCGAGACCTCCATGCAGACATCAAGAGACTGGGAACCACCTGGAGTAGAATCGAAGGAGAAGCACAGGACAGGAGTTGCTGGAGGTCTCTCGTCGACGGCCTATACCCGGGTAGGGGTGACAGGCGTAAGTAAGTAAGTGTATCTTCTCTGGCTTTCACATTAGTAGCCCTATTACTGCAATGAATAGGCTCATAGGTAGCGACGATCGCTTTATCCGAAGAAATAAAACAGCTGTGTGCCATTGTGTTGTAACCGTCTTTTCTAAGCGTGTTTCTTTCTCCGTTGGGTACTTCTATTCAATCCCCGGCCATTGTTTCTTTACAACTTCGTCGAGACTGACTTCGTCCGTCTGATTTCGCATGCATCAGTTTACTACCTGTCACCGCCGCATAAGCTTCCACGATTCCGTGCGTTAAATTATTGACAAAAAGCACTTGTTTTTGATTTACCAGTCACGGTGTTGTCTTTACTAATGCGATATGCAAGGGACTTTGCGGTCAAGCAGCCCCGCAAGATTATCCTCCCATCCTAGACACATGTCGACTGTGATAGTTCAAAGGTGATGTCGGAAGAGCTTAGTGCCTATGTGCGCCACGCGCTTACCCTGTCATGGGGCGATACACATCCTGTCATAGCATGTCTGGCCTTTAAAGGTTAAAAGGTGTTTTTTTTTTCATCAATAAAACAGCAAAACTTTCAAGGTTGTAAAACTATTATGTGCATGTGTGTGTGTGTGTGTGTGGTGTGTGTGTGTGTGTGTGTGTGTGTGTGTGTGTGTGTGTGTGTGTGTGTGTGCGCGCGCGCGCGCGCGCGTGTGTGTGTTCGGGTCTGTAAATCTGACGTACGGGGGGGAAGGGGGGAGGTGGGGTGAGGGGTGGGGTGGGGGGAGTCGGCGGCTTAGGGGGTGGGAAGCGAATTTGGCCCCTCCCCGTCCAGACCCCCCCGAATCCGCCTCTGACACTACAAAATGCCATACACTGGATGTGAACAATAAACTCTATTTGCGAACGAATGAAGTAACTTAGTCCCTGGGCCAGCCTATACCCCCCCCCCCCCCCCCCCCCCCCGAGGGAATTTATGAGGTGGTTATTACTACCATCCTAGACCTCTATGCTATCGGGTCAAAGAGTATAGAGGCTATTCTCGTGAGGTTGTCTGCCGGTGACCATCCTCTGAATGTGGCCGTGGCCGGTGCCGATATTTGTGTGTAGGTACTACCGAGAATAGTGTTTTGCGAACATTCCCACGTCACCGGCTCCCCTAATAAATAACCATGGCTTTACTGACAAAACATAACGTTACTGTCAGTTTTCTAGGGCATATTCAGATCATATTTTCACCGAAAACAACAGCTGTTTTGGAGAAACAAAAGTTACTCCAGTGCGGAAGAACTTTCGTGGCAGAATGGACTCGGTGTGAGCAAGTGAGACGTCCCCATTGACCGCCATACAAAATCCCACTGTGGCATTGTTGGATTCAGCAGAAAGTATGCAATCTGCCACAGATCGTCAATGAATCAATGAAACTTTATTTTACAACGGTTACGACACCGCCATTTTACAAACCTGCCGTTGCTAACAACTACACATGTATATACATATAGGTAAAACATAATACTTGCAAACAATCGACAACACTGTTCACATAGACAGATATACTCATAGACTCACAGACACCCCCCCCCCCCACCCACCCATCGGCCCCGGCCCCTCTCGGATCACACATAGACAGAGGTAAGTGGTCCAAATGATAAATGAAAAGGATAACAGGCTTAATTGGGAATACATTGGACCAAGCATAGAAAGAGACAATTATAATACTAGTGGTTAAGGCATCCCTACAAGTGATCCACAAAATACTTGCAGAGACCCTTTTAAAAACAGGCTAGCGAGGAGGCAGATTTTACATGGTCGGGAAGCGCATTCCAGATAATTGTCCCTGAGAAGGATAAGCTAGTTTTATATAGATCGATCCTTGGTTTGGGGACTATAAAAAGCTTTCTGATGTTTCCCAAGCTTGGACTCGGGCTTATGGAACAAAGTGGAGATGTGCTCATGTGTTTTGCGCTTCCACACTTTGAACATAAAGGTTGCTTTTGTTATATTTGAAATTATCTTGAAGAGGCAGGAGACCTGCTTTTGAGAGCTTTTCTTCAGTGGTTAAGTGTGGGTCAGGGCAGATTATTTTGGCGCTCGTCTGTGTAGGGAATTGAGTCTCTTTAAATGGACCTCACTACATCCACCCCATACCGTTGATGCGTAATCGATGTAAGAATGTATATGAGCGTTAGTTTACGGGTATCTGAATCAGTATAATATTTTAGTTTTGATAACATAAAGAGATTTTTTTGGTACTATTTTGCATAAGGCGTCTGTATGAGCTTGCCATTTTAGCTGACTGTCGATTGCAATCCCCAGTACGCGATGTTCATTTACCTGTTCTACCTGACTAAGTAAAAGGTTAGTAATAGAGGCGTTATCTGCTGTTTTTGGCGCGTGGCAACTGCCATCGATTTCGTTTTGGCTGGATGAACAACCATACAATTGTTTATACACCAAGCTGATACTTCATGAAGACTGTGTTGTACGTTGTCGGAAATTATCTGTATATCTTTACTAGTAGTAGTATGAACTGAGGTGTCGTCAGCAAAAAGGTCGCATTGTACATCTTGGCAAGTAATATGTAGAAGCAAATCATTGATAAATAAGCAAAATAAGAGGGGGCCCAGTACAGACCCTTGGGGCACTCCAAAACTTACATCTTTGAGAGAGGAGTATGAGCCATGAACAAGACTTAAAAAAAAAAAAAAAAGTAAGGTAAGATGTGAAAATAGCAACTGCGTCTCCGTTATTGAGGTATGTGTGAAGCTTAGCAGTCAGAATAGTATGGTTAATCAGATCAAAAGCCTTCTTAAAATCTAGATAGATTACTCTTGTTAACTGTGACTTATTCATACCCTCGAGCCATGTGACAACAAGGCGTGTAAGTGCTGTGTGGCATGAATGCTGCGGGCGAAATCCGGATTGAAAGGATGGAGGAGCTTACGGTCTTTTAGGTAAGCAAGCAGGTGTTTATGAACGTGCATTTCCACTGGTTTGGACAAAACAGATAATAAAGAAATAGGCCGATAATTATTTGGGTCAGAACGATCTTTGTTTTTGCAAGTGGAATTACATTGGGATATTTAAGTTCGTTAGGAAAAGTGTTATGCTGGATACAGATAATATATGTAAGTTAAGGATTCTACAATGTATGGGAGAGACAGTTTAAGTATTTTCGGGCTGATGTCATCAGGGCCCGAGGACTTTTTATTTGGGAGGTTACTTATGAGTAAAATCACTTCATGAACAGCTAGCATGGGGACGTTGAAGGGGGCTGTGCCCATTGTTCTTTGTTGACAAAACTCAGCAGATTAGAACGGTAATAAGTGTTATCCTGGCTTGACGAAATTAGAGATTTGGCAATCTAAAGAAAATGGTCATTGAATGTATCAGCAGTAGGATTAGTGGGAATGTTTGTTGCGGCACTTGGAGACCCCCTAGTAAGTGCGTTTAGAAGGCGCCATATAGTAGAGGTATCCTTGATGTCTTTAACCGTGTCACGAACTAACTTTTTTTTTGCCTCTCTGATCATGTATTTAACACGGTTACGCTGCTGTTTATATGCAATAAACATTTTATTGCTACGTAGATCGTTTCTAAGCGCCATTGCCTGCATGATTTCAGGAGTAAGCCAGGGAGGAAGAGTGTTAGATTTTACCCTCCTCTAGCGTAGGGGAGCATGTTTATTAAGTACATTTAGGAAAAAAGAATACCAAATACTGAGGGCAGTATCAGGATCATAGGACAGGAGCACGTCATTAAAAGGAGTATTTTCTAGATCAAATAGAAATTCGACTTTACTGAAGCGTTTGAATGTCCTAGCATGCCCGGCCCAGAGGCAGTTATCAGGCGACCGGCATTAGCAGTGGCGGACATGGACAGCCAAGAAAGCAATACATACAAGGACCTCATATTTTCTCAGGTTGCATAAAGTGAGGAGGACGCTTAGAAAGTCGTCCAGGCTATTGGCAACTTCATTAACCCATTTGAAGTTGTGAACAAGGATGTCCTGTACTGCCTTACCGGCCTCAGGTGTACCAGCATCACATGACATAGAACTGATGTATGCACGCAGATCACGTTGGAGAGGGAGCTATGGGCACCTTCATGCAGGAACAATTGACTGACAAAAACCTTCAATGCAACAATGAAGAAACTGAACCTCAAGACATTTTCCAATCAAGAGGGCAACAGTCACAGGTCAGTCCAAGAAATCAAAGCAAGTCGCGGCAATAACAAATATCTTTGGTCAGCTTGTTTTTCATGCAGTCACTCGTCACATCAGCCTGGAGAGAGTACTCAATTTTCAGTCTGCTAGGTCCAGTACCCTGGCCACTTGCCGCAGTGCGGAAGATGGGACACCCGAAAAGACTGACGTATCCTAGCTTTGACACCACCTGGAAAGAGTTAGTTATTTGGGTTTAACGCCGAGCAGGCGGCTAAAGCCATCTCACCGCGGACCATCTGGAGGGAGATTTTCAGACAACAGAGAGATCAAGTCAAAAACAACAGCATCCATGGCAATGTTTTGTTCCGCAAACAGGTAACCTTCCCAAACACACGTAAGGAAATTGCGGAAACTGACATACTGTTTGAACAGCTTCCAGCGGAACCACGAGTGGACTTTGTAGCAGATTCCTACCACCCACTTTCAGTGAAAGTGAAGAGTGTTGAGAGAGCGAGGAGGGGTTCCACTTCCATTTCTTTGCTAAAAAGAACCTCCAGAATGATTCCAAGAAACTTAAGATCTCCCTCCCCCCAAAAAAACTTCTAGAATATTTTCCTGGAAAAAAAATCAAAAGAATATCAACAAACTTAAGTACAAGAGGTTTCTGTTACGCTTCAGCACCAACCAGTGTAACGAAGGGTTTTTGTGTTGTATTAAATTAAAATGTTATATGTATAAATACGTTTAGTCTAATGGAATGAGTGTGTGCGTGGGCTTTCTGACAATCAGTATAAAGGTGGGTGTTCTAACTCTGTTTACTATACTCTTTCATCCACCACCACACACGTGCTTACAACAAAGACAAAGGCTACACAGTTATCTCTCTTTGCCCTCTGTTTCACTATTTCCCATACACTCATGAACCTATACATTAAATCACTCAATTCACATCACCATATAAACAAGTTCACACAAATAATTAATAAGTGGCGTATAAGCTATGTATGAATTCGACGCTTACACAGTCAATCGCTACTGCAGAAGTCGTTGTCTCTTTCCCAAGACGTCACTCGGCTCTTCTCTTCACACTAGTGTCGACACAGTCAATGATATCACATCGACGACTTGACGGAGATTCCCGAACTGAACGGTAATAGTCAATGACAGTACTTACAGATTAGAATATTCCTAGGCGTGGAATTATCAACGACGCTAGGCGACATAGGCTACACTGGAGGAACACTGCATGTGGTCCTGTAGCTCAAATCTGTAGGCTTACTTCGTTACCGTTGCTGCACGTCTGCACCAGTGATGGTAGACGAAGGAAAGATGAAGGCGTGATGATGTCCGCATCCGGTCACGTAGACGATGCTATAAGGACAGAGAGAGACAATAAGAGAGTACTAAGAATCAAATTTCAATAAGGCCGCACCCATCATTAAATCTCGCCTTTATTGATAAGAAAATATATGACATCACATAACCTCTCTATTACCACATAATCACCCTTTTGTTTTTTGAAAAAGTGGCGACCATGATTAGTGCGGCCTTTTTGGTTTTTGATACATTAGTACTCTCTTATTGTCTCTCTCTATAACTATTGTCTCTGTAAACACCTTAATTAATTACTAATTACGGCCATTAACTTTTACACTGCCGTTTTTCTCAAATCAAACCAAAATCCTGATAGTACCTCAGTTAAATATAATAATGTCATTTTACACACACCCCAAATAATTAAAAAATTACTCTCCATTGTCTCTCTATCCTGTCAGAGTCGATTTCCGAAAAATCACAAGCTCTGTACAACACATGTTTACACATGACAAGACTGCCAAACCCCTTTTATGCATATAAGGTAGGGACATGTTTTGACCGCGCTCATTCAAAGGCCACGCTGTGTAAACACTACTTATACAGCAAGAGAGGTCTGCGTGGGCACAGCCCGAGCATAATGGCATGTTATAACAAAAGCTATTTTATTGACTGTGTCACTGATGTAAAATGACACAAGTATCTCTTTTAAACACAGGCCTTTTAAGTCTGGTTTCCACTGAAAGTTAGATTGACGGTATCTAGCCTTGTACATAGAGGGCTAGATTCACAGATTTACATGAGCCCCGTATTACAACTTCGCGGGAGAACTAACAGACGCATAACTCTCACTGTGTACACTTGTCTTGACAACCAGGTTCTAAATACATGCAGTACAGGACGCAGGCTTTAAAAAAGTCTCAGCCCACAGCAGTGTTTCTATGTACGCTTACACTGACCGTAGCTACTGGCTTTATTTGTACATGAAAAGAACAGGTCCCCCCAGTGTACTGAAAAAATCAATTTACTTGCTTACATAGATCGATTTAACACAAACACAACCCTGGCATACGAAACATACACTATAGACCCAAAAGATGTAGTCAAACCTCCTACACACACACACACACACACACTCACTAACACTCAAACAACACAGACACGCATACACAACTTACCGGTTTACAGAGCTGACGTCATACATCTCATCCGGTAAATGGTCCCATGAATACATTATAACAAAACCATCCGGTCAAAATTAACACCAACTGGCAAGACTTAGTCCGATCCGGTCATGCCTGATCCTAAAATCGATCTTGGTCTTTCCAAAATGCTATGAATAACTAAATGAGTAACAACCTGACTAGTCTTAACGCTACCCGACCAGACTGGCCGAGCAAGTTTTGTACACACCACCCATTACCCCCCCCCCCCCCCACCCCTATCTGGGTGAACAGGTTTTGTGTGCCATGTAGAGTGTTATTTGCTTTCAGTTCCCAGCGAGGTGGGACCGTGACACTACCCACCGTTTCAATTCCAGTGCCATGTGTGTCAACCGTCACTTTGAAAACATGCTATTTAAGACAAACAGGTTTTGTTAGAGGTACATAACACACACACGCACTGACACACAGACAAACACACGCACGCACGCGCACACACACATGCACACAGAACTTGTATACACAAAAACACCAGACACTAGTGTACGGCAATACTATACACAGCTTGTAGCTGAGTGAATGCAATGAGTCGTCTGCTCTACTGAATCTCTTCTATGAGAACATAAAAAACACATGTTTTATTGTACAAGAGGCTTACATTTTCAGTAGCCCACTCCATCACAGATTTTTATGAGCATGGCGAGATTCTCAAGAGCCACTGTTTTTATTGGGTTTGAGTCAACTGTAAAGATTTTTGAATCTCTGCATAATCCAATGACACACACACACACACACACGAGACATGACACTGAGCTAAGCCTACAAATGTACATACCTGAAATTACTATCCTTGCTACACACAAACAGGAACAATATCCTCAATGAATACTCCATTGCAAACACACTCACTCACAAATCAGTGTTATTTAAGTCTACCAAGGTCATTCTTGGGTATGCCACATATAGTCTATGGGAGACAACTCTGTATAGTGGTTGAATCTTCCAGTGATTATGCCCCTTATGACATTGACCATAAGCAGGAAATACATAGTGTTTTATCCCTGAGTGAGTGTATCTGTGGTTTGAATCTAAATCCATTTAGCTTACATAGAAGCAGTAACACAGTGTAAATGTAAAACGTTACTGACAATATTGTTGAATGGTGTAAACGTATAAAATTACTATTCAGTGTAACTTCCTAGAAAAAACATGATTTTGCTTGATAACAAAAAAACAATATTATCTTTTTTTTTAAAAATTATAATAAAATGAATTCTGATGAACTCCTTCTTCTCAATGATATCAATGCTGTAGAGAACAAAGACTTAGACTCTAAGAAACAGCGGCTTTTGTCTGTAATTGTCTCAGGCAAATCAAAGACTTATCTCGGGAAACAATACATGACAGACGATATTGAATCTCTTACCTCTGACGAACTAATCAAGCTTCATTCAAAATATGAAAACCACATCGCTTCACTAATGACTAGTGATTTAAGTCGATCTCTTGTATGCCTATACACAAAAGCAGTGAGTCACTTTCTACCTGTGGATAGTGACAGTTTATCACACGACCTTGAAAGCAATCCTATTGTTTCAAATTCAATAGGCAAATTAGCATGCCTCATGTTTTACAAGTTTGGAAATTACCTTGCACCTGTCGTAACTTTGCTCGTAACTGGGAGTCATATAGATTTTTCGAAAATAAATTTTTTAGAGAAAGAAAAAGAAGGATCAAATGGACGAGAACAAGATGACTCCACAACCGAACCCCGACCCTGTTTTGACACAGGTTCAAACTGTGACTAAGGCTAAAAGTCCAGGTCGAATAGAGGTGGGGAAAAAATTAGCTGAATGGAACAGGCAAAAAAAAATTACAGCTTCAAGCGCAAACAGAAAAGGCTCATGTGACTGACCCACCGTCAACACCGTTAGGACCATCTGACAGAACTTTCAACACCCCTGTCACACCCACATCAAAGTGAAAGACCTTCAAACCAGTCTAATTCTGAAACAGCAAAATATGTAGTTGCCGGATTTGTTGTCGGATTTGGTTACGTAGCTTATCAATTATACAAAAAATACAAGCCAGAGACTCGTACAGTGACCAAAAAATCAGACACTCCAAAAACAAAACCAGAAGTCGCCACATTACCAGTAACACCCAAAGCCATTGACCCATTTTATATGCAATAAATAAAAATATTATTTTAATTTTTATTGCCTTAGAAAATGAGCGACACAAAGAACATAATGAACCTTGTGTATC
This sequence comes from Semisulcospira habei, assembly GCA_036245525.1. Classification (NCBI taxonomy): domain Eukaryota; kingdom Metazoa; phylum Mollusca; class Gastropoda; family Semisulcospiridae; genus Semisulcospira; species Semisulcospira habei. The sequence continues at coordinate 40,221,137 of BTPG01000006.1, forward strand.
ATTCTGCCATAATCAGCGGACTAGCAGTAGCGTATTCTATGCTAGGAAAAAATCTACTCAAAATGAAATCAGCAGACCTCAGTAGATTAGACTTTGAAGACAGCGCTAAGCTAATTGTAGTTGTCACAGCATCAATTGCGACAAAAGATTTTCTTGTCAAGCAAGGAATTATTCCCGAAAATGTTTCTATGTAAATAAAAATAATATGGCGATGATAGCTATTATGATTGGAGGCGCGATGGTTAATGCCCTTGCATTCAGTGGATCAAACTACCTCTTTTCAAAAATGGGTAGAGAAGAATCTGCAGAAGAAATGAAGCGTCATAATGAGGCATCTGAAAAACTTGCTCAAGCCCAGCAGGATTATGAAAAGAATAGAATTGAGAAACTTGATTTCATTAATGAAAAACTGAGGCTTGAAGGCCACGCACAACATACGTTTTCAAATACAGACGACGCAATCAGGGAATATTTTTTAGTCACAGGTGAAGACATGTCTATACCGAAACCAAAACTAAGTGACTATTACAAACAGAGTACAGAACAAAGAAACGGGGAGATAATCTTTGTTCTAGTGGGAATGACATTTCTTTATTTTACATGAGTTTTCATTGCTAGAAAAAATGGCAGCCGAAAATAAACTATCGAAAATATATTACTCTCCATCAGGGTATTGGAAAGGAGCAACAGCTATTCAGAAATTACATGCCGCTGTGGGCGGAGATATAACACTCAATCAAGTCAAACAATGGTTACAGAGACAAGCAATTTGGCAGATATATCTCCCTGCTCCAAGAAAGATATCTAGACCCCATTTTCAAAACACAACACCAAATGACACGCACCAAATGGACCTTTTGTTCCTACCCCATGACACAATAAGAAAGAAACGATACAAGTACGCACTGACTGTTGTAGACATTGCTTCAAGATATAAAGACGCTGAACCCATATCTGACAAAACAGCTACCACTGTTGCTACAGCATTATCAAAAATATATAGTCGAGGCCCTTTAAGATACCCCAGACTAGTGCAAGTTGATGATGGATCTGAATTTAAGGGCGCAGTTAATCAGTTATTTGCTAAGCACGGCGTACTGGTCAGACGAGGCATTCCAGGTGTGCACAGATCACAGGCAATTGTAGAGAACTTTAACAAACAGTTATCAGAAAGACTTTTCAGCTATCAGTATTCTAAGGAACTCATGCATGACACACGTAACACGGAGTGGGTAAAGAGATTATCATCTGTGATAAAAGCAATGAACAATGAAGGTCATCTTAAGCCAGCTGATGCTATTAAATTGAAAACAATTGCAGAGCCAAAAACAGGACCAACCCCCGCACCAGACACAAGTTTATTTACTAAACAGGTGAGATATTTATATCAACCAGGGGAGGCTGAGAACGACGACAGACGCAGGGCAACAGACCCCATCTGGTCAACGTCTGTACACAATATAAAAAAAATAATTCCCGGTCCTGACGCAACAATATATTATCTGTACGACCCTGCACCCCAGAGGGCATTTGTCAGAGAAGAATTACAGATTATTCCCCCAGACACCGTTACTCATTTCAGTAACTAACTCGTCAATTAATTCATCAACCAGTTCATCGGCTATGTCTTCAGATAACTTGAGCTTGTAATGACCAGGTGCATAAGCTTTTTCCTTAGTGTGAAACACACGTTTCGTGTCCCCAACTGCCAGTGACTTTTTGTGTGTTTGAATCATTTCAAGATTATGTTTGTTTGATCTCAGTGACTTGTTTGGATAATCAGGCATTAATGCTCCATCTAACACTTGCTTGTAATGTTCATGACGAATGTCTTTATTTTTTATTGCTGTTTTCTTGATACCTTTGGCTTTTGACTGACTACCTTTCTGATGCAGTATAGAATACATTTTGGATCTCAGACCAACATACTCAACTATTGGCACACCATTTAGTTCGTCTTTAAACTTACCAGGCACTTTTTTGTTTTGTGTGCTAAACAGTGGATGGTCTTTAGGGTAGTCAGATGTGTCATACATGTGTAGTTCTGTTTTCATGTCTTCATAAAAGTCTTCAGTACACACGTCTATGATCATAGAGTCAGTGTCAGTGTATAACAATCGACACTCAGGATACTTCGGTTTGAAGTAATCATAATAAAATTCAAGCATCAACAGTTTTGACAACTCAAGAATTGCCATACCAATGAATACTGGCTTGTCCAGTTTAACAATCTTTTTTTTGAGTGACACTGCATACAATGATGAATGAAACTCTTTATACCCTGTGTACTGTGGCTTACCTGTAAGCTTAATTGCACCTGATTCAGTTGTGACAAGTCTCACATCTTTGCGGTGATGAGGATTTTCCATTGTCTTGCCAAAACAGGCATTGTTCATATGCTTAAAGAAGTCTTTGTCAAATGCAGTGTTGCCGTCTCTGGCACGCAATGTTGTGTTCTTCATTATGTAATCTTTCATGAAAGCACTCTGATCAAATTGAATACCCCTGTGAACTTTCTTTAGTACTAACCCGTGTCTGATGTAAAACTGTAACAAGCGATAGTGACAAACGTAATTGAATTTGTCATTCAAATTTGGCACAAGTTTGGTGTCTTCTTTTTTTCCTGTCATACTCATTTTCTCAACAGCTAATGGATAATCATTGTGATAATCATGTAGATGGTGTGGGTACTCCAGGTCGACTTCAAAGATCCAACCCTTTGCGTCGTTTCGGTCAAGATTCATAATATTGTTTGTTAACCCTGTTATGTCATACTGTGACAAATCATACAGACAAAAGTTTTTCAAGGGCAATAATTCACACATTGCCCAGCCATACAAATTGTTAGCGTCTACATAGGTAATGAATGACCTTGACCTTGAGGGGTCAAAACCCTGGTCAGGGTCGTCCAGATATTTGTTGTTGGCTTTGGCATAGTTATTCGCTGCAATACTAATCCCTCCCCTCAATCCACGTTCCACCATTTCACCCATCGTACGATCAGACAACAGGTCTATAGATATCTTACTGGATTTCAAAAATGCATCCCATGTCATGCCAGGACTAGTTATGTAACAAGCAGGGTCAAGCTTGTAGTGCAACAAACCCTTTTCACGGTAACTTTCAAATACGTCTGCTAGTAAACAAACGTCTGCTTTCAAGTACTGGTCATGATAGTCACCAATTGTTTGACATCCTAACTTCCCCCACGCATCAAGTGCGTGTTGATATTCAGAGTCAGAAATACCTTTACCAGTTAGTGTGGAATAAAATTTCTCTTTTGATGGCAGTCTTGTTTCCTCAAACACAACCCAGTGATCAATGTACTCGTACGGATAAACACCTTTTTTTAATCAAGTCTGGTTCAAAATATTTACTCGTTATTGGATACTCAGTCAGTCCTTCTGCGAGACTATCCAACCCTAAAGACAAATGTTGCATGGAATCATAAAATGCTAATTTGTTGTCCAATCTAAAAGTCAAGTACTTCTCAGTTGTCTGGGCAATGCAGCTAATTTTTTTGTAAGACTCATCCACAGCCTGCATGATAATATGTGAATCATATCCTTTGAGATTGTGGAAAAAGATTGGTAACTTATATGTCTTAGGATCTGTTTTTAATAACAAGTTACAATTGTTATGTGCAGCACCTCTGTAACGTCCAGTTATGTGATCATGGTCACGAACTTTATCACCCTGGAGGGGTTGTTCACAAACCCAACACATCTCAGCTGTATCAAATTTCAGTTTGTCTTCTTCTGTCATCACCAAAGGCATCTGACATGTTGTGAGATATTGTACTACTGACTATACAGATGTCTCATTTCTGTTAAAAACAGACATGCTGCATTTTCACCTCTGTAGATAACAGGCTCTGAATGAAGACCATCTGACCTAACAATAATGTATCCAAAAGAACACACCACTTAGTTTTATAGTCTTTGGTAATGACTCTGGAACAGGACCTTCATACGGTACTACTAATGATTCAAAATCAGCATACACTACAAACGGCAGCTTTTGCTGATTCCCATAGTTCTTAAAATATACTTGACTACCAGGATCAGGGTACTTAAGTACAGTTTGTATGTCATCAGCTGATCTACAATGCAGGACGTGTTTATGTGCTACTGCAATAGAAGAGAACCTTTGTAAACATTTCTTACACACTTCCTGTTTGCCATTGTGTTTTGTTGTATGCCCATGAATTAGACGTGACATATTTCTGATAATTGTGTAGTGGAAGTTATTGTTATCTCCTATTAATAACATGTCAACATGTTTATCTTCTGACTGACCGTAGGTTGGAGCAAGTGGTGATACTCTAATTGGTTGTAACTTGTCGACAGACTCATTATCCCACACAAACACATTTACAGATATACCAGGATTTAGTTTTTCAAACAAATCTATGTCTTCTATTTTAACAGGGAACTCAATGCCACAGAAGTTGAGTTCATTTACAAATTTGATGTAGTTAGATACACGTTCAGGCTTTGATTTTACAAAGTGTAGTTTAGCAAGCACACACCACATGAAACAGAAATTATCATTGTTCTGTATATTAACTACAGCCTTTTTGTTTGCAACCTCTGTTGGCAGTGGTATCCATGATTTGCCTAGTATAGGATGATACCTTGACTGCTTTAGTTGTAGTTCATGTACATGTCCTTCGTGCCAACCAGACCCCTTCATTCTTGCACTGTCAATTGCTTGGAGGAAGTCAGGTAATAGTCTGTCTCTAAACACGTTCTCTAATTCTCTTCTTGTGTTAACTGTGTGTTGTCTTGTTGTTATGTACGATACAATCACTTCACCATCTACTCTAGTAAATTCTATTTTGGCAACAATCTGAATCTTCACACTGCCTGTAAGAAGATTATCTTGTATGACAGAAAAAGATCTTTCTATTGATTCATAAACATTATTAGTATTAGATATAGGTAAATCTGTTGTGTGAAACACGTTTCTTAAGCTTGATGAGCCTGATGAGCCAGGGTTTTGAACATTGTCCGTCATTTTTATTTAACGGACAAAATAATAAATGAAAAAATATTACCACTGACACACCATATGTAATACTGTATTATCTGTAGTTATGATAAACAAGTCAACTACTTCCCTGGTGTTTGTCCTGCAGGTGTAATATCACTTTATTAAATGTAACACTTTCAATGTAACAATGTAGTTTTCTTAATTGAACAAATATGTCTTCACACAGTACCTCAAACCAACGCAAGTGGCCACTGTTAGCATTATAAACTTTAAAAGCATTTGTCTTAAGATCAACAGTCTCATAATCATAACGTGGTAATCCATCTGAATATTCCAAAGTAACATTATATGTCGTGTATATTCTTATTGTCGGTGTTGAGAGTTTAAAGCTGGGTCCAAACACACGTGATTTTAAGTCAGTAATGTGCATAACATCTTTGAAGCAGTGTGTAACATCAAACACTTGGGTTTGTCCGTCTGTCATTTTTTATTGGACAAATTAATTTACTAACCCATACCCTGTGGGCTGATCTGTCTTTAAAATGAGCTTTAGATGCTTAGTTGATTTCAGTTTATTTTTTACATCATCTCGTTCATGCTTATTTGGGATGACATCATTCTCTCTGAGACAGTCTTCAAAGTTGTCACGATCCTTACAGTAAAACAAACAGATAAACTTTAACTGTTTTCGAAAATCTTTCAGTACAGCATTATATTTCTGAGTGAGAATCCATACACTGACGTTTGTGTATCTGCCACTGAAAGCAAGTTCTGCTAATGTGTTTCTCTTCTTGACAATGTCTTTCTCTGCAGAGCAGTCATCAACAATAAACAATGTTGACTGTCCTTCAAATTGCTTGTAAAAATATTGTAGGTAGTCATTCAGTTTCTTTTCAGGGTCAACTAAGTATATGTTGTTGTCAGTCCAAATAAATAAACAGTTGTGATAAGCTTTGTTGTGTTTGATTGTAGGACAGAATATTACAATGTTTTCAAAGTGGTGTATGTATCTTGTTTGTAAAAGGTTAAGAACAAATTCAGTTTTCCCACACCCTGTGGCACCACAAAACAATCCACAGTGTGGGTCAAGTGTCATTAAGCTCCGGTTCATTTTAATACACAATATAATTTTAATATATGTGTCCACTCAGTCTACTGTCTTGTATGTTCAGTTGTGCATCATATATCAGGTACAAATATATATTTATTGCTTCGGCTTTTTCAACCTTCTTTTGTATCTGAATTGTTATTCCATCACTGCCATTTTCAACAGTTCGACCTGACCCATGAAGGTAATCATCATCTGTACTGCGAAGGTCTAACCAAAGAGCATACTTGTTTGTAAGGTATTGACCAATTCTTACGTCATACAGATGTAAATCTTTACACACAATGTTTGCAGGTTTATCTCTAATCCTTCCACCCGCAAAATACTTTGTGATCTCATCGTAGTGTTGATAAGGCAGCATTCCAGAAGCATACACTTGATTAGGGCGGCCTTCAATTGTGCAAGACAAATGTGTAATCTTAGGATTGTAGAATTTTTCTGAATCTCTTTTGTATGGACTCACCGGTTCAATAAACAACATAATACCTTTCAGTGACCTGGCAGGCGTGTTTAAGTTTATGTTCCACATTGGGTCGCTCTTGTCTTTGGGTATTAAACTATGTCTAATCACACGGTCATAATAAATTGGAAGTCTTGACTGGTATTGATTTTGAATGAGTCTGGCTAGTTCAGTGTGTGTGACAATTTCATATTCCAAGGAAATGTTAGAGATCTTATATGTTGCATCTGTGGCAGATGATTTTTTAACTTTAGAGTAGTCATTGAAAGTTAGTTCAAAGCTCAGACAGTCATTCAGTGCCCCTTGATAATAAGGCAAATGAGCTGTTAGGATTTCAAACTCAAGTGGAATGTAAAATCTGGTTCCATATGTTTCTGCTATAATAACGTCCTGGGCTGCTGACGTTGATTTATCTCCAGCATTGATTCGAAGTTTACCAACATTATCAGACTGTATGCCTTGGTAAATATGATCTTCTCGTTCTTCTCTTGTGAGCCAAAGGTCTTTGTAACAGTAGAATACATCAGAGTCATCAAGACTAAACACTTCCTGTCCTTCAAGTTTTACTTTAATAGTTCTAACAATTGCTCTGCCAAGATTGTCAACCAGTGTTCTGTTTACATCTGCGTCTGATGATAGTTCAATATTAAATGCTAGGCGTGCAGTGCCAGGAACAATAATGTCACTGGGACCTAGGTTTGGAAACTTGACTGTAAGTGTTTGATTCTGGTCTATGGTACTTGGATTGTTTGTGATGACGATTGTCTTATGCCCTTATCACCGAGAGGCTCACGTAGTTTTCTGTATGGGTCTAACTTTGATCCGTAAGACTGTGTCATTTTTATTATGCACAATAAAAAATAATAAATTAATAAAACAATGGCAGTGGGAAGATTTAATCATGAAGATTTTGAAATGGATGACATGAATGTCTCAGATACCAGTATCACAGATATGACTGGAATGGTAACTACTTCTAGTATGCATCATGAACTGTTAAAAGACAAAGTAAACTCATTTTATGACAGTGTTGGAGCGCGCCCAGATGTAATAGATCCTAATCAATTTGAATATGATAAAGGACACTTATTTGTAAATACAGACAGAGGGAAAATAAATCTAACACATAAAAACAATCCTAAGTTTAGAGCTTTAAGTACAATTAAAGGTGAAGTCGGTGGTAACTCTGGGTTGGCAAGGTACCTTGGTATTGGAGGGTCTCCTGTCACGCCTAGACTGGTTAGTGTTCTTCACGACACGCAAACAAAGTTGCCAACAGGGCAACAAATTGAAATGGCACCAGTAACAAGCCTACCAGAAATAGCAAACACAGTGATACAAGAAACCTCATTTACTGAAGGACAATTAAATGATGCTATGAAAACAATAGATGACCTTTGTCAATGAGAGAGATTATAGGGTTGGATAAATCATTGCAGACAATAAGAGGTGAGATGGTAAATAATGTTGCCAAACTAGGTGAGCTTGATAAACACATAGAACGTGAAAAAGAAAAACTGGCTACAGCAGACAATGGGAATCTTGACACAGAAATGAAAGAAAGAATACAACACAGATTAAATGATTTGCAGATAGAAAGATCAGGGCGGTTAGAAACAATTAGTATTGGGAGACAAAAACTAAAAACACAGGTCAACAGGATTAGAGAAACTATTCAGAAAATACTTCACGAAGACTACTCTGGCTGAGAGACTTAAAACACTTTTCAGAGAACAGGGCATTACAATTGCTAGTTTAATTACTGCTCTTGGATTTATTATTAGTACTGTTGTGTTAGCTGTCTCCGGTGCTGGTGGACCCGGTGGTTCTCCACCTCCAGCACCACCAGGCCCCCCGGCTCCAACAGACCCAAAAGATTTACAGTCATGGGTAAAGAAACAACTGTCTCACATATCAGACTTGCTTAAAAAATTGGCTGTGAAAGCAATAGATGCTTTGCCCGGCATAATTGGCACTGTTGTTAGTTGGCTTATCACTACTACAGCAAAGGTAGTTGGTTTTATGGCAGAGCATGTGTGGGTCTTTTTGGTTACAGTAGGAGGGTTGATGGTGGGTTATTTAATGAAACAGATAAAGAAGTAATACCCCTAATCCTGTTAGACCTATTACCAATGCAGTTCTTTCTGACTCATGTGTCAGGGGTTGACTGTACTGGTTGTATGAGTGCCGGTGTTGGGGCCGGGGCCGGGGCCGGGACCGGGGGTGTTACCGTCTGTAATGATTTTAATGACTGTACGTGTGTGGTTGTGGCCCCCAAGTTTACAGATTGATTGAGTCCGAGTTTTTGACCAACACCTGCAACAATGATTTCATTATTATGATTTGTTATTGTCCCCATTTGGAGTTGAAGATCAGATGGTAACATGTATAACCCAATGCCAACTACAAAGTCAACTTTTGATCTGGCATATCTGAGTACGTCTTGGTAGCGTTGTATGCTAGACGGGAGATCAACTGTTGAATTAATTGAATCTTCAAGATTTGCAAGAAACTGTTTTTGTGCTTCAAATTTGCCACTTCAATTCAAAATATTTGATTTTGTTAGTGATTGTGCTCCTAGTATACACCAGACATATGTTCTGATAGACTCATTGACGCGCTCGACTCCTGCTTGAGTAAACCCGTCAGTTTTATGTAAAATAAATGTGGTCCAGGCGTTAGACTGTTTCTGCTCTATTGATCCTAACCAGACTTCAGATTTAGATGAGAATGAAGTGTACCCAGGGTAGTAATCTTGAGGGTATTGTCTGTGACTCATAGTATAATACAATGTGCCCATACCATTGTGATCATCAAGTTTTTGTGTGAAGTCATACTTTGTACTGATGTTAAATTCATTACAGATGCGTTCAAACGCTTTCATATCCATGGGGTTGTTAAACCTGTTGAAACTGGATTCAGTTGGTAGTGGTGTATGCAGTTCTGACAAAATACGTCTAAGCTGGTAATAAACATGGAAACGATAGACAGACTTAATTAGTTTGTTTGAGTGATTCAAATGGTCTGTAAAAGAAACCCCACAGCCAGTAGTTGAGCATAGTATTGCAAAGTTGAGTTGGTTTTGAAACATCTGTAGTGGACTTGAGGACCACTTTCTTGCAGTAGAGTCGTCTGTTATTGGAGGGTTTAGGTAATGGTCAAACGGATTTGGTACTTTCACTTGAAATAAATCTTGTTCACTTACAGCTATGTCGAGCTGATTTAGTTGAATTATTTTCTGTTCATAAGTAGGCGCAACATTATATTTGGCATTCACATTAAATTGAAATGCGTTTGTAGTAACACTTGTTGGTGATTTAAATTCCATCCTTTTTTATGAGATAATGAAAATGTTTATTACCTTAACAAATCTTGACACAAGCAAACCAGTGTGGTTAACTAATGGGATTGATAATCGTGATGGTAGCAAGGCTGTAGCTATCCATGAAATGTTTTGCACAGTAAAGTGGTTTAATATAGAAGATGATATATATAATAAAGTAAATTTAGATGGTAAGACTGAAGCTTTACCACCTGGGTATTATGACTTTTGTACTATAGCTGAATGGTTTCAAAGTAATTTTAAAATTAAAGCAACTTTAAATCCAGCTAACCTACTTGTTACATTAGAATTTCCGACACAAAATTGGTTAAGGATCTCAGACAGATTTGCATATTTACTTGGATTTTATATTGACGAAGATTGGTGGAGATCAGATGATTTAAATGAAGCTATGTCCGGTATTATAACAATGAAGACCAAAAAACTTAAAATAACTGGGAAACGCCCTGTCAATTTGTCAGTACACACAGTATTTAATGTGTATTTGAAAGAACTAAACACGACTGAAAATGTTCACAATGGAAAGCCATCAACTTTGTTGAGATGTGTGCCGACTGGAACTGCACCCTATTGTGAAAGTGTGGTTGTTAGATTTCCTGCGCAGTTTAAGAAATTAGGTTCTAGTTTCTTTGAGTCATTGAGTATATCTGTAACTAATCAGGATGACAAACCAGTTGTAATGCATGATTTTAGTGTTGTGTTGGAAATTAAATAATTTTATTTTTGTTTATAAAAATGAGTGGTGGTCCAAAGCGAACAATCATACCAACTGCGTGTCCGGTAACAGAGTTAAAAGATTTGGCTGATGTACAGGATTTTGAGAAGGAGGGAGAAGTAGGGGAGGTGTATGGTTTTGAACTTGATTCCACTGGCATGTACAAGAGGAAAGTAATTGTTGACATGAAAGACGGTGAAAAACAGATTCCTAAACTTGGTCAGCTTCGTGATGTTACTGTACCTACTCCGCCTGTAAATAATGCGCCCTACAACTTAATACATGTGGGAAATAAGTGGGTAGTTTCACCTGTGCCTGTTCCACCACCCACAATTGACTGGGACATAAAGTTGGAATTTATTAGTCCTTATGTATACACTGATGATGAAGGCGCCTTAGTGTTTAGGAAGGTTGTTAATTCTGGGCCGCTGATTGTAAGTCTTGTTCCAAGTTTTGCCCCAGACAACAATAGCAGAGATAAACTGAAAGTTGAAAATTATGAGAGACGGCGGTATCTTCTTACAACTAGAAAGGGTAGATCAGATACTTCTGTTGTGTTTATGCCAGCAAGCTTAGTCGTGGCTAGAGAAGCGACAATAGTATTTGAAATTATCATGAAATCTGTAACTACTGCAAAAGAGGCAAATATTGCACAGGGAATAAAACTTACATGGGATGAAACAGTATCAGAATCATCAAAGGTCTTTATTGCTATTACAAAAAATGTTGATGTTATTAATGTTTCGAGCAGTATTCCCGCTGTCAAGGTGGTGGTCGACAAAACAACTTTTGTTCGTCTAAGTTACATAAACCTTGAACACATTGATCTTGTTGCATTTTATTATGCTAGCAAATTGTATACTTTTGAAGAGTTGCAAAATGTAATTGATGATTAAATAAAAAATATTTGTCAATAAAAGAATATGGTAAAATTTTATCCAATACTACCGACACTTGAGCCGACTGAATCAATTGCAGTGACTAAAACAATGCTTGCGCCTGATCTGCATGCGACAGCTGTGCCAATTGCATCAGATAAAACATTACAGGCAGACTCATTTCGTTTAATGAATATTACAGAAGCAATTAAATATTTGGAAAGTGAAGAGGCGAGGTACTCCAGATGTAAGAGATGGTATCAGACCGTTTTTAATTCTGTTCAAAACACTTCTATGGCTATTGGTGCAGTTTCAGCTGGATGTTCTGTAGGAGGTATTGTTCTGTTTGCCACGGGAATTTGAAGTTTGGCTGGAATAGCAGTTGAGGGTGTTAGCGTTGATACATGCCTGGCTTGCTTTGGTTTGGAGGCCTTGAACAAGAGGTTTCACACGAAATTACAGAAACATGAAGCATTGAGTACGCTTGCTGGTGCAAAGCTGAGCAGTATGAAACTTATTATCAGTAAGGCATTGAATGATAATTTTATTGATGACGAAGAATTTAAGCGAGTCCAGGATGATTTAAATAATTACAAAAAACAGAAATCTGAAATACAAAATAAAATGCGTAGTCAATCTCCTGTGAATGTTGAAGAACTGAAGGCTAGTTTTTTTAGAGATGGGGAAACAGATCGGTGTTCAGGAAACCACAGAAAAACTACACAATCTTTTAAACAAATAAAAATCAGATTTGGTAATCAATCAATATTTTTGTCATATGCTTCGCAGAGAGATGACACATCATTTACACCACTTGTGCCTGATTGTTTAACCCCATCTGCACCACCGCCAGAGTACTACTGAGAAAAAAAAGTTTTTTTTATTGTCCTTGTATCTTGACAAATCTGTCTCAGTATCTTGGGACTTGAGTCAAGTTGTTGTAAGAACTTAGGGTAAGTACTTGTAAGAACTTAGGGTAAGTAATTAATAAGTTCTTATGGCAACACACTTAAAGGTTACCTCTGCAGGTTCCTAAAAGTTAGTTGCAACTTGTTAATAAGTATTAAGTTTCACTTGGCATCACTTGATCAGGTAAATGATTAGGTATTGACAGAGACAATAGTTATAGAGAGAGACAATAGGAGACCCGTAAGATAATTAGATCAATAAAGCCACATCAGTCATGCTCGTCAGTTTTTTTAAAATCAAAGGGTTGATTGGGTAATAACGGGGGCGTAATGGGGTCCAAAATTGTATTATTAAAAATGACGTAATTTAATGACTGATGTGGCTTTATTGAATTCATTGTCTTACGGGTCTCCTATTGTCTCTCTCTAAAGACAGCTTCATCAGCCACATACCAGAGGAGTTCCGCTCCGTACCGGCCGCTGTATACAACATTTATACAACCGTAAATTTTCGCTCTTATACTTAAAGAGTCTGTATGTGTCCTCGACACATTATTATAATTCAGAGTGCTCGAGATCATTTCCTTTGAAAAATGTCTTCTTTATGCCACCATACTACTACAGTCATTATTGTCACAATTCTTATGACAATTCCTATAGCCACTTTAACACTGTGCACACATTTTGCGTACCTACACACAATGAATTATGAGCCAAATATTACAATCACAGCTCACCTTCAACTTATAACATATACTGCACATTCATTCATCATTAGGTATACCTAATTATACACTGAATTACCTTCCTATTTCAGTCCCACATTTTCACATATAAATAAATACAACATGACATCCTAGTTATAAACTATATCACATATAATAATTACATGACCAAACAAGTATTGACACGAGCCATCGCACTTCCTTCAAACATGAGCCCTTCTGCACTCTAGTCATAATAATTCATAAAAAAAACAATACTTTCCCTTTTCGTATGAATAGCTTTACAGGTCATTATAAATACCGGTAATAACAATAATAAATACCTGTATTCTATGTACAGCTATAGAATTCCCTAGAAGAATTCTTTCTCAGAGCACCAACGAACACGTCCGCTCAACTCGGCTGATATGACATCTCTGACTAACAACAGTTCACGATACAACACTGTCACTCCCACACGTGAACATTGCTCACCTCTACATTACCTGTTGTGAACCTCCGGTCCAACTGCTAATGACGTCATCACGTCTTCCTACCCAAACATGTACGAAATGCGTTCGTTACAACCAGTGGCAGTTGCTTACAAGCTACGATGTGTCTGCGGACTCCTTGCTGGAATTTTAGGATGCTCATCAAAATAGTGAATTACCACAGTCTCAATCATAGCGGACAAAACTACCCAAGGCCGTTCCTCACCGGATACACATGGGTGGAATTTCACTACAGACGATAAACTGAAGTTCATTTGGATGGATGGTGACCTGATGCCACAGGAACTTGCTGATGTATTGCTGGACATGCCAGAAAGAACAGAAGTGAATGGGCCCTGGAAGAGTTGTACACTCAGAGGAAGTTAAGCCACTCACAACGTTCACAGGCATATCAAGAAAGCATCATCCAGAAGTGCTGAATCTCACAGATTTTGTATTTACTGATGTATGAATGTATGAACTCTGTGAACAATGTTGCTTCAAATGGTGAATGTTACTTGACAGCTCCCTGTAGACATGTGTGATGATAGAGAGGCTGAGCACTTGCACTTTTTAAAGAGCATTTTGGGTCTTTTCTCTTTCTGTTCCAGCGATGGTTGCAGCAAGTTAGAATTGTTATCATCATTTTGCTTAAAACATGACTAAAAAAAAAAACCCCGTTCGTCTCAAATAATGATTGACAATACTACTCAAATACTTTTGCAGTCAGTTTCAAAGAAGAATGTCTTTATATTTGACCTTTAGTCTTAATTAAGTATAGATTTTTTTGGGTGTCTTACTAATGTTCCTAATCCTGCAAAATCTCTTACTCCCATTTCTTTTAAAAGTTTGTAGACCGAATATGTCTATTTACTGCAAAATTTCATACTAGAATTTGGTGCCGCAAGTGTAAATTTTTCTATTTAAAATCAAAACAAACGAATTTTGCAGTAAGTTTACCTTGTTTCTTACCGCAAAATATTTATACAGTCTTAGGTCCAAAGCCAACGGGAAGAGTCAAGCTGTCTAAACTAATTTCTGGCCCAGCGCCTAATGATGGCATCGTATTTCACGACCATTCTTTTGCCCTCTCCGCCGTAAGATGGCCTTAGTCGCCTGCTCGGCGGTAAACCCAACTAACTAACTAATTTTTGTGCCCTCTGCTATATAGCAACAGTCAGCGGGCCTTCCGTCGCCGGCACCACCGTCCTGAGAGTCAGTCACATTCGTTATCACACCTCCCGAGATGACGACACGCAAGTACTGAAGCAGAATCGCTCAGATATCCGAACTAATACAAAAAATAGTCTGGCTAATTGCAATAGATGCGATGACGGAAAGCAATATGACACCAAATTTGGAAACTGAATTTCGAAACAATGTTTCAAAACAATTAATAGCAGAGATCGTGAACTTAACATGTACACTACATGCGTATCAGAAATGCATATTTATATTTTTTGGTTTGTGAGTTCACACAGTTGCATAATAGTATGTGAAACTCTAGTAGTCCACTCGTACGCTTTAACCAGTAATAACGCCCTCAACTTTAGGATAGAAACGGGGCCGATCTAGGTATAATTGGAGAACAAAAAGAGCCATTTGATTCTCAGCAGTCTTTACAACATACATGGGCTCATGTAAATCTATGCCTCTTTTGGGTGAAAGGTCCTGGATAATCAAACAGTTTCACAGTGGCTTACTCTTCCGGGGGCGCGGGGGGGGGGGGGGATCTAGTAAAGATCATGTAAATTGAGCCTGAAAAATGCACAGATTCTCCTGAGCCGATTCAATCCGTGTGAGGAAATGGTGATCTATGGCAGCTGTACTGGTCTGACTTAGACACTGTTTCCAGCCAAAATGAAGAGGGCACAGAAAAAGGAAGGGGATTTCCCTGAAATTTCAGGAACTCCGGTGGTGTTGGACCTAAGAGTTGCGTCGGTAACGGTCAACTGCACAAGATAAACATTAGGCTGCTCGGCACCAGCTTAAGGAGTTTTTCTGACATCACCCCGTGGTCAGCGGGTATCGGATTTCCCTGAAATTTCAGGAACTCCGGTGGCGTGGACCTTAGAGTGTGTACCCCATACATCCGTCGTGATTAGTAGTGGGCACTTACCAATGGGGCTGCAGGGACATAATTATAATATACATGGAGCGGGCTAGATGAATCACCTCAATATATGCACTTCTTCCATTTTCTGACCTAATTTGGATTTAGAGATATCCTTTACATTTGCTGTCATCGCCACAGGAGATCAACTACTATATTTTTAGTAAGTGGACCACATGAACGCTAGTTAACCCCTTCATTAGTTGGCAATGGTCGCAAATCAGTGTTAATTCAACGCCAAAGAACCCCGGCCAGTCGTGCGAGGAACATGAATACAAAGTGGTGTCAGCGAGAGGCATGAAACCTCATTGGCTGCGGGGGCTCTGATGACGATTTATGGCAGTGGCGTACACAGGGACCGGAGTGGGGGGGGGGGTGGGTGGGAGAGGGCAAAGACACTGAAAAATTTAAAAAATTGGAGAGCAAATAAATAAATAGATTTGGAGAGGAAAAGCAGGGAAAAATAAGATTATATATTAACATATAAAAGACTAGCAAGCTAGAACAAATATAATTGGATATCGGTTTTTTTTTGTTTTTTTTTTTTGTTGTTTTTTACGAGTTTGAACTGTCGCTTTCCTTCCTGTTCTCTTCCCCACCTCAATCATTCTGTTGTTTGATATTAAATTTTTGAAGGCTGGAAAGTAACACGCCAGGCAAGCTGAGTCCCAGAGAAAATAAACTACGCGGCCGCTTATGTCTCTTGCTGTTGGACTATCATGTTCACTTTGTCTTGGCAAGGGTAAAAGTTTCATTTACCTAGCAGATCAATGACGCAATGGGGAAAACATATTAAACTAACTGTGACTGCAAAGTGCTTCCGATTTTTCTTAGATAATTGTTATGAATATTATCATGTTGACCGATCTTTGCTGAGTCAAAATCAAGGCGTTCGAAACATTTTTAGCTAAGTGTTTTCACATAATCATCCATAAAATAGCTAGAAAGCTATATATGCATTTGTTTGATTACTCATTTAAACAATCAGAACATAAATATAGAATATACAGATGAAACGAATTGATATAATATACATATCTGAAATATTTTTCAGAATCACAGTTGCAGAAACAAATTATCAAACACAATCCATTTCGCCCTAACTACAGCACCTGCTGGCACCAAGCTAATCTGGCACTACCCTTGAATTATCATGGTCGATCCATTTCCTGTAACTGGTACATAGCCTTTAACTCATTCTACCCCAAGACCGAAATCGCCACATGATGCCGTTGTCCTCTGAAGACAGCATTGCAGCGCAGGACGCAGATCGACCATGATAGTTCAAGGGAGATGCCAGAATAGCTTGGCGCCCATAGGCGCCAAGCTGTTCTGGCATCACCCTTGAACTATCATGGTCGATCCTTATCTTGCTGTGGTGTGTCTGGGGTAGAATGAGTTAAGTGACATCTTTAACATTTGGCAAATGCGGCCGTGAGGTTAAAGTCAACATCAGTGTGCTTGTTCAATAATGCAGTTATAATAATCTTTCATAAAACGGATGGAATCTGCCTGCTGTTTTTTGATAACTCGGATAACAGTAAAGTGCTAATGAAATATGATCAGATAAAGTTATCATTATTATTCTTCCATAAAAGATAGAGTGTACGTACATTAGTTCGATCACCTATTTGTAAATATTACTACTATTACCAGGGCCGGATCACTTTGCACCAGAAAGGGGGGGGGGCAACAGCTTGTTTGGGACATTGACCCTCATGCAAAAGGCCTCCACCACGCTAGCATTTTAACAAATTTGGGGTCGGGGGGGGGGGCATGGCCCCCGGCCCCCCACCCCCCACCTGGATCCGGGCCTGATTACTACTACAAATAATAATAATGTGCGTTCGAGGGTGTGTATTGAAATAAATTACTCTTATATAGAAAGTACTGATGAGACAATGCACCTAAATTGTTTACCAGCATAAAATTCATTCTGCTGTAGGAAAGCATAAGACGCCCAAGTTCATTTTGTGAAAATCTCGCATTTCATTGTATTATAATAAAAATCTCGCTTTTCACAAATGGACACGTTTACAATCTTTTGAATCCGCAGGGCAGCATTCGTTTGATCACGGAGTAGTAATCAAACAGAAACGTCAAAAGTACTGATGAATTAATGCACCAAAATTGCTCCACAAATATAAATTTATACCACCGTACGTCCAATTCGCTTGCTCACTGATCTGTAAACAAATAGAAAACTAATGAAAATACTGATGAGTCAATTTTTCTAATGTGATTTTACTGATACAAAAAGATAATCTTAATGTTATACGCCTACCTAAAGGCAGTTCATAACTGCGCATCGTAAGTTAAGGGTCTATAAATACTGACCAAAAAGACCCTGCTGACACCACTTCTCCGTCAAGCTTGTTACGAGTGAACAGTCCATGGAAGATTGGCTTTCAGTGTTCTGCTGTTGTTATTGTTTTGTAAACTTCTGTACTTTTTTGAAGGATTTCTATCTGTGTGCTTGTCTGTGATTTTGGACTTTACGGTTGCAGTCCCGTCCTAAAAGATAGTCCCACGCCTCTTGGCTGTTAAGGCCTCACAAAATATACTGAGGAGCAAAAGAAATGCATTTTTGCTGCTCGTCAGTATGCATGTACAAATGTTACATGCGATGGCAAAAGCTGCGACATCAGTCGCTCTACAAATAGCATGGTGATCTGCGCCTCTTGGTGACCTTGCATGCCTCATATAACACATTTACAACGGGGAGACGCCGACCCGGAAGTAGCTCCCCGTCTGTGTGGGCTGCGGGGGATTTGAGGATGCATGCCTCTGATTGTGGAGCTACGCGTTTAGTTGAACATCTGCAGGAGACGCATATCGTCATCGGTGACGGTGAAAAAAAAAAAATTGAAATGACTGAAAACGGTCAACAGACTAACTATGTGCCCAAAATCCATGGCTAGCAAGAGACATGAGTAAAAAATAATAAGCAGGGGCTCATGAGAATTAATGCCTCTAGCAGATGGCACAGGCATAGCAGATGAAGGGCTGTTCTGTCTGAACCAAAAAGCTGAAAATCAGCTTTCTGAGATTTAGAAAAACTGAATAAGTCTCCAGGACTGAAGAGAAGATTGACACCTACGGATCTTCTACAAGAATTAAGCTAGTAGGTGTTGTTGATATAAAAGCCGGAACGTAAAAGTCCGTCATTTCTCGTCACTGTGTAGCCTGGCATGTATACAATGTGAAAAGAACAAGAAATCCATATAGTCCCACGCATTTTGTGAGTTATAGGCCAAAACATATTACATGTAGCCTGTTTAGAGCATAGAAAATAGTTTGACTAATCACCTTTTTAAAGGTTCAATATTAATCAAAGTACATAAGAAAATATGCCCGTGTGACAGGCGAATATCACTTTATTTTTTATTCTCTTTAAGTACACTATTGCACTACCTATTTTTTCTTTCATTCTTTAGTGACTTAGCACTCGATGATATGCTACAACAGTGACACATCTTGCATTTTCAGGAAACGATTAAGAGGTGGATGAGTAACTGAGGAGTGTGTGAGATTATAAGTTATTGGTCGCAGGGCTTTGCTACACGGACCCTTGTAGGCCTGAGGGAGGTCAAAGGAATCATTGTACCCCGAAGGCCAAAGGCCTGAGCTGTACAATGGTTCTTTTGACCTCCCGAAGGCCTACAAGGGTCCGTGCCAGTGCAGCAAGCCCCTGCTACCAATAACGTATTTGTTTTCATTCCTCCACTATTTTCGTCAAACTAAAAGAAATCAAGAAGACATCTTCCGACCTGGATCACGCCAGACATGACTGACGTCAAAGGAATATACATTTATACGCAATTTAAAATATTTCATAACGTTGCCATCTCCAGTACTGAGTGTGCTTGCTGTTTTGAACAACACTAAGTAACTTTTTACTTTAGAACGTTTTGGTCATCTTTAATAAAACAAACCTCGCATCCAAAATGCGTCACAAAGAGGGCTACAAGAAATCCGCCATTTGTCGCTATAAGGGTTTTTATATCACGGTCACATGGCACAGTTTGCGGCGCTAAAGACCTGGTCGTGTGACGTAGGGGGTGAAAACAAACTTATTTATACCATTGTGATAATGTGGCTGTAATCGTACGCGCGTGTGTGTCTTTCGCTGTTTTAGCATAATGATCCCAACAAAAGAAAATTTGTCGGCCAGACTGACAC
>BTPG01000006.1:40246033-40293533 GCA_036245525.1 Semisulcospira habei
AACTGAACAAGAAAATATGTTATGTCGCTTTAATAGCAACACATTACATAAGTCAAAGCAAAATATCGTAACCATCGGGTTACAAAACGTGACGTTTTCTACATCTGATTTTGAGCCTTTGTGATAAAAAGCGTAGCACTCTGAAAATGGGCGGCACAGGTACTTGCCGATTGGCATGCTCCCAAGCCTACCTCTTCTCTATCTAAGACAACAGTTGTTAGGTGGATAAAGCATTTTTCTTCTCAAAGTTCTGGCTTCTAAGTGAGCAAAGTGCAAAAAGACTAAATTTATATCAAAAAGTTAACTCCTAAAGTCCAGGCCGATGATTTAGCCTACAGTCTTAACCCATATCATTCTGAGGCTAAAAGCTTCAAATGTGTACACTGCCATATGCAAGCTACATTATAGTACTTACAGATAAGGATACATACCAATGGCTTTAGTTCAAGGGTAGTGCCAGAATAGCTTGGCGCCTAGAGGCTCCAAGCTATTCTGGCACTACACTTGAACTATTTTAGTCAAACTTATTTCACTGACACACTGGTGTAGTTTCAAATGATAAGGGTTAAGCAAAAGACTTAGATACAGGGAGGTTTGCACACGTTGTTTATTTACACTTGGCAACAAGAGGGGTAGGGTGAGTTTTGCCACGGTTCAACCTAGAAAAGTACAAAGAATGTGACCCAAGACGCTTTAAGTGAGATAGTTACATGCAATTAGTTTTGGAAGTATACATTTGAGCCCTATGGAAAGGTTCAGAATACGGCCAGGGTGCTCAAAGATGGGCATTCTGCTAAACCTGCAAGACGACATCAATATCAAACGAAAGTTGTGTACATTGCCTTTTTCGATACCGAAGAAACTGTTCTACAAGAACCGTTCAAGACAAAAGACAGCATCAAATACCAATTACGAAACAAACTCTGTACTTGCTGAAGTGAACAGATTAACCAAACAAACAACGATAATAACAAAATAATAACCGCAAAATAATTTAAAAGCAGTAAAACGAACACAACAGCGACCTCTAGTCACAAGTAAGCACGCTCGCATACACGCACACACACACTAATGTAGTAAAATACAATGCCCATTATTACTCCTTAACGCCGCCAAAACAACAATGTGCCGTAAAGGAGGCAACATAAACTTTGCTTACGGCCTCCATCTCTCATTAGCATTGCTCTTTCTCTCTCTCTCTCTCTCTCTCTCTCTCTCTCTCTCTCTCTCTCTCTCTCTCTCTCTCTCTCTCTCTCTTTCAATCAGAAGTAAAGTTTTGTTTAACTTATTCGAGACGAACAGCATTCGAATACGCGGCTGAACTGCTGCGTATCCGGATGCCGTTTGTCTTGAATGAGTTGAACCACACGCTAAAGGCAACTTGGACGAGATGCTGGTATTGTAAATCCATCCTTAAACAGGTTGCCGACACGACTGTGAACGTTGTCAAGACAGTAATTGTTCCCCCTGTACAAGTTCTACCCAATGTGCCCGGCCGGTTTCGTCTGGCGTGAGAAGCGAGCGGCAAGGGACTCCCCGACACCCGAGCAGATCAACGTACTGAAGAAGACGTGCGACGACCTCGTTGATTCCGGAGAAATTGGCCCCAGCAGCAACCCGGCAGACTTCCTGCCTTACGTGGCAGCTGAATGTAACGGTAAATATGTCCTGATCTGTGGTTTTGACCTTAAGGCACCTCGGCTGGAAAGTCAAAAACAAGAGACCCTTACACACATAGCCCGCTTTGAATGAATGAACGAGTTGTATTTAATGTCTTTGACATCTTGGTGATTTTGGACACAACCCTGCCCCCACCACACAAACTAAGGACCCCCCCCAAAAAAAAAAAAAAAAAAAAAAACCAAAAAACAAACAAACAAACAAACAAAAAAACAAAAAAACAAAAATAAAACCCCAAAAAACAACAACAAACAAACAAATAAAACCAACAACCCCCCCCCAAAAAAAAACCCCCAAAACAACAACAACAAAAAACCCACAACAAAACAAACAAAAATAAATCTCTTGGCTTGACTTCGCGAACGAAGATTTTATAGGAGTTGCCCACGACGTCTGCAGGCTTGTTCGTGGCTGCGGAGGCCAATCCGAGACAGGCAGGTTCGACCGCAGTGGCTGCAGGGGAAGGTATGGCCAGGGTTCTGAGCTGCGGCATCTCTGTTTTTTCTCCTGAGCCGCTTGTCCTTAAGGCTAGCTCTGTGAGAGTCCTCAAAGGAGACAGCTGCCTTGTAAATGGTGGAGCGCCAGATGTCACGGTCCGCAGCAAGCGAAGACCACTGGTCGTGGTCGATTTGGCAGGCACTAAGTGACTTCTTGAGACAGTCTTTGTATCTCTTCTTTGGTGCCCCTCTGTCACGGTGTCCAGTAGCAAGCTCGCCGAACAGGGTGATCTTTGGTAGGCGATGATCCTCCATCCTGGAGACATGCCCCGCCCAGCGGAGCTGTGTCCGCAGCAGCAAAGCCTCGATGCTCACAGCTTCAGCCTGTTCAAGGACCTCGACGTTGGTGACATAGTCACTCCAGTGAATGCCCAGGATGGTACGCAGGCAGCGCTGGTGGAAGCGTTCGAGGAGTCGTAGTTGGCTGCGGTAGAGGGCCCAGGACTCGGAACCATACAGCAGGGTGGTGAGGACCACAGCTCTGTACACGCTGATCTTGGTGCCTGTTTTCAGCTGTTGATTGTGCCACACCCGCTTGAAAAATAAATAAATAAATAAAAAATCACACACAGACAAAACAAACAACAAAAAACAAACAAACCCATAACAACCCCCCCCCCCGCCCTCACCCCCTCCGTTTGATATTTTGGCGAGTGGTGAGAGTCTTTAACACACACGTGCCTTCTGTCTCCACCCCCCACCTCCGACCCCCCTGCAGACCTCCGCTTTTTGATTTTCGGCACCTGGAAGGAAGGTCTAGCGTCGGGGAGGCCTTTTGTATCTGGTTGAAGGTCAAGAACAAAACGTTGACCCCCCCCCCCCCTCGAGGTAACTGATCCACACCTGATATAGATAGAAGTTTGCCATAATAATTTACCAATAGTTGTTGCTATACATCATCAACATTTACAGCATTTTGTCTGAACACATACGTCGTAATAGGGCACTCGGGTATTACATGTTGAATACAGAGAGTGCGCTTTGAAAAAATCGCATATATATCTATTTGAAAACGACGCAGACTTATACATTGCTTTGGTTAAAAAGAAAAGATGCAATTTTAAACACGTTTGTGTTACCGACAGAAATACCCTTTCAAGGACCCTAAACTAAGTCTTTACGTGTGACGTAGAAATTCAAGGGACGTAAATATCCATACTTTCAATTATCAGTCAACAACCTCGCGCAAACTGCTTTTGCCTGGAATTTCCCTTTAATTCAACACATTTCCAGTCATTCTTCTGTATGTAACATGTAATAAGGGAGTCTACGCATCACATGTTACCTGTAATATGTGACAAAGGGACTCCCGTTGCCTTGACAACGGACGACCAGGGGAAACAAAATTAAATAGAGCCAGGCCAATGAGAAAAAGTGTGAACACACTGAAAGAAGACAATTAGTTCTTATTGTCCATCACAGTCTTCATTGTTTGCACGGCTAAGCCCACTAAATAACTAATTAACTCAATAAGTACGGACGCCGGACAGACGGACTGGACGGGTCGGGACGCACAAAAGAACTCTACCAAAGTAACGTACGAACGAAGAAA
This sequence comes from Semisulcospira habei, assembly GCA_036245525.1. Taxonomy (NCBI): domain Eukaryota; kingdom Metazoa; phylum Mollusca; class Gastropoda; family Semisulcospiridae; genus Semisulcospira; species Semisulcospira habei. The sequence goes on from BTPG01000006.1 coordinate 40,249,763, forward strand.
CGAACTAAGAAAGTCAGTCTTAAACTAAGTAGTGTCCATGATATGCCATTTCTGGCCCATGAGATATAAATATGTCATATGGGTCATACATAAAATTAAGAGGAAGGAACGGTTAAGGAGAAGGAACGGTGAAGCATACAATGTGTAATCACGATGTTGCGTTTTTCTCCCCAGATGAATCCCAGTGCGTCGGCTTATCCATGAGTAAGTAACTATTATATACATGTAACGTCACACACACACACACACACACACACACACACACACACACACACACACACACACACACACACACACACACACACACACACACACACACACACACCATGGATTATTTAGCCTACAGATTCGTTGCAACAACCAATGTCATTCAAAGCTAGAATCTGACCCATGGAGGCTATGTACAATATCGTTGTTACGAGTAAAATACAATACAAATAAAGGTTAAATAGGAGTCATATCTCTGTGATGCGTGCTATGTTATTACGGAGAGCCAAATGGCACATTCCGTTTCACACGCAGCTGACAGAAATGCGTAACGGTTTGATAATAAGTGTATTGTATTGTATTGTATTGTATTGCACAGCACTGCATTGCATTATAAATACAAAATTTAACTAATATTTTCCCAAGAGTTCATCACAAAGTGCATCCGCTCAGCGCGAGAGGGAGTCGCCGTGTAAGATTGGACATCACAACAACACATCCCGTCATGCAATGACGTCACTTAACACACTGAGCCGTAAGGCTGAAATCCGGAAGTAGTCATCTAAAGACCACAATAAAGTTCAGGGGACAGATCGACGATCATGGTCAAGTGTGGTGCCTGAATAGCTGGGCGCTTATAGGCGCCAAGCTATTCTGACATACGCTGGACAGACAACAGTTAGATCCCCTGCCCCCGCCTATCAGGCACCCAATCGCCAGCCCACAGAGAAATACGCAGGTATAGAATAAGACAATCATTTCCATTCCTAATAAGAATGGATCAGGTCTCTTATATAACCCATGTCTTTCTCCGGAACTTAGGAAGTAGGCAGGAGAAACATATACATACACAAACATGAAGGTGCGTTACTATATGTGGTCGGGTAAATACCCTGATTTCCCACAGTAGATGCACAGAACATTACACAACAATGTAACGATACAAATTTTGCCTCGAGTTATACATGATACTCACAAACCAGATAGGTGAGGCTAGCGCTGGCAGAATTGTCAGTACTCAAACCAAGGGGAATCACAGCGCTGGACAGACAACAGTTAGATCCCCTGCCCCCGCCTATCAGGCACCCAATCGCCAGCCCACAGAGAAATACGCAGGTATAGAATAAGACAATCATTTCCATTCCTAATAAGAATGGATCAGGTCTCTTATATAACCCATGTCTTTCTCCGGAACTTAGGAAGTAGGCAGGAGAAACATATACATACACAAACATGAAGGTGCGCTACTATATGTGGTCGGGTAAATACCCTGATTTCCCACAGTAGATGCACAGAACATTACACAACAATGTAACGATACAAATTTTGCCTCGAGTTATACATGATACTCACAAACCAGATAGGTGAGGCTAGCGCTGGCAGAATTGTCAGTACTCAAACCAAGGGGAATCACAGCGCTGGACAGACAACAGTTAGATCCCCTGCCCCCGCCTATCAGGCACCCAATCGCCAGCCCACAGAGAAATACGCAGGTATAGAATAAGACAATCATTTCCATTCCTAATAAGAATGGATCAGGTCTCTTATATAACCCATGTCTTTCTCCGGAACTTAGGAAGTAGGCAGGAGAAACATATACATACACAAACATGAAGGTGCGCTACTATATGTGGTCGGGTAAATACCCTGATTTCCCACAGTAGATGCACAGAACATTACACAACAATGTAACGATACAAATTTTGCCTCGAGTTATACATGATACTCACAAACCAGATAGGTGAGGCTAGCGCTGGCAGAATTGTCAGTACTCAAACCAAGGGGAATCACAGCGCTGGACAGACAACAGTTAGATCCCCTGCCCCCGCCTATCAGGCACCCAATCGCCAGCCCACAGAGAAATACGCAGGTATAGAATAAGACAATCATTTCCATTCCTAATAAGAATGGATCAGGTCTCTTATATAACCCATGTCTTTCTCCGGAACTTAGGAAGTAGGCAGGAGAAACATATACATACACAAACATGAAGGTGCGCTACTTCATGTTTGTGTATGTATATGTTTCTCCTGCCTACTTCCTAAGTTCCGGAGAAAGACATGGGTTATATAAGAGACCTGATCCATTCTTATTAGGAATGGAAATGATTGTCTTATTCTATACCTGCGTATTTCTCTGTGGGCTGGCGATTGGGTGCCTGATAGGCGGGGGCAGGGGATCTAACTGTTGTCTGTCCAGCGCTGTGATTCCCCTTGGTTTGAGTACTGACAATTCTGCCAGCGCTAGCCTCACCTATCTGGTTTGTGAGTATCATGTATAACTCGAGGCAAAATTTGTATCGTTACATTGTTGTGTAACGTTCTGTGCATCTACTGTGGGAAATCAGGGTATTTACCCGACCACATATAGCAGCGCACCTTCATGTTTGTGTATGTATATGTTTCTCCTGCCTACTTCCTAAGTTCCGGAGAAAGACATGGGTTATATAAGAGACCTGATCCATTCTTATTAGGAATGGAAATGATTGTCTTATTCTATACCTGCGTATTTCTCTGTGGGCTGGCGATTGGGTGCCTGATAGGCGGGGGCAGGGGATCTAACTGTTGTCTGTCCAGCGCTGTGATTCCCCTTGGTTTGAGTACTGACAATTCTGCCAGCGCTAGCCTCACCTATCTGGTTTGTGAGTATCATGTATAACTCGAGGCAAAATTTGTATCGTTACATTGTTGTGTAATGTTCTGTGCATCTACTGTGGGAAATCAGGGTATTTACCCGACCACATATAGTAGCGCACCTTCATGTTTGTGTATGTATATGTTTCTCCTGCCTACTTCCTAAGTTCCGGAGAAAGACATGGGTTATATAAGAGACCTGATCCATTCTTATTAGGAATGGAAATGATTGTCTTATTCTATACCTGCGTATTTCTCTGTGGGCTGGCGATTGGGTGCCTGATAGGCGGGGGCAGGGGATCTAACTGTTGTCTGTCCAGCGCTGTGATTCCCCTTGGTTTGAGTACTGACAATTCTGCCAGCGCTAGCCTCACCTATCTGGTTTGTGAGTATCATGTATAACTCGAGGCAAAATTTGTATCGTTACATTGTTGTGTAATGTTCTGTGCATCTACTGTGGGAAATCAGGGTATTTACCCGACCACATATAGTAGCGCACCTTCATGTTTGTGTATGTATATGTTTCTCCTGCCTACTTCCTAAGTTCCGGAGAAAGACATGGGTTATATAAGAGACCTGATCCATTCTTATTAGGAATGGAAATGATTGTCTTATTCTATACCTGCGTATTTCTCTGTGGGCTGGCGATTGGGTGCCTGATAGGCGGGGGCAGGGGATCTAACTGTTGTCTGTCCAGCGCTGTGATTCCCCTTGGTTTGAGTACTGACAATTCTGCCAGCGCTAGCCTCACCTATCTGGTTTGTGAGTATTCTGACATAAAATATCTGACATCAAACTTGAACTATAATTGTCGATCCATATATTGCCGCAGTGTGTCAGGACTCAGTTTGTTAAGTGAGATGTCAGACGAATGATACATGATGCTTCAAGTCTAAAAGACAATTATGTTTTATATGTTTGGGTTATGCTGAATTTGCTTCATTTGCATGTTTGTCTCAAACATATGAAATAAAGCAGAAGTATTCCATACGCTTGTTGTGAGATTTTATTGCTCTTTCTTTTGTTGGTACTGTTTTTGGCTTTTTTTTTGTTTTTTTGATCTTGTGTATTTGTCTGTGCATTTTGTTTCTATTTCACAATATCAGTTTAATGTTTTTGTGATTGACTGTTTTGTTTGCGTGCTTGTTTTTTCGTGATTCGAAATGCAAAGACCGTGATAATATACCTTCAAGGCAAAGAGAAATCTTAATGGAAAGATTTATTTAAAAAGTGACTTCCGTAATTATGTCTTGTCAGAGCACAGTACGATGATATTGCGATACCCGTTATTTGGTGTTGAATTCACACACAGGCGTCATCGTCAGCCTTAGAAATCGGCGCACGACTGTGCGCCCACCGTCTAAGGACCGTATATCTGTTACAGTAATTGCATCCATGAAGTCAGGAATTTGATGCTGGACAATTTTAAAACAAATGATTTCAAATAGTACGTGTTATGTAATATTTTCTGGCTGCATATTTACCACTGAAGACGATATTTGTAATTTGCTTGAAACATTGTCCGTTTACCACAGAGGTCTGCACATTAGCAAGTACACAATAAGTACCACAGAATTCCAGTCTACTTCGCTTGCAACACGGTGAGACATAACAAGTCGCATATAACAACACGTTTGTAAAGGTCCCAACAGCGGCAGGGGCTGATTAGAACCTGTGCCTCTTGCAAATTGAGCGGGCTGGCTTAATCACTTCAATATATGAACTCGGTCCATTTTCTAAATCGATTAAGGGATGTCCTTTATCCGCTGTCCTCACCACAGGAGAACAACTGTTACACAGGCCTGCAGCCTACGCACATGACGCTATCTTATACAAACCGCATGATGTCACTTAACTCATTCAGCCTAACGCACTAAAGCATGATATGGGTCGTCATACTCACAAACCAGATAGGTGAGGCTAGCGCTGGCAGAATTGTCAGTACTCAAACCAAGGGGAATCACAGCGCTGGACAGACAACAGTTAGATCCCCTGCCCCCGCCTATCAGGCACCCAATCGCCAGCCCACAGAGAAATACGCAGGTATAGAATAAGACAATCATTTCCATTCCTTATAAGAATGGATCAGGTCTCTTATATAACCCATGTCTTTTTCCGGAACTTAGGAAGTAGGCAGGAGAAACATACATACACAAACATGAATGTGCGCTACTATATGTGGTCGGGTAAATACCCTGATTTCCCACAGTAGATGCACAGAACATTACACAACAATGTAACGATACAAATTTTGCCTCGAGTTATACATGATACTCACAAACCAGATAGGTGAGGCTAGCGCTGGCAGAATTGTCAGTACTCAAACCAAGGGGAATCACAGCGCTGGACAGACAACAGTTAGATCCCCTGCCCCCGCCTATTACTGTGGGAAATCAGGGTATTTACCCGACCACATATAGTAGCGCACCTTCATGTTTGTGTATGTATGTTTCTCCTGCCTACTTCCTAAGTTCCGGAGAAAGACATGGGTTATATAAGAGACCTGATCCATTCTTATAAGGAATGGAAATGATTGTCTTATTCTATACCTGCGTATTTCTCTGTGGGCTGGCGATTGGGTGCCTGATAGGCGGGGGCAGGGGATCTAACTGTTGTCTGTCCAGCGCTGTGATTCCCCTTGGTTTGAGTACTGACAATTCTGCCAGCGCTAGCCTCACCTATCTGGTTTGTGAGTATCATGTATAACTCGAGGCAAAATTTGTATCGTTACATTGTTGTGTAATGTTCTGTGCATCTACTGTGGGAAATCAGGGTATTTACCCGACCACATATAGTAGCGCACCTTCATGTTTGTGTATGTATGTTTCTCCTGCCTACTTCCTAAGTTCCGGAGAAAGACATGGGTTATATAAGAGACCTGATCCATTCTTATAAGGAATGGAAATGATTGTCTTATTCTATACCTGCGTATTTCTCTGTGGGCTGGCGATTGGGTGCCTGATAGGCGGGGGCAGGGGATCTAACTGTTGTCTGTCCAGCGCTGTGATTCCCCTTGGTTTGAGTACTGACAATTCTGCCAGCGCTAGCCTCACCTATCTGGTTTGTGAGTATCATGTATAACTCGAGGCAAAATTTGTATCGTTACATTGTTGTGTAATGTTCTGTGCATCTACTGTGGGAAATCAGGGTATTTACCCGACCACATATAGTAGCGCACATTCATGTTTGTGTATGTATGTTTCTCCTGCCTACTTCCTAAGTTCCGGAGAAAGACATGGGTTATATAAGAGACCTGATCCATTCTTATAAGGAATGGAAATGATTGTCTTATTCTATACCTGCGTATTTCTCTGTGGGCTGGCGATTGGGTGCCTGATAGGCGGGGCAGGGGATCTAACTGTTGTCTGTCCAGCGCTGTGATTCCCCTTGGTTTGAGTAATGATATGGGTCGACCATGATAATTCAAGGATAGTGCCAGATTAGCTTGGCGCCTATCGGCGCCAAGCTACTCTGGCACAGCCTTTGAATTATCATGGTCGATCCATCTACTGCGTTTGGTGCATAGTCATTAGATGACGCCTTCAAAATTAGGGAAATACGGCCGTCGGGCTGAATGAGTTAACTCTATCACTGCCAATGGACGTGGATTGTGTTTCTGTCCAAACGCCGGGGAGCCGCGGGCCCAGCCGTGCAAGAAAGGCCATGGATAAAAACTGCACTGGGGCCACCAAGAAACATGGTTCCTCATGGGTCCAAAACTGACAAATTCAGTTTTTCATATCAAATCAAGATATCTCATAATTTGTAAGAAATCATACGAGTAATACACGAACATATCGGGAAACTGCACCTACATGAAAATCGCTGGCACGTACATGAAAAATATTGGTTACTTCCCTTGGGCCATGTTGTCTTTGAAAAGTAATGGTCAAAATTAAAACAAATGATTTTAAACAGTAAGTGATATTGTAAGGCAATATTTTGTTGTTGTTGTGTATTACCCACAAAAGAAATTTGTAATTTATTGGACACATAAATCTACAAATTTGGGTTTGCATGAAGTAGATACTACTTACTACAAAATTCAATACACTGGATGTGAATGATAAACTCTATTTGCGAACGAATGAAGTAACTGGCATTCCCGCCACATTCGTACCTGTTGTTACTTATAACGATCTGCTCCATGGCTGGCTTTGACTATTAAAATTCGCAGACACAACAGTTATCAATGTTAATACTAATAATGAGTACTTGTACAGCGCCTAACCACAGAAAGCAGAGCACTAAAAATAGGTAACTACAACTGAAAACGCAGTTTGAAAAAGTTAAGTACGAAAATTAAAAACAAAAATACAACCCTTCAAAAATGCAAATCCACTGAAGGGAGGTGTTGCGCTTATAATGATGCTCAACAGTACACACACTCACGCATGCGCACGCGCGCGCGCTCACGCACGCACGCACGCACGCACACACGCACACACGCACACACACACACACACACACACACACACACACACACACACACACACACACACACACACACACACACAGATTACAGTCGACTTTAACGTATTGGTTGGTCTGTAACCGTGACAAAAATCTGTGGTAGCACACACTAAACAAATGCTGCTCTTATGTTGCCAGTCTTGCATCTTCACGGTATGACTTCAGTTCTACCCTTCTTTTCACAAGATATTTGAACAGGCACACGTCACAACCGGTTTTCAACTGCCTTTTGCAAATAAAACCAAAGGAACTCTCCTGTGTACAAAAGAGAAGAAGAGCAGTAAAGTCTTTCATTTTACGACATTCAAACTTCACAATTAAAGTGAGTCCTTTTCTCCAGCACTCTTGTAAGACATAAAATATTAAGATTTTTTTGTAAAAGGATCTATTACGAACTATAAACCCTTTACTGCCTAGAGAAGGTCGCTTTAACCAACTACAGTATATCAGTATATACACTTTGTTTATTTAATAAATAAAATAATAATAAGGTAATTGAGTGGGTTTTTTTTTGGTTTTTTTTAAAATTTTTTTTTAAAAACAGAGTAACGATACTCACAAACCAGATAGGTGAGGCTAGCGCTGGCAGAATTGTCAGTACTCAAACCAAGGGGAATCACAGCGCTGGACAGACAACAGTTAGATCCCCTGCCCCCGCCTATCAGGCACCCAATCGCCAGCCCACAGAGAAATACGCAGGTATAGAATAAGACAATCATTTCCATTCCTTAGGAATGATTGTCTTATTCCATACCTGCGTATTTCTCTGTGGGCTGGCGATTGGGTGCCTGATAGGCGGGGGCAGGGGATCTAACTGTTGTCTGTCCAGCGCTGTGATTCCCCTTGGTTAGAGTAACGATAAACCTCCACTACTGAAATACATGATTTTCTAAGCGTTTTACAAAACCTGAAATCAAAGAAAAAAAAGGGTAAAAGTTGCAATGAACGTTACAACACAAATGACATATCAAAGCCGCTTACATTACACACATACACACACACACACACACACACACACACACACACACACACACACACACACACACACACACGCACGCACGCACGCACGCACGCACACACACACACACACACACACACACACACAGATTACAGTCGACTTTAACGTATTGGTTGGTCTGTAACCGTGACAAAAATCTGTGGTAGCACACACTAAACAAATGCTGCTCTTATGTTGCCAGTCTTGCATCTTCACGGTATGACTTCAGTTCTACCCTTCTTTTCACAAGATATTTGAACAGGCACACGTCACAACCGGTTTTCAACTGCCTTTTGCAAATAAAACCAAAGGAACTCTCCTGTGTACAAAAGAGAAGAAGAGCAGTAAAGTCTTTCATTTTACGACATTCAAACTTCACAATTAAAGTGAGTCCTTTTCTCCAGCACTCTTGTAAGACATAAAATATTAAGATTTTTTTGTAAAAGGATCTATTACGAACTATAAACCCTTTACTGCCTAGAGAAGGTCGCTTTAACCAACTACAGTATATCAGTATATACACTTTGTTTATTTAATAAATAAAATAATAATAAGGTAATTGAGTGGGTTTTTTTTTGGTTTTTTTTAAATTTTTTTTTAAAAACAGAGTAACGATACTCACAAACCAGATAGGTGAGGCTAGCGCTGGCAGAATTGTCAGTACTCAAACCAAGGGGAATCACAGCGCTGGACAGACAACAGTTAGATCCCCTGCCCCCGCCTATCAGGCACCCAATCGCCAGCCCACAGAGAAATACGCAGGTATAGAATAAGACAATCATTTCCATTCCTTAGGAATGATTGTCTTATTCCATACCTGCGTATTTCTCTGTGGGCTGGCGATTGGGTGCCTGATAGGCGGGGGCAGGGGATCTAACTGTTGTCTGTCCAGCGCTGTGATTCCCCTTGGTTAGAGTAACGATAAACCTCCACTACTGAAATACATGATTTTCTAAGCGTTTTACAAAACCTGAAATCAAAGAAAAAAAAGGGTAAAAGTTGCAATGAACGTTACAACACAAATGACATATCAAAGCCGCTTACATTACACACATACACACACACACACACACACACACACACACACACACACACACACACACACACACACACGCACGCACGCACGCACGCACGCACACACACACACACACACACACACACACACACACACTTACAAGAACAGCGGATATACTGCCAAGGACCGCTCAATGGAGCACTGAAAGCGGACCATAAAAAAGGTTAATGTCAGTAACTACAGGCATAAGAAAAACGCGGCAGCCATTTGAAGGCTTTTGAAAATAGATGAAGTTGGAGCGTGTCTTGGCCGGTTAGTTCGGTATAACGTCTACGCCTTCACCGAAGTGGTAGTAGACGGCATTGAAGGGCGGGTAACCGAGGGCGGACATGGAAATATATTGCCTATGGAGTAACGACCCAGGACCTTTCAATTGACATGATATTAAACTAGCCCGTCTTTTGTTTCCTGCCCTGGATTTGTCGGGGACCCGAACCCGGAGCGTGTCTGACATATAACACTACAAACCCTATAAATACCCCACACTTGTCTACTTACCGCAAAATCTCCTATAGCTGCCTTTTTTAGTGGACACTTTGCCGGTAAACCCATTCATGGCGGCATGATTTTGTAGACATGTTGTCTGAGGGTTGTGGTAAGGTGGTGGGTTGGTGAGGGTCACGCTGTCTAAATTAATTTCTGGCCCAGCGCCTGATGATGACTGACATCGTATTTCACGACCCTTCTTTCGCCCTCTCCGCCGTGAGATGGCCTTAGTCGCCTGCTCGGCGGTAAACCCAAATAACAAATTCTTGTGCCCTCTTCTGTATAGCAACAATCAGCGGGCCTTCCGTCGCCGGCACCACCGTCCTGAGAGTCAGTCTCTTTCGTTATCACACCTCCCGAGATGACGACACGCAATTAGTGACGTACGATCGCTGAGATATCCGAACTAATACAAAAATAGTTTGGCTTATTGAACCGATAGAATCGATGACGGGAAACAATTTGACATCAAATTTGGAAAACTGAATTGCATTCTTTAGTTCTTTAGTTCTAGCCATTTCAGTAGTTCACTGGAACATTGCTGACACCAGAAGCACAGGGGGAATCTACCATAAGTGTTTCTGATGCCAAAAGTGTTACAACGGTAACAATACGTCTGTTACAGTTCATCTTTTAATTGAGAGTTATGGCTTCTGTAATTATTTCACTGAGTGAATGATGATGCCATGTGTTGTATGGGCAGACAGCGAATTTCCTCATGAGGGATTAATAAAGTATTATTGTATTGTATTGTATTGTATTGCATTGTATTGTATTGTATTGTAAAACTTGCAAAAAATTCAAAACAATTAATAGCAGAGATCGTGGACTTAACATGTACACTACATGCGTATCAGAAATGCATATTTATATATTCACACAGTTGCAAATAGTATGTGAAAGTCTGCACCTTCTAGTAGTCCACTCGTACGCTTTAACCAGTAACAACGCCCTCAACTTTAGGATGCAAACGGGGCCAATCTAGGTAAATGAAGAACAGAAAGAACCATTTGATTCTCAGCAGTCTTTAAAACATACATGGGCTCATGAAAATCTATGCCTCATTTGGGTGAAAGGCCATGGATAAGCAAGCAGTTTTACAGTGCCTTACTCTTCCGTGGGGATCTAGTAAAGATGTAAATTGAGCCTGCAAAATGCACAGATTGCCATGAGCCGATTCAATATGTGTGAGGTCATTGTGATCTATGGCAGCTGTACTGGTCTGACTTAGACACTGTTTTCCAGCCAAAATGAAGAGGGGACAGAAAAGGAAGGGGAAGTGTTGTGTCGGTAACGGTCAACTGCACACGATAAACATTGGGCTGTGTTACGATTGTGGTTGTGTTAACCTGTGAGAGCGTGCGTGTGTTGATCGTAGGTAACGATCTGTTGTTTATTTGAGCTATCACGGTTATGTTTCACGTGTTTTTTTTAGTAAGATTTTCTTTTGTTCGTGAGTAGAGCCGATTTTGTTTTGTTAAGTTTAGTCCGGAACGTTGTAAACAGGTCGCACTGTCTGGTGACATCGTACGTGTCACGTCGGTTAGTTGACATCGCAACATTTTCGCTACTTTTTGTTTTTCTGTGCGCGTGGATTGAGCAGCTTTTATTTTGTTTGGTGAATGTTCTCGTACCTTTTTGAGCTATCATAGATAGGGATACCATACTTTTATGTGTCTTTATTATACGTTAGAATTTAGAGCTGAAGTGAGCAGCCGAGTTTTTGTAGCCTGATATATTGTTTCTGGAAAGTTTATGTTAATGAGCTTCGGCTGCGTGTTTCGTTCTGGTTGTTTGAGTTCATGATTTCCGTAGAAGATTCTAGATTTTGATAGTGTATATAAGGAGGGCGCTGGGAAAGCCCGTTCGTACATTGTCTTGCTTTGTCAGTTGTAGAGACACGTAGTTTTTTTCGAGAGGCGCTGTGTATGAGAAACTTTGTGTCGTAGTGTGGACATCGCAGTAGAGACTTTGTATCAGTAGTTTGTGCATTTGAACGTGCATTATTGTGTGGATATCGCATCGCCGAATTAAATATTGTTGGAACTGTTACTCCAGTATCGTCTACATCCTTAAGCCACGTGTGACGGATTGCAGCTGAACGAGGTTTATTTCAAAGAACTCTACGTGTTTGTGTCTGGTGTGTTTACCATACTTCGACTACAACTCCACCACGTAACATTTTGGCGACCCCGACGAGATCTCTTCAGTTGGTTCAGTGGAAAGGGTAGCAGGAGAAAACAGCCAGCAGTGAAAAGCAGAGATGGCGACATCGGAATTGGAGACATTCCTGAAAATTGGAAAGGAGTGTGGACTCGAAGGAGCTCAACTCCTCGAGTTTGTAAAGGAGAGAGAAGAGAAAGAAGAAAAGAAACGAGAGAAAGAAGAAAAGAAGAGATTGGAGAGAGAAGAAAAAGAAGAAAAGAAACGAGAGAAAGAAGAAAAGGAGAGACTGGAAAGAGAAGAAAGAGCCAAAGAACGTGAAATCAGCAGACTCAAAATCCAAGCAGAAGAAGCAGAGAAACAGCGAAGACAGGCAGAGAAACCACGAGAAGAGGATAGAGAAGAGGCGGAGAGGCAGCGTCAACACGAAATTCATCTAAAACAGATGGAGAATGAGGCACAGAGCCAGAGAACTAATGAAGCAACAGCATTAGCGAGCAGAGAACAAACAGCCCGTGCGCCAAATATTCCACCTTTCATTGAAAATTCAGATAAGATGGACGCTTATCTGGAGCGATTCGAGCGCTTCGCAAATAGCAACCATTGGAAACAAGAGACTTGGGCTATTAAACTGAGCGCACTTCTAACTGGCAAAGCGCTTGAATTTTACACCCGCTTACCAAGAGAAGAAGCCGAAGATTATACACAGTTGAAAGCCGCCCTGTTGAGACAGTACGACTTCACTGAAGAAGGTTACAGGCGACGATTTCGGAACTGCAAGCCTGAAGAAGGAGAAACACCCGGCCTATTCATTGAAAGAATCAGAAGCTACATGGAGAAATGGATAGAGCTGGCTGGCCTAAACAGAGAGTACCAAGACCTGTGCGACCTCATCATCAAAGAACAAGTTTTCAGCGCATGTTCTAAGGACCTGGCCGCCCACCTCAGAGAGCAAAAAGACCAGTCACTAAAGGCCCTGGCCGACTTCGCTCAAAGATACCTTGATGCTCACAACATGAAGTTCGGGTCCAGTAAGCCACAGCGTGGGTCTACACCAGCAGAGGAAATTCATAATGTCAGAGACACCCCGAGATACAAGCCGGTGGAGAACCTGACATGTTTTCTCTGTGGAAAGAAAGGTCACAAAGCGATACGGTGTCCTTCTAAAGATGTTCCCCGAGGCGACAACATCAGAAGATCCAACAAAGATCGTGGGATAACAGGCAGAAGCAGTACCACGTCTCAACACAGAGCTGCCGCTGTATTAGCCAATGATGTGACGTCATCCAATGACTTTGAATCCAGAGAAAAGCAAGTTACACCAGAGCTGATCGAATCTTTTAGAAAGAATGGACGCATCCCAGTAGGAGATGGACTACATTTTTACCAGTCTCAAACATCGCGCTGCCTGAGAATGAAGTGCCGAACATGCCGGTGGTGTCAGGATTCGTCGGCGACACACCAGTGAGAGTGTTGAGAGACACTGGTTGTAGCTGCATCATCGTGAGAGAGGACCTAGTAGCTGAAGACCAGAAGCTACAGGAGTGGACCACCCTCATTTTGGCTGAGGGAACTGTAAGGATTATCCCCCTTGCCAAAGTCAGTGTCGACACCCCATACTTGACAGGAGAGGTGAAGGCGTTGTGCGTGAAGACGCCAGTCTACGACCTCATCATCGGAAACATTAATGGTGCCAGAAACGCAGACGATCCAGATCCAGAGTGGAGACCTGAAATATGTTCTGTTACCACGAGAAGTCAAGCAAAGAAGAGTCACCAGGCCATCCCTCTAAAAGTGGCGGACAACACGGAAGCAGCAGTGGTGAATAAAAGAAAGGCTGGTGGAGCTACAGAGAGGTCAAGACAAACCAAAATTGGCGGAATCGGTGCGTCTTGCTGATGACGAAAGACTAGACGACGAGAACCTGTTTGACCTTAATGAACTCCGACACAAAGAGGATGTAGAAGATATCCAGTTCGGTCAGAATCTGACCCAGACTCAACGTGAAGAACTGCGCGTCCTGACTCAAGAGTTCGATCATCGGTTTACACCTGACCCAGGGACAACAGACACCATCATGCACGAGGTAAACCTGACGTCAAACGAGCCAGTTCGCAGCAAACCTTATCGTCTTCCTTATAACACGAGGGAAGAATTGAAAAAGGATATCAAGGAAATGCTGAGTCTGAATGTCATCAGAGAGTCCAAGTCACCCTATGCGTCCCCAGTTGTCATCGTGAAGAAACCAGATGGATCCAACCGAGTGTGTGTGGACTATCGCAGACTCAATAAACTAACAATCTTTGATCCAGAGCCTATGCCCACAGCGGAAGAACTGTTCCAGAAGGTCAGTGGAGACCGATTTTTCTCCAAAATTGACCTAAGCAAAGGGTATTGGCAAATCAAGGTTGCAGAAGAAGATATCCCCAAGACAGCGTTCGTCACACCCGACGGTCATTGGGAGTTCCTGAAAATGCCTTTTGGTATGGTGAACAGTGGTGTCACATTGAAGAGAGGACTGAAAAAGATCCTAGAAGATATGCAAAATGTGCTCTTTTACTGGGATGACATTTTGATCCATACCAAAACTTTGGGGGACCACCTCAAAGCCCTCCGAGAACTGTTCCAAAGACTGTCAGATGCGAATTTTACCATCCGTCCAAGCAAGTGTATTCTTGGGGCTGACAACATAGACTTCATTGGACATAAATTGAGCGAAGGTTTAAAGGGGCTACACGACGCCAACGTGCAGAAGATCAGGGATGCCCCTCGACCTACGACCAAGACGCAAGTCTGCTCATTTATGGGCTTGGCGAACTACTACCGGTAGTTCATACCAAACTTTGCGGCGGTCACAGCACCCCTGACTGATTTGCTGAGGAAAGGACAACCTAACATAGTGAAGTGGGAAGATGCCCAAGAGCGAGCATTCCAGGCGGTTCGAGACATCCTAACCGAGAAGCCTGTTCTACACCTTACTGACCCGTTGAAAACGTTCTTCCTGAAAACAGACGCCTCCAACGAAGGAGTAGGTGCAGTCTTGATGCAAGAAGATAACGGAAAACTCCACCCAGTGAGCTACGCCAGCAAAAGGTTGACCAGAGCTGAAAGAAACTACTCGACCATCGAGAAGGAGTGCCTAGCCATCATCTGGGGAGTAAGGCGATTCGAACTGTACCTTCTGGGAGTGCCATTTGTTCTTCAAACAGACCATCAGCCCTTGAACTATCTAAACTCTGCAAAGTTTACAAATTATCGTATTATGAGATGGGCGATGTTCTTGCAGAATTTTGACATTAAACTACAGTCTTTCAAGGGTTCGCAGAATTTTGGAGCAGATTACCTGAGCAGAGCAGTTTAAATGAACATTTCTGTGTCCAGAACTTTTGTATGAAACATTTCGATGCTCAGGACTGTTTACAGGAACTGTGAGACGTTTATTTTAATTTGATTTTTTGATGTGAAGTTATATTTTATTTAGGGTTTTGTGTAGGTTTACACAGCCACAACCGTATTTTTGAAATTTGAGAAGAAATTTTTGTGAAATTTCATTCTTAAGAGGGGGGTAATGTTACGATTGTGGTTGTGTTAACCTGTGAGAGCTAGCGTGTGTTGATCGTAGGTAACGATCCGTTGTTTATTTGAGCTATCACGGTTATGTTTCACGTGTTTTTTTAGTAAGATTTTCTTTTGTTCGTGAGTAGAGCCGATTTTGTTTTGTTAAGTTTAGTCCGGATCGTTGTAGACAGGTCGCACTGTCTGGTGACATCGTACGTGTCACGTCGGTTAGTTGACATCGCAACATTTTCGCTACTTTTTGTTTTTCTGTGCGCGTGGATTGAGCAGCTTTTATTTTGTTTGGTGAATGTTCTCGTATCTTTTTGAGCTATCATAGATAGGGATACCATACTTTATTATACGTTAGAATTTAGAGCTGAAGTGAGCAGCCGAGTTTTTGTAGCCTGATATATTGTTTCTGGAAAGTTTATATTAATAAGCTTCGGCTGCGTGTTTCGTTCTGGTTGTTTGAGTTCATGATTTCCGTAGAAGATTCTAGATTTTGATAGTGTATATAAGGAGGGCGCTGGGAAAGCCCGTTCGTACATTGTCTTGCTTTGTCAGTTGTAGAGACACGTAGTTTTTTTCGAGAGGCGCTGTGTATGAGAAACTTTGTGTCGTAGTGTGGACATCGCAGAAGAGACTTTGTATCAGTAGTTTGTGCATTTGAAAGTGCATTATTGTGTGGATATCGTATTGCTGAATTAAATATTGTTGGAACTGTTACTCCAGTATTGTCTACATCCTTAAGCCACGTGTGACGGATTGCAGCTGAACGAGGTTTATTTCAAAGAACTCTACGTGTTTGTGTCTGGTGTATTTATCATACTTCGACTACAACTCCACCACGTAACAGGCTGCTTGGCACCAGCTTGAGGAGTTTTCTGACCTCATTCCGCGGTCAGGGGGTATCAGATTTCCCCGAAATGTCAGGAACTCCGGTGGCGTTGGATCAAAGACTGCATACCCCATACATCAGTCGTAATTAGTAGTGGGCACTTACCAATGGGGCTGCAGCGACATATCAAATATAAAATAAAGGGAGCGGACACGATGAAATTAGAGATATCCTTTACATTTGCTGTCATCGCCGCAGGAGACCAACTCCTATATTTTTAGAAGTGGACCACATGAATGCTAGTTAACCCCTTCATTAGCTGGCAATGGACGCAAATCTGTGTTAATTCAACGCCAAAGAGCCCCGGCCAGTCGTGCGAGGAACATGAATACAAAGTGGTGTCAGCGCCGGAGAGGCATGAAATCTCAATGGGGGGCTCTGATGAGGATTATGTCAGTTGCGTCCACAGGGACCGGCGGGGCATAGACTAGAAAGAATATAATTAGATTTGTTTTTAATTTTATTTTTTTTACGAATTTGAACTGTCGTTCCTTCCTGTTCTCTTCCCCGCCCACCCCCACCTCGATCATTCTGTTGTTTGATATTTTGAAGGCTGGAAAGTAACACGCCAGGCAAGCTGAGTCCCCCAAAAAAGAAAATAACCTACGGGCCCGCTTATGTCCCTTGCTGTTGGATCGTGTTCACTTTGTCTTGGCAGTAGAGAGGTAAAGGTTTGATATACCTAGCAGATCAATGACGCAGTGCGGGAAACATATTAAACTAACTGTGACTGCAAAGTGTTTTCGATTTTTTTTTAGATAAATAGTTGTTATGAATATTATCATGTTGACCAATCCTTGCAGATCAAAATCAAGGCGTTCGAAACATTGTTAGGTAATCGTTTCCACAAATCTATCACCATAATCATCCATAAAGCAGCTAGAATGCTATATGCATTTGTTTGATCACTCATTTAAACAATCAGAACATAAATATAGAATGTACAAACGAAACGAACTAATATATTATATATATCTGAATTCTTTTTCAATGACACTGTTGCAGAAACAAATTATCCAAACATAATCCACTTCTCCCCGACTACAGCAAGAGATGGGTGGACCATACGTAACTAAGGGTAGTACTAGATTAAGTTGGCACCTGCTGGCGCCAAGCTAATCTGGCACTACTCTAGAATTATCATGGTCGATCCATCTGAGTTAAAGTCAACATCAGTGTACTTGTTCAATAATGCAGTTATAATTACCTTTTATTAAACTGGTGGCATCTGCCTGCAGTTCTTTGATAACTAGTATGTAAACAAATAGAAATGACACCAGTAAAGTGCTGATGGAATGTGATCAGATAAAGTTATCATTATTATTGTTCCATAAAAGCTAGAGTTCACGTACATTAGTTTGATCACCTATCTGTAAATACTACTACTACTACTACTACTACTACTACTACTACTACTACTACTAATGTGCGTTCGCGGGTGTGCATTGAAATAAATCACTCTTATAAAGAAAGTTTCCAGTTTTTGGCCTCCAATCATAATGTCAGTGCCAATGGCACTGGTGTTATTGGTCATCAGTTTGATCTTCTCTGCACCGATTTCCATCGAAAACGCAATGGCTGGAAATTAATTTATTTTAACTAAAAACAGTTAATAAATTCAAATACTTAGGAGCCATTGTAACAGATCAGGGATCAAAACCAGAAATACTGTCCAGGATTGCGCAGACAACAACAGCACTGACAAGATTGAAGACCATATGGAAGGACAGAAACATCACACTCTGCTCCAAAATCAGACTGATGCGCTCCTTAGTTATCTCAGTGTTCTTATATGCATGTGAGTCATGGACCCTCACAGCAGACCTTGAAAGGAGGATACAAGCCACTGAAATGATATGTTTTCGAAGGCTGCTTGGCATTTCAACAAGAGATCACATCACGAACGAGGAAGTGGGAAGCAGAATCAGGCAAGCCATCGGGCCCTATGAAGACCTATTAGCCATTGTGGAAAACGCAAACTGAAGTGGTATGGGCATGTCATGCGTTCAGCAAGGCTTGCCAAAACAATCATGCAAAGCACTGTGCAAGGAGGGCGAAGGAGAGGAAGACAGAGGAAAAGATGGGATGACGATATTTCAGAGTGGACGGGCCTGAAACTGGGCGATACATTACGAATGGCAGAGAACAGAGAGGAATGGAGGGAGCTGGTTGTCAAGTCAACAGTGGTGCCCCAACGGTCGGCAAGACTACGGGATATATAGATTAGATAGATAGATAGATAGATATAGACAGTACTGATGCGACAATGCTACATTGTTTACCAGCATTAAATTAATTCTGCTGTAGGAAAGCACAAGACGCCCAAGTTCATTTTGTGAAAATCTCGCTTTTCATTGTATTACAATGAAAATCTCGCTTTTCACAAAATGGACACGTTGACAATCTTTTCAATCCGTAGGCCAGCATTGGTTTAATCACGAAGTTGTAATCAATCAGAAACGTCTAAAGTACTGATGAATTAATGCACCAAAATCGCTCCACAGATATAGATTTAGACACGCGTAGCCTACGTCCAATTGTTTAGTTTGCTTGCTCACTGATCTGTAAACAAATAGAAAACTAATGAAAATACTGATGAGTCAATTTACCTAATGTGATTTTACTTACTTACTTACTTACTTACGCCTGTCACCCCTACCCGGGTATAGGCCGTCGACGAGAGACCTCCAGCAACTCCTGTCCTGTGCTTCTCCTTCGATTCTACTCCAGGTGGTTCCCAGTCTCTTGATGTCTGCTTGGAGGTCTCGACGCCAGGAGTTTCTCGGCCTACCTCTTTTCCTCTTTCCCTGGGGGTTCCATGACAATGCCTGCCTAGTGATACTGGAAGCTGGCTTTCTCAGACTGTGACCGATCCATCCCCATCTTCTTCGCCCAATTTCATTCTCTGCTGTTATCTGCTCTGTTCTCTCCCAGAGTCTGACGTTGCTGATCTTCTCTGGCCAGTGGATTTTCAAAATTCTTCTAAGGCAACTGTTCATGAAGGTCTGTACTCTGTTGACTGTGGTTTTTGTCAATCTCCATGTCTCTGCTCCATATAGGAGAACTGCTTTTACATTGGAGTTGAAAATCCGGACTTTGGTGTGTTGTGACAGCTCTCTGGAACTCCACACTTTTTTCAGCATGGAGAAAGGCTTGCTCTGGCTTTACCGATTCGTGCTCTGACATCTGCATCAGTGCCGCCTTTTTTGTCTATGATGCTCCCGAGATAGGTGAAGGACTCCACCTCCTCCAACGGGGTGCCAGCAAGCAAGACTGGTTCTTCCCTGGTTGCGTTCAGCCTCATTGTCTTTGTTTTCTGTTTGTGAATGGTGAGGCCCACTTGGGACGAGATGTCAGCAAGCCTCGTGGTCTTGTCCTGCATTTGTTGATGAGTGTGGGACAGTAATGCCAAGTCGTCTGCAAAATCGAGGTCGTCAAGCTGTGTCCACAGTGTCCACTGTATTCCACTTCGTCTGTGCTCTGTGGTCATCTTCATGACCCAGTCTATGGCCAGTAGGAAGAGGAACGGAGACAGCAGACACCCCTGCCTGACACCAGTTCTGACCTGGAGCTCTCTGGTGAACTGCCCTTCGTGGATCACGCGACATGTCATGCCATCATAGCTGCTCTTGATCAGGCGGACGAGCTTTGTGGGTACACCGTAGTGTCGTAGGAGTTTCCACAGAGTCTCTCGGTCCACGCTGTCAAATGCTTTCTCATAATCCACAAAGTTGACGTACAGCGGGGAGCTCCACTCCAGAGACTGTTCCACGATGATGCGGAGAGTGGCGATCTGGTCTGTACATGATCGGTTCTTCCTGAATCCTGCTTGCTGGTCTCTCAGCTGGGGGTCAACGGAGCTCTTCATTCTCTCTAGGATGATCCTGTTGAAGACCTTTCCTGGTACTGACAGCAAGGTGATTCCTCTGTAGTTGGAACACTTGCTGAGGTCGCCTTTCTTGGGAAGCTTGATTAGGTACCCCTCCTTCCAGTCAGCTGGCATCACCTCCTCTTCCCAGATCTTTCCAAACAGTGGGTACAGCATCTCAACTGTTGTCTCTAAGTCTGCTTTCAGAGACTCCGCTGGGATGCCATCTGGCCCTGCTGCTTTGCCATTCTTCAAAAATGCCACTGCTTTTCTGATCTCTTCCCGGCTGGGTCTGTCACAGCTGATGGGTAGGTCGGTCTCTGCCGGCTGGATGTCGGGGGGGTCGGGTGGGCTAGGTCTGTTCAGTAACTCTTCAAAATACTCGGCCCATCTGTCGAGTTGGTCTGCTCTGTCTGCAATAGGCTTGCCTTCTTTGTCTTTTACTGGTCTTTCTGTATGGCCATACTTACCCGACAATCTTCTGGTAATGTCGTAGAGCTGTTTCATGTTGCCGCTGCCTGCTGCCTTTTCTGCCTCTGCTGCCAGGCTGTCTGTGTAGGCCCTCTTGTCTGCCCTGATACTCCTCTTCACCTCGCGGTTGGCTTCCCAGTATTCCCCCTGTGCCCTTACTTTGGCTGCTCTCGTGCGACTGTTGTTGACCGCTGCTTTCTTCTGCTTTCTCGCTTCTATCTTCTTCAAGGTCTGTGCCGACAGCCAGTCCTTGTGGTGGTGTTTCCTGAACCCTACAGTGTCTTTGCAGGTTGAGTTCAGCGCCTCTCTAACTGCCTTCCACTGCTGCTCTGTGGTGACCGCCTCCTCTTCATTTACTAGCTCCTGTAGCGCTTGAAACCGGTTGGACAGCACCAGTTTGAACTCTTCTCTAACTCCAGTTTCTCTCAGGAGGCCTACATTATAACGCTGTCTTCTTGTTGTCTCTGTGCGGCTTTTCTTTAGCTTGAGCTTCATTCTTAAGGTAAGCAGATGGTGGTCTGAGGCGACATCTGCTCCCCTCCTCACTCGAACATCTTGAAAGGATCTTCTAAATTTCTTGCTAATGCAGATATGGTCTATTTGGTTCTCTGTTGTATGGTCAGGTGAGACCCAAGTTGCTTTGTGTATTCTTCTGTGTGGGAAGATGCTGCCTCCAATGACAAGTCGGTTTAGAGCACAAAAGTCTACAAACCTCTCCCCGTTCTCACTCATCTCCGAGCCTAGTCCCTGTCTCCCCGTCACCTCTTCGTATCCGGTGTTGTCCTCAACAATGTGATTTTACTGATACAAAAAAAAAAAGATAATGGTAATGTTATACGCCTACCTAAAAGCAGTTCATAACTGCGCATCGTAATTTAAGGGTCTATAAATACGGATCCAAAAGACCCTGCTGACACGACTTCTCCGTCAAGCTTGTTACGAGTGAACAGTCCAGGTAAGATCGTCTTTCAGTGTTCTGCTGTTGTTATTGTTTTGTATACTTCTGAACTTGTCCGACTGATTTCTATTTGTGTGTTTGTATGTGATTGTGAACCTTACGGCTGTTCTAAAGGATAGTCCCACGCCTCTTGGCTGTTAAGGCCTCACAAAATATACTGAGGAGCAAAAGAAATGCGACATTTTAGAATCATCGGAAACACTAAGGTGACGAGCAGCAGAAATGCGACATGTTTGGAATCATCGGAAACACTAAGGTGACGAGCAGCAGAAATGCGACATTTTAGAATCATCGGAAACACTAAGGTGTGTCACTAAGGTGTTTCCGATGATTCCAAACATGTCGCATTTCTGCTGCTCGTCAGTATGCATGTACAAATATTACATGCGGTGGCAAAAGCTGCGACATCAGACCACAGACTAACTATGCCCCCGGAATACATCAGCCCACAGACTAGCTATGCCCCCGGAATACATCAGACCACAGACTAACTATGCCCCCGGAATACATCAGACCACAGACTAACTATGCCCCCGGAATACATCAGACCACAGACTAACTATGCCCCCGGAATACATCAGACCACAGACTAACTATGCCCCCGGAATACATCAGACCACAGACTAACTATGCCCCCGGAATAATCAGACCACAGACTAACTGTGCCCCCGGAATACATCAGACCACAGACTAACTATGTCCCCGGAATACATCAGACCACAGACTAACTATGCCCCCGGAATACATCAGACCACAGACTAACTATGCCCCCGGAATACATCAGACCACAGACTAACTATGCCCCCGGAATACATCAGACCACAGACTAACTATGCCCCCGGAATAATCAGACCACAGACTAACTGTGCCCCCGGAATACATCAGACCACAGACTAACTATGTCCCCGGAATACATCAGACCACAGACTAACTATGCCCCCGGAATACATCAGACCACAGACTAACTATGCCCCCGGAATACATCAGACCACAGACTAACTATGCCCCCGGAATACATCAGACCACAGACTAACTATGCCCCCGGAATCCATGGCTGGCAAGAGACACACAAATTAATTCGCAAGAGGCCCCGCGGATGCAGGGGCTCATGAGAATTTATGTCTTTAGCAGATGGCACAGGCTGGCTGAAGGGCTGTTCTGTCTGAATCAAAAAGCTGAAATTTAGCTTTCTGAGATTTTGAAAAAGCGGAATCAGTCTCCAGGACTGAAGACGGACACCCACGGATCTTCGGCAAGAATAAGGTAGTAGGTGTTGTTGAAATAAAAAGCCGGAATGGAAAAGTCCTCCATTTCTCGTCACTGTGTAGCCTGGCATGTATACAATGTCAATAGAACAAGAAATCCACATAGTTCCACGCATTTTGTAAGTTATAGGGGGAAAAAACCAACAATATTAAACAAAGTACATAAGAAAATATGCCAGTATGGCAGCGACTATCACTTTATTTTGTTTTTAATTCTCTCAAACTACATTATTGCACTACATATTTTTTCGGTTGTTGTTTAGTGACTTAGTGCCCGATGATATGCTACAACAGTGGCACACCTTACATTTTCAGGAAACAATTAAGAGAATGTATGGTCAGAAAGTGCCACTTTACTTAATAATGATTAGAAAAATACAGTACGTAATATACTCACATTGAACATTTTTTTAGTATTTGGGAAAGTCTACACGTTAGTGGCTCAATTTTAGTATCAGTAAGCACACTTATTACATTTAGTGACATCTGCAGCTGAGAGGCATTGACCCTACAGTAATTCTGTCTTCGTGGGCTGCAGAAGTTTATGATGTACTATGCCTCTTCTTGTCAGGCCACCTGCACCTTCTGTGGTCCATATCATCTATGTACTATGCCTCTACTTGTCAGGCCACCTGCACCTTCTGTGGTCCATATCATCTATGTACTATGACTCTACGTGTCAGGTCACCTGCACCTTCTGTGGTCCATATCAACTATGTACTATGACTCTACGTGTCAGGTCACCTGCACCTTCTGTGGTCCATATCATCTATGTACTATGACTCTACGTGTCAGGTCACCTGCACCTTCTGTGGTCCATATCATCTATGTACTATGACTCTACGTGTCAGGTCACCTGCACCTTCTGTGGTCCTTCTATGTACTATGCCTCTTCTTGTCAGGGCATTTAAAAAAAGTAAAACCGTTGTCTGTTAAATATTTGACTTGCGCTACATGCATTGTTGAAAAGTGCCTCCTAAATCAATTTTAAATCTGTTTACCCTGATTGTTATTATTTCCTGCTCTAAAGCCGAGGCCACGAATCTAACCGGACAGACTCCTTGACGCATTAACTTACCGGATGATTTGACGGTGTCGCATACGATATGTCAACATCATCAGGTCCCTGTACAAGAATTTTGAGTGCAGAGTCGTCCACAACAACCAGCTCACCGAACCGTTGAAGGTGGAAACCGGAGTGAAACAAGGATGTATTCTTTCGCCGATCCTCTTCTCAATGGCAATTGATTGGATCATGCGCCGCACCACAGAGGGAAGGAGGCAGGGAATTCAGTGGACGCTGACCTCAATGCTGGATGACCTCGACTACGCCGATGATATCGGGCTGCTGGCAAGCAGAAACCAGGACATGCAACAGAAGACACAACAGTTGACACAGTCAGCAAGCTCCATAGGTCTCGGGGTCAACATTAGGAAGACTCAAGTCATGAGGAAGAACACCATAGTGGGCGACCCAATCACCATCAATGACCAACCTCTGCAAGAGGTGGACGAGTTCACGTACCTGGGCAGCAAGGTTACCACAGATGGAGACTGCACAAGGGAGATCACCACAAGAATCAGCAAAGCCAACCAAGCCTTCGCAATGCTGAAACCCATCTGGAGGACCACAAGCCTGAGCATCCACACCAAGCTCCGTATTTTTAAGAGCAACGTGCTGAGTGTCCTTCTATATGGGTCAGAGTGCTGGAAATCCACTACCGCTACGGAACGCAAGCTGGAAGTCTTCCAGAACAAGTGCCTGCGACGGATCATGAAGGTCTTCTGGCCAAACATGATTACAAACGAGGAACTACGGAAGAGAGCAGGCGCAGACAGCATCGCTGAAACCATCGCCACACGGAGATGGAGATGGCTAGGCCACGTTTGCAGAATGTCACTCGACTCATTACCAAGGGTGGCACTGAGATGGACACCACAGGGGAAGAGAAACCGTGGGCGACCAAAGGAGACGTGGCGCCGAACCGTGGAGCGAGAGCTCAAGAACAGAGGCCTTACTCTGCAAACAGCACCCAAAATAGCAGCTGACAGACAAAAGTGGCGCTCCCTTGCCGTCGCCTCAAGCACCAGACGGCGCAGAGAGGACTGAACTTGAACTGAACATACGATATTTTGGATCCTAACCCTTCCCAGACGCCTAAGTTCTCTTCAGATATCATGGCGCACACTGAAATTGGAGCGGACCCGTTGCCGGCTTGGAGTATGTTGTTTCGTCGTTAGACCGGGGAAAAAAATCCATTTTTTGAACACGTGATGTTTTTATCTCGCAGATTTGTCTTGGTAAAAGTAATTTCTTGTGGTGCAGAATAGCATGGTATTTTCTTTTTCTTTCTGTAAAGAGCCTTCTAAAAGAGTACAGTATTTTCATATGTACTGCAAGAATGAGGCGTCAAAGGAATTAAGAACAAGAATATAACGTCATCTTGATGTCGTGTGGCGTAAATGTTTTATTGTTACATCATTATATGCTAATGACATGGAATCTATTAATCCGCTCAAATTCTTCAATTTCTTGTGGACAAAATGGCGGGAGGTCTGAAATCTTTCACGTCGCAGTAGCTGACAGTGGCTTGTGCATTTAATAAAACCGTCTACATGAGTTTATGGTAGCTTAGGAGATCCAGGTAGTTTGCTTCTCTGGTTCCTTTATTTCTTTTTTAATATTTCTGTCCTTTAGCGCCGCGCCACGACTCATACACGTTTTTAACATAGCAGGGACTCCAAGCGCTGTTTCTTGGTATGCGCTTGGTCTCCGAGCTACTGCCACACTAGACACAAGAGGCCATTACACACATATACACCACACACATCCTATGGATTGGTAAACAACATACAATCAGATGTATTTGAAAACGCATTATCTTATTGTAATCTTCTCTTTCGATTCCGCATGCACGACGGAGCTTTTTACATTTGCACGCGCGTTACTATTCTTAGACTGGGGATCACATGACAGGTCTCATGATTTAACCGGAAGTGTTTTTCCACCGCAAATTTACAAAACCAAGATGGCGTGCGGTCCCGAGTCGGTCCGCGATTTGAAGACAAGCGTCAAACAGTGAAGCTTTGGTTCAAAGTTGCGACGTACTTTCAGGTAGCAGAACAGCTTTGAGCACAGTATAGCAATAATATCAGGCCTTATTTTCTCCCTCCTAAGTTTGTCAGGTAGTTATGCGCCACCACACCTACACGTTTTTAACATAGCAGGGACTCCAAGCGTTTTTACTTGGTATGCGCTTGGTCTACGAGCTAACCAATAGCGGGAAGTGAGCCGGTGTGAGTTGATCAGAGGCTGGATTAGAGAGGAGGGAAATAGATCGGAATAATAATCTTAAAAATGTGAACAAATCTGAATGTTGCTAAAAGAAACACGTATGTGAGCTCCAAACAACTTATACGGTAGACTGAGATGAAATCCTCATCTTGTTAATTTCCGCTGCGTATGTTCTGACAGCAGCGGTGAATAGTCATATTTGACCACAGGCCCGGACAGCCTGCATGTAAGGTCCCTTGACAACGGCGCTGAATTGTGAGATTAAACCAGAGGACAAGGAAACCTTTACAATGCAGGTCCCCTGAGAGCGGCACTAAATTGTGAGATTTGACCTCAGGATCGGCACACCCATTTAGGTTCACTGACAGCAGCGCTGAAAAGTGAGATTTGTCCACAGGACAAGGAAAACCATATGATTTAGGGCCAGTGACATCGGCACTGAATAGTGAGATATGAACCGGGAAAACATGCAGAACGATTATTTTCAATTTAATTCAGTCTGCTCATAAGTCTAATTGTAATGGACTGATGGTCTGCTATGTATCAGTACATTGCACTTACTATTGTCTACTAAATCTATATGAATGTGATACCGAAAACGAGGTAAATGAACTTGAACACGTTGGCATCCTCTGTCCAATTCAGTCAAAATGGGATCTCTGCGCTCGGAAAGGCCCATACGCGCTAAGCCCAAACCATCAGAAGTCTTCCTAGAGTTCCTTTCGATATTGTGTCAATATTGGTCTGGTTTACTACAGATCTGACATATCCCATCAGTTATGCGCAATGCCTGCTGCCTGTCTCCACATCTCTGCTTCGGAGGCAATCGACTGTGTGGTGCCCTTGGCTCTGTTCCCGGAAATACTTTCTCAGGTTTCTCACCACGTCTGATGTGTCCATCTGTAGCCCCTGTATTATTTCTGCCTTGTCGGCTCTGCCCATGCAAAGAGCACATCTAACGTTATAAAATAAAGTTTTATTTATTCATTCATTGGTGCTCTCTCTCTCTCTCTCTCTCTCTCTCTCTCTCTCTCTCTCTCTCTCTCTCTCTCTCTCTCTCGGCTCTCTGTGTCTGTCCGTCTGTGTCTGTCTGTCTGTCTGTCTGTCTGTCTGTCTGTCTGTCTCTCTCTCTCTCTCTCTCTCTCTCTCTCTCTCTCTCTCTCTCTCTCGGCTCTCTCTCTCTCTCTCTCTCTCTCTCTCTCTCTCTCTCTCTCTCTCTCTCTCTCTCTCTCTCTCTCTCTCTCTCTTTCTCAGGCGTGCCTCTCTGTCGCTGATAGTTGCTTTTGGTGTTCTCACTCAGAATGAGTGTCACGCTGTTGCTGATTGTTGCTGTGTCCAGCCTCCTCGTGTCGAGCACTGAGGGATGGGGATGGAGTGATGTTTCTGACGCCTTCAACACGGTAACATGGTCACGCCAATAGTACACAATCATTATCGAATTTCGAACATGACCTAAAATTTACGAGGAGATTTTCAGATAATTTGAGATCATGTGTTTTGTTGCATAACCACGAAACCGAACAAGTAAATTATGTCGCTTTAATAGCAACATATTACATAAATCGTGGCAAAATATCGCAAATTTGTATCCATCGGGTTTCGATACATATCATTGCTTCAAACGTCACTTTTGGACATTTCCTCAAAACATGACCCAAAACATGACGCTTTCCACATCTGATTTTGAGCCTTTGTGATAAAAAGCGTAGCACTCTGAAAATTGGCGGCACAGGTCCTTGCCGAATGGCATTCTGCCAAACCTACCTCTGCTCTATCTAAGACAACAGTTGTTAGGTGGATAAAGCGTTTTTCTTCAGGATATTCTGGCTTCTAAATGAGCAAAGTGCAAAAAGACTACATGTATATTAAAACGTTAACTCCTCGTGTGCAGGCCCTTGATTTAGCCTTACAGAGATTGCGTTGCTGAAGCCGCGTATCCGGATGCCCTTCGTCCTGAATGAGTTAAACCACACCCTAAAGGCAACTTCGACGAGACGCTGATATTGTAAATACATCCTTAAACAGGTTGCTGTGAGCGTTGTCAAGGCAGTTACTGCCCCTGTACAAGTTACATCCAAAGTGCTCGGTTTCGACTGGCCGTTTTGGAAGCGAGCGGTAAGGGACTACCCGACACCCGAGCAGATCAACGTACTGGCGAAGACGTGCAACGACCTCGTTGATTCCGGAGATATTGGCCCCAACAGCGACCCGGCAGATTTCCTGCCTTACGTGGCAGCTGAATGCAAAGGTAAATGTGTTCTGATCTGTGGTTTTGACATTAAGGCCTCTCGGCTGGAAAGTCAAAAACAAGAGACCCTTACACACATAGCCCGCTTTGAATGAATGAATGAGTTGTATTTAATGTCTTATCCCATATTGGTGATTTTAGACACAATCCCGTCCCCACCACAAAATCCAGGAACAGGAACAAGACCCCCTCCCCCCCCCCCCCCCAAAAAAAAAAAAAAAAAAAAAAAAAAAGAAAAGAAAAAAAAAGCACACACAGAAAAAACAAACTACAACAAAACAAACAAACCAAAAAATCACCCCTACCCCCATAAAAAAAAGAAAACGAAAAAAGAAAAATGAAGTAAACGAATAACAAAAAAGAAAACAATACAACAACAACACACACAAACAAACAAACAAACCCCAAAAGCAAATGAACAAAAAAACAACCCCCAAAACCAAACAACGTTTTAAACTTGAAACTTAATAATCTAAATTATACGTGCATTACAAAAGTTTACCTACTCCCACTCCCTCTCAGCCCCTCCGTTTTTGATATTTTAGCGAGTGGTGAGAGTCTTTACCACACACGTGCCTTTTCTTTCCACCCACCCCCTTCCCCCACCCCATCTCTATTCCCCCGCTTTTTGGTTTTTGGCACCTGGAAGGAAGGTCTAGCCCCGGGAGGCCTTTTGTATCTGGTTGAAGGTCAAGAACAAAAAGTTGACCCCCCCCCCCTCGAGGTAACTGATCCACACCTGATATAGATAAAAGTTTGCCATAATAATTTACCAATAGTTGTTGCTATAAATCATCAACATTTACAGCATATTGTCTGAACAGATGCGTCGTAATAGGACACTCGAGTATTACATGTTGAATACAGAGAGTGCGCTTTGAAAAAATCGCATATATAGCTATTTGAAAACGACGCAGACTTACACATTGCTTTGGTTAAAAAGAAAAGATGCAATTTTAAACACGTTTGTGTTACCGACAGAAATACCCTTTCAAGGACCCCACACTAAGTCTTTACGTGTGACGTAGAGATTCAGGTGACCTAAATCTCCATACTTCCAACTATCAGTCAACAACCTCGCGCAAACTGCTTTCGCCTGGAATTTCCGTTTAATTCAACACATTTCTAGTCATTCTTTTATATGTAACATGTAATAAGGGAGTCTACTTATCACATGTTACCTGTAATATATGACAAAGGGACTCCTGTTGCCTTGAGAACGGATGACCAGGGAAACAAATTAAATAGAGCCAGCCCAATGAGAAAAAGGGTGAACACACTGAAAGAAGGCAATTAGTTCTTACTGGCCCATGAGATATAAATATATCATGGGTCATACATAAAATTAAGAGGAAGGAACGGTTAAGGAGAAGATTGATTGATTGATTGGACATTGCTTAACGTCCCGACAGCAACAAGGCTTTCTCAGGACGTGCCTGCACTGCTTGTGAAAAAAAAAAAAACTAAACAGAACATTGAATGTATGTCGCCAGCCGGTCAAATACGTTAAATAAACCTAACACATGGGGCCTAAATAAAGCTAAGACCATTTAGCAACACACATCCGAGATCAAGAGCTACAGGCAGTGCAGACAGTAGGGAGAGTTTTAAAAAGGCAAATACAGGTGAATGGACAAAGGGTAGACAGAAACACATGCCCCAGAATAGAGAGGAAAACTCACCCTGTGGGGCTGACCAGGGTGACCCTGGGAACTAAAAAGTACCTTACCCCACCCAAGTCCCCCAGGGCAGATCCGGGTGGGGGGGGGGGGGGGGGGGTTAAGGAGAAGGAACGGTTAAGGAGAAGGAACGGTGAAGCATACAATGTGTAATCACGATGTTGCGTTTTTTCTCCCCAGGTGAATCCCAGTGCGTCGGCTTATCCATGAGTAAGTAACTATTATATACATGTAACGTCTCACACACACACACACACACACACACACACACACACACACACACACACACACACACACACACACACACACGCACGCACGCACGCACGCACGCACGCACGCACACGGCACGTACGCACGCACGCACGCACACACGCACTCACACACACCCAAACACACACCATGGATTATATGGCCGACAGATTCGTTGCAACAACCAATGTCATTCAAAGCTAGAATCTGACCCATGGAGGCTATGTACTGACAACATCGTTGTATACGAGTAAAATACAATACAAATAGTGATAGGCGGGGGCAGGGGATCTAACTGTTTGTCTGTCCAGCGCTGAGTGATTCCTCTTGGTTTGTGTACAATACAAATAAAGCTTAAATAAGAGTCATATCTCTGTGGTGCGTGCTATGTTATTACGCCGAGCCAAATGGCACATTGGCGTTTCACACACAGCTGACATACATGCGTAACGATTTGATAATAATTGCATTGCATTGCATTGCATTGCATTGCACAGCACTGTATTGCATTATACAAAATGTAACTAATATTTTCCCAGAGTTCATCACAGAGTGCATCCGCTCAGCGCGAGAGGGAGTCGCCGCGTAAGATTGGACATCACAACAACACATGACGTCATGCAATGACGTCACTTAACACACTGAGCCGTAAGGCTGAAATCCAGACAGATCGACAGATCGACAAGCATAGTTTAAGTGTGGTGCCTGAATAGCTGGGCGCCTATAGGCGCCAAGCTATTCTGACATAAAATATCTGACATCAAACTTGAACTATAATTGTCGATCCATATATTGCCGCAGTGTGTCAGGACTCAGTTTGTTAAGTAAGATGTCAGACGAATGATACATGATACTTCAAGTTTAAACGACATTTATGTTTTATATGTTTGGGTCATGCTGAATTTGCTTCATTTGCATGTTTGTCTCAAACATATGAAATAAAGCAGAAGTATTCCATACGCTTGTTGTGAGATTTTATTGCTGTTTCTTTTGTTGGTACTGTTTCTTGCTTTATTATTATTTTTTTTTTGTTCTTGCATGTTTGTCTGTGCATTTTGATTCTATTTCACAATATCAGTTTAATGTTTTTGTGATTGACTGTTTTGTTTGCGTGCTTGTTTTTTCATGATTCGAAATGCAAAGACCGTGATAATATACCTTCAAGGCAAAGAAAAATCTTAATGGAAAGATGTATTTAAAAAGTGTCTTCCGTAATTCTGTCTTGTCAGAGCACAGTACGATGATATTGCGATACCCGTTATTTGGTGTTGAATTCACATACAGGCGTCATCGTCAGCCTTAGAAATCGGCGCACGACTGTGCGTCCACCGTCTAAGGACCGTATATCTGTTACAGTAATTGCATCCAATAAGTCAAGAATTTCATGCTGGACAATTTTAAAACAAATGATTTCAAATAGTGCGTGCTATCTAATATTTTCTGGCTGCATATTTCCCACTGAAGAAACATTGTCCATTTACCACCGAGGTCTGCACATTAGCAAGTACACAATAAGTACCACAGAATTCCAGTCTACTTCGCTTGCAACACGGTGAGACATAACAAGTCGCATATAACAACACGTTTGTAAAGGTCCCGACAGAGGCAGGGGCTGATTAGAATCTATGCCTCTTGCAAATTGAGCGGGCTGGCTTAATCACTTCAATATATGAACTCGGTCCATTTTCTGACTCGATTTAGGGATGTCCTTTATCTGCTGTCCTCATCACAGGAGAACAACTGTTACACAGGCCTGCAGCCTACGCACATGACGCTATCTTATACAAACCGCATGATGTCACTTAACTCATTCAGCCTAACGCACTAAAGGATGATATGGGTCGACCATGATAATTCAAGGATAGTGCCAGATTAGCTTGGCGCCTATCGGCGCCAAGCTCTGCCCTTGAATTATCATGGTCGATCCATCTCCTGCATTTGGTGCATAGTCATTAGATGATTAATAGCAGAGATCATGGACTTAACATGTACACTGCATGCGTATCAGAAATGTACATTTATATGTTCACACAGTTGCATATAGTATGTGAAAGTCTGCACCTCCTAGTAATTCATTCATACGCTTTAACAAGTAGCAACGCCCTCATCTTTAGGATGGCAAACGGGGCCGATCTAGGTAAAAAAAGATAAAAACGAGAAATTTGATTCTCAGCAGCCTTTACAACATACATGGGCTCATGAAAATCTATGCTTCATTTGGGTGAAAGGCCATGAATATGCAGTTTCACAGTGGCTTACTCTTCCGGGGGGTGTGTGGGGGGGGGGGATCTAGTAAAGATATAAATTAAGCGGCCTCCACTGAAAATGCACAGATTGCCATGAGCCGATTTAATCTGTGTGAGGTCATGGTGATCTATGGCAGCTGTACTGGTCTGACTTAGACACTGTTTTCAGCCAAAATGAAGAGGGAACAGAAAAGGAAGGGGAAGTGTTGCGTTGGTAACGGACAACTGCACAAGATAAACATTAGGCTGCTCGGCACCAGCTTGAGGAGTTTTCTGACCTCATCCCGCGGTCAGCGGGTATCGGATTTCCCTGAAATTTGAGGAACTTCGGTGACTTTGGACCTAAGACCACATGAATGCTAGTTAACCCTTTATCAGTTGGCAATGGACGCAAATCTGTGTTAATTCAACGCCAAAGAACCCCGGCCAGCCGTGCGAGGAACACGGATACAAAGTGGTGTCAGCGATAGGCATGAAACCTCATTGGCTGAGGGGGCTCTGATGAGGATTATGTCAGTGGCGTACACAGGGACCGGCGGGGTATAGACTAGAAAGAATATAATTAGATATCATTTTGATATACCCAAACCTCTGTTACTCTGTAGAAAATCACTATCTCGTAAACGGCTGATCGTCTATGAAGAGCATCTGTTAGACAATCAGCACGACATGGAGTTGCCGCATAAGAGGAGACACCACAACACATTATGTGGTTGAAAGGTCCTGGTAAATCAAAGTGCCACAGTTGCAGTGCGCCTGAATTTATCAGTGTTCAGGTCGTACCCCTAAGGAAATAGATTTCCGTGTCCCCCATGCCCATAAACCCGCCCGTCAGGGCCGTCCATTATGACTTCGGTGCCGTGGACGTTAAACCCCGAACTAACCATGATGTGGTCACATGAAAACTACATTACATTTCAGGAGATAGATCGACAATCATAGTTCAAGGTAGTGCCAGAATATCAAGCTATTCTGACATTAAACTTGAACTATAATTGTCGATTAATATTTTGCCGCAGTGTGTCAGGACTCAGTTTGTTAAGTAAGTCGTCAGACGATATATTATGCTTCAAGTTTAACTCATTCTACCCCAACACCGAAATCCCCAAATGTTGCCGTTGTTCGGCTCTGAAGAGAGCATTGCAGTGCAGGACACAGATCGACCATGATAGTTCAAGGGTGATGCCAGATTAGCTTGGCGCCCACAGGCGCCAAGCTATTCTGGCATCACCCTTGAACTATCATGGTCGATCCTTATCTTGCTGTGGTGTGTCTGGGATAGAATGAGTTAAACGACATTTCTTTCTTATATGTTTGGGTCAGGCTTAATACGCTTCATATGCATTTCTATCACAAACATTTGAAATAAAGCAGAAATATTGTGTACACTTGAATGAGGAACTTTCACTACCTTCTGACTTGTTTGTTCTTGTATGTTCGTCGGTATGATATGTTTTTAGTTTTACGTTCGTGTGATTGACTGTTATGTTTGCGCGATTGTTTTTCCAAGATTATAAATACAATACACTTGTAGTAAAACTGGTGCAGCAAGGGTTTCATGTGAAATAAAAACAGAAAATAGAGGTTGAAAACCCTTTAGTTACAAACATGAAACACGACGTTTCGGATCAAAGACCCTTCTTTTCGGTTACATGGAAACAACGTAGAACAGAAAAGAACACACGATAGAAAGAAAAGACGGCATCCAGCGTAGAGAACATTTAGAATGACGTAACAAGTTCACGAGAAAGAGGGCCGAACAGCAGCAGATACGCACAAAACACGTGGCACAAAACGTACGTCTACATACATTCACGTCACTAAGACGCGTATCCGGCGTCGGCACCTCTCGAATGAGTTAACTGCCTTTGCATTAACCTGGTGTTAAATTCAAATACAGGCTTGTTGTGAAGTGGAAACACAGTTCCTCGAAGACCACTTCGGGACCAGAGATCCGATCGCACTAAATCCGACTCCGCAATATACTGGTGCGCTTAATGTGAGGACGACATGTTCAGTGAATCGGATATTGTACCTTAACTCTTAAACTCTCACAACTAAATGACTGCCATTCAATAGAATGGAAGTCATTTAGTTTTGGGATTTTAAGAGTTAAAGGTAAATGTGAAATGAAAATATTAGTGGAAGGGCACATACAAATTAACCCTTTGGGTGTCGGTTGCGGTTTTAGTCGCGATGATTCCTGTAGGAATCATCGCGACATAAACCGCTACCGACACCCAAAGGGTTAACAAGGCTGACATAAAAACGCAATACTGCATTATCGGAATATCCACTTAACTGCGGGCACACAGCTCGATTTACTGGCAATTAATGCATCGCGTTTATGCATCTCGCACTCAATGTGTGAAACCTAAATTGTAAACTGATGTTCACGTATCCAGCAACATTTCAATTTATTCAAATAATTTAATTCTCGTTGCCGGGTTTTGAAGGCAAACACTAGAAAGGAAAGTAGCAGGCAGTAAGCGATACTTGATTGCAAATTTGGATTCGATGAAGAACACTGGAATTATGAATGAATCTGCAATACGAATTTGTGCGTATGTTTGTTAATGTTCATGACACACAACTGAACACTGCGCCCTCCCCCCCCCCCCCACCACACACACACACACACACACATAACACAGACTAAATGTCAGGAATACGCTCTGCGTGCGAAACACAGATGTAAATTGGGCGAGTAAAAAGCATAGCTCAGCATGAGCCCCCGCCAGCTTTTATGACGCCCCCCCCCCACCCTTCCCCCTCCCCCCACCCTCCCCCCACCCCTCCCCCCACCCCTCCCCCCACCCCTCCCCCCAAGGTTCTACGACTTGCAGCTGTATCCAGGCAATAAAGGGAATGTAGATTTGTAGTGCAGTGTGCGTTAATGCCATTAGTGGTAGAGCAATCAGGATACATTAGGATTATCTGTGAAAGTGAGTATGTGCGCATTTGCAAACCCCGTCGTGAAAAAGCATCACTCTGTACAATTACTGAACTAATTTACACACAATTCAAACTGTTTTGCGGATCTTGTGATCTTGTGATACATGAAGGATAATCTAAATAAAGCAGGTACTAAAATTAAAGCAAAAGTGTCGGAAAACACAAATTGGAAGAGTCATATATCCTCATGAGCCCCCGCAGTAGCGGGGGCTCATGAGGATCTATGCCTCTTACATTATTTATTATGACAGACTGTGGTATCGAAAGATGGACGTTCTGCGATGCTTTCCGTGCCATATCACATAGGCACTGGATCTGAAGATCACGACAAAGACAAATGCGCAATAAGCAAGCGAACAGCCGAACTATATTATCCGATATATAAATATGGCCTCAGAATGCCTACCAGGAGAACCCTTTTCTGGAGACTGCAGAAAATCAAGACAGGAAAACGTTGCAGGTAAGATTTTTATAGAATGAAACGCGGCATCTGTCGCATACACATGTAGTTTGACCCCTTCGTTCAGGCAACAACTGGTTCCGTTTATAGCACCGGTGGCTATATACATACACAAAGGGGTTAACCCTTTAGCCGTCGGTAGCGTTTTGTCACGATGATTCCTGCAGGAATCATCCCGACAAAAACCGTCCCCCACAGCCAGAGGCGGGTTACGAGAGTTTTCTGTCTTTGGAAACGAACATAAAATCATGTAAAGTGTGTGGAATCAAGAGTGGGATCAAGAGTATCTGACGTTCTACCTATCTGGCCCACCTCGTTCCCTGCGTCCAGTTAGTTCGTTGTTTAAGGTCCACGGCACCGGAGTTATAACGGACGGCCCTAAAAAAGGCCATTCTTAATTCGACGAACCTACCCGTACATTTGTTCGACAACTCTGACGATCTAGAGTTCGCGATCTCGGGCGAACCAGGTTGGTTTTTAATTGGACGATCCAAAGATACGGCGAACTAATTCGAAGTAGTTCGCAAACCTCGGCAAACCATAGTTCGCTGTCGGAAAAAAGATCGCATGACATGTCGAGGAATCCAAGGCGATCTTTTTCTCTGATTGGTCGAAACTTTTACCCTCTTCTGCGTTGGAGATAAGAAGATAGTCACCGATCCAACAACCATGGCGGACGGCGATATTTCACTTTCGTGCGAAGAACAAGACCTATTTATTGATTTGTGGGAGGCGCAGCGCTGTTTGTGGAATCCCTCCTGCAGGGGGTACAAAAACAAAAATCTTACAAATCGCGAAGCGGCATTGCGGCAGCCATTTTGAATACTGTCGCAGACCTACTTACTCCGAACCAAGCACTTCAATTAAGAAAGAGAAAGAGAACCATGGCGAACCTTGTTTGCTCAAGTTCGCCTAGGTTCGTTCAGGTTCGTCCAACATCAGTTAAGAAACAAACCAAAATGTCGCCGATCTTGTCCGATCTAGGTTTGCCGATCAAAGGTTCGTCGAGTTAAGAACGGGCTTAACAGGCGGGTTATGGCGGACAGGGACATGTATTGTCTAAGGAGTACGACCTGCACACTAATCAATTCAGGGGCACTGCAAATGTACTACTTTGACACACCAAGACCTTTTATTGGACATGCTACGTGAGCAAACTCGTCTTTTTCTGCTTGCGTCTAGTGGCAAGGAAGGCGTTAAATAATCCATTTAGCGCCGACACGACACGACAGCAAGGGATGGATTGACCATGATAAATCAAGAGCAGTGTCAAATTAGCTTGGTGCCTGATGGAGCCAAGCTAATTTGCCACTACCATTCAATTATCATGGTGGATCTCCTTTGCAGCTAGTAAATAGTCGTTAGGTGACACCTCTAGGGTTAACCCTTTTAGCCCCAAGGTCCCATTTATTAAATTTTGGAAGTGTGAACGACTATGTACCAGTTGCAGGAGGTGAATTGACCATGATAATTCAAGGGTAGTTCCAGATTAGCTTAGCGCCTGAAGGCGCCAAGCTAATCTGGCACTACCCTTGAATTATCATGATCCATCAATCTCCTGCTGTAGGGACTCGGGGCTAAAAGGGTTAAGTGGGAGACTAGTACACCGGCAGATTCTACATTTAGATTTGCTGTTGCTGAATAGAAACAAACTTCAGTGTCATATCGGGGGTAAGTCGGCTTTCAAGCCCATGTTGCGATTGGGCTTTACAGATGTAGGTGTTGCACCCCAAACTGTTGAACGCCCCAGCCTGTGCACAAGAACCTTTCCGGTCTCGAGTAGTCTCGTAATGGAGGCATGTCCATTGGTGATTGGATAATCATTTTTGGACGGCACCATTTAAAAACTAACTTTTACAGATGTTGATCTAGAACTGGAAAATTAAACGACGTTTTAATGGATCTTAGTTACAGAAAGCTGTCTCAATTTAGCGGTAAGCAGTGAAAAATCCGCAAAAGGCGCACATTCTGAAAGTCCATAATGATTTCATAACGACCAAACATTACGTGGGCACTTTTCTGCTTCTTTCAAACAAACTCGATCTTTAAAACGGTCAAATCTGCACCACATGTTTTACAAATATTTTTTTCACGTAGTTCCACTGGTCACGTGATGAATTCGAGACCGGAAGATCATTTGTACACGAGCTGGGGCACGGCACAGCCTGGAGAGGAACAGTAGAAACTAAATGTCGTCCCATGCAAACTTCCTGACGACTTATTGCCCGTGTGGTGTGTTGTGCACACAGAACACAGCATGCAACCGGTAGTTGGTTGCAGCATGCAACCACCGGTTGGTTGTAACACGCTGTACAACACACTGTACAAGTCACAGGTTGACTCCCTGCACGTTTGAGCTCCTACAGCCCTGGCATACTATGACTGGATGTGGATCGACCACGATAGTTAATGGGTAGTGTCAGAAATAGCTTGGCGCCTTTAAGCGCCAACCTATTTCGACACCACCCTTGAACTATCATGGTCGATCTGTCTCCAGAACTGTGACGAAGACCTCAAAAGATATCTAATGAGATAATCATTCAAGCATCTGGAGGAATATGCACGAACGTGGCCTGAAACGATGACGTTTGCGACGCGAATCGAGAATTTAGGAAGACTATAATGAATATGCGCGGCGCGACAGCGGTACGAAAAACTCTTATCGCTTCAACTCGTTGTGCCCGAGGTACGAAATACCCACATTTTGGAGTTATCCTCTGAGGACTGCATTACATTTCAGGAGACAGATCGACCATGATAGTTCAAGCGTGGTGGTAGAATAGCTTGGCGCCTATAGGCGCCAAGCTATTCTACCACCATCATTGAACTATCATGGTCGAGTCATCTTGCTGTGGTGTGTTGCGGGCAGAATGAGTTAAAGCCATGGTATATTGGCGGCGCGGCGGCAGCAAGCAGCAATTCGTGCAGCACATATCAAACGCACTTGACACTCGCACAGACGGGACAAATGACAGACGCACAATACCATATATGGCCTGTCACGCTTGACAACTTAAAAAAAAAAAACACCAACGGAGGATTTTTGGACACGATGTACTTATCCCTGGACTTAACACGATCATGATACAAATTCAATCGAGAGTTTTATAGATTTTCCTAACTACTGTAAAGTTTATTCGGCCTCAAAATCTCCTCCTTTGTCGTGTCAGCCATTTTTGTAATTTCCGGGGAAAAAACCCCCGATATCTCCATTATGATTGGCCGTTTCCGTACGACTAGAGGCGTACCAAGCAGCAGAAATAGAACCTGCCATACTCTTTGCGTTGTTTGTTTACGAGTCGGACGCCGGGCATCAACGCTGCCGACGCCTCGTCGCAAGCTGCAAAACTCGCACACAAGGCGGCACGGCAAAATCGTATATCGCTGCCGACGCTACACTCGAGAATCTGACACTCTGACGCTAATGTGAGGGCGGCATTATGGACCGATTCGTCTCCGAATCCGCTGTAAAGGTAGCTTGGTTTTCAGTTCGCGACAGCAAATCGCAACATTTCTAAACAAATTTAACAAGCGTGCAGGGCCGCATGTCGCGCCGTTATATGGAAATACACGATGCGAGTTTTCGTTGGCTGCTCAGCTACTTTTCTGCCGTGTCGCCTACGGCGCCGCTATAATAATAATAATAATAATAATAATAATAATAATAATAATAATAATAATAATAATAATAATATAATATAATATAATGACTATACTTATATAGCGCTTATCCTAAAATAATCTAAAATAATCTCTAAGCGCTTCACAAATCAAAGGATGGGGGTGGAGGGGGTCATAAAGTCAGAGAAACAAAGGATTCTGCAATACACACGCACACACAGACACACACAGGTACATAATCACGAAGAACTAAGCTACATTGGGGTATCGAACAGGTGACCTTAAGGGCAGATTTAAAGGCGCGTGTCACTACTTGAACGGAGGGAGCGGGAGGGAGTGTATAGTTAAAGCAGTTCAGCGAGATAGGCAGGGGGAGAGAACTTGAAGGCCCACTGCCACCGTAACTGTTCAAAGATATACTTCTGTAACAGATGGTTACAAAGCACTACACACAGGTCTAGTCATGGTTCATTTAGACACAGGACAATCCAGTTCAGCACACGTCGTTTTGATAACAAGTAATTTGACAATGACTCTACTCCGTTCTATAAGTACAACGCTTTCAGCACGAGAAACAGCTAAAAATTGATCGACACGCTAACGGCTGAGCAGAATAAATAAGTGCGATTACGCGTGTGCTTTTGCTGCGTGCCCCAACTTCTGCTAAAGTTCGTTAGGTGTGTCGACAAGGCATAACAAACACAAATGGTGCTGAAATGCTACTTTAATAGCTTTGTAAGAAAGACAGGCGATTTTGTACTAGACTCGTTGTTTGACTGGTACCTAGTGAAGTTGTCTCAGGATGGGAGTGATGGGTTGATACTGTGGAGCGCGGACGATAAGGCGTGCAGTGCAATTGTAAACTCGCTGCAATTTCTGAACGTAGCTCTATACAGAAGCACAGTATCGCACACTAATTCTGTACTGGTGTTTTTTTTTGTTTGTTTTTGTTTTCTTCCCCAGAATGCGTACCTCACTGTTGCTGTTTGTTTGCGTATCCTGCCTCCTTGGAACAGGATTTGCTAGTTGGGGATTTTTGGAGGATATCGGCAAAGGCATTGGGCTGGTAAGTTCAACTTCACAGCAGATAAATGAATTTTCACCGAGTCTGCACCGTGATGG
The DNA here is from genome assembly GCA_036245525.1 of Semisulcospira habei. Classification (NCBI taxonomy): domain Eukaryota; kingdom Metazoa; phylum Mollusca; class Gastropoda; family Semisulcospiridae; genus Semisulcospira; species Semisulcospira habei. Next base: position 40,290,690 of record BTPG01000006.1, read on the forward strand.
CAAAAGTCCATTTTTGTGAAAAGCGAGACGTTCATTGTGATATATTTTTATTTGACCAAGGCTGCCGCTTCGGCTGTGTACACCACAGTTACTGTCTTCGGCCCTGCTCTTCTGCTGCGTGGCAAGCGATCCGTGGAAACAAGAAGTCTTGATATGCAGCCGACCCCTGAACAGGCTGAGATGCTTGAGAAGGCGTGCAAGGAGCTGATTGACTCCGGAAAGCTGGACCCAGATACCGACCCGGAGGTCTTCGTGCCTTACGTGGCTGCTTCGTGCAACGGTATACAAGTGCTGGCCTTACGATGTGACAAGCTAACATGACTATCACGTCAGATTGACCCAGGGTCGCTTTGGCGTACTCTGGGCCAATCTGACGTGAGTACGCTAAATTGACGTGAGTGCGCCAAAGCGACTCTGGGCCAATCAGACGTGAGTACGCGAAAGTGACTGTGCCAATCTGAAGTGAGTACTCTAAAGTGACTGGATCAATCTGATGTGAGTACGCCAGAGCGAGTCAGGATAGTTATTAGGGCTTAAAGTCGAGCAAACGACAAAGGCTATCTCACGTGAACACTGCCAAGTGGCTCTGGGTCAATGTGGCGTGAGTACTCAATCTGAGGTGATTACGATAAAGTGACTCTGGGTCAATTTGACGTGAATACGCCAAAGTGACTCTAGGTCAAGCCCATACGAGTACGCCAAAGTTACTCTAGGTTAATCCCATTTGAGTACGCCAAAGTGACTCTAGGTTAATCCCATTTGAGTACGCCAAAGTGACTCTAGGTTAATCCCATTTGAGTACGCCAAAGTGACTCTAGGTTAATCCCATTTGAGTACGCCAAAGTGACTCTAGGTTAATCCCATTTGAGTACGCCAAAGTGACTCTAGGTTAATCCCATTTGAGTACGCCAAAGTGACTCTAGGTTAATCCCATTTGAGTACGCCAAAGTGACTCTAGGTTAATCCCATTTGAGTACGCCAAAGTGACTCTAGGTCATTCTGTCATGAGTACTCTGAGTCTGCGTCAATCCAGCGTGTGAAATAATTTTAGCGTGCTACTTTCCTCACGCAAAACTACAACGCAGAGGAGACCCCGAGTCGATCTGGCGTACGTCACAGTGATTCATAGTTGATCTGGCAAAGGGGCCATTTGGCCGTGTTAAGCATTTTAGCCCCAAGGTCCCATTTCTCAAATTTAGGAGGTGTTGCCTAATGACTATGTACCAGTTGCAGGCGACTGATTGACCATGATAATTCAAGGGTAGTGCCAGATTAGCTTGGCGCCTGAAGGCGCCAAGCTAATTTGGCATTACCTTTGAATAATCATGGTCAATCAATCTCTTGCTGTAGGCACTCCGGGCTAAATGGATTAAACAGCTTAGAACCGCTGGGTCTAAAATTTCAGAAAACAGCTGCACATAGATGTTGTACATGAAAAAAAACTAAACTAAACTAAAACAACAACAACAACAAAAACAAACAAACAGACGCTCGTAGTTTATTAATTTTGTTTGTGAATAAAATCAATGACGTACAATATTTAACCGGTTGGAATCATTGCGAAAAAACCCCGCTAACGACAGTCAGCATTAAAGGGTTAACACATTCGAGGCGTATCCGGATGCGGCTCGTCTCGAATGAGTTAAAAACACGTGTTTTTTTTTAGCACTGATTAAAACAGTAAACAATTATTACAATTTTCTGATTCACATTCCTATTCAAATTACTGCCATGGGAAGCCAAAAACAATAAGTTTGTAAAAAGCGATTGCAATGAAAATCTCGCTTTTTACAACAAGATGAGGATTTCATCCCAAAGTCTACCGTATTGTTTGGAGCTCACGTGCGTTTTTCTTTTAGGAACATTCAGAGTTATTCATATTTTAAAGCTTATCCTTCTGATCCATCTCCCTCCTCTCTAAGCCAACCTCTGATCGTCACACACGCCGGCGCACACAAATCATAAAGACGGACAAACAGCGCCTCCCGCCATTAGTACGCGCTGTGGGCTGGAGTAGCGACAGGAGTTCTGAAGAAGAATAGCACGAGCAGCAAAATGCGGTCACTATAAGCTTCACGTCATGGCATCGCCGGTCTCACGACGCTGTGTACACGAATTTGATGTTTCACGTCACTCATCCGAAAGGCACGCTCTTCCAGAGCTGACTGATTTGTTCCACACAGCCTCTTCCAGGGCCGACTGTTTGATGGGAGTAAATAGTGGCTCCAAACTTGCAAAAATGAGTTAATTATTGTCGAAAAAATTGAAGATGTACAACGCTAGATTACGAACAGTATCTCCCTTTAATCCCCCCCCCCCCCACCCCCTGATCCGCATGGCAATGCCACACACAAACACAAACGGCAGAATGGCACACAAACACAGACGGCAGACACACGGCGCTTCCTACCGGTTATAGTTCTGTGGGCTGGCATAGCCACAGCCATTTTGAAGAGTAAGGTGGAATGGCCCATGCCCACAAAGCCTCTTCTGTATGAGCTGTCACAATACGTTCGCAAATATCATACAAAAGTAGAGAGACTGTCTTCCTAAATGTTAAACACTGACGTGCTGGTGATTTGCGTCAATTAGGACGAACATAGTATAAAACACTGACGAGTTTGGTGCTTTTACGTCACCGTCACTGTTTGATTCTTCTTATGAAATCAAGGAGTCTTACTTCTGAAATTTTGTCCGCATTAAACTTTTATTTTCGAAAAAGTTGAAGAGGTACAAAGCTGGCTAACGAATTTATCCAATGTCTTTTACAAACTAGCCATATCCAAAATTTCAAGTGAATTTAATCAAATTGCGGACTTAAACTGGGTCAACTGACTTTCTATA
>BTPG01000006.1:40298533-40508533 GCA_036245525.1 Semisulcospira habei
CCTTCCAGCCCCCCTCCCCCCACCCCCCGAAGGGAGGCGTATCAAATATCCACTATATTTCCAGCCCCTTGGTGCATGAAAATTTAAATCTAGTCACCTAAGGGGGTCCAGATAGTTTAGCCGGTGTGGACAGCTGTTTCGGTCTAGGCGACCTTTTCAGCACACCATCGGCAACACTGGAGGAAGAGAAGGAACTGCAACCCCTTCCTCCTTTTTAGTATGTTCTCTCTTAGGGTGCATGGAAATTTAGCTTTAAGAGGAGGCATGAAATGTATGCCCCTACAGAAACCGCAGTAAAATGTGGTCTTCTATACAGGTAGGCAGAAGTTCCTTCTCTTCCTCCAGTGTTGCCTATGGTGTGCTGAAGAGGTCGTTTAGACCGAAACAGCTGTCCACACCGGCTAAATATCTGGACCCCCCTTGGGGGACCTAGATTTAAATTTCTATGCACCAAGGGGCTGGAAATCCAGTGGATATGTGATACGCCTAAAAATGCATTGCTTCCAGTCACTTACTTAGTTCACCCCCTCTTTTCTATCTGTTTTGTGCTTTGACCAAAGTATATCTATGATCATTGGTCGATAATGCACAATTCTCCCCCCCCCCCCCCCCCCCCGACAGTGCTTTTTTCTACTCACTTGGTAGTTTCTTCTAAATTCCTGCTGTCAACCCGTTTGGTCAAGGGTTGAGCCAGAATACCTTGGCGCCTATGAGCGCCAAGCTGTTCTGACACAACCCTTGAACTGTCACGCTAAAATCATGTCTTGCCGTGGCGTGTCGGAGTTAACTGAGATAAATCCCGAACTAACCAACCACCCCAACCCATCCCTTTTGGGAGGCAGCTGATCCGCCCCTTCACAAGAGAGTTACGCGAGAAACCTTTCACGTCTGCTTCTAAAATTGGGCGCAAAAGAAGCAGTCCAAAAACACAAGTTACGTCTGGCTCGATGCAGTAGGGTTTTACGCCTCCAAGTGAGCAAAACATCCTCCGGCTGACGTCGGCCTGAGTTGGCCACGCGTCACGAGCAGACGTGCACCACGAATTGACTTGCGTGAGGCCAACTCAGGCTGCCGACGTCGGCCCGAGGTCCTCAGTTTTTCCTTTCGTAGGTTTATCTCCCCGTAAATTCACCAGTACAGGCGCTTTGTGTTTCCAGCGTTAAAGCGACATTGTATACAGCTAATACAGCTTTATCGTTAACCCCTGCACTGCCGAGAATAAGTGAACGCAATCCAACTGCAACAGGCATAGATCCTCATAAGACCCCGCGACTGCGGGGGCCTCATGAGGATCTATGCCTCTTGCTGATACCATTGTGTGTCCGTGTTCTTTGGGCAGTTGGGCTTTTGGTCTTTCAGTGAACACAGATTTCAGATTGAAATGCACGTCTCCTTCGTGAATGAGGGAGCTGGGTGGCTCAGTTAGCAGAGTGTTCGTCACTCTCATCCGAAAGATCATGGATTCGAACTCAGCTGGGGTTACACTTTCTGTGCCCCTCTTTGAAATTACGCTTTGTTGTGGACGAAAGTCTTTAAGCCCTAAACGTTTAACGGGTTTTCCTTCATAAATATAACGGGATTTCCTTCGTAAATATTCCTGATATAGCTCACAATAATGCTGCACAAAAGGACTGTTTATTTTATTTATGAAGTATGAATGTCTTAACTTAATGATTTGTCAGCTCTTTCTTTGTTGCGCTTCAGTAGCGTCCCCGATGCGGTAACTGACAGCAACGAACCTCTGTTGCGCCTGCCTAATCACATGTCTTGCGATATATATTAGTTAGGGCCGTTTTATTTGCGTATCTCTACATTCGGAGATTTTCCCGTTCAATGCAGCTTTAAGTGTAGCTGAAGAAAAAAGCAACGGGGCTCCATAGGGGTTACGGGAAATGACATCTTCCAATCAAAGGACAATTTGTAGCTGGTCTGGTTTTTATGGCCGGCCCAGCTTCGCCCAGCCCGCGCCCCTTACATGGAGGCCCGGCGTAATGTGTCCATTTCTATGAAAAACTCTGGGTTACAAGGTTCTAGACGCTTCGCTAGCTAGTTTTGCATTTTGGTGCGGTGTAAACGGCAAAAGGTAATGTGCACTACTTCCTGTTAGCAGCAGACATGCGTGTTCTGAGCTGTAACCCCTTCATTGCCAGTGGACGGAAATGATGTTTCTGAAAGGTTACAAAGTAAAGTAGATAATAGCACTGTCAGGGGAGAGAAGTGTGCATGATCGACCAGTGATCATAGATCTACTGTGGCCAAAGCACCAAAAAAAAAAAAAAAAAGAGATAGGAAAGAGAGGGGGCGCTAAAAAAGTGACTGAAAGCAATGCATATGGAAGCCCCCCCGAAGGAAACGCTACTGAAGTGGGATATCGGGGAACGCTACTGAAGTGGGATATGTGATACGCCCCCTTCGGGGGGGCTTCCATATGCATTGCTTTCAGTCACTTTTTTAGCGCCCCCTCTCTTTCCTATCTCTTTTTTTTTTTTGGTGCTTTGGCCACAGTAGATCTATGATCACTGGTCGATCATGCACACTTCTCTCCCCTGACAGTGCTATTATCTACTTTACTTTGTAACCTTCCTAAAATATTAGCACTGGCAGTCTCCCCTTTTCTTTTCATTTACTACTACAATATCGACTGCAACCCCTTCCCCCCTTTTGGTAGGTTCTCTTTTAGGGTGCATGGAAATTTGGCTCTAGGTGGTGGCATGGAATGTATGCCCCTGCAGACACCACAGTAAAATGTGGTTGTCTTTGCAGGTAGGCAGAAATTCCTGCCTCCTCCAGTATCGTCGATGGTGTGCTGATGAGGTCGCCAAGACCGAAACAGCTGTCCACACCGGCTAAATATCTGGACCCTCCTTGGGGGGGGTGGGGGGGGGACCTAGATTTAGATTTCCATGCACTGAGTGGCTGGAACAGTGGGATATGTGATACGCCCCCCTTGGGGGGGGGGGGTGGGCTTCTATATATGCATTGCTTTCAGTCACTTTTTTAGCGCCCCCTCTCTTTCCTATCTCTTTTTTTTTTTGGTGCTTTGGCCACAGTAGATCTATGATCACTGGTCGATCATGCACACTTCTCTCCCCTGACTTTACTTTGTAACCTTCCTAAAATATTAGCACTGGCAGTCTCCCCTTTTCTTTTCATTTTGATGTTTCAGAAGTCTTTGTTAATTCCGCGCCAAAGAGCCCATGCCCTCCGAAGAGCTTGGATAAAATTATACAAAGTGTTGTCAGGAGGCATAGATGCTCATGAGCCCCGCGTATGCGGGGGCTCATGAGGATCTATGCCTCTTGCAGTTGGGTTGTGTTTGCATTTTATCGGCAGTGAAGGTGTTAACAATTTAGCGTTACGTCCTTTTCTTTATGGACTAACAGAAAAAAGACGCCTGCCCAAAATGAAATAAGTAAAATGGATTAAACTGTTCACAGCAAATTCAGCTGGAAAACAATCCAAGTCAAAGAGGGGTAAAACAACATTTCACAGCATGTAGGCTGTCATTTGGCAGGTTACATCACAATGGGATCCATGACACCAAACATTCAGTGGTGTCTACACACGACACATACCAGCGTTGCACAGTTAGATCGCCTGGATCTCTTAAAATGATGCATCACGCAGTTCCCAAAGAAAGAGAATGATATGGCATAAGTGCAAGAGGTGACGCATCCTTTTAACTCAATCAGTCCGGACAAATCACAGCAAGATATGGCTCGACCATGATAGTTCAAGGGTGGTGCCAGAATAGCTTGGCGCCTATTGGCGCCAAGCTATTCTGGCACCACCCTTGAACTATCATGGTCGATCTGCCTCTTAAATCGTAATACAGTCCTCAGAGGACAGCTCCAAAATGTGGGTATTTTGTACCTGGGACACAATGAGTTAAGTGAAATATATATGATTGTACTGTATTTTCCCGTGGGCTGGCGATTAGGTGCCTGAAATAAGTGGCAAGGGACCATGACTGTTTGATTGTCCAGCCAGTCTTATCTAGCTTGTGGGTCTAAATACATGGACTAATTTCTTGTACCAAGAGTTGAATGACAGACGAAACATAACGAAACTCAATCTGCAGTTACTTTTATGTCAACCTCTGCCTGTAGCCTGTAATATCTTTTTCCGTTTTGTTCTCCCTGAGCACAACAGTCCGACCGACGCAGTAAGAACTCTGTGGCATATTGACGACCTCATCAGTACGTCAGCGGACGACTTACATCATCAGAAGGCATAGATTTTCATGAGCCCGTGCAGCTACACAGACTTACGAGAATTCTTTTGCTGGATAGTATTAGCACCATTGATATCTGTGTTCCTTCGATAGGTTAAGTCACAGACGTATCAAATGAAACTGTCATCACATCAGGAGTACTATGTTTTGCCAATGTAGTCGGACGTCAAAACCCCCTTATAACCTACTCGCTCTTAAGGGATGAGATCCAAGTCTTGTAAAATAAGCGGGGCCGACCCGTATGAGCAAGAGGCATGGATTCGCATGAGCCCCTGTACAGGGGCTCATGCGAATCCATGTCTCTTGCTCATGCGGATGGTCCATCCAAAAATAAGGGCACTAGAAAGCGCGCGCCTCTTGCATGTGCGAATGCCCCACCCAATTTTACGTATACAAGCCTAGATTTCTGCTCCCGATCTATTATAGTTCATGAGAATCTGTGCCTCCTGCAGAAGAGAAGTGTTGTTCTAAGGACTGCGCGCGCCAGTTCCAGAACTAATCGGTGTCTACTGGTAAAGCCTAGTGACTTTTGTCATTGTTATGCATGATCTGTCTGACCTACTGAAACAAGGTCTGATGTAAGACAACTGTCCATGAACATCGAAAGGTCAACAGAACAGAAAGCTATTTTCAAGGTATGCATTCATGAGAAGTGGACAAGAATAAACAAGACAAGGCAAGGTGAGACAAGCTTCAACGAGACGAGGGACGGCGAGACGGAACAAAACATGAGTACAGTCTACAACAATGCTTGGTTATTGCAAAGGGGACATACGTACTGTAAAACAACCAACACAATCAGCCAACCAGCAAAGCAGCAACCAGCCACACACCAACTAACCAAAACACGAGCCAACCAATTAGTCAACCAATCAACCGTAACAAAATCAAATAAACAGCCAGCCAGCCAGTCAACCAACCAACGCACCAGCCAGCTAGGCAACCAACCGCAAACCTGACAACAGCAGAGACCAAACGAACAAAGAAGAACAGCAATAACAAGCAAAGAAATAACCAAATGAACAAGCAGCCAAACTATGCTTGTTATTGTGTTCACGGTATCACTTCCGTGGTGCCGAAAACTTTAAAACGTTATAATCCCTGCTACCTAAAATGAAAAGTTTATCGTCAGTCAGCAACTTTCTGAACTTAACAGTTTTATACACGTACGCAGATATATACTGAAACATTCGACGAGGTAATACCAAATATGTGACGGATTTTTTGGTTGTTGCAAATTTAAGGCATAAGAAAATCACCATCTCTGTTGGTAATCTTCTTCTGTCTGAACATTAAAAAAAAGTTTCCAGTTAAACATCACAATAAAAAACAAACAAACAAACAAGAAAACGCGAAAATTAGACGCATGGCGCACCCTGCTTCCCTAGTGGGAGTTTTATCGAAATGGAATATCGAAGGCTGTTGAAACGGAAGTAGGAAAAAAGAACCGCATTAAACCCTTAGGTGCCGAGAAATCCAGCCGTAAGAGACATAGATCCTGATGAGCCCCCGCAGTTGCGGGGGCTCATCAGGATCTATGCCTCTTGCTGACGGCACTATGCGTTCATATTCCTTGGAAGGCAGCTGAGGTTTGAGATCGAATAAACAAAGAGTTTTTTTTTTTTAAAGGAGCTAAAGAGAGCACAATAATATTTCACCCCACATTCACGCACACTAAACACACCTACGCACGGACGCGCACAGGCGCGCGAGTAAACACAAAAATAGCTCTGAACCCTTCTGACGAAACAAACATATGCCGGATGGGGAAGGCCATCGGAAATAACTTGAAACACCTGTTAATTAAATTAACTTTGCGAGACACACCTTGATAAGAGTTTTTTTTTTTTTAAAGGAGCTAAAGAGAGCATAATAATATTTCACCCCACATTCACGCACACTAAACACACCTACGCACGGACGCGCACAGGCGCGCGAGTAAACACAAAAATAGCTCTGAACCCTTCTGACGAAACAAACATATGCCGGATGGGGAAGGCCATCGGAAATAACTTGAAACACCTGTTAATTAAATTAACTTTGCGAGACACACCTTGATAAGAGTTTTTTTTTTTTTTTTTAAAGGAGCTAAAGAGAGCATAATAATATTTCACCCCACATTCACGCACACTAAACACACCTACATACGGACGCGCACAGGCGCGCGAGTAAACACAAAAATAGCTCTGAACCCTTTTGACGAAACAAACATATGCCGGATGGGGAATGCCATCGGAAATAACTTGAAACACATGTTAATTAAATTAACTTTGCGAGACACATCTTGATAAAAAATAAATCCAATCTTGGCATCAAATAAACAAAATCTGCATGTCGTAGATTTTGGAAGGATTGGAAGCGGTGGGTCTTACTGTCGGGGCAGGGGAGAGGGAGGTGAGTATTGTAAGGGACGAAAGCCGGATGTTCATCGGAAATCAGAAATAGGTCAAATTGCACGCGTTTCGACGCAAACAATGTACCATAACCCTTATCGTTCGGAATACACCAGTGTGTGAAATAAGTTTGACTAAAATATAGTTCAAGGGTAGTGCCAGAATAGCTTGGCGCCTCTAGGCGCCAAGCTATTCTGGCACCACCCTTGAAACTAAAGCCATTGGTCTGTATCCTTATCTGTAAGTACTATAATGTAGCTTGCGTATGGCAGTGTACAAATTTGAAGCTCTTAGCCTCAGTATGATATGGGTAAGCAAGGACAAACATGCGATATCAAATGTTTGTCCGGCGTTAAACATGCGAATCATATGTTTGTCCTGGGTTTTTACCTATTTAACCCCGACTCAACACAGCAAGATATGGATCGACCATGATAGTTCAAGAGTGGTGCCAGAATAGCTTGGCGCCTATAGGCGCCAAGCTATTCTAGCACCAACCTTGAATTATTTTGGTCGATCTGTCTCAAGAATTGTAATACAGTCTTCAGAGGACAACTCCAAACTATGGGGATTTTGAACTTGGGCCACACGGGGTTAAAATGACGTACAGCCATTTACCAGTAATACTTTCTGAAATCGTCTTCCATTTCGAACGTCGACATATTTTGGACTTTGTTTGAAAACAATAGTGGCTGGCGCATGAGGGTTTATGTCTCATACAGTTGGATCGTGCTCACATTGTCTCGGCAGTTTAACATATGGGTGTCCCCCACCCGGGTCTGCCTTGGGGGACTTGGGTGGGGTTAACTACGTTTTAGTTCCCAGGGTCACCTTGGTCAGCCCCACAGGGTGGGTTTTCCCCTCTATTCTGGGGCATGTGTTTCTGTCTACCCTTGGTCCATTCACCTGTATTTTCTTTTTTTAAACTCTCCTTACTGTCAGCGCTTCTTGTAGCTCCTGATACTGGATGTGTGTTTTGCTAAATGGTCTTAGCGGGTTTATTTAGCGTATTAGACCGGCTGGCAACGTACATTCAATATTCTGTTTATTTTTTTTTCCACAACAGTGCAGGCACGTCCTGAGAAAGTCTTGTTGCTGTCGGGACGTTAAGCAATGAACAACCAACCAATCAACATATGTCTGAACAGCTGCAGTTAATACAAGGCCGCGCAGGTGACAATTTATAGCGAATACAATTTAACTCATTTAGTCCGACGGCCGTATTTCCCAAATTTTGGAGGCGTCATCTAATGACTATGCATCAGTTGCAGGAGATGGATCGACCATGATAATTCAAGGGCAGTGCCAGATAAGCTTGGCGCCGAGAGGCGCCAAGCTAATCTGGCACTACCCTTGAATTATCATGGTCGACCCATCTCCTGCTGTAGGGAGTCAGGGCTGAATGGCTTAAACCTAGATGCATCTAAATTCGTCTCGTCACAATCTTACAGATGATATCCTACATGATACGTTTAACTTGAAAACTGTCGATTTACGTGCGGTTGTAAAGTGTGACGTCACATTCACCAAACGACGGCCACGCGAATTTCCTGTCTGGCCGTTCATTACTGAGGCCTCATTGATTGAGTTACATATTTTCTACTGTTTCATTTTTATTATATTTTTTACTTTTTAATATAAAAACATCTGACTATTTATTATTGGGGTATCACTGAAAACGTTTCATAACGTATAGTTTCTAGAGGGACGACATGGGGAGGGGGGTCAAGTAAAAAAACGAACCAAAAACTTGATTTATCACACGAAGGGGCAATTCTAGTTTGAATTGCCCCTTCGTGGGATAAATACAGTTAATTTTTGACTTGACTCCGCCCCCCTCCCCATGTCGTCCCTCTAGAAACTAGGTGGGGGTGGGGGTGGGGGAGGGGGCGGGGGCGGGGGTACAATCACGGATTCACGACGATTTATTTGCAATTCACAAATCGCGAATAAAAAACAAATGGCATTAACGTTTCACGACTGAAAGAGATGAAGAATTTTTTTCTCCACTGGCCGAAAACAACTGGCAATCATGTTTCACGACGAACTAGTCTTTCACGGATCACGATGTATGAAAAAATCACGACAACCTAAAAAATCACCAATCACGCATGACGATTTTAGGCCCCCACCCCCCACCTTTACAGTTGCAGTTAGTTTTCTTTATTTTCTTCCCCTTACTCTACAAGTCCCTAAAGCTCCACTGGCAAGATGTATGGATGCTCATGAACCCCTGCAGTCGCAGGGGCTCATGAGAATCTATACCTCTTGCAAAAGGAGAGGTAGGGACCACAGGCTTTGGATAGAGAAAAGCGTTTTATAATGTGTGTCTGTGCTACAGTATTGTTTTCTTCTGTTAAGTATCAAAGCCTCATTTGATAATGAGCAAAATGGATGCACGCCGTGAAAACGCATGCCTCAAACCGGCGCCAGTAGGAGGGGTCCGTTGAGTCTTCTAATGTACGTGTTCAGCTTTGGTTGCTCCTAACACTGGGTCAAATTCAGCTTTCTAATGTACGTGTTCAGCTTTGGTCGCTCCTGTCACTGCGTCAAATTCAGCTTTCTAGGGACGTAAAGTGAATATTAATGTAATCTGAATCTCAGTGGGTGCAACCGCGCGGCCTGAGCCATTTATCAAAACGACAGTACACCGCTCATACCAAAGTCAGATATCACAAAATTCGAATATTTATGAAATTTTTTGTCATTGTTCTCGAACACCTTCTTTTTAAATTACTTCTCTTATAACGAATTTCGATATAACAACAAGCCTATTTTGGTCCCCTGACGTTTACTTGTATCCGAAGTTTACAGTAGCACAGTGTATTAAAATAATGTAACAAGTGGCTAGTATTTTTTTTTAAACAAGTTTCCAATAGGGGTAATCCTAAGTTAAAAGTAGGTCAAACATTGCACAGACTTCAAACATTCCGGGTCAGCCTGCTCCATCTAAGATAATTTAGATATATCCTTTATTGTCCACAGAAGTGGAACTTTGTTATAGAACCTTCTATAAAGGACACAACCTACTTCTCTCCTCACAGTAAAGGGGCTCAACCTACTGTATTTGACCTGTTCCTGGATTAGGAATATAACTCATGTTGGAATCTAAGCCGGGAGGCCAAGGGCTCATGAGGATCATATGCTTCTCCCTGACGGAGATCGGTTCCAGATTTTCCGCAACATTGGAGTCGTCTGGGTGTTAGCGAACGACTGGATAGACATTTATCAAAATGACAGCGTGAAGTGAGTCAGCGCGGACGCAACACTTTGTTTACCGTGCCGCGTTATTTATTCATGTTTCCACAGTTCTACCACGTGAAGGCAAAAGACAGGAAGTCCAATTTTGTGAAAAGCGAGATTTCCATAGTAATACAATGAAAATCTGGATTTTCGCGAACGACGGACTTTTTGTCTTTTGCCATGTATTACAGTGAAAATGTGTTGCTTTTCACCAAAAAGAATTTCTCTAGTGTCTTTTAGCTTCGTTTTAGTAAAAGATTTTTTATTGTAATGTGATGAAAAACAAAAGAGGACTGAACCCACTGTTTTCAGTGTTTTGTAGCTTCGTTTTGCGGAAAGCGAGATTGTCTATCGTAATAATTATGATGAAAAATCTTGTTTTCACAAAAAAATGGACTAAACCTATTTACTATTAACCCATTTAGCCCCGAGTCCCTACAGCAAGAAATGGATGACCATGATAATTCAAGGGTAGTGCCAGATTACCTTGGCGCCTGAAGGCGCCAAGGTAATCTGGCACTACCCTTGAATATCATGGTCAATCCATCTCCTGCAACTGGTACATAGTCTTTAGGCTACACCTCCAAAATTTGAGAAATGGGACCTTAGGGCTAAAATGGTTAACTACAATATAGTGAACAGCAAGATTTTCGTTGTAATACAATGACAAATCTTAATTCCAGAAACCCCCAAATGGAATTAACCTACTCTTTTTTTACCTGCATTTTGGTGTGAAAACAAAAATCCTTCTTTCTGTGAAAAGAAAAAGCATTCTTTTTCGTGAAAAGCAAGATTTTTTTAATAATCGTAATACAATGAACATTTTTGAGTTAATAAAATGGACTTACCGCACTGTCTTTTTAGCTTTATATTTGTGAAAAGCGAGATGTTTGTCGTATTGCAACGAAAATCTTGCTTTTCACGAAGATGGATTTACTATTCTGTCGTTTGTCTCCATAAGGGAAATTTGTCCTCATTTTCGCGCTAGAACATGCAATCAGCTAGCTAAAATGAGGAAACGCGCTTTGGAATAATTATGACAAAAACAAAACGATTTGTGTGCGCCAGTCCGTGAATTGGGATCCGGGGTCAGCTGCACGAGTGAGCTGAGTCCTGCGCCAGCCACTAAGCAAGGTGCTCCTTGCTTAGTGGCTGGCGCAGGACTCAGCTCACTATTGCAGCCGAGTATCTGGTCTTTCACCCACATGTTTTGCGCCTGACTTCAGTAGCCTTTTGATGAAAGGATTGTGAAACCCACGCACCCGGATGTCGCGCGTCTCGGATGTCACGTGTCTCGGATGTCACGTGTCTCGGATACATGTATTAAAGAGTGTGATTGTCAGGACAAGGGGCGGGTTGCATGATTGAGCTTAGTCCTGCGCCTGTCGGCGCAGGACTAAGCTGACGCATGCAACTGACCCAAGATAGCGTCGGATCGGATTCTGGCGATTCTAGTCGCGCCTGTCGCGGGCGACGCGCGGGGGGTGGAGATGCCGGGGAGGGAGTGTTCCGACGGCCAGGCGACGAATGACAAACGACGATGGTGACGACAGAAAATTCGACTGAAAGGTAAGACGGAAGATGAGGAAAGTCACGATGAGACGATTTGTCAGCGGCAACAGTTTTGTCAGAAAAAAAAACCCTTCATTTTATATATGTATATGCTACTCACTATAGAGCACAATACATTCAAGGAATCAATGAATCAATGAATCTTTATTTTACAACGGTAAAGATATTAACAATGCCAGAGGCAATGCCATTTTTCAAATCTGCCGTTGCTGAAGGTTTCAAGTTACAAGTTAGTGTCTTTAGCTTTTTGTACTCTTTGTGTCGCTTTTTACGGGTTTCCACATTAAGCCCTCGATGACAGCGATGGCACGTACACAGACGAGAAATATCTTCGGCATTGGTGAAGAACGGCAAGTTTAAAATTAAGGAAAAGAGAGAGAAAAAAAATTGTATAAGAATATTTATATACAAAATATTAACCTCTCTGTGCATGCAGCCACAGGTATTGTTCACAATACGCAAGGGGGTTATGCACCCAGATTAGCAACACCCAAAGATATAAGATATACGATAAGATATACGGGCTACATACAGGGAAATGACTCTTGGAGATTACGGGCCCTGACAAGAGGGCGACGTGACAATAATTCCGGCGCCTGGTTGTCAAGACCGCTTGACCGCGCCCAGAGCAGTTGCTTGCCCCTTGCAGACATCTAATAAATGTCTAATTCGGTCTCCATTTACCGCCCTTTAAATGTCATTTCTCCCAAATCTGTGCGACCAACATAAATCTATAATGGTACAGATTCGACTATGGCGTTTGCCAGTTTACATATATCCACAGCCACAGTGAGTCAGATCCGTAACGTCCTTCGCCTGAAGAGAAGCAGATCTAAACAATGTAGATCACTACCAGCAAGAGGTGTAGATTTTCATCAGCCCCTGCTGTCTGCAGGGACCCATGACTGTCTATTCCTCTTGGAGGCGCTCGGATGTAAACACGTTCTGAATAAAGGTGTTTTGAATAAAGGTGTTCCTCTTTCGCATGTGCCACGCAATTGTTCTTTAGATATTCGAAATTCACTCCCAAAGATGTACGCAACCAAACACTAATCTAAAAATGTTCACGACAGACGGTTTTGATATTTTGTCTCAACTCATTCGCGGCAAGCCTCATCCGGATGTGCGGCTTACGCCGCGCATCCGGATGCGGCTGGCCGCGAATGAATTAAGGTCACCACCCTTCGAAGGAGGCCACCCATTTTGGTCCCATGGTTTTCCTTCTGTTACTTACATGTCCTACGTGTGAGGAGACCACCTCTCAATGGCGGCCACTTTTGACAGTCCCCCCAGTTTCCATTTTTTCCATTTAAAAAATTTTTTTTATATCTTAACATCTTCTACGTAGTACATCTGATCGGATAGTGCAAACGTTGTGACCCACTCTTGTCCTTTCATGGAAGGTCGTCGAATGTCACAGAATATGTGGCATTTTCCCCAAGCAGGAGAGAGGAAGGGTCGGGGACAGGGGACATTTATTTGAAAAGGGAAGGTGGAAAGGCGAGGGAGGTGGAGTGATCAATTGCTAGCATTTACACATTATATAAAAGCCTTGCGGCCCTGGCAAAGTTTTTGATGGATTCTCGAGCTAGGGTCTTACGAAATAAAACACAAAATACTGTTCTGCTGCAACACTAATGCATCCTTGTCAACTATGACAACTTTAACACTTTGATTAATTTTATACTTGCCGTTCTTCACCAATGCCGAAGATATTTCTCGTCTGTGTACGAGTCATCGAGTTCTTAACGTGGAAACCCGTAAAAAGCGGCACAAAGAGTACAAAAAGCTAAAACACTAACCTATAACTTGAAACCTTAATTGTTGTAGATAATTTATGTAATGCAAACTAGAGTCGCGAAATGCAACATTCCAAGCTAAACAAGATGAGGATTTCATCCCAAAGTCTACCGTGTTGTTTGGAGATCTCAAGCGTTTATCTTTTAGGAACATTCAGAGTTGTTCACATTTGCATTCTTGTTATGCTGATCTATTTTCCCTCTTCTTTAAGTTGATCTCTGATCAACACACACGTCGGCGCACACAAATAAAGACGGACACACGGTGCTTCCCGCAGTTAGTAAGCTCTGTGGGCTCGTGTAGCGACAGGAATCCATCTTCTTCTACTCTAACCCACCCAATGATCCACACACACTGGCACACATAAATAAAGACGGACACACGGCGATTCCCGCCATTTGTAAGCTCTGTGGTCTGGCGTAGCATAACTATTCCGAAGAAAAATAATAGTACGAGCAGCGAAATGACGTCACTTCAAGCTTCACGTCATGGTATCATTAGTCCCACGACTCGATGTTGTACGTCACTCATCGCAGTACTAAAATTTGACGTATTAGAAGATCAGACTTTTCAATTTTCTTGTTGATTTTCACACGTAGGGCTATCAGGTCACAATTTGACCAAATCCTACTACAGAGCCGGGACAAACAGCAGGCTTATGCAAACACTGTTTATGAAAAATCAAGCGGGTATTAATGAGAAGATATTTATTTTTGTAAAAGAAAAATTAAAGTCATGTTAGCTGTTTTACAAATGAATTAGAAAGAGTGGTGCAGAAAATTGTCTGATTTTCACACCTAGGGCGTACATATCACAATTGATCAAATCGTACCCGACAGCCGAGACAAACTGTAGGCTTATATCGTATATGAAAAATCATGCGATTATTATTGAGAATATTTTTTTCGTAAAGAAAAGATTCAATTGTTTTAAGATTAATCCCAAATAATTAGTGAAATTAATCACAAAAACGTGAAAATATAAAAATAAAAAAAAATTAATAATCACTCAAAATGTTCTAGAGGTACAATGCTGGTTAACAGCTCATTCAATATCTCCCTTTTATCTAGCTATATACAAAATATCTAGTGAAAATAAGTAAAAAGGACTCCAGTGTGGATAAACCGGTTTTGGTAAAACGGCCAGTTTTCTCGCCAATGAGCATATTAATCAAAAAACGTAAAAAAAAAAAAAAGCCTCGAGAGTAGGGACACTATCATACAATTTCAAGCTTGTCCGTCCTCAAACGCGGGCTCTAGTCGCTGTCGCGCGCGCACACACACACACACACACATACACACACATACACACACACACACACTCACACACACACACACACACACACACACACACACACACACATACACACACACACACTCACACACACACACACACACACACACACACACACACACACACACACACACACACACACACACGGTAGACAAAAACACCGAAACTGTAATAGGGTAGGAGATAGACGGAACAGACGCCAGGAAACGTGTGACGCGAGACACAGTTTTGTACTGGACTGGGTACATAAATAAAATTGAGCAACAGTTTTGTTTGATATAGGGCCGCTAAACAAAGAGATGTGATTACTTGACTCGAATCAAAATGTCCTCGTCTTACTCTCGGGACTTTTTGATTCGGGTCCCGTAATCACATCCGCCTGTTATCGGCACAATATAAAGCAAAACGTTGCACACTCTCTCTCCGAAATAGCTCAGGCGGTTAAACGTTGGAGCAGGAGAGCGAAGGGAATCGCCGGGTCCTGGGTTCGAATCCCGTCCTGGCCCCGGTAGCTGGACTCACAATCCAGGGGGGGGGGGGGGGAAGGGATTTGTTCAATAGCATGTCCGTTGAAAGGTCCTGGTAAATCAAAGTGGCACAGTTGGAGTGCGCCTGAGTTGATCAGTGTTCAGGTCGTACTCCATAGGCAATATATTTCCCTGTCCCCCATAACCCGCCCGTCAGGGCCGTCCATGATCACCTCGGTGCACTGGACGTTAAACCCGAACTAACCAACCAACCAACCTCCCTCTCTCTCTCTCTCTCTCTCTCTCTCTCTCTCTCTCTCTCTCTCTCTCTCTCTCTCTCTCTCTCTCTCTCTCTCTCTATATATGTATATATAGAGAGATATATAACTCAACCGATATTGGTGGTATAATCGTTTTACAGCTGTATCAATGTTGCAGCGTGCGCAAAGACAACAGAAAATAAAGTCTTTGGTGTGACTGAGAAAAGCCGGCCAATGAAGAAAAAAACTACAGAAGCATTCGAAACCGTGTCGAACGTCAAGGTATAGGCCTTTCTGTAATATCACGTTTCAGAAAATCGTCCCAGTAAGCAAAATGTCATCGTTTAACACGTTGGCCGTAGTCGGCCCGCGCACATTCGTACGCCGGTCAACTACTGTGACTTGTCTTCCTAGGGTCTTTCTGCTCACGGCAGGATTCGGCAGGGGTCGCCTGTGTCTCGTAGTTGTACTATCTAGGTCACCGTCTGTGACATTTTGGCCTTGTGTGGTGAGTCTTTAACCCCTTCACTGCCCAGAATAAGCGAACTCAATCCAGCTGCAAGAGGCATAGATCCTCATGAGCCCCCGCGACTGCGGGGGCTCATGAGGATCTATGCCTCTTGCTGAGATCACGTTGTGCCCATGTTCTTTGAGCAGTCGTGGCTCTTGGTCGTTCAGTGAGCACAGACTTCAAAAACAAATGATGTACGCACGTTGGCAGGGAAGTGGTAATGGCAATGGCGTTGCTAATGGACGACAGCCTCTAAGCCCAGTGGAGATTTCTAACAAAGAAAGAAGCACGTTTATAAAGGGAAAGTAAAAAAGAAAATGTATTACATTTTGGGGTTAAAACCCGGTCAAAATAATAAATTGTCTTTTACTTGACCTTGTTAAAGCCTTTTTTTCAAAAAGACACACAGACATAAATGGACTACATGAGGCATGAAGTAACACTGTATGTCTATTTAAAAAAAACATCCCACTATTGTCTTGTACTCGTTCTTTCTAAGCGTACATCTTTCTTGTGAAGTGTTCTTTGCATTTTACACGCTTGGCAGGTACCTTTGTGGTCTGGATTCTCTAGGCTGATTTATCTCTATTCTGGAATCGCAACTGCAAACAAATATCGGACATGACCTGGCCCTCCTAGAATATGGTGGACAATGTCAAAGATGTCATTTAGTGCATTCGTCTCCACAGCAGTGTGATAGTGTATTTTGTAAAAGTTATGATTATCTAAACAAATACGAAATGGACTGGCATATTTCTATTTCTTCATCGTTACCTGCATTACCCATCTGCCTATCTACAATTCTATTGAAGTAGATAGTCATAAATAGCACACAAGTGCACTCTCAACATATTTCCGGATTAACTCCTTCGAGACGTGCCGCCTACGGATACGCGGCGAATCGCCGCGTATCCGTAGGTGTTACGTCTCGAATGAGTTAATTTATGGAATTGTAGAAAAGGGCGTTACAAAAGTACACTCCGAAAATCATTAGTAAATATTCTACTACTTCACTTTGAAGTTGACATTTACAGATAGCTCAGTAAGTGAATGAAAGAATGATTTTTTTTTTAAATCGGCGTACTCGCCTCCCTCCCCCCCCCCCCCCCCAAAGAAGAAGAAAAAAGAATCAGTTGAAAACGTTCTACTATTTCACTTTGAAGCAACATTGCAAAAGACGATGTAGCAATCGGTACCCCAAGTAAGCATTTAAAAAATGTTCTTCTGATTCTGTTTTAAGTTTGACAATTTACCAACGACACAACACAATGCACTCTCGACAGATTTTCAAAAATAACATCGTAAAAAAGAATTGTTAATAAAAAGTACTATACAAATCGTTTGAAAATGCTCCACTTTTGTAGAATATCAGTACGAACTTGACGTATTATTATTCTTTTAAGTATATTCCTGTATGTCCAAGTAGGTTTTCGTTCTTTTCGTTCTTTTTCACACGAGCGAGCTTTTAGACGCGCTACATAAATTGCAATTGTCATCGAAGTATCCGCACACAGCGACAGAAAAACAAGTGCTAACGCTCATTCCTTTTGTCTCCTCTAGTTGTCTCCCTCGATTTGTCGCAGCTGATCAGCAGTAGCGAATCCAGGGAGACAACCGGCTTAGTTTTGTTTAGGTCTTCTTCAAATCAACACGTTGACCACCATGACGCCAGAACTGGACATAGTCTGCTCAGACGACGAGTTCAAGGATAGTGCCATGTTAACTTGGAGCTTGTAAAGTCGTCAAGCTAATCTGGCAATATTCTTGAACTATCATGATAGATTTCATGCGCCAAGATTATCTGAAACTGCCCTGGAATTACATCATCACGTGAAATTGTAACCTGTCGTTGCATACGCGTCTAATTGTTCCATAAATGTTTTCATTTTGGTGTGAATGAATGAAACATTCATTTTTGCTCAGCACATTTGCACAATGTTATTCTTCGCTTGTCCGTGTTTTGATCCAGCAATTTCCGCGTGGTGTCGATTTAAATCACGCACCCATGTCAAATCTGCACTATAAGGATGAACGATGTAACATTTTCAATGAACTTAACCCTTTCAGCTCCAACACCCTACAGCAGGAGATTGATTGACCATGACAATTCAAGGTTAGTGCCAGATTAGCTTGGCGCCTTCAGGCGCCAAGTTAATCTGGCACTACCCTCGAATTAGCATGGTCAATCCACCTCCTGCAACTGGCGCATATTCGTTAAGTAACACTTACAAAATTTAGGAAAAGAACCCGTGGGGCTAAAAGGGTTGAATTTAACGGTTATTGTTAAATTTATTTCAAGTTCATTAATAATATTGACAAATGTCGCAGGTGAGTGTTATACCGAGGGGAACCACCGCTGACAAATTGTGTGAAAAGTTTTTAAAATTAATTTCGAAGGAAGCAATTTTTAAGAGAAGTCTCAATGCACTTGCCATAAAAAAAAACTGGTCAATACGAATCGCACCAAGGCCGGACCGAACATGTACCGCTCGAACATTTTTTTTCAGTGTTTGAAAGTCAGATGTCGGAATTAGATCGTAAAGTACTCGTGACCGAGCGGGAACGGGTTTGACACTGTGCTTTCCGGAAGTCGATGGGTCACTAGATTACTAGGCGATGTCTGAATGAGATCGTACCGAACTTGTGACGCTGGAACGGGTTTGACAGGGTGCTCTTTGGAAGTCATCAGGTCACTAGATTACTAGTCGATGGGAAAGAAACTTCCAACTCGCAATTACTTCCCACATCACTAACATCAGTGCTAGACCTATACGTCCCAATGCCAAGTGCGGTGATAAATATTTCACTTTCAGTCTCAACTGCTGTAGATGGATTGAATTTGAGAGCTTAAGGGCAGTGCTTGACTGACTTAGCGCCTGAGAGGCGCCAAGCTAATCAGGCGATTCCCTTAAGCTCGCTCTTTCCCTTGTAGAGTTAGCTATTGCAGATGTATTGACAGTGAGATCTGAACAGCAGTGCTTGATTAGCTTGTGGTGAAGAATCCCCCAGCTAATCAGGCACTGCCCTTCAACTAGTCCTTTTACTTTTATTGCAACAGCGCAGATGGTTGATGACTGAGCGTCAGAGCATCAGGCGCCGACACTAATCAAGCAACGAAATTCCCAACGGAGAAAGAAACACGCTTAGAAAGGTAAAGTCAAACACAATTTATTAAATTTTCGAGCTAAAAAACGTTTTTAAAATAAGCAGACAGAAATGTATTAATATGTACTCATCTGTTTCAGTGAGGCAAGAAGTAACTGCCCTTTAAGCTGTCAAGGTCTTTTGTTTCTCGATCATTCGTCAACCTATTTTACGCGTCACCTTTAAGATATCAAATCGTTTCCCTATCCATCTCTTTTATACTAGTGCATAGTGCTTAGCAGGTGATTTCCAATGCAGCCCTAGGTAGCTCAGCTTGTAGAGAGAGCTCTCGACTCTCGTCCGAAAAGTCGTCGGCTCGAGCCTGGGTGTGGTCACAATTTCTGTTCAGACTTTGAATCGGGTGCTAGATCTTTGAAATCCCCCTGGTGGTGGAAAAAGACGTTAATCTCAACACAGTTAACTCTTTCGAGACGTGCCGCATCCGGATTCGCGGCTTTACGCCGCGAATCCTGATGCGGCACGTCTCGAAAGAGTTAACACTCTGGCTGTCGGTAGCACTTTTTGTCGAGGTGATTCGTACAGGAATCAGCTCGACAAAAAAGCTCTACTGACAGCCGAAAGGATGACGTTACAGATGTGTGCCTCTTGTCTCTGGAAATCGAAGTGAAAGATGCAGGGCGGCGAGGGAGGCATCAGTTTGCTAATTTTTGGCCTGTAATGAAGCCACGGCATCTTCCGCCTCTGTGATCACGATTAACGACTTCTCTCCCTTTGCGATCGATGCAAGGGAGGGAATAACTTTGTTGTCGCCCTTGTAAAACACACGATCAGATGCTCGATTACGACGTGGTACGCAGTTGTGTCCGTTTCATTTATTCATGCTTTTTTCTGGACATACTCTTTTGATATTTAGCCAGGCAGTGTGAATAAAGATTTCTTTTTTTAAAATGAAAAATAAAAAGATAAATATTATACGATAAAGCGCATTTTGGTATTGCTTTGGCATATCAGCTGAACAAGCTCGTAGCCTTCGTAATCATAATTGTGGTTTTCACAATTGACTACTCATTTCTCGTGAAAAGGAATTTAAGCTAGGCAACGTGTATATTACGTACACATATCTGTATCTGCCTGTAGAGAATCGAGCACGGTCGTAAACTTGGTATTTGGTAATCATGTGCTGGACCCCGGCTTATATTTGCCCATTCAATCCTGGCACACCACAAACAATCGATCGACCATAACAAACATGATAGTTTAAGTTGGTTGGTTGTACATTGCTTAACGTCCCGACAGCAACAAGACTTCCTCAGGACGTGCCTGCACTGCCTGTGAAAAGAAAACTAAACAGAATATTAAATGTATGTCGCCAGCCGGTCTAATACGCTAAATAAACTTAAGTCCATTTAGCAACACACATCAAATATCAAGAGCTACAGGCAGCGCAGTCAGTAGGGAGAGTTTAAAAAGGAAAATACAGGTGAATAATAATACTAATAATAATTACGGTATTTATAATGCGCTTATCTTATAATAATTATAACTCAAAGCGCGCACTCACAACTCGCGAACGCATGCACACGCTTTAGACAATGACTCACGTACCACAAATACATTACGACTGTCAGCTGGGGTGGACAGAAACACATGCCCCAGAATAGAGGGGAAAACCCACCCTGTGGGGCTGACCAGGGTGACCCTGGGAACTAAAAAGTAGTTAACCCCACCCGTCCCCCAGGGCAGACCCGGGTGGGGGTGATAGTTTAAGGGTGGTACAAGAATAGCTTGGCGCCTATAGACGCGAAGCTATTCTGGAACCACCCTTGAACTACCACGGTCGATGTTTGTAAGGAAATGAAATATGTAGTCTTCAAATGACGTCCCAAATTGTGAGAATGCAATGTTCTAAACTATTTTGGCACGACCCTCGGAACTATCAGGATCGATGTGACTATGGACATTGTCTCAAAAGACAACTCCAAAATTTCGGGATTTCATATTTAGAGCTAAATGTTTCAGGGCGGTGAAGGCAGTCAGCGCTGTACTGGCACTACCATTTACCTATCATGATCAATTTGTCTCTGAAACAGTAACACGCTCTTCATGGGACAACTTTCAAATTAGGGTTTCACCCTTAGGTGTCAATTGTGTTTAGCGGGGCGGTGAAGCCAGTCTGAGTTGATAACGCAGTCAGTTAGCTACAAACGTTAACTAGACCGGCCGTTAGCTGCATTTACATTATTACGGATCCACCATGTGATAGTTCAGAGCTATAAAACGATAGCCAGATAGGCCGTTACTGCGCTGCATTTCAAATTATTGATCGACCATGATAATTCGAGGGTGGTGCCAGAATAGTTTTGCACCTCTATAATTGATTGACCATGATGGTTCAATGGTGGTGACATAACAACTTAGCGCCTGGAGGCGCCTGTACAATTATTGATGGACCATTACAGTACAAGCGCGGTGCCAGAATAGTTTAGCGCCTCTACAATTCATTGACCACGAGTCAAGGGTGGTGGCAGAACAGATAAGCTCCGCCCCTACAATTATTGATCGACCATTATAGTTCTAGCGTGGCTATAGAAGAATTTAGCGCCTCTACAATTGATTGACCATGATAGTTCAAGGGTGGTGCCAGAACATTTTGGCACCTCCAGGCGCCAAGCTATTCTGGCACCACCCTTGATCTATCATGGTAGACTGCCTCTGGAACTATCATATAAATCTGATCTTCAGCGGAAACTCACAAATTATGGGATTTCATTTAGGCAGCAAGCTAATACTGGCACTACCCCTCGAACTATCATAGTCGATCTGTCTCTGGCTCTGGCACGTAGTCTTCAGAGCACGGCTCCCAAATTTGGACATTATATCCTACGGGCGGACAAGTCAGTTACAGCTTTGAACGCTACGCTGATCGGCCGTTAGCTGCATTTTACAAACGGGTGATGAAAAAGCCTCTCATGAGGAAGGAACGTTCAACTAGCTGTGTCGTCGATTGGGTGGTAGACAAGTGCGTTAAAGGTTAATGGCCCGACGTTGGCCGAAGTTGGCCCGCGCACGGCATAGCCGTGCGCTGGCCAACTCCGGCCGACGTCGGCCAGTGACCTTTTGTTTACTGGGAAGACCTAGATTGTTTAGAGCAACGCAGTTTCCGCCATTCCTTTCGGTTTTCTTCAACTGCTGATCACTACGAAATCTAATGGAATGGGGTATCCAGAGCACAGGGAGGATTTGACATATGAAAGATTCAAATTTTAATTTCCCTCGGTTTTGGTGAAATGTGCTCATAACAATATCAGTAGACGAAGGTGGGATATCCCATGTTATGCTCTTAGAAGTTTTTAACCTCCAAAAGCGCAGGCTTGATTTAACTTAACAAAAGTGCTCCCCTTTAACCAGTTTGACCGACCGATCAGGAAAAATTCTCTCCCTAAAATTAAAATTCAAATAATTTTACTTTGAATATTACTTTTATCGCAACTGATGCAACTCACCAAACACACTCGGCTGCATACATCACCGCAACTATTCTGTGTCTCAAAATGAAGGGAATTACCGATCTTGACTCACTAAAGCCGGATGTGACCGACTAACCTTAATACGTCACATTCAACTTCCGATGATTACACGTGATCTTTTTTGTCGGAGGCACACACACACAAAAGATTAAATTAAATAAAAATTAAGAAACAAAAAAGAAATAAAAAAGAAATATAAAAAAGAAAGGGAAAGAAAACAAAACAAAACAAAACAAAAACAAAATAAAATGAATATAATAAATCAACGGACACATACAAAGCATAAAATGTATAACAAGCGAGCTTCGCATACCACAATACAAAAATTTGTGCAGAACAAGGCGCGTAGGTTTAAAAACAAAAGTAAAAAAAAAAAAAAAACGAAGAAGCATTTACAACAACAACAACGACCAAAAAAAAAAAAAAAAAAGAGTTGGGGAAAGCATTGAGATTTCATGCGACCCCGTACCTCATTGCACTCATACCTAGCCCCACTGCCCCCGGCCCCCACACCCCCCCCCCCCTCCCCCCCCCTGCACTCTCCCCCTCAAAATGTGTTCTCTACTCCCCCGGGCACCCCTTGCTGAAAGAATCTAACAAGTGTTATTGAAGTTTGCAAAGCGCAGATGACATCCAAAATATTTTTTGCTTACCCAGAGGCCGAAAGAACCATGGTCAAAAAGTGTTAAACCCTTTCCTGCGGAGAAAAAGTGAACGGGACCCATCTGCAAGAGACAAATCCTGATGCGACGCGCGGGTCACGTGGAGCCATGCCTCTTACTGAAACCAATTTGTGTCCACGTCCATTGGGCGGTTGTGGCCCTTGAATAAACAAAGATGTTCGAAATAAAATATGCGTCCAGTGGCACGAAAAGGGGTTAAACATATCTCCATCTGCAAGAGACATACATTCTCACGAGCCCCCACAACTACGGGAGCTCATGAGAATCTATGCATCCTGTTGATCGAAGTCAGCCCCATCTCTGGTTATTCCAAGTGACCTAGTGCCTGCCCAGTGCGCAAAGGCCACCGGGCCGACATCGGCCGCCGTTGGCCCGCGCACTGCTGTGCGCGGGACAACGACGGCCGATGTCAGCCCGATGGTCTTTTGCGCATTGGGTGAATAGCGTGGATTTAAGAACTATACAACAAAAAAACAAAAACAACCACAAACACTGCGAGAGTGAGGATGCATTTTGAAAACCGAAGATTCAGCGAAAAAGATGTGACACTGTATTTTTTACCCTCACGGCAAAGCGTGTCCTGATTTGTGATTTTGAACTTTACGGATGAAATCCGCAAGGTCCTGAATTACAGACCAGTACTTCAATGTCTTCACAACGTTTCGTTCAAATTTCCCTGAGGAGATCTTCAGTATACTTCCGGAATTAAACTGGAGTCGGGAGATGGTGGTGGTAGTGGAGGGAGGAGCGTAAGGAGGTTGTGGGTGGGGTAGGCTGCAGTGGGGTGGGGAGGAGGATGTGGGAGATAGATAGAAGGTCCCCTCTAATGGATTTCAACTTTCCTTTTTAAGTCCTTTCTGTTTATAGAAGGAACTGTTTAGGACGGGTCGCGGTGGGGCGAATTTAATAGCATGTCCATGGTGTCAAAGGCGGGCAGGTTAACCTCTAACAATTGAAGTAACAAGATAAAAATTACGTCATGTTTAGTTACGCAAACCTCGCTGCTGAACGTACATTTGGCGCGAAGCGCCGTATGTGCGTATGTATATATGTATTTGTGTGTGTGTGTGTGTGTGTGTGTGTGTGTGTGTGTGTGTGTGTGTGTGTGTGTGTGTGTGTGTGTGTGTGTGCTTATGTATGTAAACAAGAGAATGTCCGATATTTATGAACACACAAACTTGAAACTTGGCGAACTATTGTTTAAGTGGGTGGCTAAGAGAGCCTTAGATCATATTGTAATTGAATGTCTCACTGAAGACATAAACAACAGTTTATAGGAGTCGGTTGACCCAGATTAGAGTCCGTAATTTTTGTCATATTTACTTGAACTTTTACATATAGCTAGTTTGGAGAAAGATATTGGATGAGTTCGTTAGCCAGCTTTGTATCCTTTCAACTTCTTTAGTAAAATCTAATTCTTGTAAAAAAAGAATTGAAACACTAAAAAAAAAAAACCC
This sequence comes from Semisulcospira habei, assembly GCA_036245525.1. NCBI lineage: Eukaryota > Metazoa > Mollusca > Gastropoda > Semisulcospiridae > Semisulcospira > Semisulcospira habei. The sequence goes on from BTPG01000006.1 coordinate 40,323,079, forward strand.
AACACTTTACTTCTAGAGAAAATCAGACAGTGGCGGTGACGTAAAAGAGGCAACTCTGTCACCACGCAGACACTGACATAATACTCTAAATATGACGTCATTCTCTCTCTCTCTCTCTCTCTCTCTCTCTCTCTCTCTCTCTCTCTCTCTCTCTCTCTCTCACACACACACACACACGAATGCGCGCATTTCCAGGAGGAATAGATCCGCATGCGCCCTCCAGGCGCATTAGGATCTATGCCTCTTGGAGATGTTTGGAGCGCGCGCTCACGCACGCACACACACATCGACACGCTTTCAGAAGAGCATGCAGGTGACCCGTGTACTTAGTATATCATGTAGCTAGGTAAGGTCAACCTGCTTTCACACAAATTAATGCAAGACTGAAATTGTACCGTGAAGTTCTAGTTTTGTCACCATTTTCTCAAGCTTTTGAAGCAAAAGTGAAACTCATATCACGTAAAATATAAAATAACCTAAACACTAAAACTTATCTCATGATAAATTTCGTTTGACAAATCAATGACGCCTATGTCCTGCGCCCCTTATAGAACTCACTGACGCATTGATAGATCTGAGAGACTTTTTTTTTAAAATAGGAGATAATTCAACATCAAAATCAGGTCAAAGACAAAAGGTAGAGACCATTGACAGCGAGGACAGCTCACATATAGAGGGGACTTTGTGGGTTATGGTTCATCCCATCTTGTTTATTCTAACATTCAAAGTGCTAATATTTACAGTGCGTCAAGCCGCAGCCCGTCCGGTCGTAGCCCGAACACCTTATGCGTATTGGATGCCTTCTTCCCCATTAGGCAAAGGCCATCTGGCCGAATTCGACCGCAGTGGGCCCGTGCACTATTGTGAGCGGGCCCACTGCGGCCGACTTCGGTCCAATAACCATTTGCGTACTGGGTGACTTCTTCAACACCGTCACCAGCCTTGTCAGTTTCATTTGAGGATTTTGTTCAGAACCACATGAAGGAATCTGCACTCCTACACCTTTCCCCGCCCACGATGCGCGCAAACACAGACACACACACACACACACACACACACACACACACACACACACACACACACACACACACACACACACACACACACACACACATTTATTCCCACTCAGAGGCGGATCAGTTAGTTACCTCGGGGGGGGGGGGGGTTCAACTTTTTGTTTGGGACTTTCAACCTGACACAAAAGGCCTCCCCGACGCGAGACCTTCTTCCAGTGGCCGAAAAATTAAACAACCAGGGTGGTGGGGGTGGGGTGGGGGGAGGGAGTAGAGGAGTGGGGGGGGGGGGGGGAGTAAAAGAAGAAGGCGTGTGTGTGTCAACACTCTCGTTCACAATATCAAACAACGAGAAGGGAGGGGTGGGGGGGGGGTAGCGTGTGTGTGTGTGTGTGTGTGTGTGTGTGTGTGTGTGTTTGTGCGTGTGTGCGTGCGTGTGTGTGTGTGTGTGTGTGTGTGTGTGTGTGTGTGTGTGTGTGTAAACTCGCCAAGCATAATTAATAGGGAGGGAGGGGGGTCCAAACACCCCCAAAAGGGACGTTGTTTTAGCATTTTAAACAAGTTTGGGTCGGGGGGGGGAAGGGTGGAAGGGGGGTCCAAATCCCCTAGGATCCCTCCCCCCACCACCCCTGCCACTTCTCCCTGTCATTTTAATCGTCCATAAGTCGGTCACAACTTGAAACATGACGCTAAAAAAAAAAATGACATCGTCATAATATATGTCAGCAATATGTGTTTATTGTCCCATAAAGACGGCGTTTACTTTACAGCTCTCGGGCATAAAAATGAGAAAATGGCAGTAAAAAAAGATAGTAAAAAGATCCGTTACAAATGGCAGTAAAAAAAGGTAATACAAAGATCAGTTACAAAGTCGGTATCACAAATCGGGGTCAAGGGGTCGCTGCCTGACTCAAAAGGTGGGGGCCCCAGGGGACGAGTTGCGTTGGTGGTGCGGGTAGTGGGGAACACTTACAGCGCCTCCCCCGGGATCACCCTAGTCTAGGGCCTCTTGGCCTTCGTGAGGCACCCTCGTGTGTAATCCATCCGGACTAGCATAGCATCCTTCTATCCCAAGACCGCCCGTGCGTGGTTCCTGGCCACATCCTCTCCGAGGTGACCCCAAAAACCTGGCAGCACGAGCCCCCAGGCTAAACACGACGGATCTAGAGGAGAGAACCTAGGAAAATTAATCAACATTGTCCTGCTGCCTTGCAGGCCTGGCCGCTTGGCTGTGGAAAGGCTAAGGGAGGAAAACCCTGACTTCAAAGCCCCCGTGTCTCCGGGGAAGGTTTTTGAGCAAGAGACTAGGACAAGGACAGTCTGATATAAAACCTACGACCTGAGGACCTCGATGCCATCGTCCCAGCTTGCTAAGCCATGGCAGACAAACCAAGGGTTTAAAGGGTGGGGCCAGTACTGCGCACACTGCACTCCACCAAAAAGCTCCACCGCGCAGGCTTTAGGAAACGTCCACGGACCATGACACAGACCATTCCAAGTCCTGTAGCGACGGGCGAGGGGCGAAACGGCAGGTGAAAGATGTCACTGGAAGCTGCAGTCTCAAACCTGCATGCAGGCGGTTCAGGATATTGGTCGCCTGATGTTGACCTGGGGATGACAACGCCACTCGGCACACCCTGAACGACCAAGCAGCCTTCTCTAGGGACAGCACTGCTTGCTCCACACGGAGAGGGGCCTAGAAAAGGTGGCCTAACCAAAGCTCGTCCCCTCACAACCCCAGTTGGCTAGCCGCGGTCAACGGGCATCTTCTCCTGCGGTCAGAAAACAAGTAAAAACAACGGATCCACTGTAATGACTACCACGACCGGACTCAACGTAGCATGCTGGAACATTCGAACCATGCTTGACACAGCAGACAGCGGACGCCCTGAACGTCGCTCCGCCCTCATTGCCCATGAATTGCGGAGGTTAAACATCGACATCGCTGCGCTCAGCGAAGTACGCCTCCCGGACGAAGGCAGTTTCCAAGAACTTGGTGCTGGCTACACCCTCTACTGGTCAGGCAAGTCTGCATCAGAAAGACGGCTCTCAGGCGTGGGCTTCATGGTCAAGACCTCCATTGCGACTAAGCTGATAAACCTACCAACCGGTCACTCAGACCGCATCATGTCCATGCGCCTCCCACTGAGACACCAGCAACACGTCACCCTTCTCAGTGTGACTCCCCCAACCCTCCTGGCAGAGCCTGCAGAAAAGGACAAGTTCTACACTGACCTGCGCAGCCTCCTACAGAGCACCCCTGCAGACGACAAAGTCATCATCCTTGGCGACTTCAACGCCAGAGTGGGCCAAGACTCTGAAGCCTGGAAAGGAGTCCTCGGCAAGCATGGCGTCGGGAACTGCAATGACAATGGCCGCCTACTGTTGGAGTTCTGTGCAGAGCAGCAGCTTGTCATCACCAACACTACTTTCCAGCAAAAGGACAGTCGAAAGACCACCTTGATGCATCCTCGCTCCAAACACTGGCACCTTATCGACTATGTCCTAGTGCGTCAAAGGGACCGCAGTGATGTCCTCCTTACCAGAGTGATGCCCAGCGCAGAGTGCCACACTGACCACCGCCTTGTCCGCTGCAAACTCAGGCTCCACGTCAAGCCAAAACCCAAGAAAGGGGGGCCCCCTAAGAAAAAGCTTGATGTTGCCAGCCTTCAGCGTGACGACGTAAAAGCTGCCTTTCAGACAGAATTACAGCGCAGGCTCACAAACACAGCTGACCCAACAGACTCCTCCCCTGAAACACTCTGGGAACGGCTGAAAACTGCTATCGCATATTCCTCTGCAGAAGTCTTGGGTTTCGCTAGAAAGAGGAACAAAGACTGGTTTGACGAAAACGACGTAGAGATCCAGGAACTCCTAGCAACAACAAAAAAAATAATAAAAAGAACCGCCCATCAGGCCCACCTAGCCCAGCCTTCCTGCCCTGTGAAGAAGTCTGCCTTCCGCCTCGTCTGCAGCAGTCTCCAGCGCAAGCTCAGACATCTCCAGAACGAGTGGTGGACCAGGCTCGCACAGAGGACCAAGTTTTGTGCTGACAACGGTGACTACAGGGGCTTCTACGAAACACTGAAAGCACTGAAAGCAGTGTATGGCCCCAGGCACCTGATACAAAGTCCCCTGCGAAGTGCTGATGGACAGGCACTCCTCACAGATAATAACTCCATGTTGAACCGCTGGTCGGAATACTTTCAGGACCTCTTCAGCGCTGAGCGCACTGTTCAAGAAGCAGTCATTCTCCAAATCCCACACCTCCCAGCAAAGGTTGAATTGGACAAACCGCCCACTGCTGAAGAGACCCTCACAGCCATCCACCAGCTCAAAAGCGGCAAAGCAGCAGGCATTGACGAAATCCCACCAGAGATCTGGAAGCATGGAGGCCCAGCACTGCACAACAAGCTCCATGACCTCTTTCTCTGCTGCTGGGAGGAAGGAACACTACCAAAGGATCTCTGCGATGCAGTCGTCATCACCCTGTACAAGAACAAAGGAGAGAAGTCTGCCTGCTCCAACTACCGTGGAATTACCCTGCTGTCCATTGCCGGGAACATACTCGCAAGGTTGCTCCTGAATCGGCTGGTACCTGCCATTGCAGAAGACCACCTCCCAGAGGGCCAGTGTGGCTTCAGAGCCAACAGGAGCACCACCGACATGGTGTTTGTGCTGAGAAAGCTTCAGGAGAAGTGCCGCGAGCAGAACAAAGGGCTGTATGTAACGTTTGTCGACCTAACAAAAGCGTTCGATACTGTGAGCAGGCAAGGCATGTGGCAGATCCTGGAGCGACTTGGCTGTCCCCCAAAGTTCCTCAGCATGATCTTCCAGCTACACGAGGACCAGCAAGGCCATGTCAGACTCAACAATGACCTCTCAAAACCATTCCACATTCTCAACGGTGTGAAGCAGGGCTGTGTGCTGGCACCGACCCTCTTCACCATCTTTTTTAGCATGATGTTGAAGCAGGCCACAGTGGACCTCGACGATGACGATGCAGTGTACATCAGGTATCGTCTCGATGGCAGTGTGTTCAACCTCAGACGACTGCAGACCCACACCAAAACCCTAGACCAACTGATTCGTGAGCTGCTCTTTGCTGACGACGCTGCCCTCGTTGCACACACAGAGAGAGCCCTGCAGCGCATCATATCCTGCTTCGCAGACGCTGCCCAGCTTTTTGGACTCGAGGTCAGTCTGAAAAAGACAGAGGTTCTCCATCAGCCGGCACCCAAGGTACCTCCCCACATCACCATCGGCGAGTCTAAACTGAAGTCAGTGCACCAGTTTACCTACCTTGGCTGCATCATCACGTCATACGCCAAGCTGGACAGCAGGCTGGCAAAAGCAAACAGCGCTTTCGGGCGTCTATACAAGCGGGTGTGGCATAATCAACAGCTGAAAACAGGCACCAAGATCAGCGTGTACAGAGCTGTCGTCCTCACCACCCTGTTGTATGGTTCTGAGTCCTGGGCCCTCTACCGCAGCCAACTACGACTCCTCGAACGCTTCCACCAGCGCTGCCTGCGTGCAATCCTTGGCATTCACTGAAGTGACTATGTCACAAACGTCGAGGTCCTTGAACAGGCAGAAACTGTGAGCATCGAGGCTTTGCTGCTGCGGACACAGCTCCGCTGGGCTGGGCACGTCTCCAGGATGGAGGATCATCGCCTACCCAAGATCACCCTGTTCGGCGAGCTCGCCACTGGACACAGAGACAGAGGGGCACCAAAGAAGAGATACAAAGACTGTCTCAAGAAGTCACTTAGAGCCTGCCAAATCGACCACCACCAGTGGTCTTCACTTGCTGCGGACCGTGACACCTGGCGCTCCACCATTTACAAGGCAGCTGTCTCCTTTTAAGACTCGCGCAGAGCTGGCCTTAAAGACAAGCGGCTCAGGAGAAAAAAACAGAGATGCCGCAACTCAGAACCCTGGCCAGACCTCCCTCTGCAGCCACTGTGGTCGAACCTGCCTGTACCGGATTGGCCTCCGCAGTCACGAGCATGCCTGCAGACGTCGTGGACAACCCCTATAGAATCTTCGTTCGCGAAGTCAAGCCAAGAGAGATCACATAGACAAGCAGAGTTTACTGTTATGTAGTTTGACTGCACGTGATTAAATGTGTGTCTATGTGACTTGTTTCCCATCATTATCGCGTTACCTTTCATATGTAATATGTATTTATTGTCATCAACCCCTCCAATTGCAGGGGCTCATGAGAATCTGTGCCTCTTGTTTTAGAAACTGGTCCCCCATGCACCCTCAAACTGAGGGCAGGCAGGACTACGCTGTTTCCTTTCTTATTAATCTTATGCATGAGACATAATTATATCCTCATCAGCCCCCTGCAAGGGATTAATTGCCTTGCAAACACTGGCCCTCCATGAGCTATGTACTTCAAAGTGAGGAAAGACACGACTGGACATGACATCAGCCTATTACTTCTTTTCTCTAGTCTTCGCTCCACCTCCTTCCAAATCCGCTCCCCTGATCCACAATAAGTGCCTCCCCATTTTTTTTCTTATGATTTTTGTATTTAGTAGGGGGGGGGGGAGGGGAAGGGGGAGGGGGAAGGGGGAGGGGGCCTTGTATTTTTGTTCTGTCGGCGCCAAGCTAATCTGGCAGTGCCCTTGAATTATCATGGTCGATCCATCTCCTGCAACTGGTGCATAGTCATTAGGAGACGCCTCCAAAATTCAAGAAATGCGGCTGTCGGGCTGAATGAATTAAAGTACGTGCATAGACACATTTTGATAACTTACTCATAGCTACAGGGGTCGGTGTTGGGGCCTGTTCTTTTTACTTGGTATACACAGCCCTTGTCGCATGGCATTGAGCGTCACTTTGTTTCTTATCATTTATATGCCGATGATACAGAATTGTACAAACACTCCCTTCGTGAACATGTTTATCGGATGGTGCAGCCTATGGAGGCTTGTATTTGTGATGTTCACAAGTGGACCACACAGAGCAAGCTCCAGCTGAACAGTGACAAAACTGAGTCCCTCCGAATGACGTGCTCCTCTACGTGCAGTGCTGATCTTCCTGATTCAATGATGGTGGGCGAGAGCGCCATCTCCTTTTCTAGCTCGGCCCGTAACTTGGGTGTCAGTTTTTACAACAGGCTGACAATGAAGGAACAAGTGAAAAAAGTTTGCCAGCTTGCCTTCATTGAACTCAGAAGGATCAGCACTGTTCGACATCTGCTGACTGTTGAAGTTACCCAAACACTTGTTACCTCCCTTGTGCTGTCCCGAACAGACTATTGCAATTCTCTTTTGACCGGTGTTCCGCAAAATCTTCTTGACCAAATCCAGAAAGTCATGAACTGTGCTGCACGTCTGATTTTTCGTGCACCGAAACGTGAACACATTATGCCTCTACTAGCTGATTTGCACTGGCTGCCAGTTTCATACATAATTCAGTATAGAACTCTGTGTTATTTGTTTCAACGTCATCTCTGGTTCTGCCCCTCCTTACTTATCTGATCTTGTCCAGCTGTATACACCGTCCCGCTCACTACGCTCTGCTTCAGACACTCGTGTTTTCTGTATCCCTAGACGTAATAAGGTCACTCAAGCTCATCGTGCATTTTCGTATTTTGGTCCCATTACATGGACCGCTCTCCCAGCTGATGTGCATCACTCATCATATCTTTCCATTTTCAAATCCAAGCTTAAAACACACCTTTTCTCTGTTGCATATACGTAAAGACCATTTTGTCTGCCGGCTCATCATGTGTGTGTGTGTGTGTGTGTGTGTGTGTGTGTGTGTGTGTGTGTGTGTGTGTGTGTGTGTGTGTGTGTGTGTGTGTGTGCGTGCACAAAACCACTAATATGGGTGACTTTCTTTACCATCCTTCTGGAAAATGGGTGTGTAAAATTATGGGTGACCAAGTCAGGCACCCATTTTTTCTGAGGGTTGTTTCTGCATTATCTTTCATTCAAAAGTCAGAAAAAAATATAAAAATTGGATGTCCCATTTCTGCAGGTTTACCTAATGTTGTGTGTTTTAAACGCACTGGGCCAGTGTGTTACCACGGAAGCGAGCGTCGTTCGGCTGCGCAGAGTACACTGAGTTGTTTCCCCTTCTATTGTCTCTCGTCCCGCCAACCGTCGTTCCATCAGGTAAGATTGTTTTTATGCAATATTTCTTAGTTAAAAGCACGCCCAAGTGTACTTCTTCAGCGCAGTTATTTAACTGAGATGCTCCCAATCAGATACAATTGCACAGTAGCCTATATGGACCCCTTTGGCCGAGAAAACTGAGACGCCGTCTCCTACGACCCGCGTCTCAGTGCTGCTCAGTCAGTCTTGTAGTAACAGATAATAGAACCCCACGAATTTAACAAAAGCTTTCTTCTTCAACGAAAGGAATTCGTTCAATAACACATTACAAGGTCAATCTGTCACGCGATTGGGTTGCTTTTTTTTCTGACATGTGTGATTGTGATCGAAAAGTAACTTGACATGTATGCATGCGCTGTAAACAAGATGGCGCCAGATTTCATTGTGTATTTGAATCCTCGTACGCAAAACTACCTCGCGATTCGAAGAACAGACTTCCACGAATAGTTTTTTTTTCGGATTTTGCAACTGAAGTGTCGCATTTTACTGTATTACCAGTTATTGTTCGTAGGGGCAGGGGGTACTGCAGTAATTATGTATATATCTGATTCAAAATGTCAATGGTTTACATGGTTGTATTTGACATGTTTGCAGCAACACCGTTTTGGTCACACTCAGCACTTTCTGCACACACCCAGCGCCGGATGGCAGCAGGATGTCCAAACCCATCGGGATCTATGGAAGTGGACAAGCACGCCCCTTCCTGGCACTTGACCAAGGCCCATGGCAAAATTAGTCAGCTACAGCATGATGGCCCAGCGTCGTCTGTCGCAGAGGGTGCGTCAGGTAGGAGGGTGCATAGACGGCAGCGGAATGCCCCCAATTACAAACTGGTAAGTGATTCTATGATCATCTTTATTTTATTGGCTCGCGTGCGAAGCAAAAGTGAGTTTATGTTCTGGGCCACTGGTCGTCTGTCCGCCCGTCCGCGTCCATGGTAAACGTTAACAGTGGCATTTTCTCGGAGACTTTTCAAGCCACATTCTTCAAGCTTGGCCCAAGGAAACTTTGTGGCAAGACCTTTGTAAACATACCAATTTGAGTGACCTCTCTCAAAGGGTCACGCGGGGTTGACAGATGTGTGAAAACTGCTTACATTTTCATAAAACATGGATTTTGCTGCTGCGAAAGCCAGCCCTCGTCACCAAGGTCACACATATGTAAATCGGTCATACACGGGATTACTCTTATATTCTTGTGCAAGGCCCCTTAAACCAAAATTGGGCTGCTTTTGTACTAATGCAGCTTTCTTTTTTTTTTCTTTCCTTTTCCAGTTGGCAAATGGAGCCTGGGATGAGACTGAGAGTGCAAGCGCATCGCAATACAAGGACAGTGATGACGAGGAGTTTGTTCCTGGCTCGAGCTCACAGGATTCAGACGGTGTGTCGCCATCAATCTCTGGGGTCTCTGACACAGACAGTATTGTATTGAATATGTTAGATTTCAAAGTGGCTGTTTCAGGGTGGGCAGGTGTCAGTGAAGCAAGTACCAGCAAGGTGCAGTCTGCGTTAGGGGATGAATTAGGGGATGGCAATGACAATGTGGAAAGGCAGAAGGAACATGATGTTGGGGGTGGGGAAAGAGCGCTTACCAAAGAAACGGGTGTGCACGTGTCGCAGAGAGGGAAAGGAAAGTACAAATGTGACAAGAAACATGCATGCAAATTTTGTGGCAAGCTTGTTTTGAAAATGCAGATGAGGCAGACGTTGCTAAAATTTTGATGATAAAAAAAGGGACTAAGCAGAGACGTCAAGCATGGATCAGAATACAAGATGAGGGTGATTACATGCATAATGTTGCAGTTCTTGAAAAAAAATCAGGATGTTTGATTCCTAAGTATCGCACCAAAACTAGTGAGGTAGACGACCTTCTCGCCTGTAGCCATTGCAAAGGGCTCTAAGAAAAAAAAAGCTGATCTCTGTACACTCAAAACGTTGCTGTCAGAAACAAGGAGGGTTTCAGTTCGCTAAGCGAGGTGAGGCTGCTCAACGTGGGAGGCTAATGCTTCCAATACCTTTAGACGTTGACTTTTCCTTCTATCATAAGGTTTTAGCCAGACAGAGAGATGATGAGATAAGCCGTCTCATCAGAACTGACCCCTTGCTTCTGGAGTATGGAAAGAGATTATTTGACCGCAGGGACATTGAAGAACACACGGCTGGGCAAATCAGATCCAGGATGCGGGAGTTAGGGAGACTATTAAAGATTCTTAGAGTGAGGTCAGAAATGAAAATCGCAAGTTTAAATGCTGTGGTCAATTCAGCTAGCTTTGATCATGGTGTACTGGCTGTAAAAGAGCTAGCAGAATTTGATGAGGACACACATCAGTTAAAAAAAGGCAATCTTGCAATGCGCATAGGCCATGCTTTGAAGAAATGTTCACAGATCAAACAGTCGCTGGCATCCAAACAGCTTGGGCATGGTTCAGATGACAGGTGGCGACAGGAGCTCTCTGAGGTGCAGCGCTTTGACTCTGTCTTCACCGGGGACTGGTACGATTGTGTGTCAGCTACAGCAGCCCAGTCGGTCGGGAAAATGACCATGAACAAACCCAAGCTGATCCCATCATGTGAAGATGTGAGGAAGGTCCAACAGCTTCTTGAGACAAGGATGGTTTCGGAAGATTATCTGACAGTGGTTAAAGCAACTCTTTGCGCTGTATCACTTTTCAACCGAAAACGAGGGGGAGAAGTTCAGAGAATGAAGGTATCAGACTTCCAGAATGCTAAGATTGGATCGATCACCAATCAAGATATCTTGAAAGGTCTCACAGAGGTTGAGAAGAAAATGGTGAATCATTTTCAGCGAGTGGAAATCAGGGGCAAGATTAATAGGAGTGTTCCCATTTTGCTGACGAAGAAGATGATGACAACTGTGGAAAGAATCCTTCAAATGAGGCAATCAGTGCCAGCTCTCACCGGTTCCCAGGGGTGTAGGGGGCTCTGGATAGAGGTAGTACCTTTGCTGTTCGGCAGCTGCGTCCTACATAGGACGGACGGGCATCACTGGTCCTCATCCATCTCCTTAATCTCTCACGTGCTGGCTCCAAGCGCCACACCCTGGCAAACCACCTCAACTGGTGGGCTAAACCACGTGAGGGGGTGGTGTTCACATTGCACCACTAGGCGGATGAGCTGTTTCTGACAGCCAACGGCTAGAGGACGGAGGAGATCAGGTTGGATCCAACGGCCAAATGTGGGGGAGTAAACCCTTCAAATCGGGAGTGGAGCCCCGAAGGCAGACAGCTGCCTGTATTCACGCATTGTTCTGGCAGCTCCTGCAGCCAAACTGATGCCAAACGTACTGCTTTGCATTCCTTTGGATACATCAGCGAGGCCGAGAGGGGGATCTTGACGACTGGGCATCCCAGGATCTCCACACACTTCGCCCAGGCTTGCGCACTGGAGAGGTCACTCCAGTGACTGACCCAGCAAGCGCATACTCCATTGTCTTCCGAGGCAGGATGCCGAACACTCACCGGTTCCCAGTACATCTTTGCCACACCTTCTGGTCAGATGCCTTACAGAGGCCATGATGTTCTGAAGGAACATGCGCTACAAGCACAAGTGTCAAACCCAGCCATGTTCACATTTACTCAGTTACGGAAGCAGGTTGCAACTTTGGCTCAGTCAATGGCCATCTCAGAGTTAGACCAGGATCAGCTGGCAGATTTCCTTGGTCATGATATTCGGATACATCGCCATATCTACCGCCAACCTCAAGACGTCCTTCAAAAGGCAAAAGTGGCAAAGATTCTTCTGTCAGTTAACAATGGGATGACAGATTTTGAGAGTTGCATTAGAGCTGAACTGGGCAATGATGAAGAGATTGACTTTGACAATAAAAACACATCAGAAACTCGCAGAGAGGTCTCTGGGGAAACAGCACCTGTGAATGAAGCAAATAGTAAGTCAACAACACAGGAATCAATGAGCATGACCGAGAAAAGACGTCAAGAGCCTGATGACAAACTAGATAGTTTTGATGATGACAGTTCTGCGTTGGCTCCTGTTCAAAAGAAAGCTAGATTTACAAGGAAACCATGGGGGAAAGCTGAAGAGAAAGCTGTTGAAACTCGTTTCAAGACACACCTCGTCGTGAACAAGCTTCCTGGAAAGGCTGAGATACAGCAGGCAATTGTAGAAGAGCCTGCACTTAGACATAGGCGCTGGACAAACATTAAGGATTACATCCGCAACAGACTGAAAAAGTTACAAAAGAAATTAATTGAGATTCTCAGACACTCGCGTCATTTTCGTTTTCATACAGATTTATTACAAGAGTGTTCATTATTATTGGGTTGGTTTCAGCGTGTCTACCTTGTTTTTGTCAATGTAACTGCAAATGGAATGACGCTTGTGGACGAGAGACAATAATAAGGGGCACGAAAACCATTGTCAACATAAAGATTTATTACAAGAGTGCTGTTATGGGGTTGGTGCGCCTGCATCATTTTGTATACTGTATATAACATGTAAAACTTTGAAAATGGACCTGCTGATGGAACGGCGGTTGGGGACGAGAGACAATAATAAGGAGTAAGAAAACCATTGTCAACATAAAGATTATTACAAGAGTGCTACTATGGGGTTGGTGGGCCTGCATCATTTTGTATACTGTATATAACATGTAAAACTTTGTAAATGGAACTGCTGATGGAACGGGGGTTGGGGACGAGAGACAATAATAAGGACTAAGAAAACCATTGTCAACATAAAGATTTATTACAAGAGTGCTACTATGGGGTTGGTGCGCCTGCATCATTTTGTATACTGTATATAACATGTAAAACTTTGAAAATGGAACTGCTGATGGAACGGGGGTTGGGGACGAGAGACAATAATGAGTAAGAAAACCATTGTCGACATAAAGATTTATTACAAGAGTGCTACTATGGGGTTGGTGCGCCTGCATCATTTTTGTATACTGTATATAACATGTAAAACTTTGAAAATGGAATTGCTGATGAAACGGCGGTTGGGGAGGAAAGACAATAATAAGACAAAAGGAAACAAACAATGTCAACATAAAGACTTATTACAAGAACGTTATTATTCGGTTGTTTTCAGCGTGTATAGCTCTGTTTTTATCTGATGTACACCTGTATCATTTTGTATGCTGTGTAACATTAAAAGAAGTACCCAACGGAGAAAGAAACACGCTTACAAAAGACGGGTACAACACAATTTATTAATATTTCGGGTAAATACCCTTTGTCAAAATAGACAAACAGAGAGATTAGCCGCTACTTATCTTCATTGGAAGAAGGAATGTGCAGCACATTCCTTCTGTGAACAAAGATAAGTAGCAACTGATCTCTCTGTTTGTTTGTTTGTCTGTTTTGACAAGGCGGATTTACCCGAAATCTTACTGAATTGTGTTGTAACCGTCTTTTCTAAGCTTGTTTCTTTCTCCGTTGGTCACTTATTTTCTTTGCATTTTACATGATTGGCAGTCACCTTTTGGGTCTGAATAATTTGTTTGTTTGTTTGTTGTTGTTGTTTTGTTGTGTTTTTTTGTGTGTTTTTTTTTGTTTTTTTTTTTTTTTTTTTTTGGGGGGGGGGGACGGGAGTGGGAGGGTGGTGGTGGTGTATCTCTCTTGATTTTGGATGTGTGTTGCTAAATGATCTTAAGTTTATTTAGCGTATTAGACTGGCTGGCGACATAATTCAATATTCTGTTCATTATTTTATTTCATTTCTTTCCCCTTCATTATCAGTGCTGGCACGTCCGGACGTTCAGCAATGTACAACCAATCGGGACGAAAGACAATAATAAGATAAGAAAACCATTGTCAACATGATATTGTCAACATTGTAAACATTTATTAGAAGAGTGTTATTTTTTCAGTGTGTATAGCTTGTTTTTATCTGATGTACGCCTGGATCATTTTGGAAATGTCTGTAACTTTTTTTTTTTGGTTACTATAAAGTACACTTTGCATACTGTGCATTGTTTCTAAAGTCACAGGAAGCATAAACCTTAGCTGAGTTGGTATACCTCGCCCTCTACCTAGGTTAAACGCACCAACGGTGCCACTGTTGCTATTTTCGCACCAGACCGGTCACTCGGACCGGTCATGTGAACCAGAACTGCGCGCGCAGGTTGGCTTGTGCACTTGTAGTGTGGTCTCGTACGTTCACGCAGAAGATTGTGATCGCAGTCAACAAAAAAAAAAAAGGTTCGTTTGCGGTTTTAACTTGTAGCCTTTTATCTCCCCGAACACGCCAGTTTTGTGTTGAGATGGCGGAGGCTTGAGTCATGCCCAACACCACTGAATCAAGTCTATTGTACATGTAGTGCGCTCATTTCTCGAACTTCAACTTTGACGGTGCTTTCTGCCGCAAACGACGCAGATGTCGCAAAAATCACCTCCCTTGAGGATTTAAAAAAGCTATTTTTAAAAATCTGCCAAATCGCGTAATGTTTCGTGGTGCTAGCATAAGGATGGATGCATAATTGCTGGATTGCATATATGGGAAAGGGTTTATTCTTTATTCATGCTATTTTGCAGCAGTCAAACAAAGCTCACGTGATTCTTTCTCGGAGGTTGCCCATTACAGGTGCAGAAAGCACACGCTCTAAACCGATCGGGTGCACCAGACCAGTCCGAGCGACCGGTCTGCTGCCAATATAGCAACATTGGCACCACTGGTGCATTTAACATAGGCACTGGACGAGGTATACCAACTCGGCTAAACTTTATTGTCGCACTTGCTAGAACTCAGTATTATATTTCTCTCTCCATTTTATGAATAGAGGCACATAAGTCGCGGTAACCCTTTACGCGCCGAACTTGGGCAAGAACTAGTTTTCCTCATCACAAAGTTGGCAGAAAAAGGTTTGACTGCTCTTCATTGTTTGATTTGAAGTGTTTACAAACAATTACTGTGTTTTTATATGCATGCACCTTTGATGTGATTAATAAAGGCTGAAGTTTCAAGTGATTGATTTCCTATGTTGTCAGTTAATTAATTAATGTCAGTGTTCTGTTTTGTCATTTTAACTCATTCTGCCCCAAGACCGGAATCCCCAAATGTTGAAGTCGTCTTCTGAAAACTGCGTTGCAGGGCAGGACACAGATCGACCACGATAGTTCAAGGGTGATGCCAGAATAGCTTGGCGGCCATAGGCGCCACTCTATTCTGGCATCAGCCTTGAACTATCATGGTCGATCTTTATTTTGCTCTGGTGTGTCTGGGTAGAATAAGTTAAGTGTTAGTTTCTTCGTCTGGGTCTTTTTCTGTCTTTCATATTTTTCCACACTTTTTAACCTGCATCATACTGAGGCTAAAAGCTTCAAATTTGTACACTGCCATATATGCAAGCTACATTACAGAACTTACAGATGAGGACATAGACCAATGGCATTATTAGTTCAAGGGTGGTGCCACAATAGCTTGGCGCCTAGAGGCGCCAAGCTATTCTGCCACTACCCTTTGGACTATTTTAGTCACACTTGTTGCACACACTGGTGTATTCCGAATAATAAGGGTTAATATTCAAAATGCTCTGTTGCTGTTTGTCTCAAACTGCAGAGTACATTTTTTTTTTAAGTCGTTAACTTTCCAGAATTCTCACATAAATGCCATGATAAACTGTTTTGCTTCAGAAGGACAAAACGTAGCAATGTTTAAAAGATTTCCTCTGTAAAAATCATAATCGAAAGGTTACAGGCCAGTGTTCATTCAATTTTGCACCATACAATGTTAAGAATGTTAATGCATACATACACATTAAGTTGAAAAAAAAATGAATGTGAAAAAAAAAGTATTCCATGCACTTGACATTATTACAGACGCCTAATGTTGTGAAACACCCATTTTGACTGTAATGCCAGTTTTTGTGTGAGAGACACCCACCCACTTTATTGGTAGAAACCCATTTTTTTCTGCATCTAGTGGCTCTGTTTCTAGAAAAAGTCTATTTTATTTTAAGTTATAGAGCTTAGTTATAAGGTGAGTTCTAAACATTCGCATCAATTCCAGAGCCCTAGAATAAATAGAAATATGGGAACCCATTTTCACATGAAATGGTAGGTAACCCACTGTGAGGCTTTTGTGCGCCTGTGTGTGTGTGTGTGTGTGTGTGTGTGTGTGTGTGTGTGTGTGTGTGTGTGTGTGTGTGTGTGTGCGCGTGAGTTTTCTGCTCCTTGTAAATCAATGTATTTTTGCTGTTGTATGTGCTTGTTTTTGTATTTTGCTTTGTGTTTCATTACTGTGATTGTAAAGCACCTAGAGCACCTTGGTGATTAGGCGCCATACAAATTACCTTTATTATTATTATTATTATTATTATTATTATTATTAGCTACAAACAAAAGCAGTATCATCGTTCTGCAGACACGGAATCGTGGTATGAAATCTTATTGTAATCTTCAGTCATGTTGGACACGTATAGAGATCTGTATACGTGTCCAACAGGCCTGAAGATTACCATAGATGAATAAGATATCGTTTCACGAATCAGTCTCTGCTTGTGTAGAACAATGATACTACTTTTGCTTGTAGCAAGAGCTCCACTGAGCAATGTGACTGCTGGGCCTGGAGGATGCATGTTCAGAAGAAAATCCCGTAAAAGAAAGAAGCACGCTAAGAGAGCGCAATTATCAGACATGTAGGCAGGTCAGTCCCTATAAAACAATGAGTAAAGCTGTGCCGGAGAGCGATATTTAGCTATTTTGCATCAAGAGCTGCTCTCAACATAATAGCGCGCATAACAAAAATAAAAACATGGGCGAATAAAGCATCCTCCGGACTACAGTTCTGTGGTGTTTGTTTTGTTGTGGAAAGAATGATGTATTTGTAGCACCGCCGAATGTGGAGCATGGGTACGCGTCCAAAACAAACTTGGTCAGCTGTCCGTGAGCGCCATGTACAGAGCCGCGCTACAGTGGTGTTAGAAAAACCGCTTGCGCAAATCAAAGTTAGAACGCACAGCGATACATTTGGTATCGATGAAAAAATCTTTTCCTGCCCTTTTTCACGGTGCCTGGCGCATGTTTCAATTCGAGAGAAAACTGCATTAGATTTTGATGTGAAATATTAAATTTTTAGGAATCTCATGAGATATATTGTCTGGGAATGCTCGCGCGCACATGCGCCAGCTATTATTGAAAAGCTCATTCAAAAACTTTTCGATCGATATATCATCTGACCGGGACGATCAAATCTTAGATTTGCGCAGTGGCTTTGAAATTGACACCCCAACGCGCAAACACGCCTTCACAATGGTGCCCGCGATAGAAGCTTCTTTCGTCAACGATGACGCAAAATTTGCTTGTGACTTGCAGAAAACATTGCGCAAGTACACAACTGTTTATGATTAATGATAGGCACAGAAATTGTCAGCATAATAAACTAAAACTGCTTGATATAATTGATTATTTGGACCCGCAGTTTAATTTTTACTGTGTGTAGTCGATTTCCAACCTAAACTTCACGCCCTTCTTGTGATGTATAATTTCCTTTGACCTAAATTACATCCTACTGAAATGCACGCCATATTTAATGCAATACTTCAGTGTTTCACTTTAATTTTTCTGTTCGATGGTTTCTTTGAAATAACCGTTTTAGTCTTAGTTTTAGCATGGGGAGTGACGGGCAGGGAGGAGGAACATTTCAACTCAGTCGACCACCGACGACTGACAGACAAGACAACAACCATATTGACTGAGTGACAACACTCATCCATTGCGAGAGGAGTTTGACAGCAAACGGCTTGACAGGAATGATAGACTGAGTGGTAGACTGCCCATAATGCGTACCAAAAGGTACAGAAAATCTTTCATCCCCAGGGATGTCAACCTATACAATGACTCTCTTACTAGAGACACGTAAGTTGACGTGCACGGATGTATGTGTGTGTCTTTTATTGTTATTATTATGTATATTTATAAACTTTTAATTTTCTTAAAGTCCTTCGTTTTCCTTGTTAATTTGATGGAGCGGACAGTGTAATTTCCCGATTTTTGTTTGATTAATAAAGTTATCTTGTATCTTGAAGTCCACAACAAGAACGACAACTCTTTGCCACCTGGCAGACGAATTTTTCTGCAACAATGTTTTATGTGTTGTATGTTTTTTTCTCCCCTAGTCGTTGTACTTAAAAATAAGGAAAACGATACGAACACACATATTATTATTTTCATTATTACATGTATTATCATCATTATTATTATTATATTATTATTATTATTATTATTATTATTATTATTACATTGTATGAATATTATTATTATTATATTTTATCTTTGAAGTTTTATCATTTTTGTCAATTACGTATCTATCTATCTATCTATATCCCGTAGTCTTGCCGACCGTTGGGGCACCACTGATGACTTGACAACCAGCTCCCTCCATTCCTCTCTGTTCTCTGCCATTCTCATCGTATAGCCCAGCTTCAGTCCTGTCCACTCTGGGATATTGTCCTCCCATCTTTTCCTCTGTCTTCCTCTCCTTCGTCCTCCTTGCACAGTGCCTTGCAGGATTGTTTCGGCAAGCCCTGCTGAACGCGTGACATGCCCATACCACTTCAGTTTGCGTTTTCTCACAATGGCTAATAAGTCTTCATAGGGCCCGATTGCTTGCCTGATTCTGCTTCCCACTTCCTCGTTTGTGATGTGATTTCTGTATGAAATGCCAAGCAGCCTTCGAAAACATCTCATTTCAGTGGCTTGTATCCTCCTTTCAAAGTCTGCTGTGAAGGTCCATGACTCGCAGGCACACAAGAACACTGAGATGACTAAGGAGCGCATCAGTCTGATCTTGGAGCAGAGTGTGATGTTTCTGTCCTTCCATATGGTGCTGTTGTTGTCTGCGCAATCCTGGACAGTATTTCTGGTTTTGATCCCTCATCTGTCACAATGGCTCCTAAGTATTTGAATTTCTTAACTGTTTCCATTTTTTGGCCTCCCACCATGATACATGATTTCAGTGCCAATGCCACTGGCGTTATTGGTCATCAGTTTGGTCTTCTCTGCACTGATTTCCATTCCATATGCAATGGCTGTACTATCCAGCTTTTCCACCAGCTGAGCTAGCTCCTTCTCTTTTCCTGCAAGGCCATCAATGTCGTCCGCAAAGCGCAAGTTCGTGATTGTTCTGCCTCCAAAACTGACAGTTCCTTCATGATCTTTCAGAGCGTCCGTCATGATTTTTTCCAGGAAGATGTTGAAAAGAGTAGGTGAGAGCAAGCAGCCTTGTCTGACTCCAACTGTAGTCCTAAACCAGTTTCCTATTTTGCCATTGAAGCAGACTGCGCTAGTGGCCTTGATGTAAAGGTTTGCTATGACTTTGATCAGGTTGGCATTGATGTTGTATAGCTTCATGGTGGACCAAAGGACTGCATGCCACACCCTGTCAAACGCTTTCTTAAAATCCACAAAGACATGATAAAGGTCCTGCTGGTGCTGGAGGTATCTCTCACATAGAACTCTCAGGTTGAAGATCTGCTCAGTTGTGCCGCGCCCTGGTCTGAAGCCTGCCTGTTCCTCAGCTATGATTTCCTCTGCCTGTGGCTTCAGCCTGTTCAGTAGGATCTTTAACATGACTTTGCTTGGGTGGGATATAAGACTGATCGTGCGATAGTTCTGGCATTGATGTAAGTTGCCTTTTTTGGGGAGAGTTATTATAAGTGATTGGGTCCATGGTGTGGGCCAATCCCCTATCTGCCAGATCTTATTGCAGATTGTTAGTAAGGCGCTTATCGTGTCTTCTCCCCCTTCTTGGACTAGCTCTGCAGGGATGTTGTCTGCTCCTGCTGCCTTCCCTTTTTTCAGCGACTTCACTGCACCCTCTACCTCTTCTCGGAGGATGGGATAGTTGCCATTGTTGGTCACGGGTGGGTTGACAAGTATGCCTGGGTCCCCTGCAGCCAAGACAAGAAGCTTTCCAGGAGCAGACATTGGAAGCGACCATGACTTAGTGATGATGACTTTTCGACTCCGCCTAAAGAAGGTCAACAAGCAGGGTCCCACCAGAATCAAGTTTGACCTCGAAAAGCTGAAAGACCCAGAGGTAGCGGAAGCCTTTCAGGCAAAGATAGGAGGAAAATTCGCACCACTGCTATTTCTAGGTGCAGAAGACACAGACGTGGACACACTGATTGACACATTTAACACTGTTGTAACCCAAACAGCCAGTGAGATCCTTTGCAAACACCGACAAGCAAAGAAACCTTGGGTTACAGCTGACATCTTTGTTCTATGTGACAAGCGTCGAGAATTAAAGAAAAAGAAATCAGAGGTAGAAGGAGCTAAACAATACAGGGAAATTAACCAGGATATCAAGAAAAGCATGAAAAAGGCAAAGAATAAGTGGATTGAAGATCAGTGTAAACACGTAGAAGAAAATCTGAACAAAAATAATAGCAAAAATGCATACCAGCTGGTGAAAGACCTGACCAGTGTAAAACAAAGACACTCCTCAATCATTCAAGATAGTGAAGGGTACTGTCTTACGGAAGACCAAGACATACTGAAGAGATGGTCAGAGTACTGCTCAGATTTGTACAACCACCGAGTCAGTTACTTACTATAGACAAAAGAAAATCACATTGAACAACAAATAGTTGCGGTTGCTTTAATTTTATTTAGACAAACGCTTCAAGATGCTGTCAGACAGAATTCAGCGGGGGAAACAAAGAAGATCAACCAAAACCTCTCCCATCTCAATCAACAACAAAATTTTCTTACAGCTGAATATATGACACGACGACGGCAAACAACACCAAACATTTAACTCTGACTTTTGATTTGACTGATTTTACTTGCTACTCTGCAGGTTTGCCTGCCTATCCAGCAGTTTCTAAGACAAAGACGCGTATCCGTAAAAATGAAAAGAAAAAAAAAACTTGAATAAGGACATGAATATCTTGACCAAGAAATGAGTGCTATTGTCCCAGACCACCTTTTTTTTCCCCCAGTCCACTCTTCACTATCTTCTCAATTGACCAGCATCTCAGTCAAGCAACGACTGCGTCTTTTTCTTCTTTTGCAGTCATAGCAGATTCATGTCTGAACGACTGAAGCTAGCATCCATAAAGTGTAAAGGTGTGCCCTTCAGTCAGCAGTGAGCAGGAACAATGGGTGGAACATTTTTGCCCTTTCTTGCTTTTGCTGACGTAAGAAAACCCCAGAAAATATTTATGGGGCTGAAAAAAAAGGACCTACACTGAATTCAGAATCTTTACCCCCCCCCCCCCCCCGCCCCCCTTTCCTTCCTCCACCCGTCCCCCAAAGGTCAGCACCTCTGCAAGGGACGTAAGCCTCTGTCTCCACTCCCCCCCCCCCCCCCCCACGTAACGAACAGCATCTCTCTGAAGGACGTGATGCCTATCTTCACACCCCCACCACCCCACCCCCGTTAACTCATTCGAGACGTGCTGCCTCCGGATACGCGGCTTATGCCGCGTATCCGGAGGCGGCACGTCTCGAATGAGTCAACAGTATTTCATTCAGAAAAGCAATTCTTGATTACAATGTGTATTTTTAAAATCTATTTTCTAATCCCTGTGATTTTGACCTTTGAAATTTACATGTGTATAAAGGTCTTACCATACAATTATATCTTTTGCCCAAGTTTGAAGAGATTGGATTGAATAGTTTTCGAGTAAATGCCATCTTTAAAGTTTACGGTGGACGAAAGACGGACGGACGGACGACCAA
This sequence comes from Semisulcospira habei, assembly GCA_036245525.1. Classification (NCBI taxonomy): domain Eukaryota; kingdom Metazoa; phylum Mollusca; class Gastropoda; family Semisulcospiridae; genus Semisulcospira; species Semisulcospira habei. Next base: position 40,344,894 of record BTPG01000006.1, read on the forward strand.
TGGCCCGTTATATAGATTGACGTTCCGCACGTGAACCTAAAACTAATAAGTATCAACTCAGCTTTTGCTAATGACTATTTCGCACACTAAGGGCTACCAAATAGAGTGGTTACAAAGATATCGCACAAACAAAAACGGAAGCATTGAAAACAAATATGGCTGCCAGGACCTTTACACTCAGGATGTCAGATAATTTTCCTTTGCACAACTTTTTTCGGGGTGTCTTTACTGTAACAACAATTTAAATAAAATGAGCCGTCCTTTTTGTGATATTACCGTTAATGTACAAATCCTTATATCTCTACTGTGACCTTGACCTTGACGCTAGGACCTCAGGTTTGGTACAAGACACATCTTCTAATCTAATACTGACCAGATATGAAAATTTAAACAATTCTGTTAGTTGCTTTGGGATAAAATCGCCTGCACGGCAAAACCCAGACAGACACCCAGCTACAGTGACACATAGGATGACTCCAGTATACCCGCTCTCAGGAACGGGAGAGGGGGAAGAAGAGGTATCTTAACATGGAAAACTAGGCAGATAACCACTTTGCTTTTTCCATATCCAACAGACGTCCTGCAACTGGTAAATTTGAAAAATGATGGGAATGCATTCACAATTCCATGTTTGAGATATAGCGGTAGAATGCAAGACATTATGTCATTTTGTTGTGTTCATATCTGAAATATACTTAGTTTAGTGTGAAATTATCACACAGAAGAAAATTTGTCGTGCTTTTGTGCACATATTAGTGCCTGATTCATGTACCTACGATGAAAATTACCCAAGATATAACGTTTTTAGTGAAGGGTGTATAAGCCATGTAAACCCTCATTATGACACATGTCCCAACTGCATTTTGGTCATTTTTGGGTGCTGTAATTGCAAACGTATCAATTTGTAGGACCAGAAACAAATTTAGGGCAATCTACATGTTACTTTGATTCGTGACAGTAAAAACCACACGATTCTACCTTCCCGTTATGATTGTATGTGTCTAAACATAGCACGTTCTTGAAAACGCAAAAAATAGATTCCATTTTAGGTCATATTCAAATACACATATCTCGGAAGCCAATCAACATAAAGTTCTGTTTTTGTGCATTTGCAATTCTTTTAACGTGTACTTCCGAGTGGTGCATTTGTTTGGTGGCAGTTTTTAGGAATAAAAATTGAGTGGGCCTACCTAATACATGTGTTTTGTATCATCCTTTCAAAGTTTTTTTTTTCTTTGTTGGCATTTTCTTAACTGTTGTGACGTTCCTCTGAAGCGTCTTTCTTTCTTTCTAATAATAATAATAATACCGTTATTATATAGGCGCTTTTTCTCAAGTTTTGGGCGAATCGCGTATCGACTCAAAGCGCCGCGAACTGAAACCCAACACGCACACTCACGTAACAGACACGGATTTACGTCATTTAAGACAAACACAGTACAAGACAGACGAAGGGCCAGTTCAGCTACTGAAGTTACAGAGATTTTTGATCGCTTGTATTTGAAATTTGTAAAGTGGCCTGAAACTGGTACCAAAGTGTGGGGGGTGGGGTGGGGTGGGGTGGGGTGGGTGGTTGGTTGGTTGGTTAGTTCGGGTTTAACGTCCACAGCACCGAGGTGATCATGGACGGCCCTGACGGGCGGGTTATGGGGAACGGGGAAATCTATTGTCTATGGGGTACGACCTGAACACTGATCAACTCAGGCGCACTCCAGCTGTGCCACTTTGATTTACCAGGACCTTTCAACGGACATGCTATTGAACAAATCCGTTTTTCATCCTGGATTGTGAGTCCAGCTACCGGGGCCGGGACGGGATTCGAACCCACGACCCGGCGATTCCCTTCGCTCTCCTGCTCCGACGTTTAACCGCCTGAGCTATTTCGGACTCTGGGGTGGGTGGGTGGGTTCTTTGTATTTTGTATTAGCATTCACGTTTCTGGTCTGGATTTGGTATGATCTACATACACAACATAGGCAGACGAGAGAAGAGGTATGGTCCGCGTCAAGAGGAGAAGATGACCAAAGAATACATGGCCAGTAAGCAAAGACCCTTGGACTGACGTCGGCACGGCTGTGCGCGGGCCCACTACGGCCAACGTCGACCCGAGAATCTTTTGCTTCCTGGCTACCGTGCACAGAAAAAACTACGGCTTTGACGCTGTTGGGAGCGTGTGGCGTGGAAGGATGAACGCGGTGAATGGTTGTGGGTACAGGGTTGGTTCCAGCCGAGGAAATCCTAAATACCACCCAACACCATCCAAGGGCGAGAGAAATAAAACCATATGAGGGTTGCAAGGGCTCTTGTAGTTCTAGGTTGGTATGCGGGTGATTCCATCCCTTCATTTGCCGAGTAAACCGTAACAGCACCCAACTCTACCCATGCGCGACATGCATGGACAGAAGCTCATGAGCCCTGCAAGTGCAGGCTTTCATGAAGTTCTAGATCTCTTGATTGACCAGTTTTATATCCGTGACCCTGCAGAGTTGTTTTTGCTGTTGGGGGGGGGGGGGGGGGCGTTAAAGTGACGTTGATTCAGAATCACAACTTGGGGCCATCGGCAGTTATAGGGTTACCCATTAACTACCAGCGGACGCAAATTGTGTTTTTTAAAGACCAGGGAATTCCATGTCACCGTCAAAGGAACATGGATACAAAGCGGATTCGACAAGAGGCATAGATCCTCATGAGCCCCCGCAACTGCGGGGGCTCATGAGGATCTATGCTTCTTGCAGTCTTGTAGTGTTTTCTCGGCACCCAAGGGTTAATTGCGTCGTAAGCGCGCTTTAGTGTGGTCGCAAAGACGATCCCCGCCTGATCGATTGAACCAAAAATGGACCGCGATGACCATGGGGAATGGGAGCAATAGATCCTCATGAGCCACAGATGAGATCGACGTCGCCAAAATGTTTCTAGAAGACATCCATACGAACCTCAGATATGATCCAGGTCGCCAACAGGATTCTAGATACTCAGGAGCCTCTACATAAACAGCACGTACGCCGTTTATCGAACAATAACGATAGTCCCATCCCGACTCGGTATTATATTTGTGGCTATTCACTAGTTCAAAGACTAGTTGCGTAGGAAGATTTTCAGAGAAGGTATGACAAAAATCCCCCCTCACCCCCCCCCCCCCCCTTTGTCCTGTTCGTCTGTGACGAAATATTCCGTTGCAGAAAAGTAACACTCTCTAATGTGCGAGTTCCTAAAACAGTACAAATCAGCTAAAAAATAAACAACAACAACAACAACAAGAATGTGAAGGGGGGGGGGGGGGCGGGGGAAGAAGATATATGCCACATGGACATATGTGCGATTTCAAGATAACATAGACATCCTGTTCTCTCACTGGCACTGCTCACATTTGTGTTCTCCAGGCAGGGAAGGGTCATGCACATTCGTCCTATGACTGAATTATGATTGAATATCTCCATCTAGCCTCCTCTGAGACCACAACTGACGGTTGATCGTCATCGCTATATTGGAGAGCTGCTGTGATGGGGCAGATTGTCGAGAAAGCCACAGCCATGCTGAAGATCTTAAACGTGCATTCTTTTCACATTTTGAGCGTCACAGTTCGACGCACGATTTTGTCAGACCCCACGTGTAGAAAACGTATGGTGCCAATAAAATGTGTTGTGATACACGCAAGTTATGTGTTTTATAATATGATATTTATTTGTGACATGCACGTGCTGGTGATGGTGTTATATGGTGGCATTACGTTTTCTTCAAGGATTAATGCTCGGTGTTAAATCTCAATAACAAACCTTAGAATGAATTCGAACAAACTAGGCCTATATTCCAACATATTAGAGCTATATACAAGCGTCTTTGACTGAAGGAAAAAGACTACATCTTTAAGCCAACGACTTCTTGATCCAGAAGCTTTCATTCTAGACAAAAACAGCCAACTTCTCAGAACAGTACTAAATGTTTTGGCCTACACACATCAGTCACAGGGAAATGACTTGGCCGTGGCAGCTGAAGGGTAGTGCCAGATCAGCAACTCGTCTGGACAGGCGCCAAGCTGATCTGGCACTACACTTCAGCTGTTATGGTCGTCTAGTCTTACGCAGTTGGCAGTGGTAACGACGCGTACGTCATGGGGCAAGGACTAGCGACAAACTAGCGTTCATCAGGCATTAATTTGCTATATCTGGCTACAGCAGTATTTCTGTCTGAGGCTTATCCCAACATGCAGAGACTAAGTAGATGTTGTCTGAATAAGTGAAATGATTTCACATGTGAAGAAGTTCCTCATACCCAATAGCAGGAAAACAAAGAAATACATAAACACGCTAAAATTAATGTTTCCTTGTTAATAGTTTAATCTTCTGCCTGTTTTGTAATGGACGTAAAGGTGTCTAAATACACGGAGAAAAGGCAGGCGGAGGAAGAGGGGAAACTGTCCTTTCAACAGCCTGCCTATCAACAACCATTTGACAAAGTTAACGAGGGTCAGCAATTTTGGAGCATCAGCAGCAAGCTAAGTAAAGGAACTGGCACGAACGTGACGCGATAAAGAGACAACTGCAAATAGGCTCTGCCATCGTATAATAATGTATCGACCGGATACCCGTGGTTTATGGAGCTGTGTCACACCCCAGCAGACCCGTCACGTCAGTGAACTTGCAAATGCGTCACATCCGCTCCAGTAAGCACAACACAAACGGGCCGTCGTCGGCCGCAGCCGGCCCGCGCACGGCTGTGCGCGGGCCTGCTGCGGCCGACGTCGGTCCGAGGGTCTTTTGCGCAGCGGGCCGCAATTCCCTGACACGCACTAGGCTCAGGAGAATTGCGTCGTTGCGAATGTTGACACACAGTCAACTTCGCAACTTCTCGGATGTTACAAAATTCGGACATAACGAAACGTGGATCTAACAAGTCTTATCAGAGGTGCAGACTACACTCTTTCACCTTCTACGTAAATTTACTCCGCTTACAACAAATTTCGGATATAGCACAATATTAACCCCCGGGCCTTTTGCTATTGTACTTTATATTCGACGTTTACTGTACTTCGCTTAGAAACTGATAAGACAAGTGATGCAATCACAATTTCAAAATCTTAAGGCATTTAGAAATGTCGTCTGCAAAACGCGGTAAAGTTTATTTTGACGACTGAGTAGTGGTCCAGGGCAAAGGGCTAGCATGTCCGTTGGAAGTCCTTGAGGACCAAAGTGGCACAGTTGCAGTGCGACCAAATTGATCAGTGTTCAGGTCGTACTCCTTAGGCAATAGCTGTCCCTGTCCCCATTAACCCGCTCGTCAGGGCCGTCCATTATCACTCAGGTGCCGTGGACGTTAAACCCAGAACTAACCAACCAACTTTGATGAGTAGAGTACAGTATATATAAGATACTTCAATAATGTTTCAACGAACTCTTTCTATGAGCTTTCTGATGTGCTAATCGTGATCATAAAACGCGAAGGCAAAATTCCGAAGCGACCACTGTGGTGCAGATTGTTCATTCAGAAGTTTTATGGCTACGATGTAATAAAAAATCATTGTCATTAACAGGGGATTTACCGGTAAACATTTTGCGAAACTTTTGAGTGATGTTAGCGGAAGTAACAAAAAAAAAATCGTCATGGAAGAAAATAAAACTGCCTAGAAAAAATGAACACCATACAACTGCAAGAGGTATAGATCCTCATGAGCCTCTGCAACTGTGGGGGCTCATGAGGTTCTATAACCTCTTTGTGAAATCACTGTGTATTCATGATTTTTTCACGGCTAGGGATCCATAATGCTGAATCTTACAAAACACGGTCTGCGTCCACTGGCATTGAAGGGGGCATTGAAGGGGACATTGAAGGGGACATTGAAGGGGACATTGAAGGGGACATTGAAGGGGACATTGAAGGGGACAATGAAGGGGGCATTAAAGAGGGCATTGAAGGGGGCATTGAATGGGGCATTGAAGGGGACATTGAAGGGGGCATTGAAGGGGGCATTGAAGGGGCATTGAAGGGGACATTGAAGGGGACATTGAAGGGGACATTGAAGGGGGCATTGAAGGGGCCATTGAAGGGGGCATTGAAGGGGACATTGAAGGGGACATTGAAGGGGGCATTGAAGGGGACATTGAAGGGGACATTGAAGGGGACATTGAAGGGGGCATTGAAGGGGGCATTGAAGGGGGCATTGAAGGGGACATTGAAGGGGACATTGAAGGGGACATTGAAGGGGACATTGAAGGGGGCATTGAAGGGGACATTGAAGGGGACATTGAAGGGGGCATTGAAAGGGACATTGAAGGGGACATTGAAGGGGACATTGAAGGGGACATTGAAGGGGGCATTGAAGGGGGCATTGAAGGGGACATTGAAGGGGGCATTGAAAGGGACATTGAAGGGGACATTGAAGGGGACATTGAAGGGGACATTGAAGGGGGCATTGAAGGGGGCATTGAAGGGGGCATTGAAGGGGACATTGAAGGGGACATTGAAGGGGACATTGAAGGGGGCATTGAAGGGGGCATTGAAGGGGGCATTGAAGGGGACATTGAAGGGGACATTGAAGGGGACATTGAAGGGGGCATTGAAGGGGACATTGAAGGGGGCATTGAAGGGGGCATTGAAGGGGACATTGAAGGGGGCATTGAAGGGGGCATTGAAGTGGACATTGAAGGGGACATTGAAGGGGACATTGAAGGGGACATTGAAGGGGACATTGAAGGGGGCATTGAAGGGGACATTGAAGGGGACATTGAAGGGGGCATTGAAGGGGACATTGAAGGGGGCATTGAAGGGGGCATTGAAGGGGACATTGAAGGGGGCATTGAAGGGGGCATTGAAGGGGGCATTGAAGGGGACATTGAAGGGGGCATTGAAGGGGGCATTGAAAGGGGCATTGAAGGGGACATTGAAGGGGACATTGAAGGGGACATTGAAGGGGACATTGAAGGGGACATTGAAAGGGGCATTGAAGGGGGCATTGAAGGGGACATTGAAGGGGGCATTGAAGGGGGCATTGAAGGGGACATTGAAGGGGACATTGAAGGGGACATTGAGGGGGACATTGAAGGGGACATTGAAGGGGGCATTGAAGGGGACATTGAAGGGGACATTGAAGGGGGCATTGAAGGGGAGATTGAAGGGGACATTGAAGGGGGCATTGAAGGGGGCATTGAAGGGGGCATTGAAGGGGACATTGAAGGGGGCATTGAAGGGGGCATTGAAGGGGGCATTGAAGGGGGCATTGAAGGGGGCATTGAAGGGGACATTGAAGGGGGCATTGAAGGGGGCATTGAAGGGGACATTGAAGGGGGCATTGAAGGGGGCATTGAAGGGGACATTGAAGGGGGCATTGAAGGGGGCATTGCGGCACAAAAAAGCGCATCTTGGTCACTCGGAGGCGAATATTCTCGCGAGACACATGAGAATCTATGGCTCATGCACATGGCTTGGCCTGGGTGATGGACTGCACACAATGGCCCAAAAGCGGCATCTGAATGTGCATAATAAATGCCGTACGCAAACAGCAGTGGCAGTGCCACGATGTGTTTCCTATTCCAGCAAATGCGAGTTTTAAACAATTGTTGTTATATATTTTGTTACTCTTTTTGACCTAACAAAAGCGTTTGACACTGTGAGCAGGCAAGGCATGTGGTAGATCCTGGAGCGTCTTGGCTGTCCCCCAAAGTTTCTCAGCATAATCGTTCAGCTCCACGAGGACCAGCAAGGCCAGGTCAGACTCAACAATGACCTAACAGAACCATTCTCGATTCTCAACGGCGTGAAGCAGGGCTGCGTGCTGGCACCGACCCTCTTTACCGTCTTCTTTAGCATGATGTTGAAGCAGGCCACAGTGGACCTCGACGATGACGACGCAGTGTACATCAGGTATCGTCTCGATGGCAACCTGTTCAACCTCAGACGACTGCAGGCCCACACCAAAACCCTACACCGACTGATTCGTGAGCTGCTCTTTGCTGATGACACTGCCCTCGTTGCACACACAGAGAGAGCCTTGCAGCGCATCACGTCCTGCTTCGCAGATGCTGCCCAGCTCTTTGGACTTGAGGTCAGTCTGAAAAAGACAGAGGTCCTTCATCAGCCGGCACCCAAAGAAGAGCATCGCCCTCCCCACATCACCATCGGCGAGTCCGAACTAAAGTCTGTACACCAATTTACCTACCTTGGCTGCATCATTACGTCAGACGCCAAGCTGGACAAGGAGTGGACAACTGGCTGGCAAAAGCGAACAGTGCTTTCGGACGACTATTCAAGCGGGTGTGACACAATCAACAGCTGAAAAAAGGCACCAAGATCAGCGTGTACAGAGCTGTCGTCCTCACCACCCTGCTGTATGGTTCCGAGTCCTGGGCCCTCTACCGCAGCCAACTGCGACTCCTCGAACGCTTCCACCAGCTCTGCCTGCGTACCATCCTCGACATTCACTGGAGTGACTATGTCACCAATGTCGAGGTTCTTGAACAGGTGGAAACTGTGAGCATCGAGGCTTTGCTGCTGCGGACACAGCTTCGCTGGGCGGGGCATGTCTCCAGGATGGAGGATTATCGCCTACCCAAGATCACCCTGTTCGGCGAGCTCGCCACTGGACACCGAGACAGAGGGGCACCAAAGAAGAGATACAAAGACGGTCTCAAGAAGTCACTTAGTGCCTGCCAAATCGACCACCGCCAGTGGTCTTCGCTTGCTGCGGACCGCGGCACCTGGCGCTCCACCATTTACAAGACAGCCTTTATCCTTTGAGGACTCTCGCAGAGCTAGCCTTAAGGACAAGCGGCTCAGGAGAAAAAAAAAACAGAGATGTCGAAACTCAGAACCCTGACCAGACCTTCCCCTGCAGCCACTGCGGTCGAACCTGCCCGTCCCGGATTGGCCTCCGCAGCCACGAACATGCCTGCAGACGTCGTGGGCAACCCCTGTAGAATCTTCGTTCGCGAAGTCAAGCCGAGAGAGAGAGAGAGAGAGAGAGAGAGAGAGAGAGAGAGACAATGACAATGACAATGACAATGATTCTTTATTTTACAACGGTGAAAGTTTTGGTGAAACCATTTTTCGAACTTGCCGTTGCTAATCTACTTTACATATAATGCACAAATCACAAAATACTATCATTAAATTGGGAAAAACTAAATATATAACTAATAAAAATTGAAATAAAAAGTTTTTAAAAAAAGAAATCATTGAAAAAGCGGAAATAAACATAGAAAATCTCACACATACACACAGTTGTAAAGGTATAAATCTTCATACTTACATTCATAAACACAAGCACATGCACAAAACACACACACACACACACACACACACACACACACACACACACACACACACACACACACACACACACACACACACACACACTACATGCAGCATTAGCATTTTGTATTAACTGAAGATATAACTGAATTGAAGAGTTAGAAAGGGGAAAATCGTACACTGCAAGTGCAGGTTGCTGTGAAAATCTTACGATGCTGAGGTGAGGTACTTGAAGAGAGCGGTTTTAAAAGACGAAAGCGTTGTTGATGTTGTAACATGTTTGGGCAATGTGTTCCACATGCTAGCACCTGAGAACGCTAAACTTGTCTTATAGAGATCGATTCTAGGTCGTGGCACAGTAATGGACTTCCTTGATATTGAGTATGTTGATGCCGGGAGGGAAAACATTTTTTTTATATACTCGGGGAGTCTGTTATTCAATACTTTGAACATCGTTATTCCCTTATTGTATAATAAATGTTTTTTCAAGGGGAGAATTTCTAAGGTTTTCAGTTTATTATCCGTTGTTGAGTTAGGGTCTGAAAGGATAAGCTTCGCGGCTCTACGATGAAGAGAGTTCAGTCTCTTTAACTGGACCTCGCTTGCGCCATCCCACACCGTAGAAGCATAATCTATATGTGACCTGATGTGGGCGTTGAAGAACTGTTTTCGTGTTTCTACATTAGCTATATGTTTTAACTTGGATAAAATAAACAGTTTCTTTGATATTGTCTTACATATATTACTAAGATGGCATTGCCATTTAAACTGGTTATCTACAGTAACGCCGAGAAGACGATGTTCCGTTACCTGGCTGATAGATTTGCCTTGAAGGGACAAGCTGAGTGAGAGAGTGCCGAGCTGGTGCTTTTGGCGGGTACTTACAACCATACATTCAGTCTTTGCAGGGTTTAAGATCATGGAATTGTTACTGCACCAGCTGTTAATGTCCTGTAATGTGTTTTGTAGGCGCGTGTCAATTACTGACAAATCCTTATCGGGAGTGTGTATCGCAGCATCATCAGCGAACATATCGCATGCAACACTATCATCACTAATTGTGAGTGGAAGGTCGTTGATGAACAAACAGAATAAAAGAGGGCCTAAAATAGAGCCCTGGGGCACGCCATGCTTTACTTTGCAGTGACTAGAATATGTACCATTAAGGAGAACTTTTTGTCTTCTGTTTTCTAGGTAGGATTTGAAAAACACGGCTGCGCTTTTAGTATATAAGGATATTTTCTTTATAAGTATGTCATGGTTTACCATGTCAAAGGCTTTCCGGAAGTCTAAGAAAACTACACCTGTTAGTTTGCAATCATTAATAGATGATAACCAGGTATCTGCCATCCTTATCAAGGCAGTGTGACAGGAATGGTTTGGTCTGAAGCCTGACTGCAGTGAATGGATGAGATTTTGGTTTTCTAAGTATTCAGATAGATGCTTATGGATGTGCCGCTCTAAAGGCTTCGACAAAACAGGTAATAGTGATATGGGGCGAAAGTTGTTGATTTCACTCAGATCTTTTGATTTTGGTAGGGGGATCACTTTTGCGTCTTTAAATGCGTCTGGAAAAGAGTTTTGGTTTATACAGAGATTGTAAATATATGTAATACTTTCGACGATATATGGAAGAGATATCTTGAGTATTTTTGAGCTGATCTCATCAGGCCCGGATGACTTTTTATTTTCCATCGAGGAAATTAATTTACCCACTTCATGGACTGCTATAGGCGGTATCGTGAATGGTTCTTTGTCCGTATTTTCCCGGTTACAGTGGTGTACTAGCGCGTTTGGACAAACATACTCACATGAGTTATTTCCTGTTGGGATTAACGATTCGGCTATAGAGGTAAAGTGGTCATTAAACCTATTTGCAGTGAGGTGGGATGATAAAGGCGCACTATTTTTATTTGTACCTCTAGTTACTAAATTAATGGCACGCCATACAGTAGATGAGTCTTTGCTGTGTTTAACTACTTTATCGAAAAGAGATCTCTTTGCATTTAAAACCATATATTTAACACGATTACGCTGTGTTTTGTATTCAGTAAACCGCTTCTCGCTTCTCAGCTGGTCTCTAATTTCCATTGCCTCTATCAGATCCGCAGTCAGCCATGGTGGAACGGTAGCGTATTTCACTCTTTTGTGTCTCAGAGGCGCGTGTTTGTTCAGCACACCAAGAAAAATTCGGTAAAAGGTATCTAATGCTTTATTTGGGTCACTATCGTTATACACGTTGATGAATCGTGCTGTGGCTAAATCAGCCAAGAAAACACTTTCATTAAAGTTTTTAAACGATCTGTAAGTTATGCAAGTGTGGACTTGCTTTTTTAGCTTTGGAAGTTTTGACAGCCATGTGCAGCTAACCGGATAGTGGTCACTTACACTAAGACTATTTACTTGAGTGTTGCTAACTGCTTGAGGTTTGTTGGTATAAATATGGTCTATAATAGTGGCTGATGATGGCGTAATTCTGGTGGGTGATGTTACCAACTGGTGAAGACCGACAAGGGTAGTAGTACATTCCCATGATGGATGGGGTTTAAGAAAGTCAATATTAAAATCTCCAAGAAGGAGAACATCTTTGTTGTGAATGTCTGTTTTATCAATCATGTGTAAAAAGCTATCGTACCACTCAAAGGTGTCTGCGGGGTTTCGATACAGAAACCCAACAAGTAAGGGCGGGGATTTAGAGTTTTTGATTTCTACCCAAATACATTCTACATCACCAGTTTCTAGGTCTTGTCGCCTGCGGGTTATGTGTAGAATGGATTGATGGATATATACCGCTACACCTGTCTCACCCTGTACTGACGGGTCTCTCCTGATAATAGAATAATTCGGGATGGCGATGGCTTCATCACTGATGTGGGCGGCCAAACGAGTCTCAGTTAAACCAAATAGATGGAAATAGTTGGAGGTATTAACATAAACACAGACATCCTGAACTTTGTTTGCCAGGTGGTAGATATTTAGGTGACCGATACGAAATTGTTGGCCTTTTTTCGAGGGTCTGTTCATAGTTGTATAAATCATGTTCAGATAATAAGGTAAAAAAACAGGGAACAAAACTAAGGTACAGGATACAAATAGTAGAAAGTTACGCAGTTAAACCAGGAAAGAAATTACAAGTACAAGTAAAATATCAGATGAAACAAATAAAGACTAATAAGGTAAAGAACCAGGGGACAAAACTAAGGTACAGGATACAAACAGAAGCTTACGCAGTTAAACCAGGAAAGAGATTACATGTACAAGTAAAATATCAGATGAAACAAATAAAGACTTATTCGACTTTAGTCTCAATACGTCAGCTGAACGGCGGTTCACGCCAGAAACCGTGTATTACAGCACACGCAAAGAACACAAAAACAAAAGCTTGCAGTAAGGAGTAAGAAACGACAAGTGTACGATCTGAGAAAAACCCGCTATAAAGAAAGCGTTTATGTCTGAATTCGTGTGTAACGAAGTCCATATGTTATAACAACACACTCGCTTTTCATTGAAAATTACACGGATAGTTTACAGTTTGTTCACTGTACTAGAAACACTGTTTGTTTTACTGAATACAAAAGAGAGAGAGAGAGAGAGAGAGAGAGAGAGAGAGAGAGAGAGAGAGAGAGAGAGAGAGAGAGAGAGAGAGAGAGAGAGAGAGAGAGAGAGATGATGATGAATGATGAAACGTTTTTATTCAGGATAAAAAGTTTTAGGCATAGCAATGCCTATCTTCCAAACTGTCCTGCTACTCTACACATATAAAAATACATCAGACGATACATCAAAAGATAAAACATATGTAAGTAAAAAAACCCATCCCCCTCCCCCCCCCACCACCACCACTCAGAGGGAGAAAAAAGAAAGAAAAAAAAAAATATATATATATATATATATATATATATATATATATATATATATATATATATATATATATATATATATATATATATATATATATATATACAGGTATGAACCTGTATATATATATATATATATATATATATATATATATATATATATATATATACAGGTATGAACCTGACATGTTAATGCAGACAGTCGAACTATTACATAATCTGTAGCAACAGTAGAAGAGTATTAGGTAATAGGAAACTTGTCACTAACTGTACTAACTATACGAATAGTAGCATAAGGGAGCCGAACATACTATTACTTCTGAAGTAAATATTTATGGAGGCGATGTTTGAAGACGCTAATCTTACAAATTGATTTCAGGTGTGGAGGTAACATATTCCACGCTTTAGCGCCTGAAAAAGACAGACTGGTTTTACAGATGTCTAATCTAATTTTTGGAAGGTGGATCAAACTATTTCTCGTGTTTGTCCTATTATTGTCGGAAAATAGAGTTTTTAGGTAGGGTGGGGCTTTTCCGTGCATGATCTTGTGCAGTAGAACACAGCGATTAAATTCAAACTGTTTCTTCAATGTTAGTAACTTGAGAGATTTTAATTTTTCATCAGTCGAAGTAGGACTGGGAAGTATTAATTTAATGCCCCGACGATACAAGGAATTAACTTTTTTCATGTGAACTTCGCTGCATCCATCCCAGACGGTAGAACTGTAGCCACAATGCGTTTTGATATGCGCATGGAAAAAGAGTTTACGGATATCAGTATTAACTATATAAAGAGAGAGAGAGAGAGAGAGAGAGAGAGAGAGAGAGAGAGAGAGAGAGAGAGAGAGAGAGAGAGAGAGAGAGAGAGAGAGAGAGAGAGAGAGAGAGAGAGAGAGAGAGAGAGAGAGAAGACAAAAGTTCTTTCTGAGTGGCTGGTAGGTCTACGTGATGAACGTATCATGCCTGTCTTTTGCTGCAAACGCAGAGAGACTCGCTCCGCGCTATATAAGAGGTTTATTGTTTGCAATATTTCCTTTTTATATGTTCTCATGGCGCGGCCGCACACAAGGGCTAACTTAACCCATTCAGCCCTGACGCACTACAGCAGGAGGTGGGTCGACCATGATAATTCAAGGGCAGTGGGATAATGGTTCAACCCTTGGCACTACCCTTGAATTATCATGATCGATCATTCTCCTGCAACTGGTGCATAGTCATTAGATGACGCCTATTAAATTTGGGAAATACGTGCGTCGGGCGTCGTGCGTTAACCTTTCTTTGACTCTTTCGAGACGTGCCGCAACCGGATTCGCTGCGACAAGCCGCGAATCCGGATGAGACACGTCTCGAATGACGTTTCAAAGGCGTAAAATCAAAGACCTTTTTCCTGCCGTTCCTCTCTTTTGTACGTTGGAGAGTTCCCCCGTTGCGATCAAGGTGCAGGAGAAAACCTGCTACTTGTGCCTATACACACATGGATTGTGGAAAAAAAGTGCAGAAAAGTCTTAGTTGAGAAAAGACAACGTTGTATCGGCGAATTCCCGTCCTGAGTCAGGTCGCTTTAAAAGAAACACGTTAAAGTTTTTCAAGAGCCAAGAGAGAGAGAGAGAGATTGGCTTTCCGCGGGCTCTGAACAGACCAAAAGGCATACATCAACTATGCTTCAAGTTCACTGGATATTTGTGACTTGCCACAATTTCTCGTGCACAGAATCGTACGCGTGGAATCGACTGGATCTCGAAAGTAGGAGGCTTAACACATTCGAGACGTGCCGCCTCCGGATACGCGACTTTAAGCCGCGTATCCAAAGGCGGCACGTCGCGAATGAGTTAATCACAGAATCATGCACGCCATTGTGAGTTCACTTACCACTAAATGGAATGAATACAGAGAAAAAAGTCAATTTGCAGTTCTGTCAACTTCTACACGGTTTATTATCTTCAGACTGTCCTTGTCCTAGTCTCTGGCTCAGCCAGAGACTAGGACAAGGACAGTCTGATATAAAACCTACGACCCGAGGACCTCGATGCCATCGTCCCAGCTTGCTAGGCCATGGCAGATGAACCAAGGGTTTAAAGGGTGGGGCCAGTACTGCGCACACTGCACTCCACCAAAAAGCTCCACCGCGCAGGCTTTAGGAAACGTCCACGGACCATGACACTGATCATTCCAAGTCCTGTAGCGACGGGCGAGGGGCGAAACGGCAGGTGAAAGATGTCACTGGAAGCCGCAGTCTCAAACCTGCATGCAGGCGGTTCAGGATATTGGTCGCCTGATGTTGACCTGGGGATGACATCACTCGGCACAACCTGAACGACCAAGCAGCCTTCTCTAGGGACATGTATAACAAACCAAGGGGAATTACTCAGCGCTGGACAGAACAATTAGATCCCCTGCCCCCGCCTATCAGGCACCCATTCGCCAGCCCACAGAGAAATACGCAGGTATAGAACAAGACGATCATCTACATCCCTAAAAAGGATGCATCAGGTCTCTTATATAATCCATGTCTTTCTCCGGAACTTAGGAAGTAGGCAGGAGAAACATACATACACAAACACGAAGGTGCATTACTATATGTGGTCGGGTAAATACCCTGAATTCCCACAGTAGATGCACAGAACATTACACAACAATGTAACGATACAAATTTGCCTCGAGTTATACTGAGATACTCACAAACCAGATAGGTGAGGCTAGCGCTGGCAGAATTGTATAACAAACCAAATCCGTGTAATTCTGCCAGCGCTAGCCTCGCCTATCTGGTTTGTGAGTTTCTCTAGGGACAGCACTGCTTGCTCCACACGGAGAGGGGCCTAGAAAAGGTGGCCTAACCAAAGCTCGTCCCATCGCAACCCCAGTTGGCTAGCCGCGGTCAACGGGCATCTTCTCCTGCAGTCAAAAAACAAGAAAGAATAACGGATCCACTCTCATGACGACCACGACCGGACTCAACGTAGCATGCTGGAACGTCCGAACCATGCTCGACAAAGCAGACAGCGGACGCCCTGAACGTCGCTCCGCCCTCATTGCCCATGAATTGCGGAGGTTAAACATCGACATCGCCGCGCTCAGCGAAGTACGCCTTCCGGACGAAGGCAGCCTCCAAGAACTTGGTGCTGGGTACACCCTCTACTGGTCAGGCAGGCCTGCATCAGAAAGACGGCTCTCAGGCGTGGGTTTCATGGTCAAGACATCCATTGCGACTAAGCTGGAAAACCTACCAACGGGCCACTCAGACCGCATCATGTCCATGCGCCTCCCACTGAGACACCACCAACACGTCACCCTTCTCAGTGTGTACTCCCCAACCCTCCTGGCAGAGCCTGCTGAAAAGGACAAGTTTTACACTGACCTGCGCAGCCTCCTACAGAGTACCCCTGCAGACGACAAAGTCATCATCCTTGGCGACTTCAACGCCAGAGTGGGCCAGGACTCTGAAGCCTGGAAAGGAGTCCTCGGCAAGCATGGCGTGGGGAACTGCAATGACACTGGCCGCCTAATGTTGGAGTTCTGTGCGGAGCAGCAACTGGTCATCACCAACACTACTTTTCAGCAAAAGGACAGTCGAAAGACCACCTGGATGCATCCTCGCTCCAAACACTGGCACCTTATCGACTATGTCCTAGTGCGTCAGAGGGACCGCAGTGACGTCCTCCTCACCAGAGTGATGCCCAGCGCAGAGTGCCTCACTGACCACCGCCTTGTCCGCTGCAAACTCAGGCTCCACTTCAAGCCAAAACCCAAGAAATGGGGGCCCCCCAAGAAAAAGCTTGACGTTGCCAGCCTTCAGCGTGACGATGTGACAGCTGCCTTTCAGACAGATTTACAGCGCAGGCTCAAAGACACAGCGGACCCAGTAGACTCCTCCCCTGAAACACTTTGGGAACAACTGAAAACTGCTATTGCAAAATCCTCTGCAGAAGTCTTGGGTTTCGCCAGAAAGAAGAACAAAGACTGGTTTGACGAAAACGATGTAGAGATCCAGGAACACCTAGCAAAAAAAAGAGCCGCCCATCAGGCCCACCTAGCCCAGCCTTCCTGCCCTGTGAAGAAGTCTGCCTTCCGCCTCGTCTGCAGCAGTCTCCAGCTCAAGCTTAGAGATCTCCAGAATGAGTGGTGGACCAGACTTGCACAGAGAACCCAGCTTTGCGCTGACAATGGTGACTACAGGGGCTTCTACGAAGCACTGAAAGCAGTGTATGGCCCCAGGCACCTGGTACAAAGTCCCCTGCGAAGCGCGAATGGCCAGGCACTCCTCACAGATAATACCTCCATCTTGAACCGCTGGTCGGAATACTTTCAGAGCCTCTTCAGCGCTGAGCGCACTGTTCAAGAAGCAGTCGTCCTACAAATCCCACAACTCCCAGTAAAGGTTGAATTGGACGAACCGCCCACCGCTGAAGAGACCCTCAGAGCCATCCACCAGCTCAAGAGTGGCAAAGCAGCAGGCATTGATGGAATACCGCCAGAGATCTGGAAACATGGAGGCACAGCACTGCACAACAAGCTCCATGACCTCTTTCTCTGCTGCTGGGAGGAAGGAACACTACCAAAAGATCTCCGTGATGCAGTCGTTATCACCCTGTACAAGAACAAAGGCGAGAAGTCTGACTGTTCCAACTATCGGGGAATTACCCTGCTGTCCATTGCTGGGAAAATCCTTGCAAGGCTGCTCCTGAATCGGCTGGTACCTGCCATCGCTGAAGACCAACTCCCAGAGGGCCAGTGTGGCTTCAGAGCAAACAGGAGCACCACCGATATGGTCTTTGTGCTGAGACAGCTACAGGAGAAGTGCCGCGAGCAGAACAAAGGGCTGTACGTAACATTTGTCGACCTAACAAAAGCGTTCGACACTGTGAGCAGGCAAGGCATGTGGCAGATCCTGGAGCGACTTGGCTGTCCCCCAAAGTTCCTCAACATGATTGTCCAGCTACACGAGGACCAGCAAGGCCAGGTCAGACTCAACAATGACCTCTCAGAACCATTCCCTATTCTCAACGGCGTAAAGCAGGGCTGCGTGCTGGCACCGACCCTCTTCACCATCTTTTTTAGCATGATGTTGAAGCAGGCCACAGTGGACCTCGATGATGACGATGCAGTGTACATCAGGTATCGTCTCGATGGCAGCCTGTTCAACCTCAGACGACTGCAGGCCCACACGAAAACCCTAGACCAACTGATTCGTGAGCTGCTTTTTGCTGATGATGCTGCCCTCGTTGCACACACAGAGAGAGCCCTGCAGCGCATCACGTCTTGCTTCGCAGATGCTGCCCAGCTCTTTGGACTCGAGGTCAGTCTGAAAAAGACAGAGGTCCTCCATCAGCCGGCACCCAAGACAGTGTATCGCCCTCCTCACATCACCATTGGCGAGTCTGAACTAAAGTCAGTGCACCAGTTTACCTACCTTGGCTGCATTATCACGTCGGACGCCAAGCTGGACAAGGAGCTTGACAGCAGGCTGGCAAAAGCGAACAGCGCTTTCGGGCGACTTTTCAAGCGGGTGTGGCACAATCAACAGCTGAAAACAGGCACCAAGATCAGCGTGTACAGAGCTGTGGTCCTCACCACCCTGCTGTATGGTTCCGAGTCCTGGGCCCTCTACCGCAGCCAACTACGACTCCTCGAACGCTTCCACCAGCGCTGCCTGCGTACCATCCTGGGCATTCACTGGAGTGACTATGTCACCAACGTCGAGGTCCTTGAACAGGCTGAAACTGTGAGCATCGAGGCTTTGCTGCTGCGGACACAGCTCCGCTGGGCGGGGCATGTCTCCAGGATGGAGGATCATCGCCTACCAAAGATCACCCTGTTCGGCGAGCTTGCTACTGGACACCGTGACAGAGGGGCACCAAAGAAGAGATACAAAGAAGTCACTTAGTGCCTGCCAAATCGACCACCACCAGTGGTCTTCGCTTGCTGCGGACCGTGACACCTGGCGCTCCACCATTTACAAGGCAGCTGTCTCCTTTGAGGACTCTCACAGAGCTAGCCTTAAGGACAAGCGGCTCAGGAGAAAAAACAGAGATGCCGCAGCTCAGAACCCTGGCCATACCTTCCCCTGCAGCCACTGCGGTCGAACCTGCCTGTCTCGTATTGGCCTCCGCAGCCACGAACAAGCCTGCAGACGTCGTGGGCAACTCCTATAAAATCTTCGTTCGCGAAGTCAAGCCAAGATTATCTTCAGCACGCCTCATATCCTTACCTTGTTAGACCGGCTGGAGGCATGCATTAACCCCTTTACTGCCCAGAGAAAAAAAAACCAATAGCGATCCAACTGCAAGAGGCATAGATCCTCATGAGCCCCCGCGACTGCGGGGGCTCATGAGGATCTATGCCTCTTGCTGAGACCAGTCTGTGTCCACGTTCTTTGGATAGTTTGCGGCTTTTGGTCGTTCAGTGAGCACGGGTTTCAGAAACAACGTTTACCTCCCTTGTTAGTTATTAAGGGAAGTGGTTAAACAGAAATCTGCTGCTGACGATGGTGACGGCTCGACGAAAAAGATGCGCGACTTAACGCCATTGACGGCTGCTGGCAATCCCGTTGGTCGGAAAATGCGCGTAGTTACGCGTCTTGACCCGCCTAACTTTTTCTTTAATAGCAGTCAAGGGGTCAAAGTTAACTCATTCAGCCCGACGCACGTATTTCCCAAATTTTGGAGGCGTCATCTAACGACTATGCACCTGTTGCAGGAGATGGATCGACCATGATAATTCAAGGGCAGTGCCAGATTAGCTTGGCGCCTTCAGGCGCCAAGCTAATCTGGCACTACCCTTGAATTATCATGGTCGATCCATCTCCTGCTGTGATGCGTCAGGGCTGATTGGGTTAACACATTCCACACGCAGCGCAGGCATGTCCTGATTAAATCTTGAATGCTGTCGAATGTGTCAAGGAGCATGTCTTGAGAAAGTCTCAGATGCTGTCGCGACGTTTTACCGCATAACAATCAACCAAGGAAAGTACAGGCAAGCAATATCTCTCTCCCCACCCCCCCCCCACCCCTTCTTTTCAATTTCGCACAGCTTGTCACAATATAACATCATCAATCATCAGTGAAGACTATGCAGCTGTAATGCACCATTTCATTCTTACTTCTTTGCTGTCATAGGTTTTTGACGTTACAAATCGATAATTCTTTGATAAAGCATCCAAAAAAATATTTTAACGTATCAAACCAAATATAGATACACAGCGTTGATTTGCAAGGCTCGACAGGTTTAGACCGAGTGTGCTTTTGAAAACTGGGGAGTTGGGTAGTTCAGGTGGTAGAGTGGTCGACCCTCGTGCGAAAGGTCGTGGGTTCGAACCCAGCTGCTGTCAACACTGATTTGTACAGACCTCTTTTCTGTGCCCCGTCTTTTCAATCACCTTCGTAATGGACAACTTTCAGTCTAAACGTTTAACGTTTTGTCGGTACCGCTCTTTCTCAAGGTGATTCCTACAGGAATCACCTTGAGAAAAAGCGCTACCGACAGCCAAAGTGTAAACGACAGCTTTTAAAACGCCTGCACTCGGAAGACCGTCGCAAAACGTGATGCATTTTAGCCGCTGGTCACGACGTTCGTAAAGTATCGAATAATTGACAGCAGCATAGACAGACGCCCTGCATGAAAGCTTTTGTCTTTTCCTCAGGCTACATTTCGCTGCCAAAATAACAAGGACAGACGCCTGCTGCACGTGCTGAGACACTAACTTATTTGCTAAATAAATTAAGCAAATAAAGTAATAAAAATAAAAATGATGATAAAATAATACTAATGAAAACAATGTAAATAGTAATAAATAATAAAAATAGTAATACTGCGGCAAAAAATCCACCAAAAGAAAATAATATAATAATGATGATGATAATGAGTATACAATAATAATAATAATAATAATAATAATAATAATAATAATAATAATAATAATAATAATAATAATAATACGGAGAGAAAAAATCCGCCAAAGGAACGCTGGTACAAACTGTCGCCCCACGTTTGGGTCGGGGTCGGCAGCAGTGGGCTCGCGCACGGGCGTGCGCGAGCCCATCGCTGCCGACCCCATATACGAGGGTTCATGGAGAACCTATACCTCTTGTATTCGGCTGGGGTTCACATTTTAAAACGAAAAATGCATCATAATGTTTTGTTTTCATTCAAGACAAGTTATCTTTTCTGCTTCAGTGCATTTTACACTTGTAGTAGTCACGCTGTCTTGATCTAAAGACTAGTTATTAGGCTTTAACGCCGAGCAGGCTACAAAGGCCATCCGAAGCCATCATGTCCATTTGTGTGAAAGCGGTATTTTCGTTGTAATACAAAGAAAAACACTATTTTTTCCCCTCATAAAATGTACTTTTACTGGCTCCGCCCTGAAAAAGCCAGTTATTCTAGTTCTGTGAAAAAAATAGATTTTCAAAGTATTATATTGAAAAACTAGCTTTTCATCTTTTTTTTAAAAATAAAAATAAACATCTTGGATTTTTGTATCGATTATATTTCTTCTTTGTGTCTGCCCTAATCTATTTCCGGCTTTGAAAAGTTATCGATTACTTAAAAACTTCACGTCAAGATGACCTAGAAGTGGCATTTTATGGATTAAAGTGAACTATTCTTTACGCAAAGTTTTCAAAAGAGCGGCAAAGCTGAGAGAGAAAATCAGCTAGATCGATAAGATGGCTCTTTGCTACCTTGACATAACCGAAAGGACACAACTTTCCACCCGACTGCAAGCCGGTATAAGCAGCCAAAATAGCACTCAATTGAGATGGACCCGTGGTCACCCGTACTGTTTGCGCGAGTGCACTACGCGGCCAGATAGACCGCGGGGAGGCCTCGGGGAGTACACCGCAAGTACGCTTCTATTCAAATGAGATGCTATTCAAATGAGATGATTAGCATCTCATTTGAATGCTATGCTGAGATGCTATTCAAATGAGATGATTATCATCTCATTTGAATAGAAGTGCACTTGCGGTGCTTAGCATCTCATTTGAATAGAAGTGCACTTGCGGTGTTTAGCATCTCATCTGAATAGAAGTGCACTTGCGGTGTTTAGCATCTCATCTGAATAGAAGTGTACTTGCGGTGTTTAGCATCTCATCTGAATAGAAGTGTACTTGCGGTGTTTAGCATCTCATCTGAATAGAAGTGTACTTGCGGTGTACTCCCTGAATGGGTCTATCTAGCATTTCTTGAAATCCAGACCAAAAAGGTGACTGCCGACCGTGTAAAATTGTGTTGTACCCGTCTTTTCTAAGCGTGTTTCTTTCTCCGTTGGGTACTTCTTAGCATTTCTTGAGAACAGAAGTGTACTTGTGGAGTAGGTCTATCTGAGGAGTGCACCGGCAAATAGTACGGGCTGCACTTTGGCCTACAGTGACGCCGTGTCCTTCCGGTGTTATATTCATCCTACTCCCACGTCAAAGTGCGAGCGGTTCGATCTGGCGTGCACCGAGTAGACCCCTGTTCGATGTGGGTCTTAAGAATGTTCTTAATTAAACGAACTTTAGTTCGCGAACTCTGACGAACTAGAGTTCACGATCACCGGCGAACCAGGTTGGTTCTTAATTGGACGATATAAAGATACGGCGAACCTAGTTCGAAGTACTTCACAAACCTCGGCAAACCATAGTTCGCTGCCGGAAAAGGTTCGCTCAACGTGTTGAGCAAACAAAGGCGAACCTTTTCTCTGATTGGTCAAAACTTTTACCGTCTTCTGCGTTGGAGATAAGAAGATAGTCACCGATACAAACAAATATGGCGGACGGCGAAGTTTCACTCGTGCGAAGAACAAGACCTATTTTTTTTTTTATTGATTTGTGGGAGGCGCGACGCTGTTTGTGGGGTCGCTACTGCAAGGAGTACAAAAACAAACATCGTTCAAATCGCGAAGCGGCATAGCGGCAGCCATTTTGAACACCTTCGCAGACAGTAAGTACGCCGAATCAACCACTTCATAAGAAAGAGAACCATGGCAAACCTGGTTTGCTGAAGTTCGCCTAGGTTCGTTCAACCTCAATTAAGAAACAAACCAAAAGATCGCCGATCTAGGTTTGCCGATCAAAAGTTCCCCCAATTAAGAACAGCTCTAACTCATTCAGCCTGACACACGTATTTCCCAAATTTTGTAGGCGTCATCTAACGACCATGCACCTTTTGCAGGAGATCGATCGACCATGATAATTCAAGGGTAGTGCCAGATTAGCTTGGCGCCGACAGGCGCCAAGCTAATCTGGCACCACCCTTGAATTATCATGGTCGACCCATCTCCTGCTGTAGTGCATCAGGGCTGAATGGATTAACTCGTTCAGTGCCCGTTCACGGAAGCTGTTTTTCTGCAGTCCTCGTCAATTCAAGCCCTAGTTGTCCCAAGAACATGGATTTAAAGTGGTGTCAGCAAGAGGCATAGATCCTCATGAGCCCCCGCAAATGCGGGGGCTCATGAGGATCGATACCTCTTGCGCTTACATTTTCTCGGCACTGAACGTGTTAAAATAATGCAACACTATTCATTAACAGAAAAAGACTACACGTAATGATCGTTTTCTGTGAGGCAAGAAGTACATGTACTCCAATTGTGTCTATATAGCCTAATTTGAACAAGGATTTAACCTGAAAAAAAATTATAAAGTGTGTTGTACTTGTGTTTTCAAAGCATGTTCATGTCTTTGTCGGGAATTTATTTGCATTTTACACGCATAGCAGTCACCATTTTTGTTTTTGTCTGAATATTGAAATAATAACATTTCTGTTTCAAAAGTTTACAGATGGAAAAAAAAGAAAATAAAAGAAAGAAAGAAACAAACAAACAAACAAACAAAAAAAAACAACACAGAAGCAACAGTTTAACTTTTGTTCCACTAACCCAACATTAAATGACAAGGGTGTGGGTGGAGTGGGTGGGTGGATGGGTGGGGGGGGGGTGTGGGGGTGGGGGCGGGAGGGGGGAGGGGGCAGAGAAGACGTGGAGCGGGATCGTGGGGAGAGAAGGTACAGATTAAAAAAAAAACTTTCCACTGGCGAATAAATCAAATGGCATTGGCGGCGGAGATGGGTTGGGGTAACAGTGTGACGATTTCCTAATGTATTTGTGCATATGGCAATCAAGCTTTGTCTTTTAATATCTTATCCTTTCACGTGTCATGAATTAATCAGCAGGTTTCTACAAATAACGAACAACTTATGTAAGTTTTGACATTTTACGATGATTACTTCGTTAAAAAATCACGAGCATTACAAAACTGTAAATCACAAATCATGCGAACCGAAATAAGGCGAATTACTCATGCGACTAAAAGACATACTGAAGTTCCCACATTAATTAAACAATTTCCTGTCGCCTATTAAAAGATTTGATGTCACATTTAGTCTAGACAATATCTCGTAACGGCTGCGCTAACTATTTTCTTGACCCTATTTTTTTGGTGTCATAAGAACCCACTCAGCTCTGACGCACAAATATAAATCGATCATGACTGTTCAAGGGTAGTACTATATTAGCTTGGCGCATCTGGGAGCCACCTATTTTCTCGACCCACATTTTTGTCCAATGTATTTAAAAGATATACGGTAGACTTTGAAATGGGGCTGGGTCGGAGCGCATCCCGGAGCATGCACATGGCGTTTTTGGCCTGCGGCGCAGAAATTCTGGCAAAGAAGTAACACAATAAAAATCATGTCTCATCTAGCTACGCAAACCTTGCTAGAAAACGTCTTTTTGGCGCTAAACGCCGAATGTGTGTGTGTGTGTGTGTGTGTGTGTGTGTGTGTGTGTGTGTGTGTGTGTGTCTGTGTGCGTGCGTGTGTGTGTGTGTGTGCGTGTGTGTGTGTGTGTGTGTGTGTGTGTGTGTGTGTGTGTGTGTGTGTGTGTGTGTGACAGCGACTAGAGCCCGCGTTTGAGGACGGACAAGCTTGCAATTTTAGGATATTGTCCCTAAAAGAATTATATCGGGACTTTTTTTCCGATTTTTTTAATTAAGATTCTCATTGGCGAGAAAATGGCCGTTTCACAAAATCCGTTTGAGCCACACTGGAGTCCGTAATGTTTCTTATTTTTTACTACATATTTTGCGTATAGCTAGATAACAGGGAGATATTGAATGAGTTCGTTAACCAGCATTGTACCTCTAGAACATTTTGAGTGATAATAGAGAGTAAGAGACAGCACCTTTTTGTGCCTTCGGACATCACGTGCAGCAGCCATCGTGACTGCAGCTGACGTGTAACCTAGATTCTTTAAGCCTGTAGGACATCCCTGGGGGGGGGGGGGAGCCCCAGTCGGCATGACGTTCTCGAGCCGACGTCGGCCAGCAGTTAGCCCGCGCACGACAGTGCGCGGGTGAATTGTGGCCGACAGTCGGCCCGTTTACCTTTAGTCCTTGAAAACCCACTGAGCTGAAAACACATTATTTTCAACTTGCTAAGTAGACCTCTTTTCCAGCAGACGCTCATGCATCCTTTTGTGAGTTTTTTTCCTCATCTGCTGTTTGACAGAACATTTCCTGTTTAGTTGTACTGAGTTATTGCTTGCTTAATTTGTGCCGTCATGTTTGTTTAGTTATGTGCGTGTGTTTGTAAAACTCTTTGAGCCTACTTTGTAGGGATCCTGCGCTATATACGAAAC
The DNA here is from genome assembly GCA_036245525.1 of Semisulcospira habei. Lineage (NCBI taxonomy): Eukaryota > Metazoa > Mollusca > Gastropoda > Semisulcospiridae > Semisulcospira > Semisulcospira habei. The sequence goes on from BTPG01000006.1 coordinate 40,370,600, forward strand.
AATACTATTGTTATTGTCATTATTATTATTATTGTTATTATTTTAATAGCCTGTGGGGAATTACAGTGCGTCCTGAAAACTTTGATCGAACCCTTCGCCTGAAGAACAGCTGTACATCAAGGGAAGGGTAAAAAAAGCGAGATAAATTCTCATACGCTCCTGCAGCCTGCAAGAGCTCATTAGAATTGTGTGCCTCTTGCAGACGGAGGGATAAGTTGCGGGGGCTCCTAGTCTTTTGCTGTAGGCGTTTCCATTCACAATACTGCTCAGGGATGTCGCGTGCAAAGAAAATCCTACTTCCGCTTCTTGGTGACGCAAATAACCGACTTTTAAAAGTACGAATTCATTCTTCACGAATAAACTAGCCGATTACCTCCTTCGCACGAAAAAGGATTTTCGCAGAGTTTGAAAGTACAAACACATTTTTGTCAGATCAGAAAACACCTCACCACCGAAGCTGCCACCAAACTTGCTGTCTCTCTCATCTTATCTCGCATCGACTATTGCAACTCTCTCCTTTCCGGCCTCCCTCACTCCACCACTTTCACTCTCCAGCGCGTCCAGAACAATGCTGCCCGCCTCGTCCTCAGAAAGAAAAAAAACCCGACCACATCATTCCCCTGCTCAAACTCCTTCACTGGCTCCCCATCCCCCAACGCATCCAATACAAGATTCTGTCTCTCTGCTACAAATCCCTTAACAACTACGCTCCTGCCTATCTCTCCAACTTACTTCACCCTTACATCCTTCCCGCTCCCTCCGCTCCGCCTCCGACCCTCTCCGCCTCCACATCCCCCGCACCAAACTCAGCACTTTCGGCCCCCGCTCCTTCTCCGTCCACGGTCCATCCACCTGGAACACTCTCCCACTCTCTCTCCGCCAGAAACACTCTCTCTCCTCCTTCCAGTCCGCCCTCAAAACTCCCCTCTTTCAACAGTTCTAGCACTATAACATTACCACACGCTCCAACCCAAGCTGACTGTCGTAATGTGTTTGTGGTACGTGAGTCGTTGTCAAAAGTGTGCGCATGTGTGGGCGAGTTGTGAGTGCGCGCTTAGAGTTATAATTAATATAAGATAAGCGCATTATAAATATCGTAATTATTATTATTATCATTGTATTTAAATTCGGGTTACACGTACTGGTGTAGATAATTAGCACATTCCCACCTATTAACTCATTCAGCCCGACGGCCGTATTTCCCAAATTTTGGAGGCGTCATCTAATGACTAAGAACCAGTTGCAGGAGATGTATCGGTCATGATAATTCAAGGGCAGTGCCAGATTAGATTGGCGCCGATAGGCGTCAAGCTAATCTGACACTAGCCTTGAATTATCATGTTCGATCCATCTCCTGCTGTAGTGCGTCAGGGCTGAATGGGTTAATCAAATCTGCATCGATTATTGCATCAGCGTGCGTGCAGTCCTTCACAGGAAACATGGCACAGACCGGATTTATGGCAATGAATAAACCAACCACAGAAAATTATCCATTAAAATGAATCTTTGTTTTCAAGCAAATTAGTTCAAAACAGACACAACAACTGTCCAAACAGCGAGCAAGTCCTTTTCCTCACACAAATTAAGATGTTTATTTTAATTGTTATTTAAATACTTAAAATCAAAACGTCTTAAAAAAATACATTTCCCAAACCGCATGAAAAGTAAAAGAATATGTATATATATATATATATATACAGCTTTAGTTTAGCAGTGGAGGCAACTCCCGTTGCGTGCTCTTCCCTAGACAGTTGTCCTCGTTTCTCCACTTCGTTTAACAAGTTTGGCACCCTAGGGCGCTGGAGTGTTTGTCCCACGTCACATCAACGTCACCCTATGTCCATACATGCATGTGCACGTGGCATATGTCCTCATGAGCCACAACAGACCGAGGAACTTGTGGGTTATTTCTTATGCTTGCAAGACTTCACAGGCAACGGATGAGCACGAGTGCTCTGATCCTGAGTTTACATTATAAGTTATTGGTCGCAGGGGTTTGCTACACGGACCCTTGTAGGCCTGAGGGAGGTCAAAGGAACCATTGTATCCCGAAGGCCAAAGGCCTGAGAGGTACAATTGTTCCTTTGACCTCCCGAAGACGTACAAGGGTCCGTGCAGCAAACCCCTGCTACCAATAACGTATTTGTTTTCATCCCTCCACTATTTTCGTAAAAGAAATCAAGACGACATCTTCCGACCTGAATCATGAGAGACATGACTGACGTCAAAGGAATATACATTTATACATAATAGACTGATGACGTAATTTAAAATATTTCATGACGTTGCCATCTCCAGTACTGAGTGTGCTTGTTGTTTGTAACAACACTTTGCAACTTTTTTTTACTTTTGAACGTATTGGTGACCTTTTATAGAACAAAAACTCGCATCCAAGATGCGTCATAAAGAGGGCTACAAGAAGTCGGCCATTTGTCGCTAGAAGGGTTTTTGTATCACGGTCACATGGTACGGTTTGCGCTAAAGGGACTGGTCGTGTGACATAGGGATGAAAACAATATGTTTTGTTTGCATTCCATAAAAACAACAACTTCGCAATGCCTATACCTTAGGTTTTCGTCTGGTTTCCATGAAAAAAAGGACATTGAGTGCACCCTAGGTTTTGTCTGGTTTCCACGAACAAGTTGACATCAGGTTATATTTCGCTTAACCCATTACATCCTGAGGCGGAACATTTTCTAAACTGCGCTTATCGTCCTATGAAAGCAGCGTTACAGAATCTGGAGACAGATCAACAACCATTTTAGTTCAGGGGTGGCGGCAGAACAGCCTGCGGTCTAAGACGCCAAGCTATTCTGGCACCAACCTTGAACTATCATAGTCAAATTAATTTCAAGCAATAGAGTTTCAGGATGAAAAGGGTTAACGAAAACGCTGACCATGACTATATCTTACGTTTTGTCCGGCTTACAAGATACTCTGGGCATGGCGTTTCGTCTGACTTCCATACTCAATTTTAAATCACTTTTTAAATTATCGTTTGCCCATGCAAGATAAGGACCAACCTGTTTTGCTCATAGATCAAGTCTCAGCTGCACGAATGAAGTTAGTCCTGTGCCAGCCACTAAGCAAGCCGATCCGATATAGCACCACAGCACTCACCCCGCTATAGCGGAGCACCTTACTTAGTACACAAACCAAGGGGAATCACAGCGCTGGACAGACAAACAGTTAGATCCCCTGCCCCCGCCTATCAGGCACCCAATCGCCAGCCCACAGAGAAATACGCAGGTATAGAACAAGACGATCATTTCCATCCTCACCTATCTGGTTTGTGAGCACCTTACTTAGTGAATGGCGTAGGACTAAGCTCACTCATGCCGCTGGCCTCTAGTTTTTAGGGCACATAGCATATATCCTCATTATGCCTCAGCAGATTGCAGGGACTCATGAGATGTTTTCCAAAATTAGATCAATTTACGCAGTTCGTATTTTCCTCGGATGGAAAAAGTGATTGATGCAATGGTCTGATTTTCGCACCATGCGCCGAGAGACGTCGAATTCTTACGGGAGCAGCAAAAGACCACAGGGCGTCGTTCATACTCCCCTCCCATTTACATACCTTTTCCTTGGACGGTGAAAGACATGCGGACTGCTCCATTCTAATTATCTTTCAGCACTGTGCCATGTCGTCTGCAGGATTGAATCACCAGTTGACAAGATTGCGTTAGCACGCTGTCGCAGAGATTGTATAATTTCTGTGTAACCTGCGTCTCGGCAGAATCACGCCCGTATTTAACTTATTCAGCCCGACGCACGTATTTCCCAAATTTTGGAGGCGTCATCGAACGACTATGCACCTGTTGCAGGAGATGAATCGACCATGATAATTCAAGGGCAGTGCCAGATTAGCTTGGCGCCGACAGGCGCCAAGATAATCTGCCACTACCCTTGAATTATCATGGTCGACCCATCTCCTGCTGTAGTGCGTCAGGGCTGAATGGGCTTAGCTATTTTTTTAAAAAAAGGTTCGCCGTTTTCTCGCTCCAGCAGGGGATACAAGTTCGTCGCGTCGCTGTCGCCTGCCGCTCCATTCTTGTGCCGATGAACCGTCGCGCATAATTATGGAAACGCTCTTTATGTTCTTGTTCTCGATTTTTGTCTCTGTCGCTAGCGCTTTCGCGTCACTGTATGGAGAGAAAAAACCTTTAGTGTAAGGACTCGTCGATTATAGCGACTTTATATGGAAATGAAGAAAAAAAAAAAAAAAAGGGGAAAAAATGGGATGAAACATGACCCACAAAGTCCCTCCCAACAAACACTCCCACATGGTACCCACAAGGAACCCATGCAGGAAGATTAGTGGGAAATATTTGAGAAACGTAATGGATTACCACTGGGTTTTAATTACGAGTGCAAATGGGATCCCAGTGGGAAAAAGTGTGGGATCCGCACAGGAAGTCCCACAGAGGTATGTGGGTTCCAAGTGGGAACCGTGTGGGTTTCGAGTGGGAAACCTCTGGTAGTGTTATGGTATTAATCCACTGTCTTCTCACATTCATTCCTGCCCCGCACCCCCACCCATGCATGCAGCTCGATCCTCCTTTCACTCAAAACAGGTTTGCTTGCATCGTAGTGAGAGTTTCTCTGTTCTGCTAAGTTCATCTGTTTTGTCTTCAGCATCAACAAAAAAAGTCCTCTTCTAAATCAGACTTGAAGATATCATCCTCGCTCAAACACTCATCATCAGCGTCATCAAACTTATAATGAAAAGGTGTCCAGATGATCACGCACTACTCATGCACTTCATAGTCGATCCATCTCCTGCAACCGGTTCGTAGCTCTCATAGTCAGTTCGCCTACACGGTTTCAGAAGATTTTATGAACCCGTTTCATCCTGATACACTATCGCTTGAAATGAATTTCACTACATGACAGTGCAAGGGTGGCGCCTTCTAGCACAACCCTTGAATTAAAATGGTTGATCTATCTCCAAGTATGTAATAATGTAGCTTACATAAGACAATAAGCACATTTAATAAAACTCAGCCTCACGATGCAGTGGCTTAAGAAACTGGGTCTTCGATCGAGGAAAGTAATAATTTTATCCCTTTGTCCGTCGGTAGCGGATTTTGTAGCGATGATTCCTGCCTGTATGATCGCGACAAATAATAATAATAATGAATGGTTCTTGTATAGCGCAAAATCTTTTTGTGGCAAAAACTCATTGCGCCAACACACGCAGTCAAACATGACATAGACGATATGAAACATTTCAAATAATTACAACAGGACCACGGATCTACGACAGAGGAAAGGCAAGCTGGAAGAAGTGAGTTTTCAACTGAGCCTTAACTCATTGTACCCCAGACACACCACTGCAAGATAAGGAACGACCATGATAGTTCAAGGGTGATGCCAGAATAGCTTGGCGCCTATGGGCGCCAAGCTATTCTGACATCACCCTTGAACTATCATGGTCGATATGTGTCGTGCACTGCAAGACAGTCTTCAGAGGACAACGGCAAAATTTGGGGATTTCGGTCTTGGGGTAGAATGAGTAAAACTGAGAGAGAGAGAGAGAGAGAGAGTAGGGAGATTTGACAGACTGGCAGGCAGCGAGTTCCAAACTGAAGGTGCAATGAAGCCGAATGAGCATTCACCAACAGTTTTGAAGTTACGTTTAGTAGCGGCCTTCAAAAGTTTCTCCCTGGAGGACCGCAAATAACGAGAAGGCTAGTATGTGCAGAGTGAAGCAACAACGTAACTGTCAGACAGAGGGTTATTAATACGCCGCGTTGGCCTAAGAAAGGTCGGGGAGAGTTAACCCTTTGGGTGTCGGTAGCTGTTTTTGTCGCAATGATTCATCGCAGGAATAATTGCGACAAAAAAGCTACCGACAGCCAGAGGGTTAATCAATGCATGACGTTACATTCCATGTCAGACTTAGTCTTGCTCTGCTCACAAACCAGGGGGAATCACTCAGCGCTGGACAGACGAACAGTTAGATCCCCGTATTAGTCTTGCTCTGCTTTCCAAAATCACTGCTTAAGGCATTCAGCAATGACGCACTACAGCAGATGGGTCGACCATAATTCAAGGGTAGCGCCGGACAACATGTGCATAGTCGTTAGATGACGCCTCCAAAATTTGGGAAATACGGCCGTCGAGCTGAATGAGTTAACCTAACTGCCTGTTTTTCTGCTGCTCTTGGTTAGATTGACGTTTTCAATGCAAGGATCGTTGACGTATCTTGTTCTATTGTGTGCGTGTGTGTGTGTGTGTGTGTGTGTGTGTGTGTGCGTGCGTGTGTGTGTGTGTGTGTGTGTGTGTGTGTGTGTGTGTGTGTGTGTGTGTGTGTGTGTGTGTGTGTGTGTGTGTGTGTGTGTGTGTGTGTGTGTGTGTGTGTGTGTGTGTGTGTGTGTGTGTGTGACTATCGAAGCCACAAAAACCCTCATCTGTGCATTTGTTCTTTCCAAGCTGGACTATTGTAATTCACTGTATGCAGGTTGTCCCAAATATCAGATTGACAGGCTTCAAAAAGTTCAGAATTCTGCTGCCAGGCTCATCACCAAAAAGCGCAAAACTGATCATATTACACCTGTAATTAAATCCCTCCACTGGCTCTCTGTGGTTGCAAGAATTCAGTATAAACTTTCTTCTGTCTGCTTCAGCTGCATTTTCACATCAAGCCCCCCGTACCTGTCCTCTCTCCTGCAGCTGTACACTCCCTCAAGACAACTCAGATCCTCTGCAGACAGCCGCATTTTGCGTGTACCTTTTGTCCGTACCAAGTCTTTTGGCCAGCGGTCTTTTTCATATCTTGGGCCGGTGTACTGGAATGAACTCCCCTCCCATGTCCGCCACAGTGTTTCTAGAGACGTTTTTAAATCTGCGCTAAAAACACACCTTTTCCAACTCCATGACCCCACTGATTAATCATTGACTGTTCAGGATTCTGTTGTAGTTTTGCTATGGTGCCTGGAATGTGTGTGTGTGTGTGTGTGTGTGTGTGTGTGTGTGTGTGTGTGTGTGTGTGTGTGTGTGTGTGTGTGTGCGCGCGCGTGTAATATTGTGTACAGTTTTTGTGATTGTATTTTTGAAATTTGTAAGGCGCCTAGAGCTCTACCTGAGGTTAGGCGCCATAGAAATCATTATTATTATTATTATTATTATTATTATTATTATTGTGTGTGTGTGTGCGTGTGTGTGTGCGCACGCGCGCGTTCGTGTGCGTGTGTGTGTGTGTGTGTGAGCAGAATGCTTCATGGTACTAGTTCTTTATATGATTGACAATAAAGACTCGGTCTGTATCTTGGTCGTTCAAATTTTGCTTGCTCTTTACGTGGACAGAAGATGCCAAAATGTTCAAGATAATTTACCTCTGTTTCGTAACACATTCATATTGAATTATTTTACAATAATAAGTACCGAATTAGCAGACGGAATTAAAATAAAAGCAATCTTTCTACTTATGCTTTAAACGTTGCTATTGTCAGTTGCAACAGCTGATCTCCGCTGTTTTCCAAACAATATATGAGTATTATAGAAGTGTAGATGTATTGCCGGCATGACGGTCAGTTCTATTGCTGAATACCGAGATTTGACCACATGAAACGGAATCCTATACGAGTGTAGGTCTTCTGGCGCTGAATAGTGAGATTTGACCACAGTGCCAGGAAACCTATTCGAGTTAGAACCTACTGAAAAACGTGCTCAATAGTGAGATTTCAACACAAGATAAGGAAACCTATAAGAGTTAGGTCCACTGACAGCAGCACTGAACAGAACACAGCACCGGGAAACCTATCCGAGTTTGATACCCTGAAAGCAGCACTGATTAGAGAGATCTGACCACAGGATAAAGAAGCAGTCCGTGTTAGGTACCCTGACCTCGGCACCGATTTATGAGATCTGACCACAGAACATGGAAAACTAAAGAAGTTGGGTCACATAACAGCAGCGCCGAATAGTGAGGTTTCACCACAGGACAGGTAGACCTATCCATGTTAGGTACCCTGACAGAAGCATTGAATGGATGACATTTGACCACAGGATAAAAAAGAGCCTATACGACTTAGGTCCCCTGACTAGAAGCTTTGAACAGCAACATTTGACCACAGGACAAGGAAACCTATCCAAGTTAGGTCACCTGATAACAGCGTTGAATTGTGAGACTTGACTACAGGACATGGAAACCTATCCGAAATAAGACCCCTGACAGCAAGCAGAATTAATCACATTTACATCTACCCCCCCCCCCTCTCTCTCTCTCTCTCTCTCTCTCTGTATGTGCGTGCCTGCTCGGCATTAAACCCTAATAACTACTGTGTATGTGTGCGTGTGTGTGTGTTTGATACGTATTATTTTAGTTGTGATTCCGTTGCAACTTTTTCTTTTCATGTACTCTTTTGAATTGTGTAAAGCCATTAAAGCATCATTAATTAAAGTAGCCCTCTGTGATCTCATGATTCTCATTTTTGGGTTCTCATTATTTCATTCGTTGCTCTTTTAAATGCGCAGCAAGTCTATGGTTGCGTGTGTGTATGCGTGCATGTGCATGTATGTATGTGTGCGTGTATGTGTGTGTGTGTGTGTGTGTGTGTGTGTGTGTGTGTGTGTGTGTGTGTGTGTATGTGTGTGTGTGTGTGTTGTAAGCCAGTGTGAGTGCCTGTTTGCGTGTGTGTGATATTGAAAATAAGTAGTAGATTTTTTTGTTTGTTTTAAGTCTTTCGTTTACGTTTACTATATAAAATGAACTTTGCTATAATTGTTTGTGATTTTGCATGTGATAAGTATGTATTGCTTTCGTTTTGTATTGTATAAGAGCGGGGGGTTCAAGAAAGTATTCGCATCTTATAAAATTCACATTATGATTATTTTCAAAACGCCCCTCAGGTCGGAACGCACTCCCCTAAAGGTTATCAGGCAAAGTGGGGGAAAGTTCAGACTAGTAATAAATACACCGCATGGGTCAGACAAAGGGTCTACTGCATTTCAGTCTGCTTGTAGAGGACTTTCTGAGCAGATATAAGGCAAACGTGTATAAAAGAAAACAATAGACTTATTCCTAAAATGAACCCTTCACCAAAAGAACCCTTGACAACCACAAATTACAAGAGACATTGAGCCTCGTGAGGACCGATGCCTTCTGCTGAAATCACTTTGAATCCATGTTCCCTTGTCGGGTGAAGATAGCTGACGCTGAATTTACAATGATTTCAAGACGCAGCCCGCGTCCCTTTGCAGTGAAGGGGATAAACTAACCCTTTCAGCTCTGGATAAACTAACCCTTTCAGCTCTGGATAAACTAACCCTTTCAGCTCTGGATAAACTAACCCTTTCAGCTCTGGATAAACTAACCCTTTCAGCTCTGGATAAACTAACCCTTTCAGCTCTGGATAAACTAGCCCTTTCAGCTCTGGATAAACTAACCCTTTCAGCTTTCAGCTCTGGATAAACTAACCCTTTCAGCTCTGGATAAACTAACCCTTTCAGCTCTGGATAAACTAGCCCTTTCAGCTCTGGATAAACTAACCCTTTCAGCTCTGGATAAACTAACCCTTTCAGCTCTGGATAAACTAACCCTTTCAGCTCTGACGCACTGCAGCAGGAGATAATGGGTCGACCATGATAATTCAAGGGCAGTGTCATGGTCATGGTCGGTCCATCTCCTGCAACTGGTGCATAGTCATTAGATGGCGCCTCCAAAATCTGGGAAATACGGCCGTCGGGCTGAATGAGTTAAACTGTTCCTCCGACTTTTCGGACCTCCAGATAGTTGGGTTTAACGCCGAGCAGGCCACTACGGCCATCTCACGGCGGTTCCGACTTTCAGGATTTAACTCATTCAGCCCGACGGCCGTATTCCCCAAATTTTGGAGGCGTCATCTAATGACTATGCACCCAGTTGCAGGAGATGGATCGACCATGATAATTCAAGGGCAGTGCCAGATTAGCTTGGCGCCGACAGGCGCCAAGCTAATCTGGCACTGCCCTTGAATTATCAGGGTCGACCCATCTCAAGCTGTAGTGCGTCAGGGCTTGAATGGATCAACTACGTTCAAGGCGCCTCGCGTGAAAAGCTGCAAAATGTATAGTGACGCCGGCAGGAACGTTATACGACACTTCCGCAACTATTGGTGCGGGGCGCCTTGAATGAGCTAATGGACAATAATACAAACTACGAAAATTGAGCACACTTATACATTCCTGTGTAATTTATCACAATAAGTCATGCCCGCAGTGGGTTCGACCTGAAATAAGCTGAAACTGAAACCAAAACAAAATGTGTGCTGGCCTGTGATTTTTAACCTCAAGGCCATAGGCCGTAAGGTCCAAACTCACAGACCAGCACACAGACGTCATTGGCCCAAATCCTGGACCCAAAAATAAATATTTTAGTGATTTAAAAAAAAAAAGAAAAAAAAAAGAACATAAAATGGTTAGAGTTCAGTATGACGAAGTACAGCGTGGATTCATTAAATACACGGCATTTTCAGAAATAAAAGAAATGACCACCCTGCCGGTTGAAACCGGAAGACTGCTGCCTGCATGCACCCACATACGTTATTTCCTTTCATGAAATGTCGTCACTATAGCAGTGCGTGTCGCGATTCTTCGGAGCGATTTCAACATTCAGATATGCGCGTTCAGGAAGATAAATTTGGGGGAAAAAACAAACAAACAACAAAACAAAATACTTGCTCCAGCTCGCGTTGACAGCAATAGGTACAGACCATCCATATGGCTGTGTCGGCAACGGTTTTGTCGTAGTGATTCCTGCAGGAATCATTGCGTTAAAAACCGCTACCGACAGCCAAAGGGTTAATTATGCCATTAACCCCTCGACTTCTTCTGCCGATAAAATTCCGTGGGAAAAATCTGCATACCGGCATCATTTCCGCCGAGCACTATCGTCATTACCAGTTAAGGAATTAAATGTTTAAGTTAACACCCAAATCTCTGAAATGTTACAGCAAAGCAAGGGAAATGTGTGTGTAGGATGATGATGATGATAATATATACTGTTTACACAACAGTTCTCCAGAAAACACAGGACTCAATGCGCTTAAAAAGCACAAGAGGAAACTCTTACACACACAAGCATTCACTACACATGCAGTTAATAATAATAAAGACTATTTGTAGTATGACAGTCTATCAACAGTCTATCAACAAGAACGCCTGCAGCGCGGTTCTACTTAACAATCAGTCAGGCGAGTTCTTCAGGACGACGATCGGTGTCCGTCAAGGATGCCTGCTCTCTCCTGTCCTTTTCAACATATTCCTGGAGAAGATCATGCAGGAAACCCTCCACGACCACCATACTTCAATCTCTATTGGTGGCAGATCCCTGTGCAATCTTCGATTCGCAGACGACATTGACCTCATGGCAGGCAGCAATAGTGAGCTCCAAAACCTGACAGACAAACTTTCAAGTAGCGCAGGGTCTTATGGCATGGAGATCAGTACGGATAAAAGCAAAGTGATGATCAACACCACAAGCGACAGCAGCAGCAACATTCACATGAACGGCCAGAAGCTAGAAGAGGTCAATAGCTTCAAGTACTTGGGAGCCACCCTGTCCAAAGACGGTAGTTGCATAGCAGAGATCCGTATCAGGATAGGTACAGCAACATCCGCAATGGCCAGGCTGGACAGGATATGGCGAAGTAACTCCATCAGCTTCACCATCAAGTACAGGCTTTACAAGTCCCTCGTAGTGTCTATTCTGCTCTACGGCTGTGAGACTTGGACACTGCTTGCAGACTCAGAAAAGAAAATTCAGGCCTTTGAGAACAAGTGCCTGAGGAAGTTGCTCCGCATCTCGTACCGCGAGCACAAGACCAACGAATAATGTACGGAGCATCGTCACTTCCCTGGTGGGCCCACATGAACCCCTTCTGGCAACCGTGAAACGGCGCAAGCTTGCTTGGTTTGGCCACGTGACCCGACACAACACCTTGTCCAAGACTATCCTCCAAGGCACTCTCGAAGGAAGTCGTCGGCGAGGTCGTCAGAGAAAGAGTTGGGTCGCAAACATAAAAGAATGGACCGAACTCGAGATGCCAGACTTGCTTGCCACCGCCCAAAATAGAACTCAGTGAGAGCACTGTCTGTTGCTGCTGCCTTTCAGTCCCCCCAACGCCCAGTTCGGGCAGGGGACTGATGATGATGATGATGAGTCTATCAACAACAAAACAATAACAAACAATAACGACAGCAACAACAAATGTCGAATCAGTCCACAAAACAATGACAATTTAATCAGGGAGACCTCTTCTTTTACTGTCGACTTGTGTGTGAGGTAACTTGAGGCATGACACTTCTTTCAAAAACAAAAGAAAACAATACATGGATGTATTCAGTCGCCCACAGAGGCAAAACACAGAAACTTTCAACATAGAAATCTCTATTTTTTACGGTAAAAAAAGTGCCACCGTGAACTGATGGACAACAACAAACGGGTTGATTTTTTTTTAAAAACACGTTTCCGCACAGACACAGGAAAATAACCATTTACTAGTTAGCGACATCAAAACAAAAGTCATGCGATAAGCTGAGTGCATCCTCTTTGTGTTTTGCTCCGAGTGATGCGCGCAACTCCTGTTTCCAGGGAATTAATGACGTTCATCATCCTCGCAGGAGAAAAGCCTTGAAAACGCCAACGCCGAAGCTGTACGAGTGTCATAATTTTTGCTGCACATACATGCAGCCTGTGAAATCTTGGCTAATTAAACGTTAACCCTTTTACCCCCCCCCCCCCAAGGTCCTATTTCTCAAATTTTGGAGGTGTTGCCTATCGGCTATGAACCATTTGCAGGAGATGGCTTGACCATGATCATTCAAGGGTAGTGCCAGATTAGCTTGGCGCCTTTAGACGCCAAGCTAATCTGGCACTACCCTTGAATGATCATGGTCAAGCCATCTCCTGCTTTGGGGATCCGAGGCTGAAAGGGTTAAAGAGCCCAAGCGAGCTGAGGAGCAGGGATACACACCAGCAAGAGACATAGTTCCTTATGAGCCTCCGCATCTGCGGGGGCTCATGAGGGTCTATGTCTCTTGCAATTATATATCTTGCAATTATGTCTCTGGCGGCTGCTTCTTTAACCTTTCCTCGGTAGTGAAGGGGTTAACGGCAAACCCTGAGGCAGTAGTCTGACGCAAGGATGGCTTTGAAATTTGCTTTACGTCATGCGGTAGCTAGGTCCACTGCATCGTAGAAAATAAATTCGCAGTCAGTCTTGCCTTAGCCTTCGACTGAGGGCAAATCACCTCTTCCGTTTTCACTGAGATAGCACAGATCACGAAAACACACGTCAAAGACAAAGATGATCTATGTTTACGTAGTTATTATGTGCTCTGATTTAACTTGATAAAGCTCAGTGCATACATTCCTTTGAAAAGCGAGACAGTCTGTCAATGTAATACATTACAAATTTCGCCTTAAAAAAACAACAATAACCCCCCCCCCCCCCAAAAAAAAAAAAAAAAAACACGACGTATTGTCATTAGCCTTTATAATGTTTGTCCTTGTCGTTCGCAGACGTTGCAATTAATTTGTATCTAGTTTTGAGGTACCGACTACTTATATAAAGCCTGAGATATCAAAATCAAATGTGGACGACGTCGTCACCCAGAACGAGTATGCTTAGGAGGTGAGAGCACAGTGGTTGTTCAAGGGTAGCACTAGATTAGCTTGGCGTCTTCCCATGAGTTATCATCGTCGACCCATCTCTGTGGTGTCTGACACCCTTACACTGCCAGAACACAAATCAAGGTACTGCAAGAGACATAGATCCGCATGAGCCCCCGCATCTGCGGGGGCTCATGAGGATCTATGCCTCTTGAAGACCTTGTTTACGAATACGAATAATACGAACACGAATACCTTTATTGTCCCAAAATGGGAGATTTGTTTGCGGCGGAATTTTGTAAAAACACTTGTAAAAACAACAAAATTAATGTGAACATAAAACAAATAAATACATTTGACTGACTAGAACAAACTGACCGATTACAGTGAGTATGAGCACGTATATAACACACAACCATCTGTAATGTTAATATCCACCTAGAATTAAAGAAAACGTGCTTAAAAACTAACTGACACGACATTACCTTATACCACGCGCACAACACGCAACCCCCCCCCCCCCACACACACACACACACACACACTTGCGTATCACATGACATTGCAAATTCATCGACCTGAGGCGGACATCTTGACCGCCCTTCAAATGATGCCATATCCGTGTGCCTCAGACAGGCGTATTTGGCAGTAACCTTTCAGAATGCCCTGACGCAGGATGCGAAAGGTTCAAAATTAAAGCGATCTGTTCCAGGGCGGGATCTGATTGCTAACATTCGTCGATACAAGGGTTGCCTATGAGGTCACGCCTTCACTGAGACTGTTCTATCATTCTTTTCAAAATCCTTGCGAGTAGTCATACCAAACAGGTTTCCTACTGCTTCTTGGTGCCAGTCGTTGCAACTCTCCTACTTGCATAATGGAGACAAATAGCAGAAAGTCTATCATTTGCGACACACATTTTGCAAATCATTATTGTATTTTTGTAAACTTAAGACAACGAAGAACATTTTACAGATATTGTTGCGAACTATTAACCTTTTCGTGTCTGAAGTAGGTCGCTTTAACCCTTTTCATCCTGATACACCAGTTACTTGAAATAAATTTGACTGATAGTTCAAGGGTTGTGCCAGAATAGCTTGGCGCCTGAGGCGCCAAGCTATTCTGGCACCACCCTTGAACTAAAACAGTTGCTCTATCACCTAATCTGTAAGTGTAGCCTTCCTAGGACAATAAGCCTTCTATCACCTAATCTGTAATGTAGCCTTCCTAGGACAATGGTCCTCATTGCTGCACGTGTATACACCCTCTCGTGAGCTCCGCTCCTCTTCTGATCAACGGAAGTTGTGTGTACCTTCTGTCCAAACTAAAACATTTGGTCAGCGCACTTTTGTTTATCAAGCCCCAGTGTTATGGAATACATTTCCTCTTGAGGTCAGAAACAGTGAGTCTGTCTCTGACTTCAAGAGGTCGTTGAAAACTCACCTCTTCAAGCTTTACTTTGAATAACTGCCAGTGTTTGATGCCTTAGTTGTAGTTCTGTAATCCTCCTTGTTTTAGACTGAATGTTAAGTAGAACATATTATGTATATATTGTTGTTTAGTTCATTGTAAAAGTGGTGTGTTCGGGTATTGTGTTTTGTTTGTTATGTGCATATGTCATTGTATTTTTATTTTTTGTGTACAGATTGTAAAGCGCTTAGAGCTTTTGATTAAGATTAAGCGCTATATAAATACTCATTATTATTATTATTAAGCAATTTTGACAAAATCAGCCTCGGGCTGGGTTGGTTAACATGAACTCTGTTTTGTATGCCGATCACAAACTAGTGTCAGAGACTGAAGCAAAACTGTCACTGTACCAAAGGCAAATCTGAACCTGATCTCAACAATGTAAAACTACTCCTAACCCCGTTGCAGTAGTGAAACCAAAGTAGCGAACGCTTTCTGAACCATATAACATAAACCACATCACATGATACTAATAACCGTGATAAGGCATGAACCACATAATACAAATTACAGTGATACACTACGAACCATAATGACATAATGGAAATTACGGTGATACAACACGAACCATATGACATAATGGAAATTATGGTGATATCACACGAACCATAAAACATGATACAAATCACAGATACATACCATGAACCACATAACATGATACTAATAACCGTGATAAGGCATGAACCATAATACAAATTACAGTGATACAACACGAACCATATGACATAATGGAAATTACGGTGAAATAACACGAACCATATAACATGATACAATTCACAGATACATACCATGAACCACATAACATGATACTAATAACCGTGATAAGGCATGAACCATAATACAAATTACAGTGATACAACACGAACCATATAACATGATACAAATCACAGATACACACCATGAATCACATAACATGATATATGTTCAAATTATAGTGAGCTTATTTAACGGAACCTAAACTCTTCCTAGCCTGACCGCAGTGCTGAAACTTAACTACCTAAATTTAAACCCGTTAACCCCCCTAAACTGCCACACCAAATTGGCCAATCTCTATAAGCAAGAGGCACATAACCTCATGAGCCCCCGCAGGAGCGGGGGCTCATGAGATTATGTGCCTCTTGCTGACACGTTTTAAATGTGTTCACTGGTGTTGAATCTTAGTTGCCGCGGGCAGTGGAGTATCACTACCAGTGGCACAGTGAAATGCAGAGAAACCCTAACCAACCCTATCACGCACCGTATTTGTCCGATCCCTACAAATAGAACCGACCCGGGGACAAATTTCGGGTGTCAGGAAATAGCCGAAGGAATTGAGTATTGACTGGGACCCACTTCTTCAAACAGAACTTTATACTGAGTTCACCCGCGAGTGTTTCCTGACTGGAAACCGTCTGTGCCGCCTTGGATACATATCAAATACGATAATAAGTCTGGACAGAAGGCGAAAATTTAGTCTAAAAAAACCCAACAATTTCCCCCCGAAACAAACACAACAAAATCAAACAAAAGAACAAAGAAACGATTGCACAAAAAGAAAACAAAAACAAAAACAAAGGGGGACACTAACAAAGAGTGTATGGCGGGATGTTTGGCTGGATTGGTTTGGAAGGGTTAAAGACCAACAGAACATGACATAACGGTGACTGCCAAGCCTATAAAATGCAAAGAACTACCCAGCAAAGAAGGAAACACGCTTAAAACGGACAAGTATGACACAGTTTACTAAATTGTAATCCATTCAGTTGCATTTTTTTTTTGCATCAAGAGTAGATGAGTTAACCTACGTAGATGAGTTAACCTACGTAGATGAGTTAACCTACATAGATGAGTTAACCTACGTAGATGAGTTAACCTACATAGATGAGTTAACCTACATAGAGTAGATGAGTTAACCTACGTAGATGAGTTAACCTACGCATCCCAAAAAACAACCCTGTGTAATTCCAACAGTTTATTAACTCAGTCAACCCGACGCACGTATTTCCAAATTTTGGAGGCGTCATCTAACGACTATGCACCTGTTGCGGGAGATGGATCGTCTATGATAATTCAAGGGTAGTGACAGATTAGCTTGGCGCCGAGAGGCTCCAAGCTAATCTGGCACTACCCTTGAATTATCATGGTCGACCTGCTGTAGTGAGTCAGGGTTGAATGAGTTAATTTTGGTGTACTTGTCCATTTTAGGCGTGCTTCTTTCTTTGTTAGAAATGTCTCACTAAATTTTCTCAATTTGTCACTAGAACTAAGTTTAACACATTCAAGACGTGTCGCATTCGGATACGCGGCATCATGCCGCGTATCCGGAAGCGTCACTTCTCGAATGAGTTAAAAATGATTTTACTTTCGGTTTCTTCTGAGTTCCACACTACGGTAAAGTTAATTTCCGTTTTTTTCGCGGGCGAAAGCCGGCCGACGTCGCGACGTGAGGTCCGAATACTTTTTGCTCATATGTTTTGCCAAGAGGGGTCACATTATTGAAATAACAAAGAGTGCAATAAATAGTGTATTAACCCTTTGGCTGTCGGTAGCGGTTTTTGTCGCGATGATTCCTGCAGGAACCGCTACTGGCAGCGTAAGAGTTTAAACATGTCACGTTTGCCCTTAACTGCCTCCTCCATCTCAGTGACAAGAGAAAGGAGAGGTGATGCCTTTTCTTTTGTCACGTCACTCCAGCAGCGAAACCCGTTCCTAAACCAGCTGCAAGAGTCATAGATCCTCATGAGCCACCACAACCTGCTGGGGGCTCATGCTGGTCTAAGCCTCTAGAAAACGCAAGTTATACCCATGTTTGTATCTAGCAGACATCAGTCAAAGACCTCTCCGTCTACGATGGATCTTAAAAAAAAAAAAAAATGCGTAAGTTAATTTCCTTGATGGAGTGAGAGCAAAGTTTTTCGCTCGATACACCCAGCAGTCTGACGTCAATGACGTCATTGATGAAGTCACTGACGTCCATGACGTCACGAACCTGGTGCCAGTCAGCCAATGACATTTAGCCAAGAAATCTGTCTACGTTTCTAGAAAAGTGGATCGCTGTTTTAGTGGGATAATGAGGATGGTGGGAATTGGAGCTGTTTGCTGTAGATTACAGCTTTCTCAATCAGTTTCAACTCGATCGCTGGTTCGCTTAGTTAGAATTCGTTTTGTTTCTGTACACGATGTTTCTCGCGGAAAGTTGGCTCTTAGAAACCTCGGGGCGAAATTCAAGCTACAGAATTATACCCGCCATTATAGTTTTTGTTGTTCCTATTTAAAAATAGGAACAACTTTGAAATGGGGCTAGTCGGAGCGCGTTCCGGAGCATGCACATGACGTTTAGAGGGTGCGGGGCCGAAATTCTGGCAAAGAAGTAACAAGATGAAAATGAAGTCATGTTTAGCTACGCAAACCTTGCTGCAGAACGCACTTTTGGCGCCAAGCGCAGTGTGTGTGTGTGTGTGCGCGCGTGTGTGTGTGTGTGTGTGTGTGTGTGTGTGTGTGTGTGTGTGTGTGTGTGTGTGTGTGTGTGTGTGTGTGTGTGTGTGTGTGTGTGTGTGTGTGTGTGTGTGTGACAGAGGCTAGAGCCCGCGTTTGAGGACGGACAAGCTTGAAATATTATTATATTGTCCTCCAAAAGTAATCTCGAGGTAGATTTTTTGACATTTAATTAAGATCCACATCGGCGCGAAAATAGTCGTTGCACAAAACCGGTTGATCCACACTGGAGTTCGTAATTTTTCTTATGTTTACTAAAACGCCGTGAGATAGCCTTAGTTGCCTGCTCGGCGTTAAATCCAAATAACTAACTATTATTTTTACTAAATATTTTGTATATCGCTAGATTAAATGAAGACATTAAATGAGTTCGTTAACCTGTATTGTAACTCTTCAGCTTTTTGAGTGTTAATTAAATTGTTTTGGGAAAAAAAAGTTTCTCCTTTTTTGGGATTAATTTTATGAAATATTTAGAATTAATCTTAAAACAATGGAATTTTTTAACAAAAAAAAAATCTCCTAATTAATAACAGCATGATTTTTCATAAACGGTATTTACATAAGCTTACAGTTTGTCTCGGCTGTCGGGTACGATTCGGTCAAAATGTGACCTGTAAGCCCTATCGGTGAAAATGAGCTAATATTCGGCACCACTTTTTCGGAGTTATTTTTAAAAGAGCAAACATAACTTTGGACTTTTCTTTTACGAAAAAAAAATCTTTTCATTAATACCCGCATGATTTTTCATAAACAGTGCTGTTTGTCCCGACTCTCGGGTAAAATTAAGTCATATAATTACCTGTAAGCCCTAGGTGTGAAAATCAGAAAATTGCAAAGTTTGATCCTCTAATACGTAAACTGTTTGTGTTAGTACTGCGATGAGTGAGGTATAACATCAAGTCGTCACGATGCCAAGGACGTGAAGCTTGAAATGACGTCTTTTCGCTGCTCGTGCTATTATTCTTCTTCAGAATAGCTATCAGGAACAAAGCTCACGAATGGCCGGAATCGGCCTGGGTCCGTCTTTATTTCTGTGCGCCAGTGTATGTGGATCAGAAAGTGGGTTAGGGTAGACGGAGATGGATAAGAAGGATAAGCTTGAAAACAGAAACAGCCTTGAGCTGGGGTTCCATCTTGTTACCTTTCTGATGAGTTGGTCTATTCTTTTAACTAATTCGCAGCTATTGACGGATGGTGACTTAATGAGGCGGAAACGTTTTACGACACTTCCACAACTATTGTCGCGGGGCCCTTGAATGAGTGAAATTTTGCACGGCGTTATTAGTTTGACGAGTGCGCCTATTTCTCCACTGGCAGCAACAGTGAATGTTAACCCGTTGAGTGCCAGCGGACGCAGACTGTTCATGCAATATTCGTTAAGTCAGAGCACCCCCCCTCCTCCCCCCCCCCCCCGCCCCCCCCCCCCCAAAAAAAAAAAAAAAAAAAAAAAAAAAAAAACACCAAATAAAACCGTGTCCCGGGAACATGGATTCAAAGTGGTGTCAGCAAGAGGCATAGATCCTCATGTGCCCCCGCAACTGCGGGGGCACATGAGGATCTATACCTCTTGCAGTTGGGTGGTATCTCGGCACTGAAAGGGTTAAATGGACAACACGTCAGAGCTGACCATCTCTTTCACATGCACGAAATGCGCGACATCCGGATGCGCGGCTGGAAACAGATGCGTTTCCGTATGCGGTGCGTCACGAATGAGCTAAATTAACCCCCTCCCTGTCACTGTAAGCACGTTATACGTACGTGTTTTTGTTTATTGCTTTGTTCGTGGTCCAACTAACGACCAGAAGCCAACGCTGCCCGAAAAAGGTGGACGCAACTTGGTCTCAGAAAGAGGCATATATCCTCATGAGCCCCCATATTCGCAGGGAGCACATGAGGATCTATGTCTATTGCAGCTGGATCGAGTTTATTTTTTTTCTCGGCAGTGAAGGGGTTAATTAGTCTGCTCAAGCAGTCGTGAATTTAAACCCCAGCAGTCTCACCCTTTCGCTGATCACAAATGCATAGGAAATAAAGAGGGTGACCTTGGCCAAGAAAACAGCCCGTCACGTAGGCCTACTTCCTGCGGACAGAACTGGGGCTCTCCAGATTCTATTCCTGCTGCAGATTGAAGGTTCTGGCTGAAAGGGTAAGCGAACAACTGCCTGAGTACGAATGCTTGGCCTGACTTTGCACACTTGGATCATGGATGTCATTTGAATTGACATCAATAATCATTATCAAAGGACTTCACTAATTGTGTTTAAAAATATTATTTTAGACGTCCTTGAAAATGAGTTTTACTTCAAACAGAATCAGATGAAAGGCATTGCCCCTTGGCTGTGAGGCCGTCCAAGTAGCGTGCATGGAAGAATTCTCCAGATTTTAGTAACAGACGAAAAGTAAATCCCAGATGAGTACCAAAAACGGTATGGATTAAATCAAGTCACTTCTTGCAAGCAAGTGGCATAAATCTCATGATCATCTACGCCTCTTGCAGATTAAAAGAGCCCGGCTAAATCCATAGAATGAATGTGTTAATTCCGTCCATTTTCTGACCTGCTTCTGAATTTGGTTACTAATTTGCAGTCATGCACTCCCCTGGTACAGCAGCATGCAGGTACAAATTCAAAAGTTTTCCAATTTTCCAATTTTCAAAAGTCCGTTTTGAAAAAAAAATAATGCGCATTTTTGTCCTGAATCAGGGGACGTTTTCCTTTTTTAGAACTTATACAGCTGCGTTGTGGCACGTTTTCGAAATTTACTCTATGCTGTCGCAGTTAACCCATTCAGCCCTGACGCACTACAACAGGACATGGGTCGACCACGATAATTCAAGGGTAGTGCCAGATTAGCTTGGCGCCTGTCGGCGCCAAGCTAATCTGGCACTACCCTTGAATTATTATGGTCGATCCATCTCCTGCAACTGGTGCAGTCATTAGATGACGCCTCCAAAATTTGGGAAATACGGCCGCCGGGCTGAATGAGTTAAAGATTCTCAAACATGAAATGGAAAAAAGTGCGTAGCCTCTGAGGACAGAAATGACACTCACCGAGAGTATCTAAATGTAGCTAGAAGATTCAGAAATAGCAAACCATTTCTAGGCGATTCGACGCCGGCTGCACAAGAAAAAAGACATATTTTAAATTATTCTGAGTGTTATATTGAAAGTTCTAAACTTAGTTCATAGTTGATCCCGCTAAAACAGAAAAGAAAGGACTATGATAGTTTAAGAGGCGCCAACTATCTCTTGCAACGGGTATGTATTTCTCAAAGTACTGCACCTTATATTCCAGGCTTGAGAGAGTTTTTAGAAACATTCTTATGAGAGATGATGAGACGTTTTTATTTAGGATAAAGCTTTAGGCAGATCGCCTCTCTCACACTCAGTTCTGCATAAATAACTGCTACAAAGAGAAACACAGTAACTACAACAGCAAGATATAAACTGAAAAAGTATACAAACACTGCAAATATGAGAGAGAGAGAGAGAGAGAGAGAGAGAGAGAGAGAGAGAGAGAGAGAGAGAGAGAGAGAGAGAGAGAGAGAGAGAGAGAGAGAGAGAGAGAGAGAAATTCAATACAATGATACAAAACAATAACCAACCAGTCACCCAAACAATCGCAATCCCTCCCTCCATTTCACCAACAATACCTCCATCACACCTCCGTCCATCCTGTTTAAAAATAAGGAATGTTCTCAGGCATGGCAAATGCAAAATATACTAATGGTCAAAACTTAAGGGCCACCCAACTTTTTTGTGTCATTGTTTATCGTCGCAAGTACGCTAATAAAATAATATGTTCTTTCGATCCAAATGAGTTAAAAGTTGACCTCAGACAGTCCACTGTACAGGAAACAATAGACAACAATTCATCAATTTCCACGAACGCGTCAAATGCACGTGAAACATCGTCAGTTTTTGTGAAAAGCTGTGTGATGTTGGCAAGCGTACCAAAGGCAGGCAGGTGGAAAAGCTCGGTAAAGTCGTGATGCACGTGCTAAAGGGGTCAGTCGTGAACACTGAGCACCTTTGTTTTGCTACAAATACCGGTACAGAAGGGACATAATTGTCACTTTCCTAACCATGCCACCACGACGAAGACTAACGCCAGTAGATCAAGGCCGGGCGCTAGCATGGCTGCAGGATGGAATTTCGGGACGAGAAGTTGGGAGACCTCTTGGGGTGTCCCATTCAGTGATCCAGAGGCTGCTGGCACGATTCCAAGAAAATGGAAGGGCAGAACGACGACCTTGCTCAGGACGCCCGCGCTGCACCAGCAGAAGGGAGGACAGATACCTTTGTGTGGCGGCTCTGCGCGACCGAACTGTCACGTCAACCACTCTGCGACGTCAACTGATGCATGCTGCAAACGTTAACGTCAGCAGAAGCACAGTCTGCCGACGTCTGCGCAAAACTGGCCTGGCTTCATGCAGAGCAGCAGTGAGAATACCCCTCACTCCTGCTCATCGGTCAGCCCGGATTGCCTGGTGTCGTCAGCATGTGAGGTGGAACAGACTCCAGTAGACTCAGGTTCTGTTTACTGATGAGTCACGGTTCACTGTGTCCTTCAACGACGGCAGGGTAAGGGTCTGGAGACGCCAGGGCGAGCGATTCAAGATGGATACGTCCAAGAGGTGGATTGTTACGGAGGAGGCTCAGTCATGGTCTGGGCAGGCTTCAGCATGGAAGGGCAGGACCCCCCATCCATGTCTTCCGAGGCACCCTGACTGGACTGCGCTATCGGGACGAGATTGGTCAGCCCCTCATCCAGCCAGCTCTCCAATCCATAGGAGACAATGCTGTTCTGCAGGACGACAACGCTCGACCTCATCGCGCCCGTGTGGTGGATGAGTATCTTGAGCAACCGGGCATCATAAGGATGGAGTGGCCAGCTCGTTCACCTGATCTGGCTCCTATCGAGCACCTCTGGGACGTGCTGGGCAACGTGTAGTCAACAACCACCCCCCACCTCAAGGCGTCCCTGAGCTGACTCAGTTCCTGCATCAAGAGTGGGAAGCGATTCCACAACATGTTCTCCGAACCCTGGTGAACTCCATGCGTCAACGCTGCATTGAATGCTTGGCTGCAAACGGTGGGTACA
Organism: Semisulcospira habei; assembly: GCA_036245525.1. NCBI lineage: Eukaryota > Metazoa > Mollusca > Gastropoda > Semisulcospiridae > Semisulcospira > Semisulcospira habei. The sequence goes on from BTPG01000006.1 coordinate 40,394,244, forward strand.
CTCGCTACCGGCTGGACCATTCTTGTGTGACTTTTCAAATGAGGGGTGGGTGAACATTCTAACGTGCTGCTGTTGTTACAATTGCTTGATTTACTCAAAACTTAAATGAAATTGTTACTAAATAAATCAGAAAAGTACTGACCCCAGGTATTGTTACATTATTTGTGTGATGTTGTCGGTGCGTCTGCGATAAAAAGTGACCTTTACGTTTTGACCATTAGTATATATAGAACATTATTTCCAACTGATACGTTCTAATTTGTAGAACGGTGGCTTTTTGCGTCTGAGCGAGTTACTCTTGCTGTGCAACATTCGCTGTCAACAGACGGTCGATCTCTTTTGTCATTGCTTTTCAGCAGGTAGCAAAGTACCAGTGTCCCGAGACGCCAAATGAGGCTCTATAAGGAAAACCAATCAATGTTCTCTCCGACGTGTGCCCTTGGCGAACGTAGTCATTTTGTGTTCGAGTACGTGGGCCTGGCACAGAGGACAGTTTGCAAACGAAGGCTCTCGGAGGTGCAACTCTGCTCTGTCCGAAAACGCTATAGCCCATTCATCCCTGACGCACTACAGCAGGAGATGGGTCGACCATGATAATTCAAGGGTAGTGCCAGATTAGCTTCGTGCCGACAGGCGCCAAGCTAATCTGGCACTACCCTTGAATTATCATGGTCGACCCATCTCCTGCAACTGGTGCATAGTCATTAGATGACACTCCAAAATTTGGGAAATACGGCCGTCGGGCTGAATGAGTAAAAACGTACTAAATTAGGAAAACCTATCAACCTGCTGTCACGCGAGCGTCTTCGCCGGAAGTTGCCGCTGAGTGTGTGAGTACGTTGATCTGGCCCTGGGAACACCGTACATCCAGACATGAATGATTTTCTCAGGCGGGCGTCTTTGGCGGAAGTTGTCTTTTGGTGTTAACCCGTTCAGTGTCAGGTGACGCCTACTGCTTTTCTGCAATCTTCGTTAATTCAACACCCCAAAAAAAAACCCTAATGACCCCAGGAACATGGATTCAAAGTGGTGTCAGCAAGAGGCATAGATCCGCATGAGCCCCCGCAAATGCGGGGGGCTCATGAGGATCTATGCCTCTTGCAGTTGGGTGGTGTTCAATTTTTCTCGTTATTGAACAGGTTAAATGTACGTTAGTCCGGACCTTTGAACACGCTGCAGAGTGTAGGACTGTCATGCGTGACAAAGCAGTCGTTGACTCTGCGGCAGTTTTACAGAAATGTTCGTAGTGCAGACATGATGTTCCCTCCTCTAAAGGAGAGGGGTATACAGTATTAGAAGAACAGATAAACAAGCGACTAAGCCGAAAATTAACTCATTCAGTCCCGACACACCACAGCAAGACATGGATCGAGCATCAGTGATAGTTCAAGGGTCGTGCCAGAATAGCTTGGCGCCCATAGGCGCCAAGCTATTCTGGCACCACCCTTGAACTATCATGCTCGATCTGTCTCTAGAATTGTAAGACAGACCTTCAGAGGGCAGCTTCAAAGTTTGGGGATTTCGGTCCTGGGGCTGAATGTGTTAAACACCTAGCATGAAAATCCACCAGCGTGTACTAATAATCTAATCCCAGAAGGCGTGAGCGACACGAAAGCCCCAGCCGGTTTGTCAGGAAACTGTCACTGACCCATCAGACCAAGAGGACGGATAGGTATGGTGCATGTGCTGGAGTTCACAACGTTGACATTCCAGCCCCTGCGCACAGCTGACACCCCGATACTCCTTCACGCCTAAACCAAGGCCCTTCCATTTACACGCACACCCTTTTATTCACACACTATATACACACACACACACACACACACACCTATAGCACTAACTCAGCAAATAATCTCTTACAAAGAAATACCTCATTTTGTAAAAAGAGACTATAAAAGACTATAATTGTGGACCGCTTTGCGCGCGCCTTTGGCGGCAGTTGACTTTTTGTGCGAGTACGTTGGTCTTTCCCTGGGAACTTGACATTGTGCAACAACATATGAAAATCTCGGAGATCACGGACGGAACTGCAACACATATTCCGCAATCGCATCCAGTGTACTGTATCCATGTGAACAGTATATCCATGTGAACACTATCCATGCGTATGTGACTCATGTAAACAGTACGTATCTAAGTGCACAGTGTCCATGCGTAAGGTAAGGTATCCGTGCGTGCAATATCCACGTGTAGGCTGCAGCATACGTGTGTACAGTATCATATTCACACGTAGTAACCATTTGTACAGTGTTCACTAGCACAGTGTCTGTAATGTGTACAGTATCCATGTGTATACTACAGTATCCATGTGTACTTCACTTAGTACGCATCTTTCATTATCAACGAGTCGAAAACAGACCACAACAACCTCCAGTGAATCAATAAATTACCCTCTGAACCGCAGTGCACAATATTTTTTTTTTCCGAAATAAAGGTAATATCAATAGGACAATGCACGAATTTACTGCTGTTATTTTTTGCTATAATGTTGTGTTTGGTCCACGGATGACCCAGACTAAAGTCACTGAACGGCAATCCAAGTGCGCGAAAGTTTTTCGGTCTGATGTCGGCCACAGTTGGCCCCTGCAGGGTCCTGGGACCGGCGTAAGCCGTAGTTAGCCCCCGCAGGGGCCAACTACAGCCTACGCCCGAGGACCGTTTGCCTACTGGGAAGAAAGTGATCACTCGTCGTGCTTCACGTGCGTGTGCTGTTTTAATAATAATAATATAATGCTCTTATCTTATAATAATTATAACTCTAAGCGCGCACTCACAACTCGCGCACACATGCGCACGCTTTTGACAATGACTCACGTACCATAAATACATTATGACAGTCAGCTTGGGGTGGGGAGTGTGGTGATGTTATAGTGCTAGAACTGTTTAGGACTGGAAGGAGGAGTGTCACGACCCCCGATTCCGGGGCGCAAACTATGAGCGCTACCACTCGAGATACACCCGAACCAGACTAACACAAACCTAACGCAAACACCAGAGGAACAATAACGACGACATTTATTACATATAACCCTAACAATAATCCAACTATTCTCACTCAATCCTAACCACGCACTCACGCATTACATTCACACGCACACACGTCCAAACTCCCCACCCCGAATATCCGTTATACACAATACAAAATAATATATAATAAAACAAATATCTTAAATAAAATACGAAAGAAAACTGAGGCTGAAAGGCTTAAATCATAAGCCACTGGACCCGACGGAAGCACAAGCGTCAAGCGCCAACGCCAGTTAGACCAACGCCTTTGATTCCGCGAAGAGTCCCTTACAGAACCTGGCTCCTTAAGTAACACAGTATTTCAAATAGCACAATATCAAATATACGATGAACCGAATATGCTTACTAAAACACGAATGAAGATCGAGCAAAATGAACATAGTTCGTAAGCTACTGAATCTACCCAGCGGGAGCACGAACGACAAGTTCGAATTAAACTAATGCTTTCGCAAACTAGACATTCACAGCACAAGGCTCCTTTAACTAAAACGTTTCAGAATAAACAATATCACGTATACAAATGGAGCAAATATCCTTAATTTAACACGACTGAAAGTTGAATAAACTCAATATATTTCACGTCACTGGACCTTCTCGCCGGAAGCACAACCGTTAAGCTCAGCTCGACGCTCTTGCTTCCGCGATAAGGCCTTCCGTAACACAGGCTGCCTTTAAATAATACAATCTCTCAAAAACATTCCGTCACTGTGATAAAGCTCCTCTAACAACATTGTCACTACGAGGAGATGAAATAAATCTCACAACGTTCTTTACAACATTATAAACAACCCAAACTTTACTTAAATATGTTAGAAATAATTACATGGGACGACCCGACTTGTGCCTAAGCACGAGGCGTGCCGCGACACTCGCAACAGCACCCAGGTACGGCGTCGTAGCCCCACCAGGCAGTGACACAGCCAGCCGCCAATCTCAGTACCACAGCAAGGTGGCAGACTTAGCCGGTTAGCTCTTTAAGTTTTAGGCCGTTGAATTTGGACCATTGGATTAGGATGCACTAAAACACAGGTGCAAAACTACACATAAATAATTAACAAAAGAAACAAGATAATCATATCACCCTTCCCGCAACTTTAATTGCCATCTTTTATATCCCCCTCACCTCTCTTCCGCAACAATAAATTCAACCTCAACAGAAAACATATTTACACGTCACCATATGACTCACTTCCGAATTCACCCTCCGACGCTAAATACTACAAAATACAGATGACATTCACTTCTACATTCTATACTTACACTTGCCCCCCAATACACACTAACCAACATAATAATAATAATAACAGAACAAGCAAACACAATCAACCCCCCCCCCCCCCATCCCCGAGCAAATGGCCACTAAAGAATTGTTGCGTGTACTTACTGCCATCCGTGAAGACACCCCGGCTAGGACGAAGACAAACAAGGACAAGACAAGCCAGGGGTTAAGTCGTCGCAGCTCTTCTTCTCTTCTCCTTCTTCGGACACCGGCTCCGGGACGACCAAAACCGTATCACAGGGCCGTTACAAACGAACGACACAGCTGTTTGAGGCCTTCAGCAAATGGCGAACCACACCTGAAAGACCACCCTAGGAGACTGCTGGAAAAACGACTGACTCGTTCGCAGTTGGAAAAGCGACTGTCTAACAATTTGCATAACGTTAGGTTAGCAAAAAAAAAAAAAAAAAAAAAAAAAAAAAAAAAAAAAAAAAAAAACCGCTAATTAAATCATGTGATTGAAATCCACGTGACACAATAACCACCCGATCGCGCAGACCGGGCGACCACGTGCGTCACGCCGTCCACCAAATTCTCGCACGGCAGCAAATACTCGTGTACAGGCCAAATACCCCACCTAGAGAGAGTGGGAGAGTGTTCCAGGTGGGTGGCCCGTAGACGGAGAAGGAGCGGGGGCCGAAAGTGCTGAGTTTGGTGCGGGGGATGTGGAGGCGGAGAGGGTCAGAGGCGGAGCGGAGGGAGCGGGAAGGAGTGTAGTGGTGAAGTAAGTTGGAGAGATAGGCAGGAGCGTAGTTGTTAAGGGATTTGTAGCAGAGAGACAGAATCTTGTATTGGATGCGTTGGGGGATGGAGAGCCTATGAAGGAGTTTGAGAAGGGGAGTGATGTGGTCGGATTTCTTCTTTCTGAGGACGAGGTGGGCAGCATTGTTCTAGACGCGCTGGAGAGTGAAAGTGGTGGAGTGAGGGACCAGAGGCCAGAAAGGAGATAGTTGCAATAGTCGATGCGAGATAAGATGAGAGAGACAGCAAGTTTGGTGGCAGCTTCGGTGGTGAGGTATTTTCTGATCTGACTGATGCGATCCGTGACGGAGGTGGAAATAGCATGCTTGGGCCGTGGCGGAGACAAAGCTGGTCATGGAAAGAGAGGAATCTATGATAACGCCGATGTTCTTGGCCGAGTCAAAGAGGGGAATGGGGGTGCTGTCGAGTTGAAGATGGAGAGAGGGAGGGAGCTGGGAGAGGTTCTGGCGAGTGCCTACCAGCATGGCTTCCGTTTTGTCGTCATTCAGTTTAAGTTTGTTTGCTGTCATCCAGTTTTTCACATCTTCGTAGCAGTCAGCCGTGCAAATCAGTAGTGACTGAGAGTTGTCGAGTTTGTCTTTGTCTAGTAGTTGTGAGTCTTCAGCGTAGAGGTGGTGGTGTATGTGATGAGACTGGATGATGTTGGACAGGGGAGAGGTGTAGAGTGTGAAAAGGACCGGGCCCAGGAAGGACGCCTGTGGAGCTCCGCAAGAGAGCGTGACTGGGTTGGAGGAGACGCCGTCGATGGTGATGGACTGCTGTCTGTCGGAGAGGTAGGAGAGAAACCAGAAGTGAGCTGAGTCAGTGATGCCAAAGGAGTGGTGAAGGCGGTGGAGGAGGATAGAGTGATCTATAGTGTCGAAGGCGGCAGAGAGATCGAGTAGTGTAAGAAGGGAGATGTTGCCCGAGTCGGTGGAGAGGAGCAAGTCGTTTAGGATATGTAGAAGGGCTGTTTCAGTGCTGTGATGTTTGCGATAGGTAGACTGGAAGGGACTGAGGAGATTGTTGTCTGCAAGGTGGAGGTTGAGCTGGTTGAAAACAACCTTCTCAAGAAACTTGGACAGGAAAGAGAGATTGGAGACTGGGCGATAGTTCTCGAGTTCGTTTGGGTCGAGGTTGTGTTTTTTTAGGAGAGGACGGACGATGCGGACTTTAAGATATCGGGGACAGAGCCATTCCCTAGAGATGTGTTGATGATGTCGGTAATGAAGGGCAAAAGTTTTGGAAGGCCGTCCCGTTTTCTTCTGTGTGTGTATACAGGCGGGCACGTGCATATATGTAGGCCACGACTACTCACTATCTTGATTGTTCGAGAGGTGTGGATTCACATTATTATGTGGAGTTTTACAAAAACGAATTATGTTATATCTGCATTGTTATGAGAGTGAAGATGGGATGAGTACTTTACGTTGATACAGTGTCAGTGACACCGTAAAAACCCTATGTGATGGTAGACAGGAGAGATCGACACTGTATGTTTTTATACACTTCGCGAAAAAAGCGTTTCTGATCCCAAGTCTGTGTTGACTTTGGTATTATTGTGGTGACCTCAGTATTACTGTCCTGCTAAACATCACTGACTTCAGGCGTGTCGTTGAAAGACCGACGTTTGTGCTGGATACGGACCTGGGAATATTACATGGCAGTAGAATTGTGTATCTCCAGTATGCACGCCAGATCATCAGACCGACGTTTGTGCTGGATACGGACCTGGGAATATTACATGGCAGTAGAATTATGTATCTCCAGTATGCACGCCAGATCATCAGACCGACGTTTGTGCTGGATACGGACCTGGGAATATTACATGGCAGTAGAATTGTGTATCTCCAGTATTCACGCCAGATGATCAGACCGACGTTTGTGCTGGATACGGACCTGGGAATATACATGGCAGTAGAATTATGTATCTCCAGTATGCACGCCAGATCATCAGACCGACGTTTGTGCTGGATACGGACCTGGGAATATTACATGGCAGTAGAATTGTGTATCTCCAGTATGCACGCCAGATCATCAGACCGACGTTTGTGCTGGATACGGACCTGGGAATATTACATGGCAGTAGAATTGTGTATCTCCAGTATGCACGCCAGATCGTCAGGCCGACGTTTGTGCTGGATACGGACCTGGGAATATTACATGGCAGTAGAATTGTGTATCTCCAGTATGCACGCCAGATCATCAGACCGACGTTTGTGCTGGATACGGACCTGGGAATATTACATGGCAGTAGAATTGTGTATCTCCAGTATGCACGCCAGATCATCAGACCGACGTTTGTGCTGGATACGGACCTGGGAATATTACATGGCAGTAGAATTGTGTATCTCCAGTATGCACGCCAGATCATCAGACCGACGTTTGTGCTGGATACGGACCTGGGAATATTACATGGCAGTAGAATTGTGTATCTCCAGTATGCACGCCAGATCATCAGGCCGACGTCGGCTTCATTGGCCCGGGCATGTGCGCGGGCCAAATATGGCCAACGTCGGCCAGATAGGGTCTGAGAACCTTTTGCGCGCGTCGTCAAGCACGAGTCTCCATTGACATTGGTGTTTATTCCTTATCATTCGGAATACACCAGTGTGTGAAATAAGTTAGACTAAAATATTTCAAGGGTAGTGCCAGAATAGCTATAGGCGCCAAGCTATTCTGGCACCACCCTTGAACTAAAGCCATTGGTCTATATCCTACAAGGTAGCTTGCATATGGTAGTGTACAAAATAATTTGAAGCTTATAGCCTCAGTATGCTATGGGTTATTGGAAGCATTGCGCATGGAGCTTCAGAGTGCAATATTTGTGACTGTGTGATAAGTAGAGGCTGCGTGTGGCCTGTTTTTGAAACTGTACACGTGGATATTGCGTGCACACACAAAAACTGCACACGTGGATACTGTACGCATTGACACTGTATGCATGGATAATTTACGCAATGACATTGTATGAATTGATAATTTACGCTTGGATACTCTTCTAAAACTGGATAGTGTAAGCATGGATACTGTACGATTGGATAGTGCAGGCATAGATACAGTATATATATTGCCATTGTATAGCGTACACCGTTCCCATGGCTACTGGGCACATGTACGCATGAATATGGTACTGGACGTGTACTGCATTTCAGTCTGCGACACTGGTCTTCAAACTTCAGTACCGGAAGACTGGCAATTGTCACATCTTTGGATTTACTAAAGGTACGTACGTCTTCATTAAGTTCAGCCCTGACGCACTTCAGCAGGAGATGGGTCGACCATGCTAATTCAAGGGTAGTGCCAGATTAGCTTGGCGCCTGTCGGCGCCAAGCTAATCTGGCACTACCCTTTCGTTCAGTCACTCCATTTTCCGATTCTATGATTGGTCAGCATCTATCAGACTGGTCAAGACCGCTTCAAAAATCATAGGCAGAGATATTTTCCTAGCCTGTACTCACTGTACCAACAGCGTCTCTTACGTAGAGCAAGTCTTATCTCCCGTGATTCCACCCACCCCGGCAATGCGCTTTTCCAACTTTTACCATCAGGGCTTAGGTACAGGCCCCTCATTACCAGGACCAGCAGGCTGTTCGGGCTCTCTCTGATCAGCTGGACTGATTGGAGAGAGCGCGAGCGGCGAGTGAGAACTTGTCAGAATGTGTACAGTCAGCGTATAACTGAATCAGTGAGGCGTGCCCGTTCGCCGTGATTAATACCAGTATTTGCACAGTATTTAGCATGAAAATCATATTTTTATAGTTTACTCTCTCTCTCTCTCTCTCTCTCTCTCTCTCTCTCTCTCTCTCTCTCTCTCTCTCTCTCTCTCTCTCTGTGTGTGTGTGTTTGTGTGTGTGTGTGTATGTACTTTTTTTTAAAGTCTTAATAACTGACATCAAGACAAATTCCAATGTTTTTATATTGTGTGTGTGTGTGTGTGTGTGTGTGTGTGTGTGTGTGTGTGTGTGTGTGTGTGTGTGTGTTTACATGGAAACATATGGCAATAAACTATCCTATCTTATCTTATCTATCTAAAAATCGCAGGTGGTTCAATGCCCCAATGCCTACCTCCTAGAACCATTGCCGTACCTGTAATTTTTAATCAGTTGGCCAATCCGCAGTTCGCTATTATCGCGTACGAATCTGTCCTAGGTCTTTCGTCTGAACGCTTAGATCAGGGCTGTCCGGCACCTTACATCATAAATAACCGGAAAACACAAAGATCACATGGTGTTGACGATAGGGAAATAAAAGAATTGCACCTTATTTCGGCATGACTCAAGCGGTGAGCACACTACACAAGTGCTACTCAAATGTGTCGCAATTCAAACTTTAAACTAAGACAGCTCGAAACTTTCCATTCTGCTCCATGTCAACACGCATGCTGTTTAGAAAGCAAAGACTGTTGCCACTCGTGAAGTGAGAGAAAGAGAAAGAAAGAAATATAATGTGACGGATCTATGGCATTTCAGATTCTATTTAACAGATCGAGTCATTGTTGAATGCGTGTATGAGCTCAGTACCGCTTGGCAAAAGATGCCAACAATACATGTGTCATGTACGAAATCAGACCTACCGTGTATCCAGTCGCTTGCCACGCAGTCCTGCGCTCAAAAGTTAGACTACAAGTGTTATCGCTTGAACCCAGAAAACTCCGCACTTGATTGCTACAGATTCTGATCTTGTCACTGGCTGCTTAGCAGAAGCACCGCTGGTAAACTTTTGAAATTCCAGCGACAAAAAGTAAGCACATATGCGCGACCGGGCATGGTAGCCTATTCACAAACGGAGTCGCGTCCCTGTGTATTTCCAAGAAAATACACACAAACCAGATAGGTAAGGCTAGCGCTGGCAGAATTGTACACAAACCAAGGGGAATCACTCAGCGCTGGACAGACAAACAGTTAGATCCCCTGCCCCCGCCTATCAGGTACCCAATCGCCAGCCCACAGAGAAATACGCAGGTATAGAACAAGACGATCATTTGCATCCTCATTCCATTGAACCGTCTGTGTTGGGTTACTTCTCGGGTTACATCGTGGTTTGTAGTCCTCGGAAGCTGATTATCAGACCTCCGTGCCTTCGGCGCGTCGGTTGAATAATCATCTTCATCAGACTACAATACCACGATGTAACCCTCGAAGTAACCCAACACAGACGATTCAATGCCTAATTGTCTCAAAGGCTTGTTTTTTCAGACATGAATGTTGACATGTCCTTCATTGAAAAGGATCCTTTCTCCTTTTCCCCCCGGAAATGACGCGATTCTTCCTCTGGTGAATTTGATGGTAACGTCACTCAAGACCAAAGTAGGTCATCGGGAAGAGCCATGATTGTGCCCTCAAACACTGAATCAATCACCAAGGGCGTGACAGACGAAACAAGAAACCCCCCTTTTCCACAGAGCAGATAATTTGCAGAGAAGTCGATGAATTTGGGACGGGCGATGGGTTCGATGCGCTTGTCGGCTTAGAGATTGTCCACAAACCGAGTACCAGGGCGTGAGGAACGTAATAGAGTAAAACGCGATAGAGTCTACTCGAGCCGACGTCGGCCGCAGTTGGCCCGTGCACATCCGTGCCGGCGTCCACCCAAAGACCTTTTGCTTGTCGATAAAAGCTTTTCAAGCTGATCTGATAATGCGTTGCAGAATCTGCCTCGCCGCTTTTCGCAGGAAGTGTTGTAAAAGGACATGCAAAACTAACAGACTTTTGGCAGGAACATCAATTGTTACGCTTCTGAATGAGCAACCGGAGATCTGCAAGCGGAATAGATCCTCATGAGCCACCGCAGTCTGTGAGGGCTCATTGTTATCTGAGTGTCCTGCACTTGCTGAATATTTTTATTGACAAGCATGCTCCTCAGAATGCGTAAGAGTAAGTGGCTCTATAGATGCGTCATTCGTATTTTTCGGATGGAAAATTAAATCATTGGTGCATCTGCAAGCGATAAAAAAGTAAACTCCGAGGCTGTAATACAAATTATGTGTGTTTTTTTGGTAAAAATAAGCAACACATACCCATATTTTTTGTGTCAACAAGTTGTTATTCTGATCGTCTTCATCAAATTTCACCCTCCTCTCCTTGTTGCTGCTACTGCTGCTGCTCCTCTCTCTCGTACGCACACTCAGTGATCTCTTGAAACTCTTCTCAGCACTAATACATAGAGCGAAATGCAAAAAAAGGACTTAACTGTTTGCAATATATTATTGCCCTTACAAGTGTTCTTATATATTATTCTAACAATACAATGACGTAGGAACAGGGGGATGGGTAAGTGGGGAGGTCTTATATTGGGTTGAGGGGGGACGCGGGGAGGGGGGGGGGGGTGGGGGGTGGGGGGGAGGGGAAGGCAATGACAATGTAGAGAAGGGGGACAGAGCCAAAGCCCCGCACACCCCCCCTCCCCTCTCTCCCCACATTATTTATTCTCAGTTCTCAAGGGACCTAACTCGTATAGGTTTTCTTGTCCTGTGGTACTGCCTACCCCGACCCCCCCCCCCCCTCCTCCCCCGAAAAAAAAAAAGAAAAAAGGAAAAAGGAAAAACAAAAACAAACAAACAAACAAACAAACAAACGACAACAACAACAACAACAATAACAGGCGCCATTCAGCGCCACTGTCAGGGGACCTGGCTGGTATAGGTTTCCGTGTCCTTTGGTCAAATCACACTATTCACAGTATTCAGGGGATGCCTGTCCTATGGTGAAATCTCACTATTCAGCGCCGGTGTCAGGGGATCCATATCGGATCAGTTTCCTTGCCTGTGTCAAATCGCACTATTCATCGCCGCTCGTAACGCCTAAATCGTACAGCTTTCCTGGTCTTGTGCTCAAATCTCACTATTCAATGCTGCTGTCGCGGAACCTAATTGGTATAAGCTTTCTTGGTCTTGTAGTAAAATTTCACTATACAGCGCTGCTGTAAGGCAATAAGACCCCGATCAACGGTAAAGCGTGGGCGGCGTATGGCAGTGACGGATCATACCAGTTGCTATAGAAACGTTAGTTATTGGGGTTTAACGCCGAGCAGGCGACTAAAACCAGCTCACGGCACTATGGGAACTGGCTAAATATGACGTCATCATAGGCCCAATCGGATGCCATATGTGGCTATACCATGATCCACGATAAGGCAATGCTTTTGTCTTCTTACTAAGATCTAAATAATAATAATAATAATAATAATTACGGTATTTATAATGCGCTTATCTTATAATAATTATAACTCTAAGGGCGCACTCACAACTCGCACACGCATGCGCACGCTGTAGACAATGACTCACGTAACACAAATAGTGAAAATACATTACGACGGTCAGCTTGGGGTGGGGAGTGTGGTGATATAGTGCTAAAACTGTTGAAAGAGATGAGTTTTGAGGGCGGACTGGAAGGAGGAGAGCGAGTGTTTCTGACGGAGAGAGTGGGCGAGTGTTCCAGGTAGATGGACCGTATACTGAGAAGGAGCGGGGGCCGAAAGTGCTGAGTTTGGTGCGGGGGATGAGGAGGCGGAGAGGGGCGGAGCGGAGGGAGCGGGAAGGAGTGTAGGGGTGAAGTAAGTTGGAGAGATCGGCAGGAGCGTAGTTGTTCAGGGATTTGTAACAGAGTGACAGAATCTTGTATTGGATGCGTTGGGGGATGGGGAGACAGTGAAGGAGTTTGAGCAGGGGAGTGATGTGGTCGGATTTTTCTTTCTGAGGACGAGGCGGGCAGCATTTTTCTGGACGCGCTGGAGAGTGAGAGTGATGGAGTGAGGAAGGCCGGGAAGGAGAGAGCTGCAGTAGTCGATGCGAGATAAGATGAGAGAGACAGCGAGTTTGGGGGCAGCTTCGGTAGTGAGGTATTTTCTGATCTGACTGATGCGGCGGAGGTGGAAATAGCATGCCATGCGAAGCACGAATGCCGTGAAATAAATGTTCTATTCCTTTTCCCTTTGTTTTGAACTCATGCATCATTCACCCACACCTCCCAGGATCTACAAGAGGCACTAGAGAAAATCAGTCATTGACCTGTGCTTACCCTTATAGAATGTAAAAAGAAGGATAAAAAGCCTTTGTTGCAGCAAGACAACATTGAGAACCACTTGTACTGGCGAAATTTAGCAATCAAGGGCATTCAAAGCCCGCACTGAAGAGCAGATCGCCTTGTGGGAGGAGAAATCTTGTTAGAAATGAACATGACTGCAACGTGATGATGTATGTGTTCAGTTCTGCGATTTTGGACCTTACGGCTGAAAGCCGTAAGGTCCAAAATCACAGAACAGAACACATGTTTGGTCGTCCCACAAGTACACAAAACTTGAAGTTTTCACTGGAGTCCTGCGTCTGAACTGACTGATCGTGTCAACAGTACTTGAACTCTGAGGAACCCTCAAGCAGACGGCCAGTCTATAGAAATAAAATTGTTTCTAAAGCAAATCCCCAGTAAGCGAAAGGTCATCGGGCCGTGCGCGGGCGAACATCGGCCGACATCGTTCCGAGGAACATTTGCCTTCTTGGTCCAAAATGTCAGCGGGTTGTCCAATCTGATCAGCGGGTGGTGTTTGCGATCTGCGCCGCAGAATAAAAGTGGCCGCAAGTGAACGGGGATAAAATGCTTTGACTTCGGTATTTCGGTAGATAATAATATGCTGGGGCAGTATTTGCGATCTTGCCCCGCAGAATATACGTAAGTATGTGTTGATAAAATGCTTGGAGATGGCGTTTTTCCAGTGGCGATACCTATACTGGATATTGTTTGCGATCCACGCCACATAAGTCGCGGCAATTTTGTGAATGTAATGTTTTGAGATTTTCTGTGGTGAGATATGCAAGACTGCGTTCGGCGCCGCAGAATAGTTGTCAACGAAAGTAATTTGAGACGAAATGCACTGAACTGACGCTTATCTGCGGTGGATGATGTGCTGCGTATTATTTGCGATCTACCACGCAAAATATAAGCATGTTCTTAATTAAACGAACTTTAGTTCGCGAACTCTGACGAACTACAGTTCACGATCTCGGACGAACCAGGTTGGTTCTTAAATGGACGATCTAAAGATACGGCGAACCTAGTTCGAAGTAGTTCACGAACCTCGGTAAACCATAGTTCGCTGTCGGAAAATGTTCGCTCAACGTGTTGAGCGAACAAAGGCGAACCTTTTTCTCTGATTGGTCAAAACTTTTACCCTCTTCTGCGTTGGATATAAGAAGACAGTCACTGACACAAACAAATATGGCGGACGGTGATATTTCACTCGTGCCAAGAACAAGACCTATTTTTATTGATTTGTGGGGGGGGGGGGGGGGGGGGGGGCGCAACGCTGTTTGTGGGGTCGCTACTGCAAGGAGTACAAAAACAAACATCGTTAAAATCGCGAAGCGGCATAGCGGCAGCCATTTTAAACACCTTCACAGACAGTAAGTACGCCGAATCAAGCACTTCAGTTAAGAAAGAGAACCATGGCAAACCTGGTTTCCTGAAGTTCGCCTAGGTTCATTCAACCTCAATTAAGAAACAAACCAAAAGATAGCCAATCTTCTCCGATCTAGGTTTGCCGATCAATAGTTCGTATAATTAAGAACAGCCCAAAAGCATGTTCTTAATTAAACGAACTTTAGTTCGCGAACTCTGACGAACTACAGTTCACGATCTCGGACGAACCAGGTTGGTTCTTAATTGGACGATCTAAAGATACGGCGAACCTAGTTCGAAGTAGTTCACGAACCTCGGCAAACCATAGTTCGCTGTCGGAAAAGGTTCGCTCAACGTGTTGAGCAAATGAAGGCTAACCTTTTCTCTGATTGGTCAAACCTTTTACCCTCTTCTGCATTGGAGATAAGAAGACAGTCACCGACACAAACAAATATGGCGGACGGCGATATTTCACTCGTGCGAAGAACAAGACCTATTTTTATTGATTTGTGGGAGGCGCAGCGCTGTTTGTGGGGTCGCTACTGCAAGGAGTACAAAAACAAACATCGTTCAAATGGCGAAGCGGCATAGCGGCAGCCATTTTAAACACCTTCGCAAACAGTAAGTACGCCAAATCAAGCACTTCAATTAAGAAAGAGAAAACCTGGTTTGCTGAAGTTCGCCTAGGTTCGTTCAACCTCAATTAAGAAACAAACCAAAAGATCGCCGATCTTCTCCGATCTAGGTTTGCCGATCAAAAGTTCGCCGAATTAAGGACAGCTCAAACTATCATGATCGATCCACTTCGACGGTCAAGTCGAGTAGATTTTATTTGTTCCGCTCTCCGGGAAATTTGTCTAACAGCACATGCACGTGCAACTTCATAACCAACAAATTTGTGGCTCCTTGAAAAATCGTTTTTCTGTCTACAGTACTTAAATTCTGAGGACCACATTCTGAGGACCACATTTGCACACACACACACACACACACACACACACACACACACACACACACACACACACACACACACACACACACACACACACACACACACACACAGGCGCACATAAGCCTCACAGTGGGTTACCTACCATTTCATGTGAAAATGGGTTCCCATATTTCTATTTATTCTAGGGCTCTGGAATTGATGCGAATGTTTAGAACTCACCTTATAACTAAGCTCTATAACTTAAAATAAAATAGACATTTTCTAGAAACAGAGCCACTAGATGCCGAAAAAATGGGTTTCTGCCAATAAAGTGGGTGGGACTGGCATTACAGTCAAAATGGGTGTCTTCACAACAGTAGGCGATGTAATAAGGTCAAGTTCATGGAATACTTCTTTTTCATATTAATTTTTTTTCCCAACTTAATGTGTATGTGTGCTTTAACATTCTTTACATTGTATGGTGCAAAATTCAATAAACACTGGCCCGAAACCTTTCGATTATGATTTTTACTGAGGAAATCTTTTAAACATTGCTGCGTTTTGTCCTTCTGAAGCAAAACAGTTTATCATGGCATTGATGTGAGAATCAACATAATGTATTCTGGAAATTAAAGGACTTTTTTTTTGTTTTTGGGTACTCTGGAGTTTCAGACAAACAGCAACAGAGCATTTTGAATATTAACCCTTATCATTCGGAATACACCAGTGTGTGCAACTAGTGTGACTGAAATAGTCCAAGGGTTAGTGCCAGAATAGCTTGGTGCCTCTAGGCGCCCAGCTATTGTGGCACCACCCTTGAACTAAAGCCATTGGTCTATGTCCTCATCTGTAAGTACTGTAATGTAGCTTGCATAGAATTATGGCAGTGAACAAATTTGAAGCTATTAGCCTCAGTATGACTATGATGCGGGTCAAAAAGTGTGGAAAAATATGAAAGATAGAAAAAGACCCAGACGAAGAAACGAACACTTAACTTATTCTACCCCAGCAAAATTTAAGATCCACCACGATAGTTCAAGGGTGATGCCAGAATAGCTTGGCGCCTATGGGCGCCAAGCTATTCTTGCATCACCCTTGAACTATCGTGGTGGATCTGTGTCCTGCACTGCAACGCAGTCTTCTGAAGACGACTTCAACATTTGGGCTTAACTTATTCTACCCCAGACACACCACAGCAAAATAAAAGATCCACCACGATAGTTCAAGGGTGATGCCAGAATAGCTTGGCGCCTATGGGCGCCAAGCTATTCTGGCATCACCCTTGAACTATCATGGTGGATCTGTGTCTCCTGCACTGCAACGCAGTCTTCTGAAGACGACTTCAACATTTGGGCTTAAATTATTCTACCCCAGACACACCACAGCAAAATAAAGATCCACTATGATAGTTCAAGGGTGATGCCAGAATAGCTTGGCGCCTATGGGCGCCAAGCTATTCTGGCATCACCCTTGAACTATCATGGTGGATCTGTGTCCTGCACTGCAACGCAGTCTTCTGAAGACGACTTCAACATTTGGGGATTCCGGTCTTGGGGTAGAATGAGTTAAAATGACAGAACAGAACACTGACATTAATTAACTGACAACATAAGAAATCACTAGAAACTTCAGCCTTTATTTAACGTCTTTCGTCTCCAACAACCAACCATTCTTTTATTTGCAGAGTTTTTAAAATGGTATGCAGTACAACCAACCATTCTTTCATTTGCAGAGTTTTTAAAATGGCATGCAGTATATTACAAAATGATCCGCGCCCCCCCCCCCCCCAATAACACTCTTGTAATCAATCTTTACATTGTCAATGGTTTTCTTATCTTATCTCGTCTTTTGTCCCCAGCCGGCTGTTTCGTTTTGCAAATCCAAAGGTTACACAGTATACAAAATGATCCAGGCGTCCATCAGATAAAAAAAGCAGGCTGTACATGCTGAAACCACCCCAATAATAACACTCATGTTATAAATCTGTATGAAATCGAAAATGCCGCGACCGGCGGGGAACCTCAATTCATTTCTTTTGTAACTTTTTCAGTCTGTTGCGGACGTAATCCTTAATGTTTGTCCAGCGCCTATGTCTAAGTGCAGGCTCCTCTGCCATTGCGTACTGTATCTCGGCCTTTCCAGGAAGTTTGTTCATGACGAGGTGTGTCTTGAAACGAGTTTGAACAGCTTTCTCTTCAGCTTCCCCCCATGGTTTCCTTGTAAATCTAGCTTTCTTTCGAACAGGAGCTGACGCAGTACTGTCATCATCAAAACTATCTAGATTGTCATCAGGCTCTGGACGTCTTTTTTCCGTCATGCTCATCGATTCCTGTGTTGCTGACTTGCTACTTGCTTCATTGACAGGTGCTGTTCCCCCCGAGACCTCTCTGCCAGTTTCTGATGTGTCTTCATTGTCAAAGTCAATCTCTTCATCATCGCCCAGCTCAGCTCTAATGCAACTCTCAAAATCTGTCATCCCATTGTTAACTGACAGAAGAATCTTTGCCACTTTTGCCTTTTGAAGGACGTCTTGAGGTTGGCGGTAGATATGGCGATGTATCCGAATATCATGGCCAAGGAAATCTGCCAGCTGATCCTGGTCTAACTCCGAGATGGCCATTGACTGAGCCAAAGTTGCAACCTGCTTCCGCAACTGAGTAAATGTGAACATGGCTGGGTATGACACCCCTGCTTCTAGGGCATGGGCCTTCAGAACATCATGGCCTCTGTAAGGCCTCTGACCAGAAGGTGTGGCAAAGATGTACTGGGAATCAGCGAGAGCTGGCACTGATTGCCTCATTTGAAGGATTCTGTCCACAGTTGTCATCATCTTCTTCGTCAGCAAAACGGGAACACTCCTATTAAACTTGCCTCTGATTTCCACTCGCTGAAAATGATTCACCATTTTCTTCTCAACCTCTGTGAGACCTTTCAAGATATCTTGATTGGTGATCGATCTAATCTTAGCATTCTGGAAGTCTGACACCTTCATTCTCTGAACTTCTCCCCCTCGTTTTCGGTTGAAAAGTGATACAGCACAAAGAGTTGCTTTAACCACTGTCGGATAATCTTCCGAAACCATCCTTGTCTCAAGAAGCTGTTGGACCTTCCTCACATCTTCACGTGATGGGATCAGCGTGGGTTTGTTCATGGTCATTTTCCCGACCGACTGGGCTGCTGTAGCGGACACACAATCATACCAGTCCCCGTTGAAGACAGAGTCAAACCGCTGCGCCTCAGAGAGCTCCTGTCGCCACCTGTCGTCTGAACCCTGCCCAAGCTGTTTGGATGCCTGTGACTGTTTGATCTGTGAACACTTTTTCAAAGCATGGCCTATGCGCATTGCGAGATTGCCTTTTTTGAACTGATGTGTGTCCTCATCAAAATCTGCTAGCTCTTTTACAGCCAGGACAACATGATCAAAGCTAGCTGAATTGATCACAGCATTTAAACTTGCGATTTTCATTTCTGACCTCACTCTGATAATCTTTAATAGTCTCCCTAACTCCCGCATCCTGGAGCTGATTTGTCCAGCCGTGTGTTCTTCAATGTCCCTGCGGTCAAATAATCTCTTTCCATACTCAAGAAGCAAGGGGTCAGTTCTGATGAGACGGCTTATCTCATCATCTCTCTGGCTGGCCAAGACCTTGTGATAGAATGAAAATTCAAAGTCTAAGGGTATTTGAAGCATTAGCCGACCACGGCGCGCCGCATCTCCTCGCCGAGTGATCTGAAACCCTCCTGGCTTCTGACAGCAACGTTTTGAGTGTACAGAGATCAGCTTTTTTTGATAGAGCCCTTTGCAATGGCTACAGGCGAGAAGGTCGTCTACCTTACTAGTTTTGGTGCGATACTTAGGAATCAAACATCCGGATTTGTTTTCAAGAACAGCAACGTTATGCGTGTAATCACCCTCATCTTGTAGTCTGATCCATGCTCGACGTCTCTGCTTGGTCCCTTTTTTCATCGACAAAATTTTAGCAACGTCTGCCTCATCTGCATGGACATCTTGTAAGTGCGTGCTCATTTTCAAGACAAGCTTGCCACACAATTTGCATGCATGTTTCTTGTCCCATTTGTACTTTCCTTTCCCTCTCTGCGACACGTGCACACCTGTTTCTTCTGTAAGTGCTCTTTCCCCACTCTTTCCAGCATCATGTTCCTCCTGCCTATCCACATTCTCATTGCCACCCCCTAACGCACACTGCACCTTGCTGGTACTAGCGTCACCAACACCTGGCCACCCCGAACCTGCCACTTTGATGAAATCTAACATAGTCGATACAATACTGTCTATGTCAGAGATCCCAGCAATTGATGCCGACACACCCTCTGAATCCGGTGAGCTCGAGCCAGGAACAAACTCCTCGTCATCACTGCCCTCGTATTGCGATGCGCTGGCACTACTCTCAGTCTCGGGTCCATCCCAGGCGCCATTTGCCAACTGGAGAAAGAAAGAAAGAAAGATTGAAACCAAAGCTGCATTAGAAACAGAAACAGCCCAATTTTGGTTTAAGGGGCCTTGCACAAGAATAAAAAGAGTAATCCCGTGTATGACCGATTTACATATGTGTGACCTCGGTGACGAGGGCTGGCTTCTGCAGCAGTCAAAATCCACGTTTTCTGAAAATGCAAGCAGTTTTCACACATTTGTCAACCCTGCGTGACCCTTTGAGAGAGGTCACTCAAATTGGCATGTTTAAAAAGGTCTTGCCAGAAAGTATCCTTGGGCCAAGCTTGAAGAATGTGGCTTGAATAGTCTCCGAGAAAATGCCACCGTTAACTCATTCTACCCCCAGACACACCACAGCAGGATAACAGGGGTGAGATTCTAGTAACAAAGAAAACGCGGAAAATCAAAGGACGGGGGGGGGGGGGGGGGGGAGGAGGGGAGAGGGGGGGGGGGGCATGTCCTTCATTTTCAGCGGCCGAAAAATCAAACGACAGGGGAGGGGGGTGGGGGGGGGGGATAGGCGCGTGTCCACCGTTCGCCAAAGTATCCAAAAACCGACAGGGGGAGCGCGACCAAACACACCCGAAAATGGACTTTGTTATGACACTCCTGATCTGCAGTATAAAAATGGAATGTGCGTACCAGTTTATGTTCAGATGCACACTAAACGGCACTCTGTCTTGGACAATATCCTTTTTCACCGCCATTTTCCACTGCGACCTAAAGCTACCGGAAGTGTCGGGCGATAGTGAACCAAACTACATACAAATCCAACCCATTTGAGATTTTTTTGCCATTTAAGAAGAATTTTTTTTTTTCGTTGTTATTAGACGCGGAAAATAAATATGCTTCAGCGGAATTGTGAAAGAATTTCCGCGGAAATCCGCGGAAACGCGGAAGAATCCCACCCCTGGGATAAGGATCGACCATGATAGTTCAAAGGTGATGCCAGAACAGCTTGGCGCCTACGGGCGCCAAGCTATTCTGGCATCACCCTTGAACTATCATGGTCGATCTGTGTCCTGCGCTGCAATGCGGTCTTGAGAGGACAGGGGCAAAATTTAAGGATTTTGGTGTTGGGGTAGAATGAGTTAAAGTTTACCATGGACGACGGACGGACGACCAGTGGCCCAGAACATAAACTCACTTTTGCTTCGCACGCACGCCAGCCAATAAAATGAAGATGATCATAGAATCACTTTACTTACCAGTTTGTAATTGGGAGCATTCCGCTGCTGTCCATGCACCCTCCTACCAGACGCACCCTCTGTGGCAGAGGCTGGGGGGCCATGATTCTGCAGCATAGATCCCAATGGGTTTGGACATCCTGCTGCCATCCGGCGCTGGGTGTGTGCAGAAAGTCCTGAGGCGGTGTGACCAAAACGGTGTTGCTGAGAACATGTCCAATATTACAACCATGTAAACCAACTGACATTTTGAATCAGATTGATTGTACATTGCTTAACGTCCCGACAGCAACAAGGCTTTCTCAGGACGTGCCTGCACTGCTTGTGAAAAAAACCCACCTAAACAGAACATTGCCATGTATGTCGCCTGCCGGTCAAATACGTTAACTCCTTCTACCCCAACACCAAAATCCTTAAATTTTGCCCCTGTCCTCTCAAGACTGCATTGCAGTGCAGGGCACAGATCGACCATGATAGTTCAAGGGAGATGCCAGAATAGCTTGGCGCCCGTAGGCGCCAAGCTATTCTGGCATCACCCTTAAACTATCATGGTGGATCCTTATCCTGCCGTGGTGTGTCTGGGGTAGAATGAGTTAAATAAACCTAACACATGGGGCCAAGACATAAAGCTAAGACCATTTAGCAACACACATCCAATATCAAGAGCTACAGGCAGTGCAGACAGTAGGGAGAGTTTTAAAAAGGCAAATAAAGGTGAATGGACAAAGGGTAGACAGAAACACATGCCCCAGAATAGAGAGAAAAACCCACCCTGTGGGGCTGACCAGGGTGACCCTGAGAACTAAAAACTGGCAATACAGTAAAAAGCGACACTTCAGTTGCACATTCCTAAAGACCTGTTTGTGGACGTTTGTTCTTCGAATCGCGAGGCAGTTTTGCGAACGAGGATTGAAATCTGGCGCCATTTTTGTTTTTTTAAAAAACGTCAACTGATACTGTGCATGCATGTGGCAAGTTAACACATGTCAGAAAAAAAAGAAGAAACAAAATCGCGTGGCAGATTGACCTTGTAATGGGGTTATTGAACGAATTCCTTTCATTGAAGAAGAAAGCTTTTGTTAAAATCGTGGGGTTCTATTATCATTTACTACAAGACTCAACGGTCAGAGCGGAGAGAAAGACACGGACCGAGCCACGGCTGAAGCAGACGCCTTATTTTTCTGGGCCAAACGGGTATCGGGGATTGGAGGCATCTCTCAGTTAAATAACTGCACTGAACAAGTACATTTGGGCGTGCTCTTAACTAACAAATATTGCATAAAGTACCTCTGCAAACGCCAAAGAATGGCCGGTGACGGTTGGAGACGAAAGACGTTTAAGCAAGGAAAACAACTTTGTTCATCGGTGTTGGGCTAACCAATCAGCGATCATCAAATTGATCTGAAAACACTCCGGCCGCTTCTGTGTCCACACACAGGCCCAGGGCATCCCTGAAACACAACCATGAAGTAAATCTGTTAAAATGGGGACATCGTATTTTGATATTTTTTTCTGACTTTTGAATGAAAGATAATACAGAAACAACCCTCAGAAAAAATGGGTGTCTGACTTGGTCACCCAGAAATTTACACACACCCATTTTGCATAAGGATGGTAAAGAAAGTAACCCATTTCAGTGATTTGGTGTACGCACACACACACACACACACACACACACACACACACACACACACACACACACACACACACACACACACACACACACACACACACACACCTATTTAACTCATTCGAGACTTGCCGCCTCCGGATGCGCGGCATAAGCCGCGTATCCGGAGGCGGCACATCTCGAATGAGTTTACTTTTTGGTCAGACTTCTTCACAGGGCGGTAACGACTATTTCCTCTTAAGCTGCATTTTCGAGATTTCGTTAAAAATGGGGGTGTGGTGGGGGTGGGGGTTTGGGTGGGGATCCGCACCAAAACATGACTTTGCGCAAAAATGTCACATACGAGGTTGCACGCGAACATCATCGGTACACTGTTGTACCGTGTCAGGGATAAATGGGTCAGACAGACACATAGACTTTGGGTCGCACAAACACAAGGGCAGCCTGCCGTTTCTCTATAGAACTGAAAAGACTATTCACCGGAACAAAGACAATTCTTTCAAACGGACCAGAAGACTGACTCAGTGTTTGACCGTGCCGGTAGCAAGAGACAGTCAGTGTACCTTTCGTGGAGGGGCGAATAGCTCCCTGAAACGTGTCAATAGCAATCGCACACAGAGACTGGCGAATAGACTGTCGTCCTTGTCAATAGCAAGTGTTGCGAGGACCACATTTCCGAATGTAGCTGATCTGTGATTTTGAACCTTACGGCTTGCAGCCGTAAGGTCTAAAATCGCAGACCAGGTCACAAATATCGATCAGCTATCTCGTCGAAAGCCATTTACGAGGCATTTGTGTGCAAGATACGTCGTGTAAAAGTAAGTTAATTGTATACGGACAGTACACGAACAGAGGCACCACACAGTCGACCGAGCGCCCACGCAATAACCCCTTTGCCGTGGGGAAAAAATCAACACGATCCAGTGTACCTATCTGAAGGAGAAGTAGATCCTCATGAGCCCTTGGACTGCCGAGAAAACAAAACACGATCCATCTGCAAGAGGCATAGATCTTCATGAGCCCCCGCATTTGCGAGGGCTCATGAGGATCTACGCCTCTTGCTGACACCACTGACTTAGTATGCATGTTCCTTGGGGCAGCTGGAGCTTTTTGGATGTGAATTTAACTCATTCAGCCCTACGCACGTATTTCCCAAATTGTGGAGGCGTCATCTGACGACTATGCACCTGTTGCAGGAGATGGACCAATCATGGTGGACCCATCTCCTGCTGTAGCGCGTCAGGGTTGAATGGGTTAAGAAAGACTTCAGAGACGCAATCTGCATCCAGTGGCAGTGAAGGAGTTAACCCCTTAACTGTCCGGGCAAGGCGCGCGCTACCCAGGTGCAAGAGACATAAACCCTCATGAGCCCCCTGCAGCCGCGGGGGTTCATGAGGATTTATGGCTCTTGTTGGTCCTGTGTTCTTCACAGCTAATTTTGGTCTCACTTGCGTCTGTGTTTTTCCACGGCAATGTCGGGCAGTATGTAGTGGTGTCAGACGCGAAATTCCTGATCACTGGCAGCAAAGGAGGTTAACCCTTATCATTCGGAATACGCCAGTGTGTGAAATACGTTTGTCCAAAATAGTTCAAGGGTGGTGCCAGAACGGCTTGGCGCCTCTAGGCGCCAAGCTATTCTGGCACCACCCTTGAACTAAAGCCATTGGTCTATATCCTTATCTGTAAGTACTATAATGTAGCTTGCATATGGCAGTGTACACATTTGAAGCTTTTAGTCTCAGTATGGTATGGGTTAAAACCCCGGCCTATTAAATCCCATGATGAGCCCCTGAAGATTTCAAGGGCTCATGAGAATCTATCCCTTTTGCAGACAGCTTGCGACTGTGGCATACTTTGAAGAATGGAACCGGTAGAGTAGAAAGAAGAAATTTGAATGGACCTGTAAGCAAAAAACTTACACGGACCGGCGCCGGTTTTGTTAGGCCCGTGCCATCACGGGTCGAACAAAGCCATATTGCTTTAAAAAGATTAATCCAGACCAAAAAGGTGACTGCCAAGCGTGTAATATGCAAAGAAGTACCCAACGGAGAAGAAACACGCTTAGAAAAGACAGTGGACCTCGATGATGACGATGCAGTGTACATCAGGTATCGTCTCGATGGCAGCCTGTTCAACCTCAGACGACTGCAGGCCCACACGAAAACCCTAGACCAACTGATTCGTGAGCTGCTTTTTGCTGATGATGCTGCCCTCGTTGCACACACAGAGAGAGCCCTGCAGCGCATCACGTCTTGCTTCGCAGATGCCGCCCAGCTCTTTGGACTCGAGGTCAGTCTGAAAAAGACAGAGGTCCTCCATCAGCCGGCACCCAAGACAGTGTATCGCCCTCCTCACATCACCATTGGCGAGTCTGAACTAAAGTCAGTGCACCAGTTTACTTACCTTGGCTGCATTATCACGTCGGACGCCAAGCTGGACAAGGAGCTTGACAGCAGGCTGGCAAAAGCGAACAGCGCTTTCGGGCGACTTTTCAAGCGGGTGTGGGACAATCAACAGCTGAAAACAGGCACCAAGATCAGCGTGTACAGAGCTGTGGTCCTCACCACCCTGCTGTATGGTTCCGAGTCCTGGGCCCTCTACCGCAGCCAACTACGACTCCTCGAACGCTTCCACCAGCGCTGCCTGCGTACCATCCTGGGCATTCACTGGAGTGACTATGTCACCAACGTCGAGGTCCTTGAACAGGCTGAAACTGTGAGCATCGAGGCTTTGCTGCTGCGGACACAGCTCCGTTGGGCGGGGCATGTCTCCAGGATGGAGGATCATCGCCTACCAAAGATCACCCTGTTCGGCGAGCTTGCT
Organism: Semisulcospira habei; assembly: GCA_036245525.1. Taxonomy (NCBI): domain Eukaryota; kingdom Metazoa; phylum Mollusca; class Gastropoda; family Semisulcospiridae; genus Semisulcospira; species Semisulcospira habei. The sequence goes on from BTPG01000006.1 coordinate 40,419,707, forward strand.
ACTGGACACCGTGACAAAGGGGCACCAAAGAAGAGATACAAAGACTGTCTCAAGAAGTCACTTAGTGCCTGCCAAATCGACCACCACCAGTGGTCTTCGCTTGCTGCGGACCGTGACACCTGGCGCTCCACCATTTACAAGGCAGCTGTCTCCTTTGAGGACTCTCACAGAGCTAGCCTTAAGGACAAGCGGCTCAGGAGAAAAAACAGAGATGCCGCAGCTCAGAACCCTGGCCATACCTTCCCCTGCAGCCACTGCGGTCGAACCTGCCTGTCTCGGATTGGCCTCCGCAGCCACGAACAAGCCTGCAGACGTCGTGGGCAACTCCTATAAAATCTTCGTTCGCGAAGTCAAGCCAAGAGAATATGCAAAGAAGTACCCAACGGAGAAGAAACACGCTTAGAAAAGACGGGTACAACACAATTTATTAATATTTCGGGTAAATACCCTTTGTCAAAATAGACAAACAAACAAACAGAGAGATTAGCCGCTACTTATCTTCATTGGCAGAAGGAATGTGGCAACTGAAGGAGGTGACGTAAAATAAAAATATTTTACGTCACCTCCTTCAGTTGCCACATTCCTTCTGCCAATGAAGATAAGTAGCGGCTAATCTCTCTGTTTGTTTGTTTGTCTATTTTGTCAAAGGGTATTTACCCGAAATATTAATAAATTGTGTTGTACCCGTCTTTTCTAAGCGTGTTTCTTCTCCGTTGGGTACTTCTTTAAAAAGATTGCGGTGGGAAGAAGCGTAGCGTGAGTGCAGTCTGGCAGATTGTTCAGGATGTCAAATGGCAAAGCGCAACCCCAGTAGCAAAACGTGTTCGGGCCCATAACGTCCGCAGTGGGATCGAGGAACTTTGCTTACCGGGAAGAAGGTTCCATAGCTTCTGGTATGTTTTTGCCTATTACGTCACTCTTTGCTCGTGCGTTCAGCAATTTTCTTTGCGCTGGTGTTCTGCCCGCGTTTCCAGCAGCTTTCCCTGTGCCGTTGTGTGATTTTCTGCCGTGTTATGGACAGTTTTTAAGTCCCTTCTATTTCACCCCGTATTGAAGGAACTTTATAGGATGGGTCGCGGTGGGACGAATTTAATAGCATGTCCTCTGACAACTGAAGCAACAATATACAAATTACGTCATGTCTAGTTACGCTAACCTCGCTGCTGAACGTACATTTGGCGCGAAAGGCCGTATGTGCGTATGCATGTGCGTATGTATATGCGCGCGCGCGCGTGCGCGTGTGTGTGTGTGTGTGTGTGTGTGTGTGTGTGTGTATGTGTGTGTGTGTGTGTGTGTGTGTGTGTGTGTGTGTCTGTGTGTGTGTGTGTAGACACGAGAATCTCAGATATTACTGTACGCACAAGCTTGGAACTTCGCAAAATACTTTATTTAAGGGGTGGCTAAGAGAGCCTCCGAGCATGTTATAACTGAATGTCTCGTTGAAGACATAAAAGACCGTTTATAGAAAGTCGGTTGACCCAGATTAGAGTCCGTAATTTGTGTCATATTTACTTGCAATTTTGGATATAGCTAGTTTGGAAAAAGATATTGGATGGGTTTGTTAGCCAGCTTGGTGCCTCTTCAACTTTGTGATTAATAATTAATTCATTTTTGCAGGTTTTGAATCCACTATATACTCCCATCAAGCAGTCAGCCCTGGAAGAGACAGCGTGGAACAAAAAGTCAGCCCTGGAAGAGGCTGCGCGCCTTTCGAATGAGTGACGTGAAACATCAGTTTCGTTACTGTGTACACGGCGGCTTGAGACTAGCGATGCATTGACGTCAAGCTTATAGTGACGTCATTTTGCTGCTCGTGCAACTTTTCTTCAGAACTCCTGTCGCTATTCCAGACCACAGAGTGTACTAATGGCGGAAAGCGCCGTTGTCCGTCTTTATTTGTGTGTGCCCGCGCGTGTGTTGGTCAGAGGTTGGGTTAGAGAGGAGGGAAATGGATCAGAAGGATAAGCTTAAAACTACGAACAACTGTGAATGTTCCTAAAAGAAAAACGCATGTGAGCTCCAAACAAAACTTTGGGATAAAATCCTCATCTTGTTCAATAGGAGATATTTCAACATCAGAATCAGGTCAAAGACAAGAGGTAGAGACCCTTGACAGCGAGGACAGCTCTCATATAGAAGGGACTTTGTGGGTTATGGTTCATCCCATCTTGTCTTTGTACCCATGTGGCATTCTGTACCTGTCTTTCTAGCAGTTTTCTTTGTACTGTTCTGGCATTCTCTGTCCGCGTTTTCAGCAATTCACTTTGTACTGTTCTGGCATTCTCTGTCCGCGTTTTCAGCAATTCACTTTGTACTGTTCTGGCATTCTCTGTCCGCGTTTTCAGCAATTCACTTTGTACTGTTCTGGCATTCTCTGTCCGCGTTTTCAGCAATTCACTTTGTACTGTTCTGGCATTCTCTGTCCGCGTTTTCAGCAATTCACTTTGTACTGTTCTGGCATTCTCTGTCCGCGTTTTCAGCAATTCACTTTGTACTGTTCTGGCATTCTCTGTCCGCGTTTTCAGCAATTCACTTTGTACTGTTCTGGCATTCTCTGTCCGCGTTTTCAGCAATTCACTTTGTACTGTTCTGGCATTCTCTGTCCGCGTTTTCAGCAATTCACTTTGTACTGTCTTGGTATCATTTTGCTTGCCTATGTTTCTAGCAGTTTTCTTTGTTTTTGTTGTGTCATGTTCTGCCCCTGTTTTCAGCAGTGTTCTTTGTACAGTCCGTTTAAGCAAAGCTTGCCTCGTGTTTTTCTCAAATAACTTTTGAACGCGAATGATTTCAAGACAACTCTAATATGAAAAGATGATCATCAACTTTGGTCCTAACTTATATTAACTTTCCTTTAGTCGTGACGGCAGCGCGCAGTGGTTAAGCCGTTGCTCTCAGGAAATTTTGAACATGACCTATTTAAACCTGCTGAAATATACCCTGATCAAGTCCCTGTAAGCAACACCGACATATAATTATAGGCCGTCAGCCATCCTAACCCCCCCCCCCCCCTCCCCAAGGGAAATTTATGAGGTGGTTATTTCTATTATCCTAGACCTCTAAGCTATCGGATTCAGGTTGTCTGCCGGTGATCATCCTCTGAATGTAGCCGTGGTGCATATTTATGCGAAGGTGACAACTGAGAATAGCGTTACCGGCTCCCCAATTAGATAACCATGGCTTTACTGACAAAAGATAAACTTATTGTCAGTTTTCTAAGGCACATTCAGATATATTTTCACCGACAACAACAGCTGTTTTGGAGAAAAACGTTAGCCCCATACGGAAGAACTTCTGTGGCAGAATGGACTCGGTGTCAACAGGTAAGACGTCCCCTCAAGAAGAAGCAGCGTGGACATCACCATTGACGGCCATGCAATAACACACGGTGGCGTAGTTGGATTCAGCACAAATTATGCAGTCTACCACAGATCACATCACACCCAATGCTTGCCAGAGGCAGTTATCACCAGGCGGCCTTAGCAGGGAAATGAACAGCCAAGACAGCAGATCGTACACGGGCCTCAGATCTTTAAAGGTTGCGTACAAGGAGGAGGACACTTGGGGAGTCATCCAGGCTGTTGGCAACTTCATTAACCCGTTCAGACGTGATGCACTACAGCAGGAGATGGATCGACCATGATAATTCAAGGGTAGTGCCAGATTAGCTTGGCGCCGACAGGCGCCAAGCTAATCTGGCACTACCCTTGAATTATCATGGTCGATCCATCTCCTGCAACAGGTGCATAGTCGTTAGATGACGCCTCCAAAATTTGGGAAATACGTGCGTCGGGCTGAATAAGTTATCTCATTCGCGGCCAGCCGCATCCGGATGCGGCTGGCCGCGAATGAGTTAACCCATCTGAAGCTGAGATACAAGGATGTCTTGTACTGCCTGTCCTCAGGTTTACCAGGACATAGCGTAATCTACACGCAGATGACGTTGGAGAGGGAGCTATGGGCACCTTCATGTTAGTACGATTGATTGACAAAAAGCTTCCATGCAACAAACAAGAAACTGAACCGCAAGATATTTTCCAACCCGGTCAAGACGGCAGCAGTCACAGGGCAGTCAAAGAAATCGAAACGTGTCATGGCGAAGAGAAATGTATTTGGTCAGCGCGTTCTTCTTGCGGTTAATCATCACACCAGCCTGGAGAGAGTACTCAGTTTCTAGCTAGTTCCAGTACCCTGGCCACTTGCAGTGGGAGATGGATCACCTGCAAAGACTGACTTATCAATGTCATTCTCTGGGTGTGTATTGGTCAGATTTCTTTTCTGCCTTTTCAAAAAAACATATCAGTGTTCTTTGTGCTGCGGTGTCCTACTTTGCATGCTCTTCGCACAGGTCTACATGAACCGGAAATAACGGTCTTCGTCACGGAACATATTATTCAATGCTGTGACAATAATTCAAGTTCTCTGAACTCGCGGCTGAAGTGTCTTTAACAAAAGGCAAATTTTATTTGGAGAAGAGTCCTTGTAAGAGATATTCGCACAGCTTAAAAAGCATGCAAAAATACTTTAGCAGGGGCTTATAAAGGTCTGTGCTTTTTTTCTGGTCTTGTTTTGTTGCAGAGAAATCCGCACGAAAACGACGTTAAAGAAACTACTTATGCAAGATCCAGATCTTCATGACGGGGTCTCATGAAGACCTATGGCTTTTGCTGGTCTCATAATGTGATTCTTGAACAAGATAGTCAACAGAATAATACGGAATAGAATCAGAACACCCTCTTCAATTTTTACTTAAAAAGTTGAAAAGATGCAAAGCTGGCTAACGAATGTCTTTCTCCAAACAAGCTATATCCACAGTTTCAAGTGAATAATTACAAAAATTACAGACTCGACTGTGGGACAACCGACTTTCTATAAACGGTCTTTTAACCCTTTAATGAGACATTGAAATTCAATATGTTCGGGGGCTTACGAACTTCTTGAATGAAACATTTCAACCAAGTTTCAAGCTTGTACGTAAACAAAGTCGGAGATTCTCGTTATTACACACACACACACACACACACACACACACACACACACACACACACACACACACACACACACACACACACATACACACACGCACGCACGCACGCACCCACCCCCCCACCCCCGAATTGCACCCCGCTTCAGCCCCCACCCGGGTCTGCCTTGGGGGCCTGGGTTGGGGTTAACTGCTATTTAGTTCCCATGTTTTCCCCTCTGTTCTGGGGCATGTGTTTCTGTCTACCCTTGGTCCATTCACCTGTACTTTCCCTTTATAAACTCTCCCTACTGTCTGCGCTGTCCGTGGCTCTTGATATTGGATGTGTGTTGCTAAATGGTCTTGGGTTTACTTGACGTATTAGACCGGCTGGCGACATACATTTAATATTCTGTTTATTTTTTTTTTCACAATCAGTGCAGGCACGTCCTGAGAAAGTCTTGTTGCTGTCGGGACGTTAAGCAATAACCAACCAACCAACCAACCACCCCGCTGCAAGAGGCTTAGCGTGCATGCGATCCTTTACCCATTCAGCCCTGACGCACTACAGCAGTAGATGGGTCGACCATGATAATTCAACGGTAGTGCCAGATTAGCTTGGCGCCCGTCGGCGCCAAGCTAATCTGGCACTGCCCTTGAATTATCATGGTCGGTTCATCTCCTGCAACTGCTGCATAGTCATTAGATGACGCTTCCAAAGTTTGGGAAATACGTGCGTCCGGCTGAATGAGTTAATATATACGCCTGATGCTGACGGCTGCGTTCCTAAATCCGACGAGATTGCCTGACTGAAGAAGTAAACCAGCATAAATAAATTACGGATTTTTTTTTTTAATTTTCTGTTGTTGTTGTAGCCCACTGTCTATGAAGCTCTATGCCCACGCATAAAGTTCACATTCTGCATTGTGCTGTCGTGACAGCGGTTTTTCTGGTGACAAATATTCCGTGTATTCACGAGTTTCGTGCGTTCGCGAGGTTAGCCATTAGCACGGAGTTTTAATGGCGCAGCTCAGCTTAAAATTCTGCGTACGTTACACCCACCTTTCTGGACGTGTTGTATTTTGCCTATAATTTTTGTGCGCAAATGATGACAGTCAAACCAATTTTTTTTTATTTCTACGCCATGTCTGTTAACTCCTTGACTGCCCAGAAAATTGATCACACCTCAATTGCATGCATGAGGGATAGATCCTATGGAGACCCAGCGGTACGCTTCTTGCTGAAAACATGCTATATCAATGTTCCTTTGATGACAGACGATCGTTGACGTTGAATTTACAATAATTAAAAAACACAGTCTGCTTCCAATGGCACTTAAAGGGTTAACCCATTTAGTCCCAACACCCCACAGCAGGAGATGGATTGGCCATGATAATTCAAGGGTAGTGCCAGATTAGCTTGGCGCCTGCAGGCGCCAAGCTGATCTGGCACTGACCTTGAATTATCATGGTCAATCCACCTCCTGCAACTTGCACATAGTCGTGAAGTAACACTTCCAGAATGTGAGAAATGCACCCTTAGGGCTAAATGGGTTAAAATAAAATGTCACTTTTGCGTTATTTATTTATTTATTTATTTATTTACCAGAGGTTAACAATCGTTATCAGAACATCTATGTGTTGTGGTGGCTAGTGGTTTGGCTGGTCAATGTGTTGGGGGGGGGGGGGGTGCCTCTCAGAAATAATCTCGCCCATCCCGTCGCGCCCAGCTACCAGTTTCTTTCATGTTTAAAAGGGAAATCGACAATCCTCAATCAGAAGATCCCAACTTGTCAAATTTAGTACTTGTCCTTAAGGTTAACTAACAGTTCAGAACGTAGACAGTTTAAGGGTGGCGCCACAATAGCAACGCGACAAGAGCCAAACGTGTGTAATTTGGAAATTGTCCTCTGAAATGCCAGTTCTGGAGATTAAATGACCCTGTTAGTGGAATGGTGGTGCCAGATGCTATTCTGCCACCTCCCTTGAACTATAACGATCGATCCATATGTTGTTGTGTGTCAACGCTGGGCGGATTGTGTGTGTGTGTGTGTGTGTGTGTGTGTGTGTGTGTGTGTGAGAGAGAGAGAGAGAGAGAGAGAGAGAGAGAGAGAGAGAGAGAGAGAGAGAGAGAGAGAGAGAGAGAGAGAGAGAGAGAGAGAGAGAGAGAGAGAATGACAATGACAATGATTCTTTATTTTACAACGGTGAAAGTTCTGGCTGGCACAACCATTTTTCGAACTTGCCGTTGCTAATCGAATCTACAAATAATGCACAAAGTGTAAAAATATTATATTGGAAAAAAATGAAAATAAAAAAATAATGATAAATGATATAAAAACAAAACAAAACAACAACAACAACAAAAATGTGCACACACACACACACACAGCATACACACACACACACACACACACACAAACACGCGCATGCGCGCATGCACGCACACACTGAGTAATATAGGGTCGCAGTGAAAGTATTAAGATAATGACGTGAGGTAATTGAAAATACTGGCTCTAAATACGAAAGGGTTGTTGATGTAACTTTCCTAGGCAACGTGTTCCACAGGCTATGGCCTGAGAACGCTAAACTTGTCTTGTAGAGATCGATTCTAGGTCGTGGTACAATAATGATCTTGATCTTGATCTTGATCTTTTTTAATATAATCAGGCATTTTCCTATTCAATGTTTTGAACATAATTATTCCCTTATTGTACATTAAATGATTTTTCAGGGGAAGAATTTCCAAGGTTTTCAATTTATTATCGGTAGTTGAGTTAGGGTCAGGCAGGATAAGTTTTGCGGCTCTACGATGAAGAGAGTTCAGTCTCTTTAACTGGACCTCGCTTGCTCCATCCCACACTGTAGAAGCATAGTCGATATGTGACCTGATGTGGGCGTTAAAGAACAGTTTACGTGTTTCTACATCAGTGATATATTTTAATTTGGCTAAAATGTAAAGTTTCTTTGATATTATGTTGCATATATTAGTAATATGACACAGCCATTTAAACTGGTTATCTACAGTAACACCGAGAAGACGATGTTCTGTTACTTGACTGATGGGTTTTCCTTGAAGAGACAAGCTGAGTGAGAGAGAGAGCCGAGCTGGTGCTTTTGACGGATACTTATTACCATACATTCAGTCTTCGCTGGGTTCAGGATCATGGAATTGTTACTACACCAGTTGTCAATGTCTTGTAGTGCGTTTTGTAGGCGTGTATCAATAATAGATAAATCCTCGTCGGGCGTGTGTATTGCAGCATCATCCGCGAACATATCGCATGAAACATTATGATCGCTAATTGTGAGCGGAAGGTCGTTAATGAACAAACAAAATAGAAGAGGGCCTAAAATAAAGCCCTGGGGCACGCCATGCTTGACTAAGCGGTGATTAGAATATGTACCATTAAGAAGGACTTTTTGTCTTCTGTCATCCAAGTAGGATTTGAAGAACGTGGCAGCGCTGTTGGTGTATAATGAGATTTTCTTTATCAGTATATCATAGTTTACTAAATCAAAAGCTTTACGGAAGTCTAAAAAGACTACACCTGTTAGTTTGGATTCATTGATAGATGCTAACCATGTGTCTGTCATCCTAATCAGCGCGGTATGGCAGGAATGGTTTGGTCTGAAACCTGACTGCAATGAATGGATAAGATTTCGGTTTTTTAAATATTTAGATAGATGTTTATGAATATGTCTCTCTCTAAAGGCTTTGACAAACTGGCAGTAATGAAATGGGACAAAAATATTAATTTCACTTAGATCTTTTGATTTTGGTAGTGGGATTACTTTTGCATCTTTAAATGCATCCGGAAAACAGGTTTGTTTTATACAGAGATTGTAGATGTATGTGAGACTCTCAACGATATATGGAAGAGATGTCTTGTATATTTTTGAGCTGATCTCATCAGGCCAGGATGACTTTTTATTTTCCATCGAGGTAATTAATCTGTCCACTTCATGAACCGCTATAAGGGGTATGATGAAAGGTTCATTGTTTTTATTGTTCTGGTTACAGTAGTCTAGTAGTTTGTCTGGACAATTATACTCATGTGAGTTATTTCCCAGTGGCATTAGTAATTCCGCCACAGAGACAAAATTTTAATGGTCGTTAAAACTGTTTGCATTGAGGTGGTGTGGTAAAGACGCACTACCTTTATTTCTACCTTTGGTTACTAAATTTATTGCACGCCTTACAGTGGAGGAGTCTTTACTTTGCTTAACTACCTTACTAAAGAGATATGTTTTTGCTTCTAAAACCATTGATTTTACGCAATTACGCTGTGTTTTGTACTCAGCAAAACGCTTCGTTTTATTTTTTAGCTCGTCCCTGTGTTCTATAGTCAAGAGAGAGAGAGAGATGATGATGAATCTTTATTTATTCAGGATAAAGCTATTAGGCAACTCAATGCCTGTCTTACAAGCTGTCCTGTAAACAAACAACATAACAGGAAAATAAACAGAGCATGCAAATACTAACAATAATAATAATAATAAGAAGAAGAAGAAGAAGAAGAAGAAGAAGAAGAGGAAGAAAAACTACGGGAAAAAAAACACAATGGAGAATTTGTAACTGCCTCCGATGCAAAAAGCAAGAGAACGAAACGCGTGCACAGCATTAATATTATACTCATCTAAGACAGTGTCATCGAATCAGCAGCATCAATAGCGGATAGTGACACCGACAAGACAATAGATGATCAGGTAGCAAATTTAAGGAGAAAGAGAAAAATATTTGACGTTTACGTGTTATCAGCAGTATTATTTTTATATGGCAAACTGTGAAGTCACGCTGATTGGAAGTGAGTGTGCAATGCACGTTTAAAATGGGTTTTATCGCAAAATGATTTAATGTTTAATGGCAATGAGTTCCAGACAGAACTACCAGAAAATAGAAGGCTTGACTTGTAGAGATCTATCCGTGGGCGGGGTAAGTGAAGCAAGTCTTTCCTCGTATGTTGTTGCATGAGGACGCATTTGTTAAATTTGAGTTGTTCCTTCAGTGTAAGCAGGCCAAGGGATTTAATTTTCTCAGCCGTGGAAATAGGGTTAGGAATAATTAACTTAACTGAACGACGATACAGCGAGTTTAGTTTTTTAAAATGAAGTTCACTGCATTCGTCCCACAAACAGGACGCATAGTCACAGTGGCTTTTAATGTGTGCGTGAAAGAACAATGTACAGCACTTCGTACTAAGAATATGTCTAAGTTTAGATAGCAGAAATACATTCCTGGACAAGGTTTTGCACAAACTGTCGATATGTGGCGACCAGTTCAGCTGGTCGTCAATTACAACTCCCAGTAGGCGGTGCCTGGATACTTGTTGGATAGGTTTATTGCCAAGTGACAGTTTCAGAGGGGCAGGATGTAGCTGACGCTTTTGGCGGGTTGTTATCAACATGCTTTTGGTTTTAGAAGTACTGATTAGCATGCGATTTTGCGCACACCAATCTGACACTTCATCGAGACTTTGCTGGAGGAAACAATTTAGCGTCGTTTCACGTTTGTCTGATGTATGCAGAGTTGAATCGTCAGCAAAGAGTTCGCATTTAACCTCAGGATTTGAGATGGAAAGAGGTAGATCATTGATGAATAAAGAAAATAAAAGAGGCCCTAGGATAGATCCTTGGGGGACACCGTGCATCACTATACCTTCTTTCGAATACCACCCGTTTGAGTACACCTTCTGTCGGCGGTTACTGAGGTAGGAGGAGAAAAAAGCTATTGAGTTCGAATCAAGCTTATATACTGAAAGTTTCTTTAAAAGAATGTTGTGATCGACTAAATCAAATGCTTTGGTTAGGTCCAGAAAAACTGCACCATTTAATTTGGAATTGTTTATTGATGAGAGCCAAGAGTCAACAATGTGAACGAGGGCAGTATGACATGAGTGTTTAGGTCTAAAACCAGACTGAAGAGATACGAGGAGGCGGTGATTCTCCAAGAATTGGAGTAGGTGCTTATGAACGTGTCTTTCTAGTGGCTTCGATAATAGTGATAACACTTTTTTAAAGGTAGTGAGATTCTGCATATATACATTTTTTGTAACGCGCTTAGAGCCCACTGCTCCTGGGGATTCAGCGCGATATAAATGCTCTTTATTATTATTATTATTATTAAATAGGACGGAAATCGTTTGGACTTTTGGGATCTGTACATTTGGGAATGGGGACAACTTTAGCATCTTTCATGGAGAGAGAGAGAGAGAGAGAGAGAGAGAGAGAGAGAGAGAGAGAGAGAGAGAGAGAGAGAGAGAGAGAGAGAGAGAGAGAGAGGAGGGAGGGAGGGAGGGAGGGAGAGGAGAGAGAGAGAGAGAGAGAGAGAGAGAGAGAGAGAGAGAGAGAGAGAGAGAGAGAGAGAGAGAGAGAGAGAGAGAGAGAGAGAGAGGATTAACTAGACCTTGACAATTGATAATCACTGGCTTTTGCGTCCACGTCCCTTATCACCAACTACCTACAGGAGGCAAAGATTTTCGTTAGCTCCTGCAGACTGCAGGAGCTCATGAGAAACTGTGCATCTGTCTGGCTGCGATGTACGCTCATTTACCTCTATTTTGTATTATTTGAAGGGAGGCTAAGGGTTTTGTATCCGTAGCTGTCCTGACAAGTATTCATATCTGCTACTAAGCCAAACGCCCACCTACTGCGGACTTGTGTAAGAGACAAATCCCTCGCGAACGCTGTCCACCAGCAAGAGACGTAGATCCTCAAGAGCTCATGCAGATGCAGGTACTCAGGAGGATCTATGCTTTTTGAAGAAATTGTTTAGAATGCAAATAAAAGATGTGCTTTATGCCTCAGAACAGATGAAAGTTTTTTTTCCATTGAATTTGGAGAAGCTCTTGAGAGAAAACAAGACGGGATGAACCATAACCCACAAAGTCCCTTCTATATGAGAGCTGTCCTCGCTGTCAATGGTCTCTACCTTTTGTCATTGACCTGATTCTGATGTTGAATTATCTCCTATTGAAAAAGTCTAGCAGATCTGCCAATGCGTCCGTGAGTTCTATAAGGGGCGCAGGACATACGCGTCATCGATTTGTCAAACGCCATTTGTCATGACGTAAGTTTTAGTTTTTACGTAATTTTATATTTTACGTGATATGAGCTTAACTTTCGCTTCATAGGCTTGAAAAAATGATGACAAAACTAGAACTTCACAGTACAATTTCAGTCTTGCTATAATTTGTGTGAAAGCAGGTTGACTTTACCTAGCTACATGATATACTAAGTACAGGGGTCACCTGCATGCTCTTCTGAAAGCGCGTCGAGTGTGTGTGTGCGTGCGCGCGCGCGCTCCAAACATCTCCAAGAGGCATAGATCCTCATGCGCCTGAAGGGCACTTGAGGATCTATTTCTCTTGGAGATGCGCGCATGTTTGTTTGTGTGTGTGTGTGTGTCAGTGTGTGTGTGTGTGTGTGTGTGTGTATGTGCGTGCGTGTGCGTGTATGACTCTGTGTGTAATTCTGTGTGTGTGTGTGTGTGTGCATGTTAGCTCTTACATTTCTTTTTGTATCAGAGCTACAAATCTTCGTTATTATTACTATTCTTCTTATTATTATTAAAATTGTAAGACTACCTCAGTTTCTTCACGTTTATAGACATTGTATAGATATGTACGTTATTTGTGTTGGGGTATCTTGCTTTGCAGCGCACAATAACGCGTGTATGACAATAACGCGTCTTGCTTGATCGATCCCTCTTGTCACAGCGCTATATTAGGAACATGTTTCGAAAAATTCAGACAAAAAAGGTGATGGTCTAGATGCGTAGATATAAACAACCAGCCAACCCAAACCAACCAAAGCAGCCAGCCAGCCAAACAACAAACAAACAACTTAGACAAGTTGGGTAGCGCTCGGTGATTTTCTGGTTGTGATTTACTTATACTTTACAGCATGACCGTCGTCTCTTTGTTCTGGGTTTTAACAGCATCCGGAAAGAACCAGCTTGCATAATTATCTTCTCCAAACATCTATTTTTACCCCATATCATACTGAGGCTAAACGTTTCAAATGTGTACATTGCCATATGCAAGCAACATTATAGTCCTTACAGATAAGGATATAGACCAATGGCTTTAGTGAGTTTATGAGTTTCTGCACCTACTCTTTCAACCAATCACAGCATACACGCATTATCGAGTTATTTCTTATTGTTATGGCCAACAGAGCCCGACACGGTGCACATCGTCACCGGCCTAACTCATTCTGCCCCAACGCCGAAATCTCCCCAATTTTGGAGTTTTTATCTGAAGACTGCGCTACAGATCAGAAGACAGATCGAGCATGATAGTTCAAGGGTGGTGCCAGAATAACTTGGCGCCTTGGGGCACCAAGCTATTCTGGCACCACCCTTGAACTATCATGCTCGATCCATGTCTTGCTGTTGTGTGTCGGAGCTGAATGAGTTAAAAGCTGTCTTGTTGTTGAAAGCATTACATAAACATGCAGAATTTGCTAAGTGGGCGATACCTGCAAAGTTCTCAAAACAAAAGGATGTCTGTGGTCAATCAAGATAATGGGTTCAGAAGGTTGGTGTGTGATCCCCAACAGCCTGCGATAGATAGATAGATAGATAGATAGATAGATAGATAGATAGATAGATAGATAGATAGATATATATATATATATATATATATATATATATATATATATATATATATATATATATATATATATATATATATATTATATATATATATATATATATATATATATATATATATATATATATATATATATATATACATTGCAGGCTGTTGGGGATCACACACCAACCTTCTGAACCCATTATCTTGATTGACCACAGACATCCTTTTGTTTTGAGAACTTTGCAGGTATCGCCCACTTAGCAAATTCTGCATGTTTATGTAATGCTTTCAACAACAAGACAGCTTTTAACTCATTCAGCTCCGACACACAACAGCAAGACATGGATCGAGCATGATAGTTCAAGGGTGGTGCCAGAATATATATATATATATATATATATATATATATATATATATTATATATATATATATATATATATATATATATATATATATATATATATATATATATATATATATATATGGGGTGTAGGGGGCTCTGGATAGAGGTAGTACCTTTGCTGTTCGGCAGCTGCGTCCTACATAGGATGGACGGGCATTACTGGTCCTCATCCATCTCCTTAATCTCTCACGTGCTGGCTCCAAGCGCCACACCCTGGCAAACCACCTCACCTGGTGGGCTAAACCACGTGAGGGGGTGGTGTTCACATTGCACCACTAGGCGGATGAGCTGTTTCTGACAGCCAACGGCTAGAGGACGGAGGAGATCAGGTTGGATCCAACGGCCAAATGTGGGGGAGTAAACCCTTCAAATCAGGAGTGGAGCTCCGAAGGCAGACAGCTGCCTGTATTCACCCACTGTTCTGGCAGCTCCTGCAGCCAAACTGGTGCCAAACGTACTGCTTTGCATTCCTTTGGATACATCAGCGAGGCCGAGAGGGGGATCTTGATGACTGGGCATCACAGGATCTCCATACACTTCGCCCAGGCTTGCGCACTGGAGAGGTCACTCCAGTGACTGACCCAGCAAGCGCATATTCATTGTCTTCCGAGACAGGATGCCAATATATATATATATATATATATATATATATATATATATATATATATATATATATATATATATATATATATATATATATATATATATATATATATATATATATATATATATATATCTGACAAGTTTCTGAATTTTTCTCTTAAAGTGCGAATACTCTGGCTGTTGGTAGCGCAGTTTGTCGAGATGATTTCTGCAGGAATAACGTTAACAAAAATCACTACTGACAGCAGAAGAGTCGAAAGGTGGTATTAGCCCCAGTCTGAACCGTTGCCCTTTGACTGATAACATGTAATAATAATAATAATAAGCGCATTAAATAGGCGCTTTATCCCAATTGAAAATCGGCTCAAAGCGCCGCCGCGAACTGAACCCAACAAGCACGCTCACGTGAAACACGCGCATTCACTCACACACTGTACATAAACACAGAACATTCACGTGGTGCTAAGGGCAAGCTCAAGCGAGCTACTGTAGTTTTTTTGGAAATTCAAAGTCGTTTGTATTTGAAATTTGATTAAGTGGGCTGAAACTGATACCAAAGTGGAGGGGGAGGAAGAGCCGGAGTATCCGGAGAAAGAACCCCCGACGGTCCGCCCGAATTAACGGTGACACTTACTAGAGGAGAAAAATCCGACGCCGGAACCCGTAATCGAACCTCGCACCTTTAGCATTGGTGGCAGGCGCCTTAACCACTGCGCCACGGACCGGTATGTGCTGGTATGTGATTCTGGACCTGACGTATAAGCCGTAAAGTCCAAAATCACAGACCAGCACACATCAAAAGCCGAAGAACATGCTTGAAAACATGAACGCTTCAGTTAAAAACGTCTCTACAATTACAGTATTTTTGAGACACTGTCTCGCGGTTCCATTTGTCAGGTCAGTTTACAGAATGCACACACACACACACACACACGCACACACACACACACACACACACACACACACACACACACACACACACACACACAGACACACACACACACACACAGACACACACAGACACACACACACGCATGCACGCACACACAAGCGCATGCACGCACACTTAGCGCACTTGAAACTCATTCAGCCCGACGCACGTATTTCCCAAATTTTGGAGGCGTCATCTAACGACTATGCACCTGATGCAGGAGATGGATCGACCATGATAATTCAAGGGTAGTGCCAGATTAGCTTGGCGCCGACAGGCGCCAAGCTAATCTGGCACTACCCTTGAATTATCATGGTCCAACCATCTCCTGCTGTAGTGCGTCAGGGCTGAAAGGGCTGACCCCTTCACTGCCCAGAAAACGCAATCTAATTGCAAGAAACGTATATCCTCATGAGCCCTCGCAGGAGCGGGGGCTCATGAAGATCTATGCCCCTTGCGGACACCACGTTGTATCCTCGTTACTCGGACGGCTGCGACTCTTAAACTGTCCAATCAACACATTTCTGACACGTAATCTGCATCCACTGGTAGTATAAGGGTTAACTGTAGGGTCTTACATGTAGGGTCTTAAATGTAGGGTCTTACATGTAGGGTCTTACATGTAGGGTCTTAAATGTAGGGTCTTAAATGTAGGGTCTTACATGTAGGGTCTTAAATGTAGGGTCTTACATGTAGGGTCTTACATGTAGGGTCTTAAATGTAGGGTCTTAAATGTAGGGTCTTACATGTAGGGTCTTAAATGTAGGGTCTTAAATGTAGGGTCTTAAATGTAGGGTCTTACATGTAGGGTCTTAAATGTAGGGTCTTAGGAATGCTGTATTCGCAGTTGGCATGAGTAATAGACATCGTCTGGTGTAAAAAAAAAAAAAGTCTTAGCACAATTAATATATAGGGTTGTTCTCTTTAAATCAACACACGTCTTTCCGCGTGTCCGTCTCTATCACTGAGTATCTGTCTCCGCCTCTCCCTCACTATATGCGTGTGTGTGCGTGTGTGTGCGTGTGCGTGTGTGTGTGTGTGTGTGTGT
Source organism: Semisulcospira habei (assembly GCA_036245525.1). NCBI lineage: Eukaryota > Metazoa > Mollusca > Gastropoda > Semisulcospiridae > Semisulcospira > Semisulcospira habei. The sequence continues at coordinate 40,436,251 of BTPG01000006.1, forward strand.
GTGTGTGTGTGTGTGTGTGTGTGTGTGTGTGTGTGCGTGTGTGCATTCTAATCGAAATGTTTCTCTCTTGACATTATCTCATTCAGCCCGACGGCCGTATTTCCCAAATTATGGAGGTGTCATCTAATGACTATGCACCAGTTGCAGGAGATGGATCGACCATGATAATTCAAGGGCAGTGCCAGATTAGCTTGGCGACGACAATCTGGCACTACCCTTGAATTGTCATGGTCGACCCATCTCCTGCTGTAGTGCGTCAGGGCTGAATGGGTTAATTTCGTATATGTAATCCAGCACAACCCATAATCTTTCACGATCGACCCCTCCTAACTGGCATTGCCGGCGATATATGCACCCTCTCCTGAACAAACAAGCCATATCTTATTCTCATAATAATCTTCAGTCTGAGCCTGTTCTTTGCAGACGTTTGCATTATGCGGCCGGGATGGTTTTGGTTAGACGACACCACGACTATGAGAGGCAGCCAGTCGATAAACCCATATCATACTGAGTCTAAAAGCGTCAATTTTGTACACTGCCATATGCAAGCTACATTATAGTACTTACACATAAGGATATAGACCAATGGCTTTAGTTCAAGGGTGGTGCCAGAATATTCTGGCACTACCTTTGAACTATTTAGTCAAACTTATTTCACACACTGGTGTATTCCGAATGATAAGGGTTAAAAAGATGGATCGACTTTTCAACGCAGACTTAAACTTACCATACCCTCAATACGATGATGTAGATGCATCAAGCAAGAGGTATAGATTCTCATAAGCCCCTGCAACTGCAGGGACTCTTGAGAATCTATGCCTCATGCACACTGAGGTTTCTGACTCGAGTTCCGTAAAGTATAAAGCTATAGCGGTTCGGTCCATTATGTCGGACAACGAGGTAATTAAGATTGTGAAAGTGTGAGGCACATGCATGCATTTGTTTCTGAGCCGTCGAAATCCAAAGTTCGCACAATTGCGGGGGGCTTATGCGGTTCTTTGACTCTTGCTGCCCCTAGTCATATCTGTGTTCACTGGATTGATGAGGTTTATTCGGTGATGAATCTGCCTTGCTTTGAAAGATATAATTTACATCCGCTGGCGAAGTGATTAGGAATCCTATCTTGCCTCTCGCGTGGCTCCTGTCGTCAGCTGACTCAGTTCAGCCAACACCACTGAGGCTACAGCAACTCTTTTGGTGCGGACAAGCCATCTTGACCGTTGATACACTCTCCGTGTTACTCTGGAGATGTAGCAAAGCAAACTGTATATGCGACACCCTGCTCGTGTTGCAGCAGAACGGCGACCGAATGACCAACCTGAGCGCGCCGCTTATGGGCAGGGAACACGCTACCACAAACACCTATTGCCGGCCGCTATTTGTATGGCGGCAATGTTGCGGCCACATTGCGGGGCGCCAGCAATATTGCCGACACAACTTGCCACACGATACAATCCGAGTCTATTTTCCTGTGGCGGCCCGCAAGGCTAGTGCAATGTTGCTGCCTCTCAGCCAATCAGCGGTGTCCTCGCATCACTTCCCGTTTCTTCATCTTCCGAGCAGGAAAAAATGGCGGAGAAGTTGAACGACGGCCGGCTTTGATATTGTTAACTCATTGGAGACGCGCCGCCTGCGGAAACGTGGCGAATAGCCGCGTATCCGTATGTGCGACGTTTCCAATGAGTTAAAGTGATCAACCTTGTCTGAGAGTTCCCATGCATATGAGACTCCCACAGCTCGGAATATTTCAACCGCGCGCGTGAGAGCTGTTCCATATGTGGTAATGGCAGGTCAGTCAGTACAAACACTTTGTGTGCACATTGAAACATGTGCCACGAAGACGATGTGTCAGGTGGCAAATTTTTGCTTACCACACATTGCCAAAAGCAAAATCTGTCAGCGTGACTCGAGCACTTTAGGGCCCTACAAACAGCGCGCATGCGCAATCCCTTAATGTCTTGTCCCAGCGGCTTGCGTGGCTAGCCTGCTCTAGAAGAACTGCATGCACAAGTTCTCGTCACTCAGGGGACTTGACAGTCCAGCACTCGGCCGACTACTGTGTATTGCAGGTGTTCAAGTGAATTGGGCGCTAAACGTGCCAGTGTATTAACCTACTACAATGCCGTAACACATGCACACTAGCGCTCTCCGTGTGGTATAAATAACATTTTAATAAAAAAAAAATTAATTTATCCCACGCATCAAACTGAAAACACCGTTGTCACTTTTCTATTCAAATTTATGTATAGCATTTCTATATTACTTATAATGTCGCAGCAGCCATATCAATCATGCAGTGGATCCAGTCACTAGTTGTTATAAATGCACGCATCAGTCCACAAAGGTTTGGACATAAGGGGGCACGTTCACGTCACGGCAGTTGTTAGGTGTGTGTGGGGGGGGGGGGGAGGGGGGGTGGTCAAGGCAGTCACACATGCAACCTAAAATCGTCTTTAGTCCTAGTGTGGCTACGTACACGATGAGATTAATATAGAGCAGACATAAAGGAGTCCTGCCCTAGGTGGGTGACCCTGGAAGCGTTAACCCCATATTCCTACAACAGGATGGCTTGACCATGATAATTCAACGGTAATCTGGCCTACCCTTGAATTATCATGGTCAAGCCATCTCCTGCAGCTGGCACACAATCGTTAGGCAACACTCTCCGAAATTGGAGAAATGGGACCTTGGGGCTGAAAGGGTCAAGCTCGGGAACACAATCAGCAAACAACTATGAATCTTAAAAAAACCGTCCGGCTCTAAAAACAGCCTTGAACAAATACAATCAGTTCTAGTTAAAAGAGCAAAAACAAACAACGGGGTAGGCACAGCAGTGAGCGGCAGGGAATGGAGTAAGTATAGGGGTGGGCGGGGGGAATTGGCTTCTAGCGGCTGTTACGCCGCTTTCTTTCAAACGATTAGAAGGGGATGGTGGTGGTGGCGGGAGGGGGGGGGGGGGGGGGCGTGTTTGCGGCGTGTTTTGCGTCTGTGCGATGGAATAACCCCAACACCCTCGTTTTGACCTTAACTCATTCTACCCCAAGACCGAAATCCTCAATTTTTTTCCCCGTTGTCCTCTGAAGACTGCATTGCAGTGCAGGACACTGATCGACCATGATAGTTCAAGGGTGATGCCAGAATAGCTTGGCGCCTATGGGCGCCAAGCTATTCTGGCATCACCCTTGAACTATCATGGTCGATCCATATCTTGCTGTGGTGTGTCTGGGGTAGAAGGAGTTAAACTGTACATTGATATTTACAGCTGCAGTTATTCAGTTCACAAAGTTGGCGGTTTTGTTTACATTTGAGTAAGAGTCACGCAGCAATGCCCACGTACTTCGAATAGACAAAGATTTAATTTACCTGAATTTACCTGAGTGGCCACTGAGCGCGGCCGACGGGGTAGGAAGTTTGAGAACTTATTTTAACCCCCTTAACTGTCTCTTTATCATGGCGGTTCTTGAACTGGTTGACAGTTTCAGCTTCGACAATTGATTGTTTCAGAGCATTCCATGGGTTCACAACTCTTTGGGAAAAAAAGTTTTTTCTAAGATTCAGTCTGGACCTCCCTTTGAACAGTTTGCTGCTGTGACCTCTATGGTAAAATGATGTCCAATTTGTCCGTTATATACACGTTTTTGGCTTCTGCTGTATTTTACAAGAAGAAGGAATGTGTACTTTTCTGTTGTAGATAAGTATTGGGCAGTGTAATAATTAGATAGAAGAAAGAAATAAGACTTAACACTGTCGGGAAAACACGAACACCGCACAACTGAAAGTGGTAAGGAATCTCATGAGCCTCCCGCGTAAGCGGAGGGTTAATGAGGTCCCATACGTCTTGCTGAACGCATTTAGATAGATAGATACTGTTTATTGTCATTTGCCTTAAGAAACATAAAGCATAGGAATCGGTGTGTTGGTGTCGTTACAATTACGAACATCACAGTCAACAATAAGAAATAATTAATACTCTATCACTTAAACCCAATGCCCTGCACACACTGTAAAAACTTTAAAACTAGACAACCAATATCACAAACCGATACGTACCCACCATAGGGGCCCGATGATAGTAGCTTTGACTAATGAAAATCCGCTGCGCCACCGCGTGCACGCAACCGCCGCCTTCTAAGCTCAAGACAGAATACAAGAGTGGAAACGGACCGCGCGCGCGAAATTCTAGATGTGGCCGGAAGTATCCCGGACCTCTTTCTCCACATCTAGAGTTGAACGTTAAACCCATTAGTAGAGTGCTGTGAAAGAGGCCTCTATGCACTGCAGTGCGTCCATTGTTTTCTGCCGTGTTTACTCTAAAGTCGAAGAGATTTACTCTAAAAGATATTGACAACTGAGCAGGGTTTAAACCAGACTCCATTAAAGTAGACCTTTTCGGGCTGGGGGAAATACGTACCTATACTCCATAAGCCAGTCTTGGCTACCGTGCCCCCCCCCCCCCCCCAATACTCAATAAGATGGATTTCAAAGTGTACCTTAGTATGGCCTGAGATGTTTAAGCCATGTTTCCCTAAAATCCTTAAGAACACACCAGAGATATAGCCGATGGCGCAAGGGTACCATTCCCGCTCTTCGCGGATCCTAAAGTGAGCTTGAGAAACATTTTTCTCTAAATAAATCATAATTTATTACAGGAGCCCAAAACAGGCAAAAACACAATGAAAAAATATTGAATCTGTGGCTCACAGTGAAGGTATTTGTGCACCCAGTAAATGGCCCTTTCCACGAAATCGAAAATTAAAAAAAGTTTCCGATGCCCTCAGAAATTTTGTATACAACTGATAAGGTCTTTTTTTAAAAGGTTTTCTTGGTTAGGATAGAGTATCACAGTTACTCCCAACCTGATTTTTATGATGCTGTGATGCATTTTGGTCCACAGTGGCTGAATCTGCTGCCCTCCCCCATTTTACCATTACGCAAAGGAACGCAAAATGATCCCCAAAAAATTGCTTTCGTCATACTCCTCTGTTTAAATATTTTTGTTTCCAGTTTTCTTAACAAAGTATGCATATTTAGTATATAATCTGTGATCATTTCATTAATTTCAATGTGACCCATCAATTTAATTGTAACTATTTTGGATTAAGAACATAAGGGGGGCGGGGGGGGCGGGGGGGGGAGGGGAGGGGAGTCTGTAAACAGGGGCTGCTGCTAAAGCTTCTACCGTCTGTAGTTGGAGGTATGATGTACCGATGGCTGAAAGACTTCCTTTTCAACATAATTGCATGATTGAAGTCGACGGAACACTCAGCAGTCTTGTTAAACTCAGGGAAGATGTATCTCAGGGAGGTGTCGTGTCTCCGATCCCTTTAATGTCCGTAAAATATGTGGAACGTTGTACTGTATTCTGATCAAAATGTGACCAATCAATTTGTTTGCTGTTTGTTTCTTCATCAGAGACTTTTTTTTCCCCGCAGCTCTAGCTTCCATGGCTTTGATGTCAGGCCTCCATGTGAATCCAGTAATTTATTTGTTGCCAGTCAAGTTGGCCTGTCTGTCTTTGGTACTGGAAGGTTTACAGTTTTCAAGGTGACCTCTTCCATCTGATTGAAAAGATGGTCTAGCTCAGTTTAAGTGGCCATCTTTCAGTCCAGCTGCTGACTCTATTGGCAGCATCCTGGATTCTGCAGGATGCTATTTCAGTATGTTCTGCTGCGCTCCACACTGCAAAGTCATCCGCATGGAGGATTTTCGAGACGAACCTTAGTACTGCTGTACTGTACTGTACTGATGTCATTAATGTAGACCAAGAACAGCATCAGACACATCATCTCCCTGAGGTACACCTTCCCTGAGTTTGACAAGACTGCTGAATGTGCCGTTTACTTCAGTCTTGCTGTTATATTAAAGAGGAAGTTCTTCAGCGGCAGCCCTTGTTTACAGACGTTTCCCCCTTGTTATGCTTTAACAAAAAAGAATTACAATTAAATTGATAGGTCACATTGAAATTAATGAAATGGTCACAAATTTTATGCTCAATGTGCATACTTTGTTAAGAAAACTGGCAACAAAAATAGTTAACAGAGGAGTATGACAAGCAATTTTTATGATCATTTTGCGTTCCTGTGTGTACTGGTAAAATGGGGGTACGGCAGCAAATTCATCCACTGTGGCCCCTTAAATGAATCACAGCATCATAAAATCAGGTTGGGAGTAACTGTGGTACTCTATCCTAACTATTAAAACCTAAAAAGTATCTATCAGTTGTATACAAAATTTCTGAGGGCATCGGAGGCAACGTACGTTTCCCAATTTGGCAATTTTAAATGGGGAAAAAGCTATCATTCACCACAAACGTGTCGTAAAGGATGCCAACTTTCCTCATTTTCTTGCACTTTATGCTCACATTATTGAAACCTAATATACTAATGGTCAAAACTTACGGGACACCCCACTTTTTGAGTCATTGTTTATCGTCGCAAGTACGCTAATAAAATACAATGTTCTTTCAATCCAAATGGATTAAAAGTTGACCCTAGACAGTCCACTGTACAGGGAACAATAGACAACAATTCTTCAATTTACACGAACGTGTCAAATGCACGTGAAACATCGTCAGTTTTTGTGAAAAGCTGTGCGATATTGGCAAGCGTACCAAAGGCAGGCAGGTGGAAAAACTCGATAAAGTCGTGATGCACGTGCTAAAGGGGTCAGTCGTGAACACTGAGCACCTTTGTTTCGCTACGAATACCGGTACAGTAGGGGCATAATTGTCACTTTCCTAACCATGCCACCACGACGAAGCCTAAGGCCAGTAGATCCAGGCCGGGCGCTAGCATGGTTGCAGAGTGGAATTTCCGGACGAAAAGTTGGGAGACGTCTTGGGGTGTCCCATTCAGTACTCCAGAGGCTGCTGGCACGATTCCAAGAAACTGGAAGGGCAGAACGACGACGCCCGCGCTGCACCAGCAGAAGGGAGACAGATACCTCTGTGTGGCGGCTCTGCGCGACCGAACTGTCACGTCAACCACTCTGCGACGTCAACTGATGCAAGCTGCAATCGTTAACGTCAGCAGAAGCACGGTCTGCCGACGACTGCGCGAAATTGGCCTGGCTTCATGCAGAGCAGCAATGAGAATACCCCTCACTCCAGCGGCCTCATCGCAGAGCCTGGGTTGCCTGGTGTCGTCAACATGTGAGGTGGAACAGACTCCAGTGGACTCAGGTTCTGTTTACTGGTGAGTCACGGTTCACTGTGTCCTTGAACGACGGCAGGGTGAGGGCCTGGAGACGCCAGGGCGAGCGATTCACGGATGGATGCGTCCAAGAGGTGAATCGCTACGGAGGAGGCTCAGTCATGGTATGGGCAGGCTTCAGCAGGGAAGGCAGGACCCCCCTCCACGTCATCCGAGGCACTCTGACTAGACTGCGCTATCGGGACGAGATTGTGCAGCCCCTCATCCAGCCAGCTGCCCAAGCCATAGGCGACAATGCTGTTCTGCAGGACGACAACGCTCGACCTCATCGCGCCAGTGTGGTGGATGAGTACCTTGAGCAACGGGGCATCATGAAGATGGAGTGGCCAGCTCGTTCACCTGATCTGGCTCCCATCGAGCACCTCTGGGACGTGCTGGGGCAGCGTGTAGTCAGCAACCACCCCCACCTCAAGGCGTCCCCCAACTGACTCAGTTCCTTCATCAAGAGTGGGAAGCGATCCCACAACATGTTCTCCGAACCCTGGTGAACTCCATGCGTCAACGCTGCATTGAATGCTTGGCTGCAAACGGTGGGTACACTCGCTACTGACTGGACCAGTCTTGTGTGACTTTTCAAATATGGGGTGTGTGAACATTCTAACGTACTGCTGTTGTTACAATTGTTTGATTTACTCAAAACGTAAATGAAATTGTTACTGAATAAATTAGCAAAGTACTGACTCCAAGTATTGTTACATTATTTTTGTGATGTTGTCGATGCGTCTGTGATTAAAAAGTGGCCCTTAAGTTTTGACCATTAGTATAGGTAAAGAGAGGTCAAAATGAAATGGAATAACTTTAGTAGTTGTTTTTAATTAATTTTGTGTATTTGTACAGCTTGGGGGTAGGGATACAAAATCAACCAAAGTGGCATCATAACGATCACAACATCACCTAGTCAAGTTTAGAATAATTGTGACATCCTGTTTTAATGATGTAAGCCTGAAAATGGACTGCCAGTGCTATAGAAATGTCTGAAGGCATCTGACATTAGTTTTGTCTTTTTTGCGATTTTGCGGAAATGGCCATTTACTGGGTGCACAAATACCTTCTCTGTGAGCCACAGATTCAATATTGTTTCATTCTGGTTTTTTTTTCAGAGGACGCAGAAGGTGTGCCTTAACATAATATTGCCTGATTTGGGCTTCTGGAATGAATTCAGATTTATTTAGAGGAAAATGTTTCTCAAGCTCTTTTTAGCATCCGCGAAGAGCGTGAATGGGGGCACCCTTGTGCCACCGGCCATATCTCTGATAAACAGAACAGAACAGAACAGAACAACGTTTATTGTCGAGGGGCCCATTGGGGCCAAAGGAGACAGAGGGATCGGACTTAACTATCATGCACATTACTTTATATCATTCTTTAAGCTCTTTCAGTCCACACGGAATTTTGCACTTTTCTGTCGGCAGTAGGTCAGTTCATTGGTGTTCATCGCTCGGCGTCTTTGTTCGTGGAGTCCCGTCCGTATTATTCCTTTGACCGCCGGTGATTTTCGCGTGGTCCGTGGTTCCGTCCGGTCTTGTAGCGTCTCCGACAGTCCGGGGCGTGAAAAAGAAGAGAGAAGGGAGTACGCAGTATCAATGCTGTATGGTCGTTACGTTTCTCTCCCTTATGGAGAAGCAGTCAAATACAAACTTTGCTAGAGTGCATTGTGCATCCTCCCTGACTAGTAGTTGGCTTGGCTTATGGCAGTCTGTACTTGAAACTAGCTGAGTTCTGAGCTGATGATATAAGCCACAATTGTCTAGCATGTGAATTTCGTCCTCTACTACTCCACACGCGCGACATAGTCTATGTTCCCGGGGTGTGTTTGTATACCTGCCTCTTTCTACTTCTAGCATGTGGGCACTTACACTCAACTTCGTGAGAGCTTGTTTGTGTTCTCGTATTTTTGTGTGCATAAGGTAGCTTTGTATTTCATATTTATCAGTTGCTTTGTTATAGAATGTCAATCTAGATGTGTTGTTCCGCTTAATTCTGTTCCAGTATCTAATGTACTGCTCTTCTAGTTTTCTATGGAGGGCTGTTTTAAGTGAGGTTCCCCTGAATGTACACTGGTTATCCCACACGTGGCGAAAGCCCAGTGAACAAAGAATTTGTCTTGTAAAAGCGATCCACGGGGCGGTGGTCTCGAGCTGTTCGTGATACGCCTGTTTGAGGCAGGAGGTGCTATCAGAGTTTAGCATGTGAAGCCAAAAATCTATCACTTGGACCGACACTGATGCTCACAGGGAACTGTCCGATCTCCGCTAGCGCCGAAATATTCATAGCTTTGTTTGTGGATGCCTAAGATAGGCTTAGCAAATTTCAGTTTAATGCAAAAAGCTACCTGTGTTATTGAACATTACCCCTAAGTACTTGTTTGTATCCACTGTTTCTATTAAATCGTTTCCATACCTAAAATACGGTCGGTACTTATAGTGCTGCTCGTGCGAACACGATTATCTTTGTTTTGTTTTTTTTATTGACATTCAGGTCCCAGTCTTCACAGTATGTATGTAGTTTATTTAATTTGTTCTAGAGGCCATCTTTTGTAGTGGACAGAACCGCTAGATCGTCTGCGTACAGTAAGCACGGTATTTCAGTACCTGTCGTGTTGTTAACAGTTGGGGAGTCTTCATCCTTTAAGCAATTTGCGAGGTCGTTGACGAAAATATTGAACAGAGTAGGGCCTAGATTATTTCCTTGTTGCACCCCCTTTTTTAAAGGTAAGTCTTGTGTGTACCCGCCGAGTACTTTCGTGCACACAGTTGACTGACTATACATGTTTCTGATTACGTTGTAGCAGAGCCCGTCAATGCCTAGGTCTATGAGTTTTAATAACATATCATCATGCCACACACTGTCGAAAGCTTTTGGTGTGTTTGATGATGTGTTCCTAAGGATTTTAGTGGAACATCGCTTAAACATCTTAGGACATACTAAGGTACACTTTGAAACCCATCTTAATGAGTACTGGAGGGGGTGGGGGGGGGGGGGGTGCACGGTAGATCGGGCTAGCTCTAGGACTACTACAGCGACTGCTGCGTGCAGGTCACAAGTTCATGTAGACAGTAAGACGCACTCTTGTTTCAATTTCATTGGATATGCTAATTTACATAAACCAATGAAAAAGGAGCACGGGGCGTATTTCCGGCCGCATCTAAAACCCTACAACTCGACGTCTGCTATAGTGATGATTGACTGCAAAAAGCCTTGATACTAAACTATCAGTTTTGATCGGAGGAAAAAGTTTGTATATATTTGTGGCAAAATATCTACCGAGTTTGTTCAGGTCAAGGTTTTAGGTGGATGGTTACTTTGAGGGTTGAAAACTGCTCTGGAATCACAGTGCTTCGCCGCTTTGTGTGATTTCGTTTTCTCCCTTGTATTCTGTCTTGAGCTTAGTAGGCGGCGGTGGCGCGCACGCTGTGGCGCAGCGGATTTGCATTAGTCAAAGCTACTATCATCTATGGCTTAGTGCTTGCTTGCTTTGTTCCAGTATAATTTACTGTCCCACTGGCACTAAAAGTGATCGAGGACTAGCAGTTTTGGCGTAATTTTCCTTGTAGTTTTGGCGTAGGGTTTCACTCCTTTCTCATCCGGCCTTGGGACCGGCAACGGCGGAGTTGGCTCAGTGCTTGCTTTGTTCCAGTTTACTGTCCCACTGGCACTAAAAGTGATCGAGGACTAGCAGTTTCGGCGTAGTTTTCAGCAGATTTGGCGTAGTTTTCCTTGTAGTTTTGGCGTAGGTTTTCCCTCCTCCTTTTGTCATCCGGGCTTGGGACCGGCAACGGCAGAGTTGGCTCAGTGTCCCGGATGCCCGGCCTTAATAGGCATACCGCGGGCCTACTAACAAGCAACGCCCGCGTGCAGCGAAACGGCTCGGCCGGACAATGAAACTAGCAAAAACTGTGTTAGTTGGTAACTGAATAAACTTAAATAACTTATAGCGAACTATACATCCAATACTAATAAATCTTAGCATTTCCAAAAGGGAATGTAACGGGCTTTCTGATCTACTAAACTAGCAGAAATTAACACTAAGCTGAATTTATTATTATTTTATAATGACTGCCACACAAGGGAAGTCAAAGGCGAAAAAGCATGAAAAAGGTAAATCTAACTAGGACTGGTTATCGATCGTACAAAACCAAATAGATATTCTAAAAGCAGGAGCTGTGCTGAATCTGATGACTATTGGAACAGCTTTCTACATCTAATAGAACGGAAGCTATGAAGCTTCAAAAATAAACAGAAAACACAAGTTACGAAACCATTACTAAAACAGACGACTCGCCGCGCCACGCAAGTGGTGACGTCACGGCTGGCGGCTGTACGGGGAACCTCAGACGCGGACTAAAATATAACCTACATGGGGACAGAGGCTTACCGCGCTCTGCTACAAGTATATCTTAGCGTAAATATGTCACTAATTTAGTGATCACAGTCGGGTGTAAAACTGTTTAATATATATCATAAGACATACACTATCCTCTCAACCGTTGGGGGCGCGCCCTGCCGGGGAAGGAGACTCATGGCGTCAAGGGCTCGACCAAAAGCACCACCAAGAGCCAAAGGGATAGCACAAGGGTTGGGCGAGGTGCTTCGGAGCTCGTTGGATGGATCTGGTATTAAATTTTCTATCACTTCACAGACATAATAAATACTGGCACAGACATAGCATGGGCTAAAGAAAGAGTCATGTTCTGACAGGTTTGCAAGGGAAAACAAGATCAGTGGATTAACACACTGTAATGATTGTCAAGAATGATATCATCTGCCGTTTTAGCTGCCATGCTGTCAGAGGCATGATTCATGTCCACAGGTATTAACGAGATTAAACACATGCAGATATTACGAGAAGTTTATAGATGAAACAAAGTAGTCGATTTGCATAAGTAATGATTCATTGCCTAAAGCATCGAAGCTGTCAAACGATATTCGTTGTGGTTGAATTTGCAATCGTTTAATTGACACGGTTCTTTTCCCACTGGCTTTTAAAAGGTCCCACTGGACTTGAAAGGGTTAAAGACAAAAAATTTACCTAATATGTTTGCAAAAACAAGCAAAATCAGTCAGTTGTACAATATGATGATTTCGTTGAAGATATCGCGCGATATTCACTGCCAGCGTCGTTCATCATGCTGTTAATACCACGACGAAGCGGGCGATACGGCAGTAGGATGCTTGCGATTGGCTGTAATCTTTGTCCTGGCCGCTTGGCCTCAACTCTACTATCGCACGCGGAGACAACGGACGCGACCACTGCAATAGTTGGCTGGACAGCCTGTAACCTCCTCTGCGTAAGAAAACGAATGTATTTTTTGCCGCCCAGATACATGTATCCTAGTCAACCATTTATGTATCGCTGGCAAAAGGCGTCGATCCTCATGAGCCCCTGCCTGCGGCAGGGGCTCATGAGGATCCATGCCTTTTGCAGATGGGAAGAGTTTCGGGATTTAAGGGTGAAGAGGGCCAAGAAAGCGGTATGAGTAGCAGTGTTATTGTGTGACAGAGATCCGATGGACAGAGACATGCTACCATGCACATCTCGCATCAGTTCTGGCGAGTTTTGAGCAGTCACAGGTTCACTGCTTAGACTGGACTTACTAGCGCTTATGTGGACATACGAAAGTTTTGAGTTCTTTGGAGACGCACAGTTTTAATTTGTTACAGTGGACTTACTAAGGTTTGCGTGGACATAGGAAGTTTTGTGCTGTTATTAAGGATTGGCACATTACCCTCTGAAAATGAACTTACTAACTTGTCATTGGACCTACCAAGTTTTGTATTATCGGGAGTCAAACCGATTTACCTTTTGATAGTCGACTGACAAACGCTGTTGAGGACACAAGAAGCTTCGTGTGACCCTCCCAGGAGACTTCTACTTTAACTTCTGAAGATAGAATTATATGGGCGCACTCAGTTTTGTATTTTCAGGAAGTTTACCAATTTAACTTTTGAAATTGACGATTTAACTGATGATTTTGTGGAACAATTAAGTTTTGCATGATCTGTTGTGACACAGAGCATCACAAAAGTAATCAGCTGTGACCAATCATTTTCTACAGTACAGCCCGGGAAGATGACCAACTAAATTGTGACACTTGACAATTTTCTGTGATCTACTGGACATTGTTTTGTAAACTCCTTGTCATTTTACGTGAACTGCTGGAAATTTAAAGTGAACGAAGGACAATTTTCTGTGAACTACAACACAACTTTTTGTGAACTACTGGACATTTTCTTGAACTTTTGGTGTTAAAAAGACTTCGTGTCCAACTGGCTGATAAGCAGTTTGGACGTACCTATGTTCTTCTGGTCGGCTGTGATCAAACTTGGCATCTAAAATCCTCGAGGTAAATTTGTGATATGCTTAAGTGTTCAGAAGGCTTTTACCGCTGAGACAAAGTAAACTCAATCCAATGCAAGAGGCATTGGTCTTAATGAGCCCCCGCAGTCGCATGAGGATCTATGGCACTTGCTGACCAGATTCATATATGTAATCCTATAGGCCACCGCGGCTATCTGGTAGTGAATCTACGATGGTTTAACACATTCTAGCCCACTACCGAAATCCCTAAATTTTGAAGTTGCCCGCTTAAGGACTGCATTACAATTCTAGAGACAGATCAAACATGATATTTCAAGGGTGGTGCCAGAATAGCTTGGCGCCTATGGGCGCCAAGCTATTATGGCACCACCCTTGAACTATCATGCTCGATCCATGTCTTGCTGTGGCGTGTCGGGCTGAATGAGTTAAGAGACATAATTTCGCTGGCAGACTTGCAGTTAATAAAACTGTGGAAAACTAGACGCATTCAACTTCGCATTCTCAGTTAGTCTCCAAACTCGAGTTTGCACTGCCGTGAACCTAAAGGGATCATGAGCATCGCGCTATTCTACGGTTATTCTACGCCGCAGTGCCGGGACGGTCGTCGAATCACACGTGTTGACAGCCATGGGTGTTTTGTTTTGGGCTCGGTGGTCCCGATTTCATCCCGGCTCGTAAACATAGCAGCATAGAGGCAACACTAGCCACCAAGATACATACAGTACATTTAGCTTCTCACAAGCCCCCGCACTCTGCGCGGAACTCATGAAGATCTATGCCTCTTGGGGAGTTTTGTCTTTGGTTATGGGCGAACATTGCTAGGCAGTGAATGCCATCCGTCTGATGTAAAAACAATATATTATCCTCGTGAAAGTATGCGGTAACGGTGGAATGAATGTTTCTTGATAGGTTCATTTGTCTCTGTGCACATCAGATGGAACAGAGAACCTTCTGCCATACCATCTGACGGCAGTTCCGATGAAAGCGGCCTTAAAGGCAGGCTAAAGCCTTGTACTGTCTCCAGCCCTCAACCAAATAATAGCCGTATCCAAGACCATTTTAGTATATATTTAATTTTTTATTTGTAACCTGGCTTTTAAATTTCTGCCCGTATATGTCAGCAGATACAAGTATATTCCGTAGTGAACCCGACTCTCTCTCTGTACCAGAACAAAAGAGGGGGGAAAAGTGTGTTCATTATAATATGGCCATTGTACGGTTACTAAAAAACAAAAGAAACGGCTGAAACTCACTGCAAAACACAATAGCCCATCTCGCTCCCTTTCCCCCACTCAGCCTGGAAATTAATATGTGTGAACTGAAAAAGCAAAACTTAGGCACAGATTCTCATGGGTCACGGTCCTGTAACTTGCGTGGCGGATATTTGAGGATCTATGCCTTTTCTCATCTGTAGAAAGGACCACTATCACACTGAATTAGATACACTCAATGATAAACACCTCCTGTCTGGAATAAACATAGATCCTCATGACGCCCGCAGATACGAAAGCTAACTTGATGAGATCCTGACTCTTGCCTGCCTCTATCATTATGCTGGTCCTTACATACAAGAAGCTGCGCGAGCTGATTCAGTGACTGCCTTCCGCCATTGTATTAGACGCGATGACAGCAATTATAAACAAACCGTTCTGCTGGAAAAACTGGACAGAAACCGAGAAGAGCGCGAGCTCACATTCCATCGAATCAAAATGATTAGGTTTTTCTGAGTCTGAGTTAGAACTGTTCTGTCCCGTCTAGATTACTTTAATTCCCTCCTTGCTGGTATCTCATCTGATCAACTCACTCGCATTCAGCGTATCCAGAATAATGCAGCCCGGTTAGTCCTTCGCAAAAAACGTACTGATCATGTCACACCACTGCTAAAGCATCTCCACTGGCTACCTGTCAAACAGAGAATAGAGTACAAGCTGGCCACTTTGGCATACAAACACTATGACAATACGCTTCCTGCATATCTGTCTTCTTCCCTTGCCTCACACAATCCTAGTAGAAGTCTACGCTCAAGCTCACAAAAACTGCTTGTTCAGCCCAGAGTCAGCCTAAAAACTGCTGGTGACCGTTCTTTCAGTTATCAGGCCCCTCACGTCTGGAACTCACTTCCACTGCATGTCCGTCTTTCCCCTACCCTGTTGACCTTCAAAACAAATTTGAAGACCCATCTTTTCCAGGTAGCATATCAAGATTAGCTTAGTCTGGATGTGCTGCCTGGAAATGTTGGTTGTTTCCCCATGTTGATAGGCTGTGTGTGTGTGTGTGTGTGTGTGTGTGTGTGTGTGTGTGTGTGTGTGTGTGTGTGTGTGTGTGTGTGTGTGTGTGTGTGTGTGTGTGTGTGTGTGTGTGTGTTTCGTGTTAGGAATGCGCCTACATGGTGCGAGCAGATGTTTATTTAAAGAGTGAGTGCGTTCTAATTTTTCTCCTTTTTAATATTTTTTTTTGTGCTGTAAAGCGCTCCGAGCTTGCTGTTCGTGGGGAAGGGCGCTATATAAAAACTATGTATTATTATTATTATTATTATTATTATTATTATTTATCTTCCAGATTTCCAGAAGGTAATGAAATTTTGTGAGACTGAATGACAAATCTCCGATGTGAACTTCCAAGAGTCTTCACTCATTACACAGTAAGATGAACAGTTGAGAAAAATGTGATTCAGATTTTTAAAAAAATGTTTGACGTTAACTTTTGGTGCATCCGCTTTTGGCCTTGACTGGGGGTTTCTTTTTAATTCTTAGAATAAACTACGTGTGCGGTTTGTGAAATTTACTTACGGCTTCATTTGCGCACATATCCGTGTGCGGCTCTGTCAATTTGGTCCTTACGGCTTTAAACCGTAAGGACCAAATTGACAGAACCGCACACGGATAAGTGCGCAAATCGTGAATTTTACTTCAAATTCACTGTAAAGAAAATAATATGCAAGGAGGAATTTAGATTTTCACGAAAATCGGATTATCATCAAATTCAAAAACGACAACAAAATTAATTAACTGTTGCTTGGAGTAAATCTGACCATGATAGTTTAAGGGTGGTGCCAGAACAGCTTGGCGGCTGTCCTGACACCACCCTTGAACTATCATGGTCAATCAGTCTCCTGAGCTGTAATGAAGATTTCACAGGACAACGCACAAATCTGAAAAAAAATGTATCCTCAGGATGAAATGGGTTAAAATCTTATATTTGATCAGATGTGCACTAATTCAAATGCAAGAATGCTTTATTAATCCTTGAATCTAAGAAATGTATTTACTGTAAACCAATTACAATTCAAAATACAGTATTGTTCCATGAAATGTAATGCCGCCAAATCCTAGCATAGATATCGTCGTAATCCGAAAACAATTACATCACAAACGTGTGTCAGTTGCGTACAAATATGAAGATTCCAAAGGCACTCAAAGACATACAAGAGAAAAAAATAAGATTGAAAAAAAGAGAGACGCTTAAATCATTCAGACCCGACACACCACAGCAAGAGGTGGATCGAGCATGATAGTTCAAGGGTGGTGCCAGAATAGCTTGGCGCCAACAGGCGCCAAGCTATTCTGTCACCACCCTTGAACTATCATGCTCGGTCTGTTTCTAGAAGTAATACAGTCCTTCAGAGGGCAACTTCAAAATTTGGGGATTTCGGTCTTGGGGTAAAATGTGTTAAGAACAGACTAAGATTAAAAGTGTACTGTTTGTTGAATTAATTTTTTTAAGCGTCCTTTTGTGAACAAGAATAAGAAACATAAACAAGCACAAACAGAAACAAATTCGAAAAACTCTTATGGAAAATTGGGAGATAAAAGTTTCCTTCTTTGCTGATTAAATTCCTGCATTTTGCAGTCCCCCTTTTGGGATGGAATTCAATTTCCACTCACGATGAAAAGGGTTTTTTTTTTTGTTCATGTATCGGTTTTAACACTTCATCTCTTTACTGCCGAGAACAATTGAACACCACCCACGATGAAAAGTGTTTTGTTCATGTAACAGTTTTAACATTACATTTCTTTACTCCCCCACCCGGGTCTGCCCTGGGGGACTTGGGTGGGGTTAACTACTTTTTAGATCCCATCCCAGGGTCACCTCTATTCTGGGGCATGTGTTTCTGTCTACCCTTGGTCCATTCACCCGTATTTTCCTTTTTTAAACTCTCCCTACTGTCTGCGCTTTCTGTACCTCTTGATATTGGATGTGTGTTGCTAAATGGTCTGAGGTTTATTTAGCGTATTAGAGCGGCTGGCGACATACATTCAATATTCTGTTTAGTTTTGTTTTTTTCACAAGCAGTGCAGGCACGTCCTGAGAAATTCTTGTGGCTGTCGGGACGTTAAGCAATAACCAACCAACCATCCATCTCTTTACTACCGAGAAAAATCATTGAACACCACCAAAGTGCAGGAGGTATAAATCCTCGTTAGCCGCCGTTTGCCTCTTGCTAAACCCAATCTGTAACCATGTTTCTTTTGTCGGCTTAGGATATCTGACTTTGCAATTGCAATGACTTCGAAACACAATATGCGTCACCTCACTACCTGGCATTGAAGAGGTTAACAAAAAGATTTCCCTCGCTCACTGGTTTACAATTTCGTTTCATCTTGATTGGATGCCAATGCAGGTGCGTCGTGTGACACCTTTCTTTACAGTGGCGTAGGAAACGTAAAAACCAAAAACCAAGAATTAGGAGGGTCATGATGCCCCCCCCCCCACCTCCCCCCCCCACCCCCCGCCCCCCCCAAAAAAAAAATAAAAAAAAAACAATTAGAGAACAGCAACCTTTTGAGAGTAAAAATGACTTATTTGGTTAAACTTAATTTTTGGAGAAATGATATTCTAGAGAAAACACGTCATAAAATCTTGGTTATGTTTATTTATAGGAGGTTTGACTGTCGCTTCGCCCACTTCTCTCTCAACTCCCCTTTCCCCCGCCCCCCTGTTTTTTTATGCTTTAAAGGCTGGAAAATAACATCTTAGGCACGCCCCCCCCCCCCCCCCTAAGGAAAAATATCTTCCTACGCTACTTCTATAAACACCTTCAGAATTAAGAAAGAAATCACTCATGCAACTGCTCAACTGACCCAGTCTGCTGTGGTCGACACTCCACAACAAGACAGTTCGTACGCTGGGGTACTGAGGAGACAGACCTGGGGTACTGAGGAGACAGACCTGGGGTACTGAGGAGACAGACCTGGGGTACTGAGGAGACAGACCTGGGGTACTGAGGAGACAGACCCACTGGGAGAGTACACCTCACACAAGTACGCGTTCTACTCAAATAAGCCACAAAACACACTTCTATTCAAATTAGCCACAAGTACACTTCTATTCCATTTTATTGAGATACTAAGGATCATATTTGAATAGAAGCGTACTTGTGGTGTGCTCCCCGAGTGGGTCTGTATATCTGGAAAGTGCTCACGGTACAGGAGGTATCGACAAAGATGATAGCTCAGGGGAGGTGCCATTTGTTTGCCGGCTTTTGACAACAAGCTATTCTGGCGCCACCCTTGAACGATTATGGTCGGAGAGTTCGACAGGCTATTCCGGCTATTCTATTCTCCCCTTAACCCATTCAGCCCTGACGCACTAAGGCAGGAGATGGGTCGACCATGATAATTCAAGGGTAGTGCCAGATTAGCTTGGCGCCTGTCGGCGCCAAGCTAATCTGGCACTGCCCTTGAATTATCTTGGTCGATCCATCTCCTGCAACTGGTGCATAGTCATTAGATGACGCCTCCAAAATTTGGGAAATGCGGCCGTCGCGGGCTGAATGAGTTAAACAAGTATGATCGAAGAGGTCGCAAAGCTATTCTGGCACCACCCTTTAACAATCGTGGTCAAGCTGTCTCTTAAACTGTGATGCGGGCTATTAGAGGGCAAGTGCCTACATGAATAAGCAGATTCACTTTTTTTTTTCATCGCAAACTTAGCAATTCTAGAAGTAATCAACTGTTTTCGTCGCTAGCTTAGCAATCCACCCATTCGGAGTTACGACTGCGCATGCGCTATTGTTGTACCAAGCCAACATTCTGGCGATAAGATGTGCGGGCGGGCATGTCTTTCATGAAAAACCCTAGACAAAACAAACATCGTGTTTCCTTCACTTGTTATAGTGACTGAAATGGGCGAATCCGACCTTTGAGCCCATGATTTTTCGTCCCCAGGAGTGCTTCTAACTTGTTCTAATGAGACAGAACGGGCTAAATGTGGTTTTCGATCGGTTTATGTCCACAGGATTAGCAATAAACGCAATTTTGAAAAAGGCGGCGATGAAATCAGCGATGTCAGTCACCAGCACTGGAGAATGATACAGCAGGTAGTGAAGCTGCCGAATGCCCGAGGAGTTTCCGAAAGTGTTTTGAAAACACCAGCCCTTTGAGTCTGTTTGGTACAACACCCGCCCCAGCACGCATTACCTGTCTGAGATTCCGAATGGGTGTATTCTAGAAGGCTGTAAACGCGAATCGTGTGTCGAGCAGAATAAAACTGCTGCATGCACAATGGGGTTTAAAAAAAAAAACTGTCGTCGCTAACTTAGTCGTGTTTGAGCTTAACCTCATTCAGCCCGACGGCCGTATTTCCCCAAATTTTGGAGGCGTCATCTAATGACTATGCACCAGTTGCAGAAAATGGAGCGACCATGATAATTCAAGGGCAGTGCCAGATTAGCTTGGCGCCGACAGGCGCCAAGCTAATCTGGCACTGCCCTTGAATTATCATGGTCGACCCATCTCCTGGTGTAGTGCGTCAGGGCTGAATGGGTTAATGAAAGCGTATTGTGTCCCGAACGGACAATAGACCGAAAAATAACCCAGTGCCAGCACACAAAAGCTCCTCGGGCCGGCATGTGCGCTTGTCAACTGCGGCCGACATCGGCCCATGCCTTTTTGCTTGCCGGGTTTGTTGCTTTTTTTTTTTTTTAAACCAGAAGTTTAGTTAAAGCGTATTGCGTGTGTAAAGGCGAAATCGATTGAAAAAAAAAAAAAGAAAGAAAAGAATGAACGCTTTTAATTAATCAATACTGCTTGCCGTCCATTGAAATCAACGACAGAAAAATAGAGTGTCGGGTGCAAATTGCATTGGAACTCACTTAGCCTTTTGGGTGTCGGTAGGGCTTTTTTGGGTCGAGCTGATTCAGTTAACTTTAATCAAGTGCAGCACAGAGAGAGAGAGAGAGAGAGAGAGAGAGAGAGAGAGAGAGAGAGAGAGAGAGAGAGAGAGAGAGAGAGAGAGAGAGAGAGAGAGAGAGAGAGAATCAATGAATCAATGAATCAATGAATCTTTATTTTAGAACGGTAAATATATTAAGAATGCCAGAGGCAATGCCATACAGACAAACACAACAATTACATTACATCAATACATTATATGACCAAAGCCTACGGGTGTGTTGGGGGAGGGGAAGCAATGGTAAGGTAAAAAAAAAAGCAAATAAACAACAACAACAAAAAAAAACACCAACAACAAACAACAACACAGCAGCACTATACATGCACAGCAGTAGAATGGGTACATTTAGTCCCCGATCACTTTTAGTGCCAGTGGGACATAAAAATGAAGAAAATGAATGAATGGGTACATTACTAACTATGATATCTACGTATAGAAAGCAAAGCTTGCAGATAGTTATGGCTGCGAATATAAATGTTTAAAAAAAATTCTTGAAACATGATACCGTTGGAGTGGTCTTCATGTGAGAGAGAGAGAGAGAGAGAGAGAGAGAGAGAGAGAGAGAGAGAGAGAGAGAGAGCGCAAACAATCTACAGCCACCTACAGCAAAGCAGGGGTCCATGACAATCTTTACTTCTTGTCATTAAAGCCTCCCCTTTTATCTCTGTAATCTGACACAGATTTCACTACTTTCTGGCGTCTTTACTCCCTCAATGGGAGTAAGTCGTCGACGGTTTAACCCTTTTAGCGCCATGTGCGCATTACCTGAATTTTGGAAGTCAGTGTTACTTAACGACTTTGTACCAGTTGCTGGAGGTGAATTGACCATGATAATTCAATTAGCTTGGCGCCTTCAGGCGCCAAGCTAATCTGGCACTACTCTTGAATTATCATTGTTAATCAATCTCCTGCTGTAGGGTGTTGGCGCTGAAAGGGTTAAGCTGGTGACAAAAATAGAAGCAAAACTTTGACATAGGAGAGTTCCCCCGTCGTGCACAACTTATGGGCAGTAGCACGCGTCTGTTACCTTTCCCTACTCACGTGGCTTGTGGAAAAAATAGCGTGTTAGTTCACATTATTAGCGTTTAACACGGACATGCTATTGAAGGCCCAATACCGTCGTAACTGTTCTAAGATACACTTCTGTAACAGGTGGTTACAAAACGTTACACACAGGTCTAGATATGGTTCATTTAGACACAGGACAATCCAGTTTAGCAGACGTCGTTTTGATATCAAGTAATTTGACAAGACTCTACTCCGTTCTATAAATACAAAACTTTCAGTACGAGAAACAGCTAAAAATAGATTGACATGCTAATGGCTCCGCAGAATAAATAAGTGCGATTACTCGTGTGCTTTTACTGCGTGTCCAAACTGCCATAGAAGTTCATTAAGTACGTCGACAAGGCATAACAAACACAAATAGTGCTGACATTTGTCTTCAGTTTTACGCGTAATGGTACTTTAAAAGACGTCTTTTTTACCTGAACAACTACGCTCCTGCCTATCTCTCCAACTTACTTCACCCCTACATTCCTTCCCGGTCCCTCCGCTCCGCCTCCGACCCTCTCCGCTTCCACATCCCCCGCACCAAACTCAGCACTTTTGGCCCCCGCTCCTTCTCCGTCTACGGTCCATCCACCTGGAACACTCTCCCACTCTCTCTCCGTCATAAACATTCTCTCTCCTCCTTCCAGTCCGCCCTCAAAACTCCCCTCTTTCAACAGTTCTAGCACTATAACATCACCATACTCCCCACCCTAAGCTGACTGTCGTAATGTATTTGTGGTACGTGAGTCATTGTCTAAAGCGTGCGCATGCGTGCGCGAGTTGTAAGTGCGCGCTTGGAGTTATAATTATTATAAGATAAGCGCATTATAAATACCGTAATTATTATTAGTATTAACCTGCTCGAAATAATGTCGGTGGCACCGTCGCAGATTCTCTGGCAACCGATTAACCCTGTTAACAGTTAACCCTTCGGTTGCTGTTAGCGCTTTTGTCGCGACGATTCCTGCAGGAATCATCGTGACAAAAAGCGCTACCCACAGCTAAAGGGTTAACTTCTGTTAACCCACACCATCCTGAGGCTAACAGCTTCAGATTTGTACTCTGCCATATGCCAGCTACATTATAGTACATACAGATAAGGATATAGACCAATGGCTTTAGTTCAAGGGTGGTGCCAGAATAGCTTGGCGCCTAGAGGCGCCAAGCTATTCTGGCACTACCCTTGAACTATTTTAGTCAAACTTATTTGGTGTATTCCGAATGATAAGGGATAAGTGCAGTTCGTTCAAGATTAATTAAGCTCGGAAAGGCCTAGCCCCTGTAGCAAAAGGTCTTCGGACCACTACGGCCGTCGTGGGCCAGTGGTCCTTTGCTCAACCCATCTCTCAGGTCTAGTCGGACCCCCACCCGGGTCTGCCCTGGGGGACTTGGGTGGGGTAACTACTTTTTAGTTCCCAGGGACACCCTGGTCAGCCCCACAGGGGGGGGGGGGGGGGGGGGTTCCCTCTCTATTCTGGGGCATGTGTTTCTGTCTACCCTTGGTACATTCACCTGTATTTTCCTTTTATAAACTCTCCCTACTGTCTGCGCTGCCTGTAGCTCTTGATATTGGATGTGTGTTGCTAAATGGTCTTAGCTTTATTTAGGCCCCATATCGTAGGTTTATTTAACGTATTGGACCGGCTGGCGACATACATTCAATATTCTGTTTAGTTGGGTTTTTTTTTTTTACAAGCAGTGCAGGCAAGTCCTGAGAAAGTCTTATTGCTGTCGGGACGTTAAGCAATGTACAATAATAATAATAATAATAATAATAATAATGTCTAGTCGATGTCCCTTTCGATATCGTTCTGGTTCACTATAAATCTCTCGTGTCTTTTCAAGGCTCACTAACGTCCGCTGCCTTTCTCCACACCTCTCCGACACTGGATCGATTGTGCGGTGTCCTTGCATCTGTTTCTGGAAATGCTTTTTATAACCCCTCAGCCTCAGTTTACAAATATAACAATCATTGACAGCGTGAGACACTGAGCTTCCTGAGCACACGCGTGGGCGTTTCCCCGTGAGGATCTATATCTCTTGCATTTGAGTCTTGTTGACTTCCATGTTCCTCAAAGTCAAGTGCCAGAGATGACGCCTCTGGAACCATAGCAGATTCACTGGCAGTATGCTTGGGGCATAGACGTATGGATCACAGTATGCGGTGCCCCTATTGATCTTGCGTTGACTGTGACCCCAGCAGTGAAAGGGTTAGTTAATTCATAAACAAATTTATAAGGACGCCCCCCCCCCCACACACACCCCCTTCCAAACAAACTAAATTTCAGAAAGAAAAAGGTAAAAATTCAAACATTTTGAATAGAAATGCAAAGCATTACATTTCAAGAGTGAAAATAGCAGAGGAAATTAGTGGAGTTAAATGAGAAGTATACATTTCAAGAGTGAAAACTGCAGAAAAAAAGTGGTTTTAATCTATGGAGCGAAATAATGGAAAAAAAATAAAAAAAATAATAACTGCACTGATTTACCAATACTGAAAAAATAAATAGGAGGCAAAACTTGATTTTCTGAAAGGTGGTTGTATCGCTTGAACACAGAACGTGCCTGTAGCACAAGAAATGTTTTTTTTAATCTCTTGGGTCTAAGAAACAAACTAATAAAAAGGAATAGTGTATGGAAATAATAAATACAAAAGAAAAGACAAAAATTAAAAAATAGAACTGCTGAAGCGTGAAGCGAAAGGCAGCATGACCATGACGACTTTAGCTTCACGCTTTAGAAGTTCTATTTCTTTACCTTTTTTGCCCAAGAGTTTGCTCTTTAGATCGACCAACTATTCGATACGAAAAACGCCACTGCGATGTCACTACTAGCTGAGCAGCAATACCTTCCTCCGTCTCCCATAGTGACCTGGTGGAGTATTCTTTTCCAATGACGCACGCCTGGACAAGGTCGAGGGGGGAGGAGAGAGAGAGAGAGAGAGAGAGAGAGAGAGAGAGAGAGAGAGAGAGAGAGAGAGAGAGAGAGAGAGAGAGAGAGAGAGAGAGAGAGAGAGAGAGAGAGAGCGAGAGAGCGAGAGAGCGACAGAGAGAGAGTCGATCTAGTGTGATTCGCTGTCGTAGTAGCCATAGAGGACACGGACCAGTTCGCGTGCGCTTTCAATTTGAAGCTGCCATCAACATTCAGCTATTGACTTATCGAGCGGCCTAGTAAGCATTACATGTTCGAGCCGACGTCGTACCGTGGACCTTTGCTAACTGAGGGACAGTCTTGATAATCGTCTCCTTTTTGCATCAGCACTTTGGAGACAGAACACTGTGCGTCAAGAAGTTGAGACAGAACACTGTGCGTCAAGAAGTTAACTCCTAACGCCCTGAGGACGAACTTATCAAATTTGTGTAGATATCTTTTGAGGTCTATATCACAGTTCTGGAGACAGATCGACCATGATATTTCAAGGTTGGTGTCAGAATAGCTTGGCGCCTACAGGCGCCAAGCTATTCTGACACCAACCTTGAAATATCATGGTCGATCCACATCCTGGCGGAGTCTTTCAGGGCTTATTGGGTTAAGCGGAATTCTGAGACTTTTTGTATTCTTTCAGACTGCTCGATGCGCACACTGGACGTAAAACACGATACTTTAGTCAGCCAGAGGGACCTTTCTGCCCTGTATCTGTGAAGGCGAAAGAAAGCAGATCCACTGTTGTGAAAAGCACGATGTTATTGTATTACAATGAAAATTTCGATTTTCTCCAAAATAGACCGTCTTTTGTCTTCACATAGACTTTTTGTTTCTACTGTTTGACGCACAGGTTGGACGCACAAGGCACTACATTATACAGCCAGAGACTTCTGTGTTACTTCCGATTTTTCCACGGACAGTTTTGACGAAACCTCGGTGGCCTGCGATGGTCAAAGCCAAGCATCTTCGTTGTCCGGTCTGCTTGACAGTTCTGCCAATTCAGTGGTAATGTGTGATGGTCAAAGGGCAGACATGTCTTTATATATGACAGACATTTGTTGCCAACCCGTCTCGTTTCCCCATAGCCAAGAAGTAGACTCTGTGGACTGTTTGTCTACTTCTGGCATCGATACTATTGGCGATTCCACTGGGTGTTTCTACAGCCAAAAAGCGAGATCTCTCAGTGTTTTTGAGGCAGACAGTTTTGGTGGGTACAGTCAGACAAACACTTGTGACCGATACCGCGCCGCAGACGGTTCTGACGAAACTGGAAACTGCTTCATTCAGGGAGTGAACGCTTTATATGTGCGTTTGATCAACAAATGGTTCGATCCTTGGGATGTTTTGGTTCAACACGGAGCGAGCGCCGTGTCTGCCTGTGGCACCGCACGACAAATGGAAACGTCTGCGTCAGAAAATCGAACGACGGGGCTCCGTTTTTACAAGCCCTCATCTCGAAAGAAAAGGACGACGAGTGGACTCGGTTCTTACGGGGCATCGTCAAGGATGGCTGAAGCATCACCACTGAATAAAACGATGAAGAATGGATTTGGTTCATGCAAGCTATCGTCAAAGTACAAAGGAAAAACCGGACTTACAACACATACAAAATTCTCACAGAAAAAGACGAAAGTTCCAGACAGCAGTTTACTGTTGGCATTAACGTGTTTGTGTTTTATTCTATTCGCCTCTGGCGCAAAGGCCGACTCCACAAGCATCCTACCATTAGAATACACAGCTCATGTTCCGGGATCTGACGCCAATGTGTCTGTTCCGTGCCCCGTCAAGTGCGTGTGCCGAGAAGCGGGAATGGATGGAGTGGGGCTGAATGTGCAATGCTCGGGCAAAAATCTGACGTCTGTGCCAGTTGGGATCGACCCCAGTACCACCTACCTGTAAGTACACGTCATTGTCATGTCATTGTTGTCACTACGTCATGATCGTTTAGTGTCGTCACTGCATCCCTTCGTGAAGTGCTGCTAAATATTATTTGTCTCTAACTTGTATGCTGCTGATGATGATTACAATAAATATAAGTAGCAGAAAACTAACGACAACAATATAAAAGTAACACAACTATTATCATTATTACAATTATAGACCTCTTCGGCTACCGGTAGTGCTTTTTGTCGCCACGATTCCTGCAGGAGTCGTGGCGACAAAACGTGCCACCGACAGCCAAAGTGTGAATTTTGTCTGCGTTGTCATTTTCAGTAACACCTGCCATTTCATAAGTTCAGAATTCACTCTTTTTGAGTCTCTTCTATATATAGAAGAGACCTTTTGTTAGGATAGGTCGCGGTGGAGCAAATTCAAAAGAATGGCCGTGACGACAAAGTCGGCAGGTCTGAAAATCTGACAACTATAGTAACCAGATAAAAATTACGTCATGTCTAGTTACGCTAACTTCGCTTCTAAACGTATTTCTAGCGGGAAACGCCGTGTGTGTGTGTGTGTGTGTGTGTGTGCGTGTGTGTGTGTGTGTGTGTGTGTGTGTGTGTGTGTGTGTGTGTGTGTGTGTGTGTGTGTCTGTGTGTGTGTGTGTGTGTGAATTTGTGTGTGTGTGTGTGTGTGTGTGTGTGTGTGTGTGTGTGTGTGTGTGTGTGTGTGTGTGTGTGTGTGTGTGTGTGTGTGTGTGTGTGTGTGTGTGTAAAAACACGAAAATCTCCGACGTTTGCATACGTACATGCTTGAAACTTGGGGAAATGCTTTGTTCAAAGGGTGCTGAGGAGAGCCTCCGAGCATTTTACAATTGGATATCTCACTGAAGGGTTAAAAGACCGTTTATAGAAAGTCGGTTGTACCGCATTAGAGTCCGTCATTTCTGTCATAATCACATGAATTTTGGATATATCTAGATTGGATGAAGATATTGAATGGTTTTGTTGGCCAGCTTTATATCTTTTGAAATTTTTGTGTCAAAATTAATTCTATTCAGAAAAAAATAAAAAGTAAAACATCTCGACTTCTGGAGAAAATCAGACAGTGACGGTGATGTAAAAGCAGAAATGTCGTCACAACGCAGACATCGACGCAATACTCTAGATATGACATCTCTCTCTCTCTCTCTCTCTCTCTCTCTCTCTCTCTCTCTCTCTCTCTCTCTCTCTCTCTCTCTCTCTCTCTCTCTCTCTCTCTCTCGCACACGGACGCACGCACGCACGCACGCACACACACACACACACACACACACACACACACACATCGACGCGCTGTCAGAAGAGTATGCGCGTGTACAGTAGAAAATCATGTCTCTTGGTAAAGTCAGCCCTACTTCACACAAATTATAGGAAGACTAAACTTGTACCTTCAAATTCTAATTTTGTCACCAATTTTCTCAAGTCTAGAAGTCACAGTTGAACACATATCACGTAAATTATAAAATTACATAAAAACAAAAATTGCGTCATGACAAATGACGTTTTCAAACCAATGACGCGTAGGCACTGTGCCTCTTACAGAGCTCACTGTCGCATTGGCAGATATGCGACAGGCTTTTTCATCAGGAGATATTTCAACATCAGAATCAGCTCAAAGACAACAGGTAGAGACACCCGTGACAGTGAAGACAGATCGAATATAAATGGGACTTTGTTTGCTTTGGTCTTTCATATAGAAGATACTTTGTGGGTGGTACATCCCATCTTGTTTTCTTTTTTAATTACAACTTCCTTTTTGTGCTATTTGTGACTTCTCACCTTAATTTATTTTTACATCACATGTGCCTTTAAAGCCGTTTCTCTTTCACCTTAACAAAAATCTTATTTAGGTTTAATGCTACCTGGCGCGGCTCATGTAGACAGACACAGATAAGCGAAATATATCATTTAACAGAATATAGCGAAGATTTATTGCGTGTATTGCTGAGGCTTATTCCATTCGTCGAACTAGAATGCGTTTGAAATATTTCTGCCCGGTGGGACAAGTGTCTTCGGGCCGACATCCGCCTCAGTTGGCCAGCTCGCTTACTAGTTCAGCCTGACATATATTCAGACACCCTGCCTCTTTCTCCTGTTTCTTACCCGTAGACTCCCAGAGGACGCGAATGACTCCTGCAACCACTGGAGTCTGAATACCCTGTAGCCATTCTGGCAAATACGAATAGTGTCAGCAAGAGGCGTAGATCTTCATGAGCACCCGCAACTTGGGGGGGGGGGGCTCATGAGGATCTGCGTCTCTTGCACTTGTTTGGTTCTCACCGGGCCCGATCATTTAGCCCTGACACTACAGCAGAGGTCGATCCATCTCCTGCAACAGGCGCATAGGCGTTAGATGACGCCTCCAAAATTTGGGAAATACGTGCGTCGGGCTGAATGAGTTAACGACCTCGTCGTGGCGGTTTTTTTTTTTGTTTTTTTTTTACAAAGTCCTCCAGGAACAAGCTCAGATTTAATGGAAGTGTTCCATAATTGGTAAGAGCCAGGTCTTCATGCAATTAGGAGAGAACCAATTCAGCTTGTTACATTCACGGCTAAACTGAATTTATTTGGATTCTCTTTGTTTGTTCAGATTGAATCCAATCTGAAACAAACGCGATGCAGAAGCGATGCGCACAGCTAATCTTGTTTCATCAATCGAAGTAGACTCTAAAGTAGCTCCTGTCCCAAGTAGACTCTAAAGTAGCTCCTGTCCCAAATACGTTTAACTCGTTCAGCCCGACGGCCGTAATTCCCAAATTTTGCAGGCGTCATCAAACGACTGTGCACCAGTTGCAGGAGATGGATCGACCATGATAATTCAAGGGCAGTGCCAGATTAGCTTGGCGCCTGTCGGCGCCAAGCTAATCTGGCACTGCCCTTGAATTATCATGGTTGACCCATCTCCTGCTGTAGTGCGTCAGGGCTGAATGGGTTAACTATGAATTATCATGGTTGACCCATCTCTTGCTGTAGTGCGTCACGGCTGAATGGGTTAACTATGAATTATCATGGTCAACCCATCTCCTGCTGTAGTGCGTCAGGGCTGAATGGTCCGGTGAACAAGAGACCTCCCCTTCCTTGCCAACGCCACCCCTTTCGATCGATTCAACCGTTTGATGGTAAAAAATTCGCCGAGGCAACGGGGTCATCCATGTTGTCTTTGCCTCAACTAAGACATTTCTACCCTTCTTTTGACAACACTGACGTACCAGCGGATTTTGGAACGGAAGGAACTCTCTTGCGTACAAACGAGAAGAAGAGCAGAAAAGTCTTTCATTTTCCGACAACCAAACTTCATAAAATAAGTTAACCCTTTCGCTTGTCAGAAATACTATGAGCATTTGTGTAGGAGATATCGCAAACTATTAACTCATTCAGCCCGACGGCTGTATTTCACAAATTTTGGAGGAGTCATCTAATGACTATGCACCAGTTGCAGGAGATGGATCGACCATGATAATTCAAGGGCAGTGCCAGATTAGCTTGGCGCCTTTCGGCGCCTAGCTAATCTGGCACTGCCCTTGAATTATCATGGTCGACCCACTTCCTGCTGTAGTGGCTGAATGGGTTAATCCTTTACCGCCTGGAGCAGGCCGCTTTAATGAAGAAGATGAAAACATAGCAAGAAACGTTAAACATTTAGGGCTTAACGTCTTTTGTCCACCACGAAGGTGATTTCAAAGACGGGGCACCGAAATATGGTCTGAACAAATTTTGACCCCAGCTGGATTCGAACCCGGGACCTTTCGGACAAGAGTCGAACGCTCCACCACCGAGCCACCCAGCTCCCCGAAAACATAGTTCGGTGATCGAATATTTCATTTTAATTGAAGAAAGGTTTTTTTTTTAATTAATTAATTAATTTGTTATTATTATTTTTTTAAGAACGGTACACGCGTTAGAACAGTTTGTGTAACTTTCGACAACAACAACAATAATAACAACAGCACTGTACTACTACTAAAGAAGCGGCAGTAGAAGTGTAACTTTCGACAACAACAATAATAACAACAGCACTGTACTTCTGCTAAAGTGGTAGCAGTAGAAGTGTAAACAACAATAATAACAACAGCACTGCACTACTACTAAAGTGGTATCAGCAGATGCAGTAGTAGTAACAGTAGTAGTAGTACGTGTATTATTATTATCTGTTGTGCTGGTCGTTCACTCTTCAACGATGATATTTTTCGAATCACCGATTTTGGTCATCACTTTATCACGCCCCGTACTTTTCCATTCATGCATACATCCGTTTGCGTCATTCTTTTTCCTTTATTTTCCCATGTCAACCCAAGCGGTCACTTGAACATCATAATCGGCCCATATTAACCCTATTGCTGCTGAGATAAAGTGAACGCGAACCAACTGCACGAGGCACAGAAGAGCACAACACCTGTCCGCAGGAGGCATAGAACCTCATGAGCCCCCGCATCTGCGGGGGCTCATGAGGTTTCTATGCCTCTTGCTGCACCTAATTTATCCCCGTTTTCCAAGGACTGGTTGGGTTCTTTGGCGTTGAGTTTACAATGATTTCACGATCACAACTTGTAATCAGGTCGTACTAAAGTTACCGGCGACTTCAATCTTCTTCACTGATACAGCGACACACGCTATCAGTCGGAAGATAGTGTTCCTACGCCGTTATCAACTGAAGCAGTCGAGTTGCCACAGTCTGACCCCTTCATTTCCAAGGCCATACGCGCGCGGGGGATGGATCGACTCGACAGTCTAACCCACTCGTGCATGCAAGCCACCGGTTTTGCGAGAAGTACCGGTGGATTGAATGCACAAGGGGGGGCCATGGATAATATATTTGTACACGTCCCTGACGGCGCTTCATCGGCATCATCAAGTGAAGCGGTTACGTTGCCATCATCATAGCAGTTTCCTGGGCCCCAGCTGGGGATTTATGGATTTAGTAGTTCAAAGGTAGTGCCTAATTAACTTATTATCAGCTGAAGCAGTTGCGTTGCCATTAACGTAATCCATGCAATTCCAAGGCCGTGTGTGTGTGTGTGTGTGTGTGTGTGCGTGCGTGCGTGCGTGCGTGCGTGCGTGTGTGTGTGTGTGTGTGTGTGTGTGTGTGTGTGTGTGTGTGTGTGTGTGTGTGTGTGTGTGTGTGTGAGGTGGAGAGGTGTGAGCGGGGTGTGGCGACGTATTGTCTTGATAGTTGAAGGACACTGACCGATCTACTTGCTTAACCCTTTTAGCCCCAATTTTGGAGGTGTTGCCTAACGACTATGTACCAGTTGTAGGAGATGGATTGATCGTGATAATTCAAGGGTAGTGCCAGATGAGCTTGGCGCCTTCAGGCGCCAAGTTCATCTGGCACTACCCTTGAAATATATAATGGAATCCATTTCCTGCTGTCATGTCCCGGGGATAAAAGGGTTAATGGAGCAAGCGGCATTAGACCGAAGAGTTTTTCGACATCATTATCAAGTGAAACTGCTGCGTTCGTTCCCAGCATTTCTTTTCCCACCGAGGAAGATTAGCCCTCTGGCTGTCGGCTGCGCTTGTTGTCGCGATGATTCCTTGAGGAATCATCGCGACCGGCAAAAGTACCGACAGCCAAAATGGAATACGATCCTGCTGCTGATATACAGATGATGGATCTTTATTACATATAGCGATTTAGGTTAATGACACTCTTGTCTTCCAAACAACAAAATTACATTTTCAAGACTCACCTCAATCGAGAGGATATATATATATATATATATATATATATATATATATATATATATATATATATATATATATATATATATATATATATATATATATATATATATATATAGATATAGAGAGAGAGAGAGAGAGAGAGAGAGAGAGAGAGAGAGAGAGAGAGAGAGAGAGAGAGAGAGAGGTGACCTTTTTGTCGAACTCCGTCTCATACCAAAGTGTTTCTCTGGCTTTGCCCCCCCCCCCCCCACCCCACCCCACCCGCTCTTTAAAGCGCTTAGAACTTCTAAATAGTAATTATTATGATTATAAAATTTATTTAAAAAAAATAGCGCATTAAATAGGCGCTTTATCCCAATTGAAAATCGGCTCAAAACGCCGCCGCGAACTGAACCCAACAAGCACGCTCACGTGAATCACGCGCATTCACTCACACACTGTACATAAACACAGAACATTCACGTGGTGCTAAGGGCAAGCTCAAGCGAGCTACTGAAGTTTTGGAAATTCAAATCGTTTATATTTGAAATTTGATTTAGTGGGCTGAAATTGATACCAAAGTCGTCGGGGAGGAAGAGCCGGAGTACCCGGAGAAAGAACCCCCGACGGTCCGCCCGAATTAACGGTGACACTTACTAGAGGAGAAAAGTCCGACGCCGGAACCGGGTATCGAACCTCGCACCTCTTGCATTGGTGGCAGGCGCTTTTACCGCTGCGCCACGGACCGCCCCCATGATGATTATTATAATATCACATATACTCGTCAGCACTAATCAACTTGATATTACCGCTAATCAGGTCAGTTTGCAGTCAGGGAAACACGTGCTCTAGTGATCTTGTTGATATCTTAATTTGATGTTATTTTCTACGTTTGTATCGTTAATCGCACTTATAATCACACAGATAAACACTTATCACATTTACTAGTTTTTTGTTTATTGAATTAAATACTACTTGTGGCCGGCATGGTGCGTCTTTATCGATTTCTACACGATCTGTTCTGAAAACAATCACGATCCCTTGCTCTTCGTTCATATTTGCTGGTCAAAGTGTCGTGCGCGGGCCAACAGCAGCCGACATCGATCCGATGGGACTCACACTTGTTAAGAGCGGGCCGTATGACAGACAGCATTTGGTCCTGCGTTTCCGTTTATCAAGCCGCGGTCTGATCTACGAAATGTGTTGGAAGAACTCTTAGTGCACAGGTTCCTTCGAGGACCGCGAACGTAAATGAGGACTTATCAGAAGCAATAATCTTCATTAGCCGCCGAAGTGCGGAGGTTAATTAAGATCTATGCCTCTCAGTTAAAAATCCGTACCTTGCGGTGCGGGACTGTCGGCAAATTGTATTCTGTACTATGAATTTTACTTTCACCGGATGAAGAAGCATGTGTCAAATGTGTATTGGTAAGAGGCATAAGGTTTCATGACTCCCGCCACCTGCACTCCGGAAACAATGCGGTCTGTCTGTGCTGAACGTACTTCCGTTTTAAACGTAGTATTATTTGCAGGCGACTCTTCTGCTCCATGATTACCACCTTTTTATTTATTTATCTATTTATTTACTTTTGCAGTCATACTTTCAACTAAACCATTACGAAACTATACATTTTTAAATGAATGATTTATTGTATTCGTATAATTTACTTGAGTGTTTTATTTTTTATCAGTATTATTATTATCATTATTATCATTATTTATTATCATTTACTTTATTATTATTTTTATTATTATTATTACTATTATTATTAATTCATTTACCAATCACTTGTTGTCACTCCGCCTACACAAAATGCTACTGTGCGGGCACTCTCAGTGCTCAGTCTCTTTATCATTTTAGGTTAACTTGCCGCGCACGGGCAGTGATAAAACCCGCGACAAGTGGGAGCAAAACAATCGGGACGATAACCGTTGAAGGCGGTTAACCCCTTCGCATCAGTAACACCGCAGACAAGACCCAAGTGCAAAGGCATAGACCTCCTGAGCCCCCTCCACTAGCAAGTGCTGGAGGCTTACTTGTTCATGAGCCCCCGCAGATGAATTGGCTCAGGAAAATCTATGCCTCCGGTTGGTTTCTTATTTATATCTGTGTCCGCTACAAACAAAACACAAATGCAAGAGGCATAGATTTTCATGAGCCCCCGCATACGCGGGGGCTCATGAAAATCTATGCCTCTTGCGGTTAGATCCTTTAATATCCTTACTGCCTCCAGGCCAGGATGATTTCAGAAACGTCATTTCCAGCAGATGGCCCCGAAGGGACGTAGAGATAGCACTGAGTTTCTTCGATCGTCTGCCCATTGACCACACTCACGCTGTTGTCGCAGTTTTTCTTCGTCTTTCGATTCATGCTGTCATATAGTTTTGCGTAGTTGTATTAACCGATTGATTGTCTGTGTACGTTAAAGTCCCTTTGTGCGAACGACTGAACACCTGTACTGCAAAGAGTATCAGTTGCTGAAATTTCATAGGGGAATACCCAGTAAGCAAAGGTCCTCGGGCGCAACGACGGCCCCAGTAGGCTCACGCACGGCTTTGCTCGGGCCCACTGCGGCCGTCGTGGGCCCAAAGACATTTTGCTACTGGGGTAGTGCAAGCCTACAAGAAGTTCTCGCAGATGTATTCCTTTAGGAATTAGGCTTTTATGAGCCGTTTAACTCATTCGCGACCAGCCGCATCCGGATGCGCGGCTTAAGCCGCGCATCCGGATGCGATGGGCCGCGAATGAGTTTATGTTATCTCATTCTACCCCATCACCGAAATCCTTAAATTTTGCCGTTGTCCTCTGAAGACTGCATTGCAGTGCAGGACACAGATCGACCATGATAGTTCAAGGGTGATGCCAGAATAGCTTGGCGCCAAGCTATTCTGGCATCACCCTTGAACCATCATGGTCGATCTTTATCTTCCTGTGGTGTGTCTGGGGTAGAATGAGTTATTGAGGTGCTGATGGTTAAATGATGTTGAGGTACTCTCCCACCCCTAATCCACCACCGAAAAAAAACTCACAACAACAATACCAACCAGCCAACCAGCCAACCAACCTACGAACCTACCAACCTACCAACCAAAGCATGGAACAAACAGATATACAAAGGAAAATCCGAACAAACAAGTGCACAAAGAATTAAAAACAAGTCAAACACAAAACAAGAACAGCAAACAAAACCAAGCGACTCACACCTTACAGCGTTTAAAAACAAAACACGCACAGACAACAAACATATACACTAACCACTACAAAGCCAAACATAAACAAAAACAGCAGTTAGTCAAATAAAACAAAAAATACCTCGGACTCAACAGCGTTTTCAAAACAAAACCTCCTCCAGATATACAGATATACTAACGAAGATGCATCAAAAAAAAAAAAAAAAAAAAAAAAATTGGGTTTAACCCTTGGCTGCCGTCAAAACATGGACATGATCCAACTGCATGAGGCATTGATCCTAATTACACCCCACCCCACCCCACCACCCAGCAGGTGGGTGGTGGTGGTGGTGGTGGGTGGGATGGGGGAGGTGGGGTGGGGGGAGCTAACGAGGGTTTATGCCTTTCTCTAACATGATTCCTGGGTCGGTTGGGGCTCTTTGGCGCTAAATAAACCAAACTGTTAGAAACACAGCGTCAGCTGGCACTTATGGGGTTAAACCCGTGCAAGCAACAAAGACTACCCTACGGCAATACACAAATCCAGAAATACACAAGCACACGACTTATAAAACAAACCCAAACAAAACAAGGCACTGCACCTAAACAAACAAGATCAAAATAACGCGGACCCTAAAGCATTCTCAAACAAAAACACAGGCATGCAAAGGGCGTGCGTATCTGAACCGTGTTCAATCGTGATTGTAAAGGTCACTGTCGTTTTCTTGTTAGAGTCAACACATGTAATGACGTCTTTATGATGACGCAAGCACAGGCATGGATACGTCATGAAGTGTGTGCGATATTTTAGCCGGAAATATTTTTAATGTATATTTGCATTCTGTTTTAAGACCACATTTTTAACCTGGCTCGTCAGACTTTTATTCTTCCCGCGGTGAAATGGCCTCAACTGACCGCTCTCCCTTAACCCTTTTGGCGCCAAGGTCCCATATCTCAAATTGTTTAGGTGTTGCCTAACGAACATGTACCAGTTGTAGGAGATGGATTGATCATGATCATTCAAGGGTAGTGCCAGATGAGCTTGGCGCCTGAAGGCGCCAAGCTCATCTGGCACTACCCTTGAATGATCATGATCAATCCCTCTCCTGCTGCAGGGTCCCGGGGCTGAAAGGATTAAACCCGAATAACTTCGATGATGTATCGCGTTTCGTTTGTTAGCCCCATTGTACATGAAACCACCGTTACTGTTCGGAGTACCGGTGACTGCATGCGCAAAGGGGTTAAACAAAACAAATAGCAATACACCACTCACATGTCCAGCCTACGTTTCATGAACCCCCTAACTGAACGACGACAAAACGGAAGCCATGCTGGTAGGCACTCGCCAGAAACTCTCCCAGCTCCTTCCCTCTCTCCGCCTTCAACTCGATAGCACCCCCATCTCCCTCTCTGACTCGGCCAAGAACCTCGGCGTTATCCTCGATTCCTCTCTGTCCATGACCAGCTTCGTCTCCGCCACGGCCCAGGCATGTTATTTCCACCTCCGCCGCATCAATCAGATCAGAAAATACCTCACTACCGAAGCTGCCACCAAACTTGCTGTCTCTCTCATCTTATCTCGCATCGACTACTGCAACTCTCTCCTTTCCGGCCTCCCTCACTCCACCATTTTCACTCTCCAACGCGTTCAAAACAATGCTGCCCGCCTCGTCCTCAGAAAGAAAAAATCCGACCACGTCACACCCCTGCTCAAACTCCTTCACTGGCTCGCCATCCCCCAACGCATCGAATACAAAATTCTGTCTCTCTGCTACAAATCCCTGAACAACTGCGCTCCTGCCTATCTCTCCAACTTACTTCACCCTACACACCTTCCCGCTCCCTCCGCTATGCCTCTGACCCTCTCCGCCTCCACATCCCTCGCACCAAACTTAACACTTTCGGTCCCCGCTCCTTCTCCGTCTACGGTCCATCCACCTGGAACACCCTCCCACTCTCTCTCCGTCAGAAACGCTCTCTCTCCTCCTTCCAGTCTGCCCTCAAAAGTCACCTCTTTCAACAGTTTTAGCACTATATCACCACACTCCCCACCCCAAGCTGACCGTCGTAATGTATTCCACTGTTTGTGGTATGCGAGTCATTGTCTAAAGCGTGCGCATGCGTGCGCGAGTTGTGAGTGCGCGCTTAGAGTTATAATTATTATAAGATAAGCGCATTATAAATACCGTAATTATTATTATTATTATTATTATTATTATTATTATTATTATTATTATTATTATTATTATTATTATTATTATTATTATTATTATTATTATTATTATTATTGTGCACGCAGCCATTGGTACCGTGAACATTAGTTAAGGTATAGGTCCCCGAAAATGGCTGTGCTCGTGAAATATGCATGGCTTGGTAAATACTGGAGATCCTAATGAAGACAAAGACAAACAACAATTTGTGTCGCTGATAGGCAAGCATCTTCTGCGTGCTTCTCCTTAAAGCTTTTCTATCGTCGATTGAACCCCAGAACACTCGCCATCCGAGGACGGTATTTGCGCGTAAATGAGCGTCAATCTTCAAGAGGCATAAATCCTCACGAGCCCCCGCATGTGCGGGGGCGCACGAAGATCTATGCCACCTGTAGATAGACTCTTTTCACTGCAAGAATTAAACGGAGCCAAACTCTCTGCCGTAAGCCGGACAATTTGCGTCCGTAGTCTTTTTTCGTTGATTACGCGAAGAGACAATTTGCATGGTATATCGCCATTTACTCTGCGTGTCGACTTTTAATGCTCCGGTGCAGAGAATGCTTTAACAAATATCCGCATCATCATCGTCATGCTTCGGCATTGACGTCATTGAGCGCATCAGGTTTGATCTCTGTTTTGTTGTTAAACGCATTCGATGTCTTTGCTTAAAAAACTTATCCTTTTTGTGTTCTACGTAAATTGCAAGAAAGGAGTTATTACGGAAATAAATACTTTATGGAAGAAAAACAGAAGATAGTGGTAGAAAACCCTTTAAAATAGAAACAAGTAACGACGTTTCGGATCAAAGATCCTTCCTCAGGTGACATGGAAACAAACGTTTGTTTCCATGTCACCTGAGGAAGGATCTTTGATCCGAAACGTCGTTCTTTGTTTCTATTTTAAAGGGTTTTCTACCACTATCTTCTGTTTTTCTTTCACATGAAACCCTAGCGGCAACAGTTTTACTACATAAATACTTTATGGTGTTAGAGAACAAAAACAGTAAAATGAAATGTTAAGTTTTTGTTTTTTAAAAAAAATAATGCTTCAGATGGAAATTGCTCAAATGCGGCTCCGCCGTGAGGTGGCAGTCGCCTGCTCGGCTTTGCACCGTCATAACTAACTAACCAAGCCAAATGTGGATGGGAGTTGTCCTACGGAAACTACGTACGTGTTCAGGGGATAGTTGGGCTGAGATAGCTCTAGGGTGGTAGCAACACGCACTTGGCGCCAAGTTATCATGGCAGCCTGATCTGTACGCTCATGCATCAGGACACTGTCGCAGTGTATCACAGTTTTTCTCATTCGAGTCGTGTCGCATACGAAGACGCGGCAAACAGCCGCGTCTCCGTATGCGGCACGTGGCGATTAACGCATTCAGCCCTGACGCACTACAACAGGAGATGGGTCGACCATGATCATTCAAGGGTAGTGCCAGATTAGCTTGGCGCCTGTCGGCGCCAAGCTAATCCGGCACTACCCTTGAATGATCATGGTCGATGCATCTCCTGCAACAGGTGCATAGTCGTTAGATGACGCCTCCAAAATTTGGGAAATTCGGGCGTCGGGCTGAATGAGTTAAGTTAATGGATAAAATCAATGCAAGAAATAACAAGAAAGTTTTCTGTGCAGTGTATTTCTGTTTATTTGTTTTTGCGTTTGTTGCGGTTCTTTTTTCCCGCTCGGAAAAAAAGTGATCGTGTCTGACAATAACCAGATTAGACATTTGCCCCAAGCCATTATCTCGTTTCATTTCCGGTTATGTCTGTGACCGTTTCAACGGCAGAGCCAACAAAGTGACATTTCGTATGTGGTACATTCATTGGCCGCAGTTATTATTCCAGCTCAAGATTCGCTCAAGACAGTCCATAAGCTGACGTGCGAGACCCTACAATGATGGATGGATACCGGATGGATACCGGATGGATAGATAGATGAATAAATGAATGGAAGGACAGATGGATGGATGGATGGATGGATGGACGGACGGACGGACGGACGGATGAACAAAGCTACCTGTGGACGCAGGTTGTGTTTCGGCAATCTTCGTTAGTTCAATGCCGAAGAGCCCCAGCGTACCCAGGAACATAGATACAGCGTACCCAGCAACATAGATACAGCGTACCCAGCAACATAGATACAGCGTACCCAGGAATTTAGATAAGCGTACCCAGCAACATAGATACAACGTACCCAGCAACATAGATACAGCGTACCCAGCAACATAGATACAGCGTACCCAGGAACATAGATACAGCGTACCCAGCAACATAGATACAGCATACCCAGCAACATAGATACAGCGTACCCAGGAATTTAGATAAGCGTACCCAGCAACATAGATACAGCGTACCCAGCAACATAGATACAGCGTACCCAGCAACATAGATACAGCGTACCCAGGAATTTAGATAAGCGTACCCAGCAACATAGATACAGCGTACCCAGCAACATAGCTACAGCGTACCCAGGAATTTAGATACAGCGTACCCAGCAACATAGATACAGCGTACCCAGCAACATAGATACAGCGTACCCAGCAACATAGATACAGCGTACCCAGCAAAATAGATACAGCGTACCCAGCAACAGAGACACAGCGTACCCATGAATTTAGATACAGCGTACCCAGCAACATAGATACAGCGTACCCAGGAATTTAGATACAACGTACTCCGCAACGTAGATACAGCGTACCCAGCAACATAGATACAGCGTACCCAGCAACAGAGATACAGCGTACCCAGCAACATAGAGACAGCGTACCCAGCAACATAGATACAGCGTACCCAGCAACATAGATACAGCGTACCCAGGAATTTAGATACAACGTACTCCGCAACATAGATACAGCGTACCCAGCAACATAGATACAGCGTACCCAGCAACATAGATACAGCGTACCCAGCAACATAGATACAGCGTACCCAGCAACATAGATACATCGTACCCAGCAACATAGATACAGCGTACCCAGCAACATAGATACAGCGTACCCAGCAACATAGATACAGCGTACCCAGCAACATAGATACAAAGTGGTGTCGCCAAGAGGTACAGATCCTCATGAGCCCCCGCTCGGCGGGGGCTCATGAGGACCTATACCTCTTGCTGATAGGTGATGTTGAATTGCTCTCGGCAGTCAGGGGGTTAAAACGCTGAACGCTCAGATCAGTTTCAGTCTGATATAAATAGCACATATCATACATATAGCATAATGATGAACATATTCATAGCATATTTCATACATAGTATAAGGATGTACGCCTCTTGCATTTGTCTGCTGCTCGTGGTGTTCCGCCAGTGAAAGGGTCAAAGCTTACAATAAATAAAGCAATGGAAAAAATGGACAAACTTTCCCTATGCTTGGCGTAAAACTTCTATTTTCTGGCACGGAACTGACAATTTTCTGCCATTCGAATGTCGTTTCGTGACACAAATGGTGTCTTACGTGGTTGACTCTTAGACAACTGGCCTGGATTTGCATAGAAACTGCTTCTCTTAGCCTTGCTGAGAGCCTTAGATGCTTCCAAATCAATCGAGTGGGGGGAGGGGGGGGGGATATTGCGTCAGCTGACGGTTTTTGTTTTTGTTGTTGTTTATTTACTTTTTAAGTTTCTGTGGTGATCCAAATTGCCAGACAATGCTTTTGTACTCGTTTTAAAATCCCGCATTCTTTTTCCGTTTACTTTTTTTGTGTGTGGTATCATTCAAATGTCAACGCGATTTTTAAGCTGTAGTCTCTCTGATGTGAATGGGTGATTGTAGGTAAAGTATTCTTTGACATTCTCTTTCTATAACCCTTTGCGTGTCGGTAGCGGTTTTTGTCGCGATGATTCCTAAAGAAATCGTCGCGACAAAAACCGCTACCGACACGCAAAGGGTTAACTTATTCGCGGCCAGCCGCATCCGGATGCGGCGGGCCGCGAATGAGTAAAAAAAAATCCATAAAATCAGCATTTCGCATATCGTGCACGCTGACCGGTCACATGACCGCCCGCTCAATTTCGTCGTCGCTGTGAGCTCAAGCACCCCCTGTGCCCGAGTTAGCAGGTTATACGTCAATGGAAGGTCTACGCTTAAGAGGGGGGAACTAGCAATCACAGTGGCGTCTGTGACTGAGTTAACTGCATATCCGCCCAAGGACGGTTTACAGTTAGAACGAGGAACCTTGAAAGGTCAAAGCGGATTTAAAACTCAGTGCAGCCTGTGTCTAGAAGTGGGTAATGTATCCTTTGACATTTTCTTTTTTTTAAATACGAGAGAATGCCTTTAAAAACATAATGAAAAGAAAAGCGTGTCACATACAGTTCGCATTGACCGGTCACGATGACCGCCCTTGAAATTTCGTCGTTGTAACCAGATGAAACACCAAGCTATTCTGGCACCACCCTTGAACTATCATTCTCGATCTGACTCTAGAATTGTAATACAGTCCGTCAGAGGGAAACTTATAAATTTGGAGATTTCGGTCCTGGGGTGCATTGTGTTAAGCGAGCAAATTCATTCACCAAATAAACGTGGAGTTGGCAATGATCCAGAAATAGTCTCTGGCCTCGCTATGAACGTACCTGTTCGCACAGAGAACGCGCACATCGTTTACCAGACGAAAAACCACATTACTGACTAGACCACTGTCTTACAAGGTACATCAATGCATTAAACCTTGCGCGCGAGTTGTCATTGACTGACAGGAATACCATGAAAAGTTGGCCCTACGCAGTACATACGAGTAATTTTGGCGGCTTTTGAAAACCGCCGAGGTGTGTGAAAATCCCCCCCGGCGCAACCATTTTTGTCGCAGTCGATCGATCGAACGGGCGCACAGGAGACGTGACGGCCAGAACATGAACCCGGAGTTTAGCCACAGCAGTTATTTCTACATCAATAAGATCAACCAAAGTAGGTAGTATCCCATAGCAGTGAGGACGTCTGGGAAGTTTACAGTACAGAGGACGTTTCGTTTCGTCGCCGTGAACACCGCGGTTTTCCCCTTCGTAACAACTTCAGATAATTACCTCAGACTCAAGATATAAACGAGGCCATTTCTTCCCACCAAGAGGCATAAATCCTCTGCAACCGCAGTGGCTCATGAGAATGTACGCCTATTGCCGATGGAGAGGACTGCATGAATGCACGGAAAGTATGAACTCCGAGCGTTTTCAGACCTACTTTTGCTTCAAGATCGATCGGCGAAAAGAACTCAGTGTGTTCCCCACAAGTGTGTTCCCCACAAGGTTTAAGAATCAGAATCCTAATGCACCTTCAGCTTACCGTTCTAGGAATGTGTTCCACGCAATATTAACATTTTACCCTTTTAGCCCCGGAACCCTACAGCAGGAGATGGATTGACCATGATAATTCAA
Organism: Semisulcospira habei; assembly: GCA_036245525.1. NCBI lineage: Eukaryota > Metazoa > Mollusca > Gastropoda > Semisulcospiridae > Semisulcospira > Semisulcospira habei. Next base: position 40,479,262 of record BTPG01000006.1, read on the forward strand.
GGGTAATGCCAGATTTGCTTGGCGCCTTCAGGCGCCAAGCAAATCTGGCACTACCCTTGAATTATCATGGTCAGTCCATCTCCTGCAACTGGTACATAGTCGTTAAGTAACATTTCCAAAAGTTGGGAAATGTACCCGTTGGGCTAAAAGGGTTAACCTTGGAATCCGGTTTCTAAACTTCTGAGGCATCCTAGATGGTAATGTATCTACTATGACAGTTCAAGTGTAGCGCCAGCCCAAGCTGTTCTTGTACTGAGAGGATCTCCCGTTGTGTTACACGCATAAACCCCTTAATTGCTGGGGCAAGGCAAACGATACCAAGCTGCAAGGGACCTAAACCCTCATGAGCCCCGCGATCTTATGTCTTATGTTTTTATACATATATTTGTCGCATTTACGTTCGTTTTCATCACGCCAATGTCGGTCAGTGTACAGACGGTTCGACGCGAAATTCGTGAACACTGACAGCGAAAAGCGTGAGGATAGTTTCTTCTGGTGCTACTATTAATGATAATAATGAATGGTTCTTGCATAGCGCTAAATCTTTTAGTGGCAAAAACTCATTGAGCTAACACACACATTCAAGCATGACATAAACGATACGAAACATTACAGGTACATACAACAGGACCACTAATCTACGACTGAAGAAAAGCAAGCTGGAAGAAGTGAGTTTTCAACTGAGCCTTAAACAGAGAGAGAGAGAGAGAGAGAGAGAGAGAGAGAGAGAGAGAGAGAGAGAGAGAGAGAGAGAGAGAGAGAGAGAGAGAGAGAGAGAGAGAGAGAGAGAGAGAGAGAGAGAGAGAGAGAGAGTGAGTTCCAAACTGAAGATGCTATGAAGCTGAATGAGCGTTCACCAACAGTTTTCAAGTTACGTTTAAGCATGTTCTTAATTAAACGAACTTTAGTTCACCATCTCTGACGAACCAGGTTGGTTCTTAATTGGACGATCTAAAGATACGGCGAACCTAGTTCGAAGTAGCTCACGAACCTCGGCAAACCATAGTTCGCTGTCGGAAAAGGTTCGCTCAACGTGTTGAGCAAACAAAGGCGAACCTTTTCTCTGATTGGTCAAAACTTTTACCCTCTTCTGCGTTGGAGATAAGAAGACAGTCACCGATACAAACAAATATGGCGGACGGCGATATTTCACTCGTGCGAAGAACAAGACCTATTTTTATTGATTTGTGGGAGGCGCAACGCTGTTTGTGGGGTCGCTACTGCAAGGAGTACAAAAACAAACATCGTTCAAATGGCGAAGCGGCATAGCGGCAGCCATTTTGAACACCTTTGCAGACAGTAAGTACGCCGAATCAAGCACTTCAGTTAAGAAAGAGAACCATGGCAAACCTGGTTTGCTGAAGTTCGCTTAGGTTCGTTCAACCTCAATTAAGAAACAAACCAAAAGATCGCCGATCTTCTCCGATCTAGGTTTGCCGATCAAAAGTTCGTCCAATTAAGAACAGCTCTTAGGAGCCTTCACGCGTTTCTCACTGGAGGACCGCAGAGAACGTGAAGGCGGGTATGTGCAGAGTGAAGCAGAAAGGTAAGCCGGGAGAGACTATTGATCTGACATGGTCCACCCAGCTATTGCTGTAGTGTAAATCTCACTGGAACAACGTCTTTAAACCTAAATATCAAATAAAGACGTCTTTATATCCACACACAAAAAAAAAGAGAAGAGATCTCTAACTGAGGCAACGTCTTTATACTCAAATATGAAAGGAAGAAGAAATATAGCATTCGGTCGACGTCTTGTACTGTATTACGAATGTAAACGATAACTATGCGTCTGTGATGCAGTTTAAGATTACCTTACAGCTGTACGTATTTTTGGAAGGTCACACAGGGAGAATAAATTGTCTCAAGGCCCACATTTGTTGGCATGGAGCATTGTAAGAAGTGTCCGCGAAGATGTCTGTTTTGACTGTGAATCTGTCCAGAGTGCCCACTGGGGCTACGCACGAGATTAGATTACGGGCATCTTGTTGTTTGTTTTAAGCTTGTTTATTTTCCCTAAGTGTCAGCCGCTGACTTCTTTAACCCATTCAGCCCTGAAGCACTACAGCAGGAGATGGGTCGACCATGATAATTTAAGGGTAGTGCCAGATTAGCTTGGCGCTTGTCGGCGCCAAGCTAATCTGGCACTGCCCTTGAATTATCATGGTCGATCCATCTCCTGCAACAGGTGCATTGTCGTTAGATGACGCCTCCAAAATTTGGGAAATACGGCCGTCGGGCTGAATGAGTTAAACCTTCTTTGCCCCCCTATCCCTTCCCCCCCCCCCCCCCCACCCTCTTGCTTTAAATAACCTAGTACGAGTCTACGAGGAAACTGTCAACTATCTTTGGCCAAACCTTCTGTACGTCTTTGTTGTGACCTCTTTAAGCTTGCATTGTCTGTTGAATTATGTCAAGAATATGTTCCTTAGCCCAGTTTAAGCAGCTCCGACGCAGGAGATGGATCGACCATGATAGTTGAAGGGTATTGCAAGATTAGCTTGGCGCCTGGTGGCGCCTTGACGCAAACGGTGAATTAACAGCCTGTACACGCATGTTGTGTCGCACGTTTGTCCAAGCTTTTAATCCACTTTTTAGGAAGCGCGGCCTTGGGGTTAAATGTGTTAGTCCGAGTTTAAAAAGGTGATCGGAGCACGTCCCTGGAGTACGTGTGACCAAAGTATACAGAGAATCAAGAGTTATATGCGCCCACAGGAAAAATAAATTATGAACAAACGACACCAAGGCCACACCGTACTCAGAGCAGGTCTGTTATGTGAATGCCAAATACAGGAAGTCCATTTTTTGTGATACAATAAACATCTTGCTGTTGTTGTTTTTTATGTTGTTTGTTTGGTTTTTTTTTTTTTAAAGGATTTTAATATCTTTTGTCTCTTTGGCCCGCGTATGGCCAAGCAAGAAGCCTGCCCCCCTCCCCCCCCCCCCTTTCCTCTTTTTTTATAAGTCTGATGCTGTTATGTACCGGTCTCTTGTTTCCAACTCTCACTGCCTTTGCCCTTCCCAAACCCTCAGCCAAGATCTTTAAATCTGCAAGTATAGATTATAGACGATGACTCTTACCGCAGGTTTCATCAAGATTTTTAGCTCTTGCTTTCTGTCATGGGAGACATTTATATCCTTAGATTTTTGCGTTCATCTGGGTTTGAGAGTACGGCTATTGTTTCATCGCGGCCTTCACATTACCTGCCTAATCTGTTTCAAAGTGGTGCTCGCTGCGGGATTAGGGATCTCCGGTTACAGATTCATCAATCTCTCTCCATCGTGTTTGGTTTAAAACGCCAAAATGACTCACAAGCCAGAACGACACGTAATCGATCTGACGTGTGAGTCATTTGCACGTTATGTCAAAGTGATAAAGAGTCATTCTGACGTGTGGGATTTGCACGTTACGTCGAAGTGATACAGAGTCGTTCTGACGTGCGAGTCATTTTTGCACGTTGCGTCAAAGTGATACAGAGTCATTCTGACGTGTGAGACATTTTCACGTTACGTCAAAGTGATACCGAATCGTTCTGACGTGTGAGTCATTTGCACGTTGCGTCAAAGTGATACAGAGGCATTCTGACGTGTGAGTCATTTTCACGTTACGTCAAAGTGATACCGAATCGTTCTGACGTGTGAGTCATTTGCATGTTTCGTCGAAGTGATTACAGAGTCGTTCTGACGCGAGTCATTCGGATGCCACGTTAAAATTATCCCGATTCGCTATGACGTGCGTCATTCAGACGTTACGTAATAGCGATCCCCAGTCCTTCGACGTGCGTCATTTGGCTGTTACGTCAAAGTAATCCGGGGTCCACCTAGTGTATGAGTAATTTCAGCGTGTTATTTACGCCAAAGTGACTCGGGTCAATAATTATGTCGTGGGATTCACTTTGGCATGTTAGACACAAACCCTCACGCAAACAATACCACGTCCGTGACCCCGGGCCGATCTGGCATAAGCCAAAATGAATCCGGGTCAATATGGCGTACGAGTCATATATTCTTTACTTGCTACGTTCATTCTGGCAATGAGATCATGCCTGTAAATGTTACACCAGCCCCAATCGCTTGGAGTGAGCATATTCTTCATATCACATTAGCAGTGCTAAAAACGTTAAAAGGCAAACGTTTATCGTTCTTTGTACCGCTGTCCTTCATAGTAAGTAAGTGCGGTCAAAGGCCTATTGACCGAGACACATTAGTAAAATATAGTTTCCCCAATACCATCTTATCTATCGCCTAAGTGCTGTCTTAACGTTCTTTCATGTCCACGGCCAGATTGTGTATGGGTCGTCAGAGATGGATGGACCGTGGAAGCTCAAGGGTGGTGCCTGAATAGCTTGGCGCCTAAAGGCGCCAAGCTAATCAGGCACCAGCCTTTGAGTTGCCACGGTCCTTCCATAATCAGGCACCACCCTTGAGTTATCGTTGTCGAGATATATTTCTCAGTTTCGCTGTGTTCGCAAAACAGTTGCCAAGTTCTTTAGTCATACCGTTCCATCTCCAAGAGAAATAGTTTCTCGTGACGTCTGCAAGAGGCATAGATCCTCGCGAGCCCCTACAGCCGCAGGGCCTTATAAGAATCCATGACTCCTGTAGACACAAATTGCACCAATCTGTGAGATTCATTTTTTTTTTTTTTTTTTTAGGTTAAACTTGCGACTTGCATAAGTGCTGTATTTCCCTTCTTGCGTCCACTCAGACCTCTGCATCCCCCTGGGAATTAGTCTTTCCCCCAGAAGGAATAAGCCATTACGCTAAAGGTTATCGGGCCGACTTCGGCCGCTATTCGTCTGCGGACCAACAGCGGCCGACGTCGGCCCGATGACATGTTTCCGCTAGAAAAATAACATCCAAAGTCCCCGTCCCTCCTACTCCATTACTGAAGATGGCGAGACGTGAAGTAACAGCCTCCCATTACCACATTAGTTTTGGAGGAAAGGCTGCCCCCCAAAGCATAAAGTATCTCGGATGGGGTAAGCGTGTGAGAGTCCGAAATAGCTCAGGCAGTTAAACGTCGGAGCAGGAGAGCGAAGGGAATCGCCGGGTCGTGGGTTCGAATCCCGTCCCGGCCCCGGCAGCTGGACTCACAATCCTGGGGAAAAAGACGGATTTGTTCAATAGCATGTCCGTTGAAAGGTCCTGGTAAATCAAAGTGGCACAGTTGGAGTGCGCCTGAGTTGATCAGTGTTCAGGTCCTACTCCATAGGCAATAGATTTCCCTGTCCCCATAACCCGCCCGTCAGGGCCGTCCATGATCACCTCGGTGCTGTGGACGTTAAACCCGAACTAACCAACCAACCTAAGCGTGTAGACGACCGACAATTCCTGAGTTCTCAGAACTCGTTAGCGGATTAGAGGATTTTTTTCTTTCATGTTTCCCCCCCTGTTGTTTAAATCTCTATACAAAAGTTCAATATTTCAAGGAATTAGAATTTGTTTGACTTTTGGCAATGGCCTCGTCTATGAAATTCTAATCTTAAGTGCACATTTTTGCATATCTTTTGCAGTGGGTAGCCTTTAACACTTTCGAGAAGTGTCGCATCGCGGCTTTACGTGTTTCTGATACCAAGAGTGTTACAAAGGTAACATTAACAGTGCGGCTGTTACAGTTCATCTCTTTCACTGAGAGTTATGGGTTATTTAATTAATTGAATGAGTGAATGATGATGCCATGTGTTGTATGGGCAGACAGTGAATTTCCCCATGAGGGATTAATAAAGTATTGTATTAAATTGTATTGAATCAGGTTGCGGCACGTCTCTAAAGAATTAAAAACCTTTCATCACGACACTGCGTCGTCTGGACAAAGACCTGTTGGCCCCGGTAAACGTGTACACAGCTTTCAGTAATCTGTTACTGTGTGTAAAGTGTGAAACCGTCGACCTTTACGGCTTAACCCATATGATCCTGAGGCTAAAAGCTACAGTCGGATTTGTCCACTGCCATATGCAAGCTACATCATAGTACTTACAGATAAGGATATAGACCAATGGCTTTAGTTCAAGGGTGGTGCCAGAATAGCTTGGCGCCTAGAGGCGCCAAGCTATTCTGGCACTACCCTTGAATTATTTTAGTCAAACTTATTTCACAAAGTGGTGTATTCCGAATGATAAGGGTTAAAGACCGAAACTGATTGGTGCCCGCAATAAGTTACCGCACAAACTCAATAGTATATTTCAGCAGCAGTATAAGTTTTGGGTAGTATGCTTTCGCTTTTTGGATCCCTGTATGCACGAGGTAAATTAAATAAACGGCTGAAAAATCATTAACCATTTGTCTGCCGAGAAAAAGTGAACGTAACCTAACTACGAGATTTATAGATCCTCATGAGCCCCCGCAATTGCGGGGGGCTCGTGAAGGTCTTTATCTCTTGCTGTCAATACATGGAATTCATGTTGCTTTATGATCGAGGCTCGTTGGCGTTGAATAACAAAGATCTCAGAAGCACAGTCCGCGTTCATAAGCAGTGAAGGGGTTAATTTGACCTAGGAAGGATTGGACAACAAATTCTGTTGTCGATCGGATCTGGTCGGTCGTTGATGCTAGTAGTGAACATTTCCTGGCTCTGATTTTGTGGATCAATGTGTCGTCTGCTGCGAGTCTCCCGTGTCTCACCGCCACCACTGAATTGTTATCATGGAAGAGACTGAAACAAGTAGGAACAGACTTGCCGCTGTAATCTAATTCGTTATATATAAAATAAATACTGCGGTTTACCAGATGTAAAGAATTCAGGCTACAACCCAGTACGCAAAGCTTCTCGGGCCCACGACGACCGCAGTGGGCCCGCGCACGGCTGTGCGCGGGCTCACTGCGGCTGTCGTGGGCCCGAAGACCTTTTGCTGCGGGGGGGGGGGGGGGGGGGGGGAAACTGTTCTCTTTTACCGTCTTTTCTTCTTATTTTGCCTTCCTTTGTTTTTCCTCCTCATTCTGTCTATCCGTTATACACGTCATTGTGAACAATTTCTTTTATCGTTTTTAAATAAAAGTTCATGCAGAAGTGTAGTTGTCAGAACTGGAGCCTCTGTGTAAAGTGAACATCTGGCCCACCGCGTGCAGTTTCCGGATTAGGAAAAAACAACCTTCTGGTAATTGGGAGAAAAAAGTGTTATGAAAACGTCGCTGTATTAAATTTAAATCCGATTTAATTCAATTTAAAATCGACCGAGCACGTTTTCTAAAATTTATAATCTGCTAAATGCTATATGATATGCCTTGTAATTGATGTGAAAAACACACACTCATCAAAGTGCATACCAAAAAGGTGACTGCCAATAACATTCAGTGAAAAAAATACAACTCGTCTAATTCTGCTGTCGCGTTAAAAGTCTGAAGTGGGGCATGGATGCTTTTTGCTGTTTGGTATTTTTGTTGTGTTTATGTAGTGCAGGGTTAACTCCCTTGCGCATGCATCCTGTAAAGACTAACGGTGGCTGCATGCACGAGGGGTTTGATATTATTAGTTGTATTACGAGTAGGCTTTGCCATTGGTTCTTATCGCTTCGAGGGTCCGATCAGGGAGTTTATTTCAAAGATGTAAGTCGGGCCCTCGAGGCGACAATATTAGTTGCATTAAGAGTTAGGCTTTGCCAGTGGCTCTTGTCGCCTCGAGGGTCCGGTCGTGGAGGGGTGGGGTGGGGTGGGCTATAGCCCTCGACTCTTACCTCCGACATTGACTACCCCCTGACCGGAGCCTCGAGCCGACAAGAACCACTGGCAAAGCCTAACTCGTAATACAACGATTTTGTGTTCAACTGTAAAAAAGTAATAGCATAATGTATACCATTGAAAGGACTGCAAACTTTACGTGTGACGTAGAGATTCAGGGGGCATAAATCTCCATAAATGCGACTATTGGTCAACAACCTTGCGCAAACCGCATTCGCCTGGAATTTCTCTCTTACGTATTTTTTTTAAATTTAACACATGTTCAGTCATTCAAATGCACGAAGGTCCCTGTGAAAGAACCCATGCTAAGCAGCGCCGGATCAATCCGTTTTCAAGGGTTGCTCAACTTTTAATTTTTCTATTGCCAGGGTCTAGTATATATCAAAACACCACAACCGAAACTGTTCTTCTGACGTTTTTAAAAGTTTCTAACTGGCGTTACGTACGCCACTGAAACACAAGCGTTACAACTCAATTTTAAACACACTTATTTATAGTTTGATGCTGGGGGGGGGGGGGGGTGCTGTAGTACCAAAGCACACTTCCCCCCCCCTCCTGGATCCGACCCTGCTAAGTAATTTCTGTACTCAGGGGCCGCAACCCTCAGTGTCAGTGAATTACATCTATTTACCGGAGGAACGTGGCTTTCGCTTCCAGTTGGCATTTCGGTTGAAGGTATTGATCAGACTGATCACATTTCGAGTTTGTTTTGTTTTTGTTGTTGGTGTATGAAATATGAACCCTAAACAGCACATAAAGGGTGCATATCACTCTTTTTTGGTTGCTTAACCCCCACATTAAAAAAAAAAATCTGACATATTGATTGGCCCATGACGTATTTGGAAAAAAAAACCAAAAAGAACAAAACACGTTTTGCCCAGCGAGTACACTGCTGTCGTCATAACACGTGACAAGCTGAGTCTACTTGTCACATGTCACAAACACGCACTATGCAGGTTTTTTTTTTTTTAATTATTATTTTTTACTCTTTTAGCCCCGGATCCCTACAGCAGGAGATGGCTTGACCATGATAATTCAAGGGTAGTGCCAGATTAGCTGGGCGCCTAAAGACACCAAGCTAATCTGGCACTACCCTTGAATTATCATGGTCAAGCCATCCCCTGCAACTGCTACAAAGTCGTTAGGCAACACCTCCAAAGTTTGGGAAATGGGACCTTGGGGCTGAAAGGGTTAACCGTCGTAAAAAAAAAAAAAACCTGCTCATTCATCATTGTTGCTCTCTCATTCCCCTCCCCCTCTCCCCCCCCCCCTCTTTTTATCTCTCTCAGACATCATCCAATCAAAAACCAATACTGCTTAAACTAGTTTGGCTACCCTTGATCAGTGTAAAATGGTTTCTATGTGCTTGTTGTTGCCCACTCATGTGAACGTCATTAGCGGGTAATTTTTTTCGTACTTGATATGATGATGATACATAGTATTTATATGGCGCATTTCTCATATTTATAATATAACTCAATGCGCAGGACAAAGCCGCGAACTGAACCCAACAAGCACGCTCACGTGAATCACGCGCATTCCCTCACACACTGTACATAAACACAAAACATTCACGTGGTGCTAAGGGCAAGCTCTTGCGAGCTACTTAAATTTTTGGGAAATTTAAATCGTTTTTTTATATTTTTGAAATTTGATTAAGTGGACTGAAATTAATACCAAATTCGTGGGGGAGGAAAGAGCCGGAGTACCCGGACAGAGAACCCCCGACGGTCCGCCCGAATTATTGGTGACACTTACTAGAGGAGAAAAGTCTGACGCCACAACCGGGTATCGAACCTCGCACCTCTTGCATTGGTGGCAGGCGCTTTAACCGCTGCGCCACGGACCGCCACGAATAAATGCCGTCCTCGTGGGTGTTGTGGTTGTTATTGTGGTCTTTCCTTTCTGTGGCCTTGTTACTTGCCGTTGCAATCTGTCAGAGAAGTTCTCCCTAAGATTTTGATGTCCACGGATCGTTTAACCCGTTCAGTGTCAGTTGTCGCAGATTGTGTTTTTGCAATGTTCATTAATTCAGCACGTAAGTACCCTAGCTGTCCCCATGGTCATGGATTCAAAGTGGTGTCAGCACGTAAGTACCCTAGCTGTCCCCATGGTCATGGATTCAAAGTGGTGTCAGCACGTAAGTACCCTAGCTGTCCCCATGGTCATGGATTCAAAGTGGTGTCAGCACGTAAGTACCCTAGCTGTCCCCATGGTCATGGATTCAAAGTGGTGTCAGCAAGAGGCATAGAGCCTCAGGAACCCCCGCGACTGCGGGGGCTCATGAGGACCTATGCCTCTTGTAATAGTCTGGTGTTCAAATTCTCTCGGCACTGAAGGGGTTAACTGCTAATGTGGGTGGTACAAAGGGGCCCCAAGGACCACTAGAACTATGTCCTTCACCCTTTCAGCCCCAAGCTCCCATTTCTCCAATTTTGGGAGGTGTTGCCTAACGACAATGTACCAGTTGCCTAACGACTATGTACCAGTTGCAGGAGATGGCTTGACCATGATAATTCAAGGGTAGTGCCAGATTAGCTTGTCGCCTTTAGGCACTACCCTTGAATTATCATGGTCAAGCCATCTCCTGCTGTAGGGATCCGGGGCTAAAAGTAAAAGGGTTAAAAAAAAAAGAAACACCCGCATAGTGCGTGCTTGTGTGATGAAATATGTCACCGAAGAATTTTAAGCTGTGTGTATAGGGGAAGGAAGGGTGGTGGAGGGTGCGCGTGCCCGGAAGCGGTACGTTTCGAATGAGCTAACCTAAGTCAGTCTCCATACCTTCTTCATACGCGTTTCACTGCGAGTTACCTAACGGAGAGATAACAAAAAATGGATCGATAAACTGTCACGCATTGAACACGCGCGTGCATGTTTTATTCAGAGGACGTCAGGAAACTGAGCCTCAAGCAGGACAAATCGGAGGAAATCCCACGATGACGTGTAGGCGCAATGATACATGTTTCATGGCCACGCTGTCCCCCTCTTAATGATGTCCTAAAATTTGATTGGTTGGAAAGTTATATGGATTTTTAAAAAGTTAGAATAGTTCCACAAAACGGGATATACGCAGATAGACCATTCCGAGTTCCGACAGTGAAAGGGTTGCACTGTCGAAACTTGCTGCATACGGACACGCGGCAAGACGCCGCGTATCCGGACAGCGGCACTTCTCGAATCAATTAACCCATTTAGCTCCAACGCACTACAGCACAAGATGGATCGACCATGATATTTCAAGGATAGCGCCAGACTATCTTGGCGCCTGATGGCGCAAAGCTAGTCTGGCACTACCCTTGAATCATCACGATCGATCCATCTCCTGCAACTGGTAGACAGTCGTTAGGTGACACCTCCAAAATATGGCCTCGAGGTTAACTCATTCGAGGCAAGCCGCATCCGGATTCTCTGCTTATGCCGCGCATCCGGATTCGGCTGTCCGCGAATGAGTTAAAGGGGTAGGCTCCAGAACCTTGAACCTACCATTATACAAGTGCATTGAGTACAAGCGTGTTATTTTTTATCTGCGAAGAAAACATTGACCCCTTGTGCGTGCAGCCCCCGGTACTGTACACGTATCGGTGCACAAGGGGTTACACGAGACAGGATGATTCCCGATATCCGGGAATTAGACGACATGATTGCAGTTATTTGGCGGGCGGTCTCCTCTGCCGAGTAAGCATAAAATAATAGGTTGAGTTTTTGATCTTTGAAAACTTTCAGTTCAGCCTGACGTACGTTTGACAAAATAATCGCTTGCTTGCGCATTGTTCCAGCATGTGTCTGTTCCATGTGGTCCTCTTGTGGAAATATGATATTAATTTCGATGCTTTTTATTTGATATGCTTATGTATTGTTGTGACGAGCGATAGACTTATTTAAGTTCGACTGTATTGTATTGTATTATGATATAATACTAACATTGTATTTATTGTATTGTACGTTACGTTAAGATTGCCCCCCCCCCCCCCCCCAGTTCGAGGGAATGCCCCATAGGTCTCTACCGGGAGGCTTTTTGACCAACTGCCCCCCTCCTGGCGGTGAGAGGGTCCCGGGGGCCGGCGGCGGGCACCTGAGGCCCCCCCCCCCCCCCCACCGAGATCCTCGGTGGGACGCGCCCGGGGGCCGGCGGCCGGCTCCGGGGTCCATCTTCCCCGTATTGGGACGTAGAGGAGGACACTCCTGGAAGGTCCACTCTGCGGGATAGGGGGGTTAGACAAACCAGGGGGGGGGGGGGCGAGGTACCCTAGTTGGCACTCCGACACCGCGTGACTCCCCGCTCCCCTGCGTACGGTCACCACCCATCAAAATAAATAGGGTACCCAGGGAGGTTTAGCATCCTTCGTCCATGCACTCCCTGGGCAATGGAGGGTACAACACCCCCCTCCAGAGATAAACAGAAACACTTATAGGGGGGTTAGTAAAAAACAACCCCCCTCAAACAAAGAGGGCAACAGCTGGCAGGGAAAAAAAAAGAAAAAAAAAAAAAGAAAAAAAAAAGAAAGCCATGATGAGAGGTTGAACGAAAAAGCGATGCGCGGACATCAGCGACAAACAGTCAAAATATAGACCCCCTCCCCCCCATCCCCGCCCCACCCCTCCCCCCCTGGACGAAATCAGCGAGAGCTGGAAGTCCCTATCCATTTAAAATAGCATAGCATTATTGTATTGTGTTGTATCTTTTTTTGTATTGTATTTTATTATAATACAAATGTATCCACCATGAGCTGTCTTCAAAACTGTTTAGTTCTACGACACCATGACCAAGAGGATGTAGATGATCGTCCTGTTCTATACCTGTGTATTTCTCTGTGGGCTGGCGATTGGGTGCCTGATAGGCAGGGGCAGGGGATCTAACTGTTTGTCCAGCGCTGAGTAATTCCCCTTGGTATGTGTACGACTCTGTGACGAAATAATAGCATGTGCATTATTCTGTAACCTGTTAAGTGCCGAGTGAAATATGCACAGCACCGAACTGCAAGAGGTATAGTTCCTCTTGGGCCCCCGCAAGTCGCGGGGGCTCATGAGGATCTATGCCTCTTGCTGACACCACTTTGTAACCATATCCTTGGGACAGCGAGGGCTCTTTGATGTTGAATTGATACAGATTGTAGAAACACGATCTACGTCAGCTGGTACTGAACGCGTTTAAATTGTCAGTGCTTGGTCAATGTCACAAAATTCGACCAGGTCGCATCTAGAAATAATGATGTCGCAGAAACAAAACGCTAATCGCCCGCGACATTGTAAACCCTTTCAAAACAAGAACGTCGTGTTTCTTAACTCATTATGTCCCAGGTACTGTATCCCCACATTTTGGAGTTGTCCTCAAAGGACTGCATTACAATTCAGGAAACGGATCGACCATGATAGTTCAAGGGTGGTGCCAGAATAGCTTGGCGCCTACAGGCGCCAAGCTATTCTGGCACCATCCTTGAAATATCATGGACGAGTCAGTTTTGGCTGTGGTGTGTCGGGACTGAATGTGTTAAGTTATTGTAAAATTCAACACCAAAGACCACTAATCCTTTCAGTGCCAGAAGACAAACGCAGTGGTTCTGATACAATGATACACTAACCCTTTCCGTCTGAGTAGCGGCTTTTGTCGACATGATTCCTGTAGGAATCATCGCTCCTAAAGCCGCTACCGACACGCAAACGGTTAAAAGCCAAGGAAACATACCATCCAAGGAGCACAGAATGAACATTTGCCATAGCAACAAAGTGCGTCATGAGGGGGCACTGACGCGAGGATCATGCCCCTTGCAGTTTTGCAGGTGTTCGTTTGATCCCGGTTGTGATGGGGGTATGTAGTAAGTACTAAGCTTTCCCCCCCCCCCTCACGTCCCCCCCCACCCCCCACCCCCGAGATACGTGAGCTACTTTTAAAATACAGTAACTTATGCTAGCTATGATCTAACAACTACAAGTGCTGAGAAAGAATAAACAACAATACTTGAAAGCTCAACGCTGATTTAGCTGGGCGCCTGGGAAAGGGCCAAGCTAAATGAGACGCTTCCGTTGAGCTGTCATGCTGGATCCGTCACCAAATATTGTGCTATGAATTGTTATGCCCTTTGTGAGTAAAGAATAAGTAAGATTGAATTTGACCCGATATCTGACGCTGCAATTAAAACAGTCAACCGAACACGAGTTGAGTAGCCTTTTAAATTTCCTCTCTGTCCAAAATTTCAACAGGAAGAGGTGATATAGCGTTATACAATTCTAGTTTGGTCACTCGCTGCACCTTTTAAATGGCGGTGAAACAATGCGAGATTTACTTACCACCACAATTTCTACCCCTGCTGACCATAATCTAATTGCAGGGCTCGCAGCAACACATGTCTGTTGGTCGCTGAGTGACTGGAATTTTTTTTTTTTTAGTGCGACTCGTCTGCTAGAACAATCCACCACCACCCCTCCCACCCCCTACCGCCCCCCCCCCCCCCATCCACCCACCGCCCCCTCCACACCTCCTGTGAGATGATTCCCACCTCAACATCGGGGTGACTACATTCGCTCCTCACATACACACTGGCACCTTAAGATCGAAAAGTTGATTTAAAGAACGTATTAACCCATTCAGCCCTGACGCACTACAGCAGGAGATGGATCGACCATGATAATTCAAGGGTAGTGCCAGATTAGCTTGGCGCCGACACCTCTTTAGAGCCACAGACTAGAAATGGTGTTTCTGGAAGCTCCACAGATTCACTAAGGGAAAATTCAGTCTGCAGGCGGCAAACGGAGACAAATGCGGCTAACAAGAGGCATAGATCCTCATGAGCCCCCGCGTCTGCGGGGGCTCATGAGAATCTGTGGCTCTTGTATTTATATGTTGGTTGCCGTTCTCCGGTCGCCAAGAGATTAATATGCATCAGAGTTGCACTTGAAGGTGTTAGCTGAGTGAATCACGTGAAATTGGCCACCGTTTCTAGATATCTGTACATTGTTCCAAATAGAAAGACAAAGGATTACAAAGAATCTGGCTCTACCCTTGAATTATCATGGTCGACCCATCTCCTGCTGTAGTGCGTCAGGGCTGAATGGGTCTTGTCTTGTCTCTGGTGTTCAGTTTCTCTCCGAGTCTCTCTTTTATGAGTTTTTCGTTGACGTCATTGTTACTTATTTTACGTCACCTCCTTCAGTTGCCACATTCCTTCTGCGAATGAAGATAAGTAGCGGCTAATCTCTCTGTTTGTTTGTCTATTTTGACAAAGGGTATTAACCCGAAATATTAATAAATTGTGTTGTATCCGTCCTTTCTAAGCGTGTTTTTTCTCCGTTGTGTACTTCTTTGAATGGGTTAATGTCCAACAGATTCGGGAATCGTGCAATTTTTAGATGCTGGTAGTGTAGGAATTAAGTAGCGGGGGCTGATGAGGATCTCTACATCTTGCATTTGAGTGGCGTTCAATTTGTTCGGCAAAGAACGGATTATCCATTTCAGAAAGGAATATCGCATTACCTCTGCAATCCGCTTATATAACAGTAGACGGCATGTGATTCAAGAGCAGTTTACAGGCACGCTCACGTGCAATAAAATGCATGCGTATCACATATCCCATGCTATGTGTAAATGTTTTCCGTAACATGACACGTAGCCGAAATTCATACATTGTCCAAAGAAAAACAGAAGATAGTGGTAGAAAACCCTTTAAAATAGAAACAAGGAACGACGTTTCGGATCAAAGATCCTTCTTCAGGTGACATGGAAACAAACGTAGAACAGACAAGAACACGACAGAAAGAAAAGACGTCATCCTGTATAGAGAGAATTTAGAATGACGTAAAAATAATAATAATAATAATAAAAACCAACATAATGACGCCAGTGCACATGCACAAAACACGTAGCACAAACTTACGTCTACATACATACACGTCACTGCTTACATTCGCATTCACCCGTGCCTGCCGCCGCTCACGTACATGCACACACACACACACACACACACACACACACACACACACACACACACACACACACACACACACACACACACACACACAGACACACACACACACACACACACACACACACTCTACGGTAGCATCCAGTATCAACAGTGATGTCAAGCCGGTCTGGCACCAACTACCCATCAGGGCGAGCATACATCCCTACTAGGGGCGAATGTTCAAGCCGCGCGGATAGTAAGTGCCAAGCCTGTCCGCGAAAAAGGATTCCGCTGTCATTTTGCGGTGGATGAAGTGGGATGTATTTTGCCAAAGGATGCGTACCCTGAAATGTGTGAGGCTATGAGGAGGTTTGTTTAAATGACGTCCAACCTGCTTGTTGTATCCAAGGCGCATCGAACGAACATGCTCCTCGCAGCGTTCAGGGAGTGTACGGTATGTCTCCCCCACATTGTCCTTTCGTAAGAAGTGTTGTAAATTTTATTTCTCGTTTACGTCCACAAACGAAATCCCCGGTATTCTTTATTATTATTATTACTGTTTTTATATAAAGTCGGGTCAGTTATAAACCCCGGTATTCATTATTATTATTATTACTGTTTTTATATAAAGTCGGGTCAGTTATAAACCCGAATGTTCACTTCATATGATGTAGGCCTTCTGTTTATTCAAATTTATTAACTCACTCAGCCCGACGGCCGTATTTCCCAAGTTTTGGAGGCGTCATCTAATGACTATGCACCAGTTGCAGGAGATGGATCGACAATGATAATTCAAGGGTAGTGTCAGATTAGCGTGGCGCCTGTCAAATTCCAGACACTAAGCGATCAACAGACATGTGTTGCTGCGAGCCCTGCAATTAGATTATGGTCACTAGGAGTAGAAATTGTGTTGGTAAGTAAGTCTCGCATTGTTTTACCGCCATTGAAAAAGTCCAGCGAGTGACCAAACTAGAATTGTATAACGTTATATCACCTCTTCCTGTTCAAATTTTGGACAGACAGAAAATTTAAAAGGTTACTCAGCTCGTGTTCGGTTGACTTTTTCAATTGCAGCGTCAGCTATCGGGTCAATTTCAATGTTACTTATTCTTTACTCAGAAAGGGCATAACAATTCACAGTACAATATTTGGTGACGGATCCAGCATGACAGCTTAACGGTAGCGTCTAATTTAGCTTGGCGTCTTCCCTGTTGGACATTAACCCATTCAGCCCTGACGCAATACAGCAGGAGATGGGTCGACCATGATAATTCAAGGGTAGTGCCAGATTCTTTGTAAACCTTTTTCTTTCTATCTGAAACAATGTACAGATATCTGGAAAAGGTCGCCAACTGCATGTGATTCCCTCAGCTAACGCGTTCAAGTGCAACTCTGACTCATATTAACCTCTTGGCGACCGGAGAACAGCAACCAACATATAAATGCAAGAGGCACAGATCCTTATGAGCCCCCGCAGACGCGGGGGCTCATGAGGATCTATGCCTCATGCGTGGTCACATGTGTGTCCGTTTGCCGCATGCAGACTGAATTTTCCCTTAGTGAATCTGTGGAGCTTTGAGAAACACCATTTCTCGTCTGTGGCTCTAAAGAGGTTAACCCATTCAGCCCTGACGCACTACAGCAGGAGATGGGTCGACCATGATAATTCAAGGGCAGTGCCAAATTAGCTTGGCGCCTGCCGGCGCCAAGCTAATCTGGCACTGCCCTTGAATTATCATGGTCGATAGTTATTGTGTCTTGTTTAAGTGATTTTTTACAATCTATTATAGTGAACAAGGACAGTTTGGAAGAAAGGTATTTCAATGCCAAAAACTTTATCCTAATAAACGTTTCATCATTACTTCATCATCATCATCCAGCAACTGGTGCATAGTCATTAGATGACGCCTCCAAAATTTGCAAAATACGGGCCGTCGGGCTGAATGAGTTAACAACGTTTTGTTCCCACTCCTGACACGAAACGAATCATGGAAAGTTAGCCACTAACCCCTTCACTATCCATAAGCGCAGACTGTGTTTTTACCCAAACCCCTAAGTTCAACGTCAAAGATCCCCAGCCGTCGAAAGAGCAAGGACACTATGTGGTTTCAACAAGACGCATAGAATCTCGCAAACTCCTGCAACTGCTGGGGGACGCATGAGGACCCGAAACTCTTAACAGCTGAGTGGCCTTCATTTTTTTTTTCTCGGCAATGAAGGTGCATTATCCGTTTGATTTCACACTTTTGTCTAGCAATCATCCGTTTCACAAACAGACCCGCATTCTGCAACACGACGGACAAAGACCTGACCATATTTTGCAAAGGAGTTTTGTGACAATGTTTACAATTGCGGCAAAGATCGTGGACGTTCCTTGCAATCTCTACGAGCTTTGTGACAAACCTGTTGGTTGTCATGCACAAAACTCGTGGAGTGTTTTGTAACGAAGTAACACAAAGCTCGCAACTATAATGTTTTGGTTTTTTTGTAAACTTTTTTTTTCATCTTTATACACTATTGATTGAAATTGATTTGACCATGATAGTTCAAGGGTGGTGCCAGGATAGCTTGGCGCCTCGGGCGCCAAGCTATTCTGGCACCACCCTTGAACTAAAATGGTTGATCTATGTCCTGATCTGTAACGTAACCTTCATAGGACAAAAGCACATAAAAAAGTCAGCCTCAGGATGTGATTGGTTAAGAAAAGAACGTTTAAATTCCAGGAGGTGTCCACTGTTTTTGTAACAATTGTAGCTTTGTCACAAATGTCTTTACGCTTAAACAACCGTCTAGTACCATATTGACTGACTTACACCTATATTCGACCAAGCTAATCATTATAGAATCAATATAGATACATGTAATACGGGCAGTATCACTGAGTAACCGAATGCAGTCTCTTCTAAAACGTGTGATGGTTTGAGACTTTCAAACTCCAATGTGCAAAAGACAACCGGGCCGAGGTCGGCCGCCGTTTTCCTCCGCCACGCCGTGCGTGGGCCAACGGCGGCCGACCTCAGCCCGACGGCCTTTTCGGCATTGCGAGGAACTGAATACCGCTAATTCGGCTCTCATGTATTTTGAACCCAAAGACTGTGAGGCATTGTGTGGGAGTTCTACGTCTGGTTTGTCTGCAAGAGGCATAGATTCTCATGAGCCCCTGCAGCTGCAGGGGCTCATGAGAGTCCATGTCTCTTGGCGGCGGGTATCCAATCCTTCATATGTCTGCTATTTAACTCATTCTACCCCAACACCGAAATCTCCAAATTTTGCCCTTGTTCTCTGAAGACTGCATTGTAGTGCAGGACACAGATCGACCATGATAGTTCAAGGGTGATGCCAGAATAGCTTGGCGCCCATAGGCGCCAAGCTATTCTGGCATCACCCTTGAACTATCATGGTCGATCCTTATCTTCCTGTGGTGTGTCTGGGGTAGAATGAGTTAAACGCAGGCAGTCATCGTAGTTTCAATAATGGCTGCGTGGCATTTACAGAAACCCAAATTATATTAAGGTCTCGTCAACAATAGTAACCTTAACCCGGGGCGACTTCCTACATCAGTTACACACTGGTATAAAGTAGGCTGGGGCTGTACATGAAACTTCGCCCATTTGAGGTGTCGTCGATCTGTATAAGACCCTGCAGGGTTCATGAGGGCTTTAAAAGATTGACAGCCGTCTACAGTAAGGAAGAACCCAAAATGAAAAAGAAACGCGCTCAGAAAATACAGTTACCAAACAAATTATTAACCCATTCAGCCCTGACGCACTACAGCAGGAGATGGGTCGACCATGATAATTCAAGGGTGGGGCCAGATTAGCTTGGCGCCTGTCGACGTCAAGCTAATCTGGCACTACCCTTGAATTATCACGGTCGATCCATCTCCTGCAAAAGGTGCATAGTCGTTAGATGACACCTCCAAAATTTGAGAAATACGTGCGTCGGGCTGAATGAGTTAATATTTAATATTTAAAAAAATAGACCAACAAATAAGATTAAAATTCAGTTGCTATTCATCTTGTCAGCGAAGGAGAGGGGCAACCTTCTTCTTTGCTGACAGGATAAGTAGCGATTGACTATTTACCCGAAATATTAGTAATTTGTGTTGAAACTGTTTTTTCGGAGCGTGTTTCCTTCTCCCTTGGGTTCCTCTCTGCATATTACACGCCAGTCACCGTTTTAGTCTGGATTTCGTCTACAGTAAGTTAGACCAATTTGAAAAAAAAAAAAAAAAAAACACTTCTGCCACGTCAACTAAATAGACGAAGTCCATTTTTGTGAAAAGCAAGGTTTTCATTTTAGTACTATGAAATTCTCGTTTTTCGCCAAAGAATACACTGGAGTAGTGTGTTTTATCGTCAAAAGGTAGAGGTCTGCGGATGGGATGAAGCGTGTATGGTCAGATGTCCAATCTTCCGTAAACTGAAATGAAGGTCTTTGCCTGCTGCAAGACTGACGTGCAAGGAACAACCGTGCGCATTTACTGAATGTGTGGGACTCGCAAACATCTTTTGCCAAAGTCAAATCGTATATTATTGTGGGCCTGTGGCCCCTTCAAGGGGCCAGGGGCCCACAACAATAAACGAAACATTTTTGGTCAGTGATCAGTGAGTGGTATGCTTCCAACTAATATCATGACTAATGAACTGACTTCCCTTCCATTCCTGGGCCTCCTTCCTAAAATGAACTTAAAGAATTGCACACACACACACACACACACACACACACACACACACACACACACACACACACACACACACACACACACACACACACACACACACAAGATTTTGAAGATGGGCTCTGTGTAGGTTCACATAATGCTGTTGCCCTTGTTATTGTTGTTGTTGTCGTTATTGCTTGCATTCCTGGCTAAGCACTAAGCGAGTCACCCGGCAGAGCGCGAGATACATGTACTCGAAAACAACTACAACACAATCTAAATAAATTGTGTTGTACCCCACTTTTCTAAGCGTGTTTCTTTCTCCGTTGGGTACTTCTTTGCATTTTACACGCTTGGCAGTCACCTTTTTGGTCTGGATTTCGAAAACAACTGCGGTCAGTTGCCAATGCGTCATTTGTCCAGCGGTCTATCATTAACACAGCTTACCCCCCCCCCCCCACTCCATCCCCCCTCCACACACACACTACCCCCATCCTCTTTTCATTGTCTCTGTGTCTCCCCCCACCCACCACACACACACACACACACACACACACACACACACACACACACACACACACACACACACGCACTCTCCTTCACGCCCCTAATCCCTCCCCCCCCCCCCAACCCCACTCCCCCGCCCATTATTTCCGTCCTTTCTCCCAGTCCTTGGGGGTTGGCCCAAGGCTGATCAGCCGTATGAGAGGTCTCTCAGGGAGAACATTTCGTCTGCAAGCTGCATAGATTCTCATAACCACCTGCAGGATGCAGGGGGTCATGAGAATCTATGCTGCCTGCTGGCAGAAACCAGTCCCTATATCAGACCCAGGTGGGGATTTCCTCCACTTAACTCATTCAGCCCGACGCGCGTATTCCCCAAATTTGGGAGGCGTCATCTAATGACTATGCACCTGTTGCAGGAGATGGATCGACCATGATAATTCAAGGGTAGTGCCAGATTAGCTTGGCGCCTGTCGGCGCCTGTCGGCGCCAAGCTAATCTGGCACTACCGTTGAATTATCATGGTCGATCCATCGGCGCCAAGCTAATCTGGCACTACCCTTGAATTATCATGGTCGATCCATCTCCTGCTGTAGTGCGTCAGGGCTGAATGGGTTAATAATTATTGTACTTCTGTGAGGAACCAGGCCAGCCATACGTTCCCGGTTAGTCACATGTATTGGAATGTCATGGAACCCCCAGCTTGGCAGGATGATGGTTAGCGCCGCCATGGGAAGGGAAAAAAACAGCAAGTTCAAATTTTGTGAAAAGGGAGATTTTCATCGTATTACAATAAAAATCTCGCTTTCCACAAAAATGGATTTGCTGTCGTTTGGTTACCTGTGACAGAGCGTTACTGGTTATTTTGACCACAGACTGTCATAAACAAAACTGAATGCTGAAACTCAGTCGAACACAACATACCGAAGTTCGAATGTCCTTAGCCCTTTTAGCTCCGGATCCCTACAGCAGGAGATGGATCGACCATGATAATTCAAGGGTAGTGCCAGATTAGCTTGGCGCCTGCAGGCGCCAAGCTAATCTGGCACTACCCTTGAATTATCATGATCAATCCAGCTCATACAACTGCTACATAGTCGTTAGGCAACACCTCCAAATTTTGAGAAATGGGACCTTGGTGCTAAAAGGGTCAACACGACTACTTTACTTTGTTCTTTGGAGGCTCTACATTACAGTTCTGGAGACAGGTCGACCATGACGGTTTATGGGTGGTGCTAGAACAGTTTGGCCCTCGTGCCCGACTTCGAAGTTGACCTATGAATAAACCATTACAGTTCTGGGACCACTTGAATGAGTGAGCTTAATCCTGCGCCATCCACTAAGCAAAGCGCTCCGATATAGCGGAGCTCCTTCCTTAGTGGCTTTCGCAGGACTAAGCTCACTCACGCAACTGACGCCTTGAGACAGAAACCGACCATGACGGTTCACGGGCGGTGCCTAAATAACCTGGCGCTTGTGGTCACAAGAGCTGCTCTCTCAGCAAAACAAACGTTTACAGTTTTGAAGACAGATCGACCATGATAGTTCTAGGGTGGTGCCAGAATAGCCTGACGCATGTGCCCACATGTGGAAGCCGCCGTCCGATGACCGCATTACAGTTCTGGAGAGAGATCGACCATGATAGCTCTAGGGTGGTGCTAGAACAGTTTGATCCTGAGCCCGGTTTGAATCTTCTTCTATGCAACCTACATTACAGCTCAAGAGACATGTATAGGCCATTATAGTTGATGGGTGGTGCTGGAATAGCTTGCCTTTTGTGCCCACTTGGTCCTACGAGAGCTAAATTGACCATGAAAGTGCAAAAGCGGTGCGAGAATAGCTTGGAGACCATAGGCGCCAAGCAATTCTGGCACCACCCTTGCACTATCATGGTAGATCCGGGTTCTGTTGAAGCGTCACGACTGCATGTTTTAGTCACAAAGGCTTCTGTTTTAGTTTCAGACCAAGCTACTTTAGGTCCACCCCTGAACTATCACGGTCCTTCCACGCCTTGTAGTGTGTAAGGTCAGAAAGTTCAGGAACTATTAAGGACGACATTATTCATCGGGGCATCCGGTCCCCTACTGTGCTTATATAGACGTCAACAACAGCGAAACCCATGTCATCCTCAGGTTGATTAAAAATTGCCCAATGAAGGCTACATTACAGATTAGGAGCTAGCTCAGCCGTTTTACTTCAAGGGCGGTGCTAGAATAGCTTGGCGTCTCAGGCGCCAAGCTATTCTGGCACCGCCCATTAACTTTTATAGTCAAATTTATCTCAAGCACTGGCTGTATCAAAATGAAAAGGGTTAAGCATAGTTCTCACGCACACCAGCTTTTAATATTGGCGCTTTTTTAAAAGATAGAGCCATCAGGTCACAATTCTCAAATTTTGGAGATGTCTCCCGAACTATTTAAACACAGGTTCAAAAGGACGGTCACAGGTGGTGTCAATATAGCTTGCTATGCTATTCTGGCACCACCCTTGAACGATCACGGTCGATTCATATGTTATTGCAGCATGCCAGGACAGGAAGTCCATTTTTGTAAAAAGCGAGATGTTCACTGTATTGCAATGAAAATCCCGCTTATCACGCGAATGGACAAACTGTCTTTTGCGATCAAAGAGCACGGACAAGAAGAAGAAGAGATAGTGTTGATATTTTTGTTACCAGTAATTCATGTCGATAACAATTGTCTAGGACATTGATAACATATGCCATTATCATTGGGTCCCACTTGACCTTGTTATCTCACTGCTATAGAAGCATCTGACAATGAGAGAGAGAGAGAGAGAGAGAGAGAGAGAGAGAGAGAGAGAGAGAGAGAGAGAGAGAGAGAGAGAGAGAGAGAGAGAGAGACTGACTGACTGACTGACTGACTAAAACTTTATTTATCAAGGATTGAGATATTAGGCGCACAGGCCTTTCTTCCAATCTGTCCTTGCTACATCTACTGACATATAATAACAGGCAAAGCTACTTTACACTCACAAACAACATCGAAAGTAATGCGAATTACAACAACACTACAAACAGCAACAATTATTTAACAAAACACACAGGTACCCATACGAAGATTTTAGCACGTGTCATAATATCCGTTTGCGGGAGCTCTCCCCAGAAACTCCCACCCGGGGGGGCACGCAAGTATACTTTCACTCGAATGACATGCTAAGCACATCGTTTGAATAAACTGTGCACCGGCACTGCATACCCTGACCAGGTCTATACGGGAAGAAATCGAAGCACCCCCACAAACGGGACGTGAGCATAAATGGTATGATAAAAACAATAATAGTTGCATAAAAAGAAATTAAAATATATTATGTTTTGACAACATGAGATAATTAAATTTACGTTGCCTTGGATAAGTGCTTGTACAGTTTTGCTTTAAACGCAACTAGGGAATTAACTTGTTGTAAATGCAGAGGAAGAGAATTCCACTGGAAACCACCTGAGTATGACAAACTGGATTTATACAAATCAATGCGGGGCCGTTTTATGCTCAGGTTGCTCCGAGAGGTGCTGTATCTCTTCTCAGTAAGAGTAAAGAGTTCCGATAAGTAGCCGGGGGCCTTACCGTTAAGAGCTTTGTGCACTAGTACGCACTTGTTAAATACTAAGTGTTTGTCAAGAGGAAGGAGTCCAGCTGCCTCAAGCCTCACCTCAGTGGGTAGAGATGAGCTAGGAATAATAAGTTTGGCTGCTCTCCTGTATAGCGAATTTATTTTCTTGAACTGGACCTTGCTGCAGCCATCCCAAACTGTTGAGGCATAATCAATGTGGGGTTTGATGTATCCATTAAAAAATAGTTTACGCGTGTTCAGATTAATGACCGCTTTCAGTTTAGACAGTAAAAATAATTTCTTTGAAATTGTCTTTCCGATGTGTATGAGATGAGGCTGCCAACTAAGTTGGTTATCTACAATTACCCCTAGTAAACGGTGCTGTTCTACTTGCTCTATGGGGACAGCTTCGAATGAGAGGTTTAGAGGCGCGGGTTGCAGCTGGTGTTTCTGACGTGTTGTGACTAGCATGCTTTTAGTTTTAGCTGGATTGACTATCATTCTATTTCTACTGCACCATTCAGATACTTCTTGTAGGCTCTGCTGGAGGCTGTTGGTTATATCAGCTACAGTTTTACCGGATGCATGTAGCGTCGAATCGTCAGCAAACATGTCACACTCGGCACTAGCACATGTGATGTGTAGTGGTAAATCATTAATAAAGATACAGAATAACAATGGGCCCAGAACCGAACCCTGAGGAACACCAAGTTCTACCTTACCCTCTGTGGAATAGTTACCATTTACATAGACGGCTTGTGTTCTCGCAGAAAGATAAGAGTTAAAGAATGAAAGGGAGAGAGAGAGAGAGAGAGAGAGAGAGAGAGAGAGAGAGAGAGAGAGAGAGAGAGAGAGAGAGAGAGAGAGAGAGAGAGAGAGAGAGAGAGAGAGAGAGAGAGAGAGAGAGAGAGAGAGAGAGAGAGAGAGAATGAATCAATGAATCAATGAATCAATGAATCTTTATTTTACAACGGTAAAGATATTAACAATGCCAGAGGCAATGTCATTTTTCAAATCTGCCGTTGCTACATCTACAAACACAACAATTACATTACATTAATACATGTATAGGATGAACGCCTACGGTGTGTTGGGGGAGTTGGAGCAATGGTAAGGGGAGAAAAAAAAAAAAAGAGCAACAACACAGCAGCACTATACATACACAGCAGTAGAATGGGTACATTACTAACAATGATATCTACGTATAGAAAGCAAAGCTTGAAGATAGTTATGGCTGCGAAGATAAATGTTCAAAAAGACTTTTCTTGAAAGATGATACCGTTGGAGTGGTCTTCGTGTGGGATGGAAGGGAATTCCACAAAGTCGCCCCCGAGAATGCTAGACTGGTTTTAAATAAGTCTATTCTCGTTTTGGGTACTACATATAGGCTTTTTGTATCGCCATAGCGGGACTGTGACCGGACTAGCAGCTGGGTTAGATATTCCGGAGTGTTGTCATTCCGAATCTTAAAAAGGAGAACACCTTTGTTGAATGCAAACTGCTTTTTGAGAGAAAGAAGTCCCGCTTTGTAAATCTTATCATCCGTTGTCAAAGTAGGATCAGGTAAAATTAATTTCGCTGCTCTTCTGTGTAAGGAGTTCAGTCTTTTTAAATGTACATCTCTGCAGCCATCCCACACCGTCGAAGCATAATTAATGTGGGACTGAATATGTGCATAATAAAATAATTTTCTGGTTTCAAAGTCAGTGAAGTGCTTCAGTTTGGACAGCATGAAAATGTTTCTTGAAACAGTTTTACACACTTTATGTGTGTGTGCCTGCCATTTGAGCTGATCATCTATGATAATTCCAAGGAGGCGGTGTTCAGACACTTGCTCAATAGAATTGCCTTCGAAGGACAAATCAAGTGAAGGGGGGCTTAATTGGTGTTTTTGGCGTGTCGCAATTACCATTGACTTGGTTTTTGCTGGATGGATACTCATCGAATTACGTTCACACCAGGCGGACACCTCATCAAGGCTCTGTTGTAAGTCATCTGCAACCACATTAAGGTTTTTATTTGCCGTGTGGATTGACGTATCGTCAGCAAACAAGTCACATTCGACAGATTCTGACGTTAGGTGAAGAGGCAGATCGTTGATGTATAAACAAAATAGAAGAGGGCCTAACACTGACCCTTGAGGTACTCCAAACTTAACCTCCTTCACTTCAGAGTGTGATCCATTAACTACAACCTTTTGCTTTCTTCCCTTTAGATATGAACTAAAGAAGGAAACTGCTGAGACGTTTTTTAAATAATGACTAAGTTTGCTTATCAGAGTGTCATGGTTAACCAGGTCAAACGCCTTCTTAAAGTCAAGGTAAATAACACCCGTCAGTTGCGAATTGTTTACGTTAGATAACCACTTATCTGCAAGTCTGCTTAGCGCTGTATGACAGGAATACTTCGGACGAAACCCAGACTGGAAGGGATGAAGCATATTATTTGTCTCTAAATACTGAGACAAATGTTTGTGTACATGTCGCTCGAGAGGTTTGTTTAACACGGACAGTAACGAAATCGGTCTATAATTATTCAGATTTCCCCTGTCCTTGGATTTCGGTAGTGGAATTACTTTTGCAAGTTTAAGCTGTGTAGGAAATACACACTGATGGAGACATAGGTTGTAAATGTATGTCAGCGATTCAACAATGTAAGGTAGGGATAGTTTCAGAACTTTAGGATTTATGTCATCAGGGCCTGATGACTTCTTGTTCGCGAGACTACTTATGAATTTACCTACTTCATGTATTGCAATCGATGGAATGCTAAAAGGAGTCACAGTCTTCTGATTGCAGTAGTTAATTAAAATATCGAAACACTTATCATTGACACTTCCTTGTGTTGAAAAAACTTCAGCAACAGACAGGAAGTGATTATTAAACATGTCAGCGGATAGATCACTAGGGATTACCGTGGATGCACTAGAGCCTCGGGTAAGGGAATTCAGGACGCGCCAAATAGCAGACCCGTCTTTGTTGTTTTTAATAGTATTTCTTACAAAGGCTTTTTTCGCTTCGCGTAACATATACTTGACGCGATTACGAGAGAGAGAGAGAGAGAGAGAGAGAGAGAGAGAGAGAGAGAGAGAGAGAGAGAGAGAGAGAGAGAGAGAGAGAGAGAGAGAGAGAGAGAGAGAGAGAGAGAGAGAGAGAGAGAGAGAGAGAATGAATCAATGAATCAATGAATCTTTATTTTACAACGGTAAAGATATTAACAATGCCAGAGGCAATGCCATTTTTCAAATCTGCCGTTGCTACATCTACAACACAACAATTACATTACATTAATACATGTATAGGACGAACGCCTACGGTGTGTTGGGGGAGGGGGAGCAATGGTAAAGGGAAGAAAAAAAAAAAAAAAAAAGCAACAACACAGCAGCACTATACATACACAGCAGTAGAATGGGTACATTACTAACAATGATATCTACGTATAGAAAGCAAAGCTTGAAGATAGTTATGGCTGCGAAGATAAATGTTCAAAAAGACTTTTCGTGAAACATGATACCGTTGGAGTGGTCTTCGTGTGGGATGGAAGCGAATTCCACAAAGTCGCCCCCGAGAATGCTAGACTGGTTTTAAATAAGTCTATTCTCGTTTTGGGTACTACATATAGGCTTTTTGTATCGCCATAGCGGGACTGTGACCGGACTAGCAGCTGGGTTAGATATTCCGGAGTGTTGTCATTCCGAATCTTAAAAAGGAGAACACCTTTGTTGAATGCAAACTGCTTTTTGAGAGAAAGAAGTCCCGCTTTGTAAATCTTATCATCCGTTGTCAAAGTAGGATCAGGTAAAATTAATTTCGCTGCTCTTCTGTGTAAGGAGTTCAGTCTTTTTAAATGTACATCTCTGCAGCCATCCCACACCGTCGAAGCATAATTAATGTGGGACTGAATATGTGCATAATAAAATAATTTTCTGGTTTCAAAGTCAGTGAAGTGCTTCAGTTTGGACAGCATGAAAATGTTTCTTGAAACAGTTTTACACACTTTATGTGTGTGTGCCTGCCATTTGAGCTGATCATCTATGATAATTCCAAGGAGGCGGTGTTCAGACACTTGCTCAATAGAATTGCCTTCGAAGGACAAATCAAGTGAAAGGGGGCTTAATTGGTGTTTTTGGCGTGTCGCAATTACCATTGACTTGGTTTTTGCTGGATGGATACTCATTGAGTTACGTTCACACCAGGCGGACACCTCATCAAGGCTCTGTTGTAAGTCATCTGCAACCACATTAAGGTTTTTATTTGCCGTGTGGATTGACGTATCGTCAGCAAACAAGTCACATTCGACAGATTCTGACGTTAGGTGAAGAGGCAGATCGTTGATGTATAAACAAAATAGAAGAGGGCCTAACACTGACCCTTGAGGTACTCCAAACTTAACCTCCTTCACTTCAGAGTGTGATCCATTAACTACAACCTTTTGCTTTCTTCCCTTTAGATATGAACTAAAGAAGGAAACTGCTGAGACGTTTTTTAAATAATGACTAAGTTTGCTTATCAGAGTGTCGTGGTTAACCAGGTCAAACGAGAGAGAGAGAGAGAGAGAGAGAGAGAGAGAGAGAGAGAGAGAGAGAGAGAGAGAGAGAGAGAGAGAGAGAGAGAGAGAGAGAGAGAGAGAGAATTTACCTGCGAAGTCATAAGCACATTTTTGTGTGAAAAGATTTTATTGTAATACAACGAACCGCTTGCTTTTCACAACAACAACAACAACAACAACAAAAATGAACTGGCTGTTTTTCTGTCTTCACGTATCATAAGCAGCACTATCCCCTCCCCCCCTCCACCAATAATCTCTACACTTAAATTACACTTCACCTGTGCCCACCTCAGCACTTTGGCATTTCAGAACTGTGGCGGAAGCAAGGTCTTGCAGGCAGCAATCAGACCGCTAGAGCTGCAAATGTTCCCAGGTCGCTACTCCTAACTGTCCACCCATGCAGTGATCGGCG
>BTPG01000006.1:40513533-40536033 GCA_036245525.1 Semisulcospira habei
TTATATGAGTAATGGCAGTTCGTCTCAAACGCCCCGACATCCAGACCTGTTCCCCCCAAAAAGCGAAGAAAGGTTTAGACATAATTTTATGAAAATTCTACTCGTGAAAAATAAAAAAGACTAGTTTCTGGTTATGAAACCCTTTTTTTTTTTTTTTTTTTTTTTTAAAGAAACCACTTGTTTTTGAATTTTCAAGGCTGAACGTTACTCGCGCCAGTGAAGATGTTACTTTCGTTGCAATGAACAAAAAAGGGTCCAGGCTTCAATTTGGACAAAGTGTTTTGCATTTTCCTTCAAACCAAATGAATAGCACAGAAAGATCCAACACACCATCAAAGCCGACTTCCTAGTATTTGTTCCTTTGTCTCATTACGTTCTGCATCAACCTTCTTTGATTTGAATTTGGCAAATTTGGTAAATATCGTCTGTTGGATATCCCGGCTCCTATCTCCCACCCCCCTACCTCCCCCCCCCCCCCCCCCCCCCCCGCCCTCCCCCCTCCCCCGCCCCCGCCTCCCCCCCCCCCCCTATTGTGCTTGCAGCCACCGGTACTATTTCCTGTTTACAGTACCGTTGGCTGCACGCACAAGGGTTTAACTCATTCGCGGCCAGCCGCATCCGGATGCGCGGCTTATGCCGCGCATCCGGATGCGGCTGGCCGCGAATGAGTTAATCCCTTCTCCACCAATGGACGCAGACTATCATTTTTTAAATCATTGTAAATTCAACGCAAACTGAAGTGGTACGGGCATGTCACGCGATCAGCAGGGCTTGCCAAGACAATCCTGCAAGGCACTGTGCAAGGAGGACGACGGAGAGGAACTGAGACAGAGAAAAAGATGTGAGGACAATATCTCAGAGTGGACAGGACTGAAGATGAGCGACACACTCAGAATGGCAGAGAACAGAGTGGAATGGCGGGAGCTGGTTGCCAAGTCATCAGTGGTGCCCCAACGGTCGGCAAGACTACGGGATAGATAGATAGATGATAGATAGATAGATAGATAGATAGATAGATAGATAGATAGATAGATAGATAGATAGATAGATAGATAGATAGATAGATAGATAGATAGATAGATAGATAGATAGATAGATAGATAGATAGATAGATAGATAGATAGATAGATAGATAGATAGATAGATAGATAGATAGATAGATAGATAGATAGATAGGTAGGTAGGTAGGTAGGTAGGTAGGTAGGTAGGTAGGTAGGTAGGTAGATAGGTAGGTAGATAGGTAGGTAGATAGGTAGGTAGATAGGTAGATAGGTAGATAGGTAGATAGGTAGATAGATAGATAGGTAAAAATTCAACGTGGTTTCAGCAAGAGGCATGTCCCTGTAGTTGAATGCGGGGGCTCGATTTCTCGGCAATGAAGGGTTTAACTGGTACTGTCCATGACGCAATCAGCTTCGATACGTCATAAGCTGACGTCACACGCAATGAAATCCCTGTCGGACGTCAGATTATGAAGCATCACCCGCCTGTGTGCGAGACCATGTTTTTTTCTTTGCGATCGCATTTCATGAGCATAATTATTTTTTGTTTGCGTCGTTTTCTTTTTGAAATAATTGCAAGGAAATAGCGAGATCGTTGGTCTCTCCTTTGTCTCTAACTGTGTATAATTTGTCAAGGTTTTGTTCACTAAATGGATCTGTGAAAAAGAACTACATGAAAGAAGGAACAAAAGAACTATTTGGCGCTCACTGTTGTTGTGATCATTGTGACCTCACTGATCATTTCAAACCTTGGAAAACGAAAACAAATTCCCAACAAAGAAACATGCTTTGAAAAGACAGGTAAAACACAATACATTTTAGGGATAAAAAACTTTTTTTTTTCAAACTAGACATACGGACAGAATTGGATTTCATGTACGTATCGTTCCTCTTTTCTATCATACATACATTCTATGTCCGTCTCTTAGTATATCTTCGTATTTTAATAATCCCGAAGCTTAACATGAAGACTGTCGGAGAGCGTTATTTCACCTTTTTAGCCCCAAGAGTGTGGAACTCGCTGCCAATTGAAATGCGGGATCTGCCCACATTATTCCAGTTCAAAGTTCACTTAAAGACTTTTTTGGGGGGTCAGGCTTTTAACATATAGCTCACCGGTTTTTTTTTTTCCCTAGCAAACTGTTAACTGCCTTTTATTCTGATTCTGGATCTTATGTGACAGGGAAGTGGATGTAAGGTGCTGGGAAGGGATGGGGTGGGTTAAAGTAGTGTATAATTGTTCGTGTGCCTGAGAGAGTGTGTGCTGTTGTGCATGCGCAGTGAGTCCAGTGTTTTCCTGGAGAACAGCGCTACACCATAGCTATTTATTATTATTATTATTATGACAAGCTAGAATCGCTGCGATGACAGATGCGCAAAGTGCCACTGTCACTGGCTTTGCTAACCCTTTGCGTGTCGGTAGCGGTTTTAGTCGCGATGATTCCTACAGGAAGGGTTAGGGTTAGTCCTACAGGAATCCTCGCGACTAAAACCGCTACCGACACGCAAAGGGTTTTAATATATTTTAATACTTTCGCTGTTGTTAATTCGAGATTCATCGACTCTCTCCTCTCTGTTTCTCTGGTTCTAACGTGTAATAAGGGTTCTTGCGCAAAAATCCTCCCCCCCCCCCCTTGACCCCCCACCCCTCTCTCTGTCTCTGTCTCTCTCTGTCTCTGGGGGGCAGCCAGTATGACTCGCCTTGTTGGGCGCTTATGGTGTGTCAGTGCGTGCGGCCCCGTGAGTGGGTGTGTAAGTAGTTTAGCAAGGACAAGATGGAAGAAAGGTCTTCAGACCTAAATCTTTTTATCCTTGGAAAATAAAGATTCATTGTCATTGTCTGTCTCTCTCTGTGTCTCTGTCTCTGTCTCTGTCTCTGTCTCTCTGTCTCTCTCTCTCTCTCTCTCTCTCTCTCTCTCTCTCTCTCTCTCTCTCTCTCTCTCTCACACACACACACACACACACACACACTCTCTCTCTCTCTCTCTCCTGTCTCTCTCTCTCTCTCTCTCTCTCTCTCTCTCTCTCTCTCTCTCTCTCTCTCTCTCTCTCTCTCAGTCTCGGCTATCTCTCTCTCTCTCTCTCTCTCTCTCTCTCTCTCTCTCTCTCTCTCTCTCTCTCTCTCTCTCTCTCTCTCTCTCTCTCTCTCTCTCTCTCTCTCTCTCTCTCAGTCTCGGCTATCTCTCTCGAGTCTCTCTCTCTCTTGGAATCAACTTAGACGACAAGTTGTGCTGACAAGGCCACATTACTAAACTGTGTAAAATAGTATCTAAAAATGTATTCCTCCTGTCGAAATTGAGACATTTTGCTGATAAGCCCACAAGGAAACTCTTCTACTATGCCCATATTCAGTCACATTTCGATTATGCCTCATCTATTTGGGACGGTAGTAGCGATGCTAATTTAAAAAGTCTGAACTCGCTCCACAGAAGAGCCATTAAACTCATTGTTGACAGACCCTCAGAAGTCATTAGTACTGACAATAAGTTCAAGCTGTTAGACATTTTGCCACTTGAAAAACAGTTTAAGTATAATAAGTTGGTGCTCATGCGCAAAATCACCCTCTCAGAAACACCAGCCTATCTCAATAGTTTGTTTCACTTTGCTCAGTGGCATACGAGGTCGAGTCGAACACCAGGGAACAATCTTGTTGTACCGATGCCTCGACTGGACATTTATAGGTCGTCATTGTCCTATTCTGGTGCAAAGTTATGGAACTCTATTCCTGCGGATGTTAGAGCCGCGCCATCGCTTAAAACTTACAAGACCAAGCTGCTCAAACATCTAGACAAAACTTAATTTTTCTTTTATTTTTTATTTCTATTTTCATTTTTACATGTAGCACTCAATGCTTATGCGGTGCGGCATTTCCCGGATGGTCTGCATTCTCTTCTAACATTTTATGAACACATGTAATATACCGCTGGCATTCCAGCAAGCCGCATTATGTAAAATATAGTCCATGACCCCATGGACTCGGCTGGCCAGACGGGATGCCGTCGATAGACACAGCATTGGGCGCTCGCGAGGCGTGGCAGTGCTGTGGTTTCTTCGCGTCGACCCGCGCGCGCGGTGGTTGCGGGATCGCTATACAAGTCTAGTCTAATTCCATGGCAGACTATAGCATCCAGCTGTGCGCGGTTTAGTAGCGCGGGGAGGCCGCTATCGCGTGTGTGTGCGGGTGTGTGTTTATCTGTGTGTGTGCAAGTGTATGTGTGTGCACGCGCGCATCCCTACGTGCTTGCGCACGCGCGCGCGCGCGCGTGTGTGTGTGCGAGTGTGTGTGCGCGCGTGTGTGTGTGTGTATGTGTGTGTGTGTGTGTGTGTGTGTGTGTGTGTGTGTGTGTGTGTGTGTGTGTGTGTGTGTGTATGCCTGTTTATGTTTGTTGGAGTGAGCCGTGTTGATTTTTATGATGAGAACAATAGCGGTTTTATGTACAAAATCCTTTATACTTTTTATATTTGCTGTAGTATAGTTTTAAGTGATAGAATCTATGTGTACATGATATACTGATGTGTGTGTATGTGTGTGTCAGTGTGTGTGTGTGTATGTGTGTGGAGGGTTGTGCAGGCTTGGCTTGGCGCCTGTAGGCTACAAGCTAATCTGGCACAAGCCTGTGCACGCGGCAATTGCACACCGGCGCGCGTGTGTGTGTGTGTGTGTGTGTGTGTGTGTGTGTGTGTGTGTGTGTGTGTGTGTGTGTGTGTGTGTGTGTGTGTGTGTGGAGGGTTGTGCAGGCTTGGCTTGGCGCCTGTAGGCTACAAGCTAATCTGGCACAAACCTGTGCACGCGGCAATTGCACACCGGCGCGCGTGTTTGTGTGTGTACGTTATTTTGTTTTGTAGTGTGTAGCAAGGACAAGAATGAAAACAGGTCTGCGAACCTATTCTTTTATCCTTGGAAAATAAAGTTTCATTCATTCATTCATTCTCTCTCTCTCTCTCTCTCTCTCTCTCTCTCTCTCTCTCTCTCTCTCTCTCTCTCTCTCTCTCTCTCTCTCTCTCTCTCTCTCTCTCTCTCTCTCTCTCTCTCTCTCTCTCTCTCTCTCTCTCTCTCTCTCTCTCTCCTTTTAATCCCTCCTTTTGTTGATTCTAAGGAGATGAACATAAATCGCCTTTGTGATGGGGATTATAAAATACAACTCGTCTCGAACAAAGCGGAGAAGAACAGACTGAAAGGTTTGAAAAATGAAACACATAATAGGTTTTGGCATTGTGAATCTTCTAACACTCCACGGCTAAAAGACCAAGACAAACAAGACAGTGTCTCTCGGTATGTTAAACTTCACTCCATCTCCTACGCTTTGAAAAATACAGATTAAAGCTTTTGTCATCAAGAGGCATACATCTTCATGAGCCCCCGCAAATGCGCGGGTGTATGAAGATCTATGCCTCTTACAGACAAATGTCAAATGCTGCTAGAGTGTTTCCCTTCGTTTCGTCTTTCGAAGAACACATTTTGTAACCGCTATGGTCCCACCCCAAGAATAATTATATCCCTGAGGGGGATTTTTTTCCCCCCTTTTTTCTCTTCTCCCTGTCTGGTCAAGTACAAATTATTGCTTGTAGTCCATCAACATTTTAATCCCTGGAAGTCTGTTGTAACATGCCGAAAAGGGGGGGGGGGGGGGGGGGGGGGGGGCTTGGTCGAGACCCTGTGGGTGCAAGTCAGCACAGAACGTAAATCGTTACTGCCAGATTTTGTTGTGTTAGTTTCAGATTCAGAGGCTTGAAGGAAACGACCCTTTTTGGCCAACTGAAATCTCCAGCCACCCAAACAAAATAGCCCCCGCCCCTCACCCCCTTTAAACCCTCAGATGAAACAGAAACTGAAAATGCAAACAATAAACCCAAGGAAACAAACAAACATCCAGGAAAACAAAACAAATTAAATATTAAAGAAAATCAAGAAATAAAAAAATCAAACACAAAAGAAAAACGCGAGGAATTTCACAACAGACAAAATGTCGAAATGGGGAATCGATAAGTAAGGAAAAAAGGATAGGAAGGAAACGAAGTGAGGGAACAATGAATGATCGCAAGAAATGACGTATGGGAAATGGCGGAGAAGGGAAGGACCAGATGGGAAGTGACGTGGACTCAATAGTATGATGAACATTGCAATTAGATCCCTTGGATTTTACTGAGTTTTACCGACTTCTCGAGTTGCATCGATTGTTTCATCCCCAGTAGAAAAACGCCTTCGGCCCCACGACTGCCGCATTTGTGCGCGGGCCCACCGCGGCCGTCGTGGGCCCGAAGACCTTTGCTTACCGTGGTATCTTGCTTAACCACCTTGTGCTCACAGCCACTTTTACTCTTTACACTACCACGCATACTGTTTCGAACACCGGTGGTTGTGTGCACAAGGCGGTTGTTCCTTTTATTAGCTACCAATACCCTAATGCAAGACGCATAGAGCCTCAAGACTCCCGCAGTTACCCGGGTACGTGAAAATCTGATTTTGTGCTGATAACACTTTCCATATTATGTTCTTTGGAAGGCTGGAGTTCTTTGACCAATTTGAAAAAAAAATCTGAAGTCGGCGACATTTCTTAGCCTTTTTTTTTATCTCCTTGTTTACTATAGCGCGTTTCTGTCTGTACATTGATTTCCTTGACGTGAAAAGCCAAACTACCTGTTTTATAGTGCGACTTAAACGTCTGATCAGTCATATTTTGGGTGTAACAAGATATAACTATGTCTTCATTTTTGAAACACAAGTACATTCTTTAGTCTCTTTATCTCTTTAGCGAGACACAGAGAAGCTAATGAATGACAATGAAAAACGGAAAGTGAATCTCAAAGAGGTTGGCGCCGACAGGCGCCAAGCTAATCTGGCACTACCCTTGAATTATCATGGTCGACCCATCTCCTGCTGTAGTGCGTCAGGGCTGAGTGGGTAAATCCCGCGAATTTACTTTTGATCTGGCCGATGCCACAGTAATGGAGAATTAAAGGGAACACGAGGCAAAAATGGAGAGAATGGAAGGAAATAAAACTCTGGAATAACAGTCACATTATTTTGTATCAAAACATAAAAACAGGAGCAAAGTTTTCGAAATGTCACATTTATCCTGGATTTTGTTTTCAAGGAACTCTGAAGTCACCGGAAATAAAAACAGACAAATGGAAAAGACCTGTCCCGCGCATGCCACTTCAAAGAAGCTAATAATATTTAGGACTTCCGGGCCTTTAAATAACCCTTTGGTTGTCAGGAGTGCTTTTGGCGAGCTGATTCCTGAACCCTTTGGCTGTCGGTAGTGGTTCTGTTCAGGTGATCACCTCAACAAAGCGTTACCGATAGTGAAAGGGGTCAAATTGATCCAATGTGTGCCCCTCAAAAAGGGAAAGGAAGACGTTTGCCAGTCGCGGCTCGAGACATCAAAGCGTGCCGCAGCTTATCCCTTTCACTGCCGAGAAAAGACAACACGATCCGACTCCAAGAGACATAGATCCTCATGCGCCCTCGAAGTCGCGGGGGCTCATGAGGATCTATGCCTCTTGCTGAATCCACTTTGCATCCATGTTTCAGGAACGGCTGGGGCACTTTGGCGCACAGCTAACACAACTCTACTCCAGGACCGAAATCCCCAGATTTTCAAGTTGCCCTCTGAAGGACGATATTAGAATTCTAGAGGCAGATCGCGCATGATAGTTCAAGGGTGGTGCCAGAATAGCTTGGCGCCTATGGGCGTCAAGCTATTCTGGCATCACCCTTGAACTATCATGCTCGATCCATGTCTTGCTGTGGTGTGTCGCGGCTGAATGAGTTAACAAAGTTCTGTTCCGTCAGCTGGCGGTGAGGGGGTCAATGCTCTCACAAAACACATTCGTGCTGTCTGTTACTCTGAGCATTACGGCTAAGAGTCGCAGAGATACAGATCAGCGCATATTTATTACAAGTATGGTAAAAATCGTGTCAAATTATTAAAGACGGAAATACTCCACAAGAAAGAAACCAGCATACAAAGAAACAAAGGAGCGAACGAAAGAAAGAAATAAAGAAAAAAAAAAACCACGAACGAACGAACGAAACAAAGAAAGACTCATGGCTCTGAAACAAGGAACATACCGTCATTTCAGTTCGTTCTTTCGGTCAAAATTCAAATGGAACAATTGTGCATGGTTCATCAATGTATTCCGTCTGTATCATTAATTATCCTATTTCGACGTTTTGAAAAAACAAACAAACTAGGAAATATTTTACTGTGTGTGCAGCGTATATTACAGTATACCCACCCTCGTCCCACTTTTGGTGTAGGCACACGAGAAATAGTGAGGACGATTCACATGCAAGAGGCGTAGGTCCTCATGAGCCCCCGCAACTGCGGGGGCTCATGAGGATCTATGTCTCTTGCTGACACCACTTTAAGTCATGCACCTTGTGCGGCTGGGAGCCGGCACTTTGACTCTGGCGTTGAAATAAACCAAGATTCCAGAAACACTGTGTGTGTACACTAACGGGTTCATGCACCC
This sequence comes from Semisulcospira habei, assembly GCA_036245525.1. NCBI lineage: Eukaryota > Metazoa > Mollusca > Gastropoda > Semisulcospiridae > Semisulcospira > Semisulcospira habei. Next base: position 40,522,014 of record BTPG01000006.1, read on the forward strand.
AAACGAGAAGTACTTCGAGTATTGAATAGGGGCGTAGGTACCTTGTGACCCATGACTCTAAAAGCTGGCAGTTTCACAACATTATACATTTGGTCAGGACCGGAGTCAGGGTGGAAATAGTTCCCTAATGAGGGGAGGCAGGCCTTGTTTCCAGTCCCCCCAATAGCCACCGGTGTCCAGAGGTCCGCCACGCCCCCATCTTTATACTGTCCCTCACGCTCGAGTGCAGCCGGACTGTACTTTAAATGGACACCCCCTGGTTCCTTTTTCTTCTGTCCCATCCTGCCCTTAACCCCTTAACTCCCACTGGACGCACGGTGTGTTTCGGAAATCGTAAATTTAACGTCATACATCCCGAACCGTTAATAGAAGATGGATACTAAGTTGTTCAGCAAGAGGTATAGATCCTCATGAGCCCCCGCATCTGCGGGGGCTCGTGAGGATCTATATCTCTTGCAGTTGGGTGGTGTTAATTTTTTTCTCGGTAGCGAAGGCGTTAACCCCCTCCTTCATGCAGCCATCAGCACTGTAAACAGTATACCGGCGGCTGCATGCACAAGAGGGTTAAACGCGTTCGGCCGCGACATATTACACGATTCGGGCTGACCGTGATAGTTCTGCTGTAGTGCCGTTGTTGTTGCCATCTCCGAACGGTCACTGGTGGTTTGTTTTTCTTCTGACACGTGTAAACCCTTTCAGTCCTGCCTCTGTGCGATTCGAACGAAATAGATGATTGGTTGGTTGGTTAGTTCGGGGTTTAACGTCCACGGCACCGAAGAGATAATGGGCGGCCCTGACTGTCGGGTTATGGACGACAGGAAACGCGAGAACTGAAGGCGTTTCAGTGTTTTGTAATCGGTTATTCTCTGACAAGCATGCTGTTGTCTTTCTCGGTTATGCCCGAAGCTGTCTCGGTTATGCCCGAAGCTCTCTCGGTTATGCCCGAAGCTGTCTCGGTTATGCCCGAAGTCGAGTTGTGTGGGTCGGCAATTACCGCCTATCATAAGCACAGGAGCTGGACAAAGCAGCATGTTTGATACATGAGTGGCTGAAAGTAGAGCCGGTCGCGCTCACGAGGCTTAACTCACTCAGCCCCGACGCACCACAACAAGACAGGGATCGAGCATGATTGTTCAAGGGTGGTGCCAGAATAGCGGCTTGGCGCCTGTCGGCGCCAAGCTATTCTGGCACCACCCTTGAATTATCATGCTCGAACTGTCTCTAGAATTGTAATACAGTCCTTCAGTCAGAGCATAAACTTCAACATTTGGGGATTTTAGTCTTGGGGTAGAACGTGTTAAAGGGGCCTGCTCCTGGCAATAAAAGCTTCCTAGTTCGCAATATCTTCTTATAAATACTCTTAGTATGCCTTACAATAATAACGCTCGACAAAACGGGACTAACTTATGATGTTTCAAGGCCCTAAGCGTTCCTGGAGCAGTCGGCTCAACATAGCATAAAACTGTTTGACGAATATCAACACCTGATATATATATATATATATATATATATATATATATATATATATATATATATATATATATATATATATATATATATATATATATATATATATATATATATATATATATATATATATATAACGCCTGCTAACGAGTGGCCGTGGCTATGGTTGTTATTTCGTTCATAACTGCGTGACAATATGACTTTGTGTCCGTATTACGGCTGAAGCGAAAGCGCCGCTCAACTCCACCAAGCGTCAGAGCCGAGGTAAACACTATTTATAGCACAGCTCCAGGCCCTTGAGCAAAACAAAAATTACCTGGCGATCTAACATAACGGCCTTACAGTTACATGTCTTAATTCATTTGTCTGCGAGTCGAATGCAGTTATTCCCGGAAATCAATTAACAGGTTTGTATGGTCAGCGCGGACGCATAGTTTCTTTAAATGTCGTACTACTTTACTGCTTTTCTTCTTCTTTGTAAGCAGAAGAGTGTCGGCTTTGCGCACAAGGGGCACAAGGAAGCTTCTAATGCACGTGTCTGCTCACATGAATGTGGGTGAAAAAAAGGGTAAAAATGTCTTAGTTGAGGCAAGACAGATTTGATAATCCGTTTTGCATCGGCGAAGTTTATCACTCAAAACACGCCCTGAGCAGATCGCTTTCTCTGGCGTAGCTTTCCGGAACCTGTGCCTACAGCAGGAGATCGAAAATTAGGAGGGTGCTTATTGTCGTTCCTTTTGACAGTGTGCTTTTTAGAGATTTCACACGAATGACTCATGACCCCCCTTTTTTTAACTCATTCATCCCCGACGCACTACAGCAGAAGATAGATCGACCATGATAATTCAAGGGTAGTGCCAGATTAGCTTGGCGCCGACAGGCACTACCCTTGAATTATCATGGTCGATCCATCTTCTGCAGCGGGTGCATAGTCGTTAGATGACGCCTCCAAAATTTTGAGAAATACGGCCTTGGGGTTGAATGAGTTAACCCACGTCTAAAAATGGGTTCAGCAAGAGACGTAGATCTTGATGATCCCCTGCAGTGCAGTAAGCTCATGAAGATCTTCTATGCCTCTTGCAGATGGAGATTGTTCAGTGTTCAGTGACATCGTGAACATGCAAGACACAGCATGAACACTCCCACAGGAAACAGATTGCGTGCAAGTCGAATTTCACTACGTTTTTATGCGGAAGCGTTGGTCGGATGAAAGAGGGACCGTAGTCTTAAAATAGCCCTCTAACGCCCTTCGGGATCATGAGGATCTATGCCTGTTGGAGATTTGAGAGGGATAGATAATGACTTGCAGGAGAAGTTCTTTGAAACTTTGATGAATGAAAACGTTTGATTGTAAAAAAAAAAAAAAAAAAAAAAAGGATAAATGTTGCGACGCGAATCAGTTATTAAAGCGTAAAATCATCCAGACGTAATTATTTTTTAAAAGGCTAATAAGGAACCGCAGAACTTCCACTCAAAGGGCATTATCACAAGGTGTGAATGGAAATAACGAAGGCATGATGCCGTAAAGCCGCTCTCAACATGTGGTTGTGAAGTGCCTACACAAATGTAACAAGGAAAAGATTTATTCTGTTAATACGCCAAAATTGAACAGAGGAACAGGTCCACAATTTCTTATGGTTTAGAAGCTACTTTTGAAATGGTATAAGGTTATTAACTCATTGTGCCCGAGGTACGAAATACCCACATTTTGGAGTTATCCTCTGAGGACTGCATTACAATTCAGGAGACAGATCGACCATGATAGTTCAAGGGTGGTGGTAGAATACCTTGGCGCCTATAGGCGCCAAGCTATTCTGCCACCACCCTTTGAACTATCATGGTCGAGCCATATCTTGCTGTGGTGTGTCGCGGCCAGAATGAGTTAATACCCTCTAAAACATTGAAATAAATATAACTTACGTATATCGTCCCTCACGCGATGAATGTGATGGATCGACGTTCCTTGTGACTTAGCTCAAGGGTAGTAATAAATAAGCTATGATTACGAGTAAAGCCTGTTCTTACAAGGACGAGGTTGCAGCAAAAACTGTTCATCAGTTCACCCAAAAATCTGAACTGGGTTCGCGACGTGCGAGTTTTCGTCCGGTTAAGAAGATCGATTAAGTCTATGACAGCTCAAGGATGGTGACTGGCTAGCGTACGTAACTCATTCGAGACGTGCTGCATACGGATACGCGGCGTGCCGCGTATCCGTATGCACCACGTCTCGAACCAACGTAAAGTCGAGAAATGTACCGACAGTGCCATGAAACAAGTTGCGGACAGAAGAGGCATTTGTAACTACAAGACTAATGTCTGTAGACGTCTCCCAGTCGTTCCATCCGCTATCGTATATCGACAGAAAGGAAGTGAAGGTGTTCATCTATGTCGATCTCTAGCATGAAAGTCCAAATAAGTCAGAATCACGTGTTTCCGGTCTAGGAAATGGCGTCAGCGCCGTGCGTGAGGTCTGGTAATAAACAAATGTGTAAATAACGCGATCCAGACCAAAAAGATGACTGCCAAGCGTGTAAAATGCAGAGAAAAATCCAACAGAGAGAAGAAAAAAAAAGCTTAGAAACGACAGATGTAATTTCTAAGCGTGTTTCTTCTCCTTTGGGTTTATCTCTTTAAATAACGCTGACTTGAAAAATATATTTATTTCAATGTTTTAGAGGGTTTTAATAACCCTGCTCTATTTCAATAGTAGGTTTTAATCTATAATACATTGTGGGCCTGTTTCCCTGTTTTATTTTTGAGTATTTAGAGTATAAATACTTTTCTTGTGATATTTGTGTATGCATTTGACAGCCACACGTTCAAAGCAGCTTGACAACAGGATGCATTCGTTATCCTCATTCACACCGTATAATATTTTTTCTTTGGGTGGGAAATGTTTTTTTTTCCGATGCTCTTATTTATTAGTAGTTTGAAATTCATTTTACGTTTTTGGTGATCTTCAGCTTTAATAACTCATAAAGACGATAACTACTGATTAGTGCCTGATTAGCCGTACCTCTCTTCAGACGTCAGGTTAATCAGGCACGTCAGTCCCTCGAACTAGTTATCAGTATCATATAGGTTCCATCACCAGTGCGGTTGGCACCAGACCATCGCAGCGTTTCTTCGTGCGTGTGCTGGCCTGTGATTTTGAACCTTACGGCCTGGAGCCGTAAGGTTCAACATCACAGACCAGCACAGAAATACAGCTCTAGCATCAACTCCCTTGTGCCTGCAACCGCCGGTACTGTGAACAGTATTAGTGGTTAGTATGCGCAAGGGGGTTTAGGGTTAAGAGAAACAACTGTCAGCCCGGAGTTATCGGAAGGAAATCCGACGTCATCATTTACGTCAAAGTCAATGCCCTGACGGAAGGTGTATATGACAAATTATACCACGTACGCTATACGCATTATAGTTATGTCGTTGCTCGTATCTGATGGTACTGCTATCTTGTCTCTTCTTGTCCTTGTCAGGTTTGTCTTTATCTGTTCGTGCCCGGTCGCATATCAACCCACCCACCTAAAAAATATTCACAGACAAAAAGACAAAAGAAAACAAGACAGACAGACATTAAGACAGAATGAAAGAAAGAAACGAGCGAACAAACGAAGAGAGACGTAGGAAGAACGAAAGAAGAAGCAAATTAAAAAGAAATAAACAAACGAACGAGCGAGCGGGCGGGCGGGCGGGCGGGCGGGCGGGCTGACGGTGGACAGACACAGACCGACTCAGGAGATAGTATGACCGTGGCAGTTCACATTCACAGTTAATAGATACGCTAGTGGCGCCATAACAAGAACATGTCTATGGTGCCTGTCTCGCCTTCGTGTGCACAGCCCGCATAATCATCAAGTGCGCACGTTAGAAAATCCCATTACCACTATTTGAAAAGAGAAGGCCCGGTAGGGCCGGTGGAATGGAAACAGAAATATCACATGCACCGAAGTTAATAGCAGGGTGGAGGTTGGCACATAAAGTAGCGCTTAGTAGCAGCAAGCTTTCAAAGCTCCAGCTTCCATCCCTACGGCGCCTTAGCATCTTTAAATAGATTGATATGTGCGCCTCGGAAACACCATACCATAAGTCAAGGTAGCGGCAAATTAGCCAGAGATTGGCGAAGAGACGAACTGCGACTTGCGACTTCACAGTTTTATAGTCTTTAACTCCTTTGAGACGTGCCGCATCCGGATTTGCGGCGTAAAGCCGCGAATCCGGATGCGGCACGTCTCGAAAGAGTTAATGTACTTTATCAGAAAAGGCTTGCTGAACTCCCACTCACAGAGAGGTCATTTACTAGTTCTGGGAGTTTAACTCATTCTGCCTGCGACACACCACAGCAAGATACGGCTCGAAAATGATAGTTCAAGGATGGTGGCAGAATAGCTTGGCGCCTATAGGCGCCAAGCTTTTCTGCCACCACCCTTGAACTATCATGGTCGGATCTGTCTCCTGAATTGTAATGCAGGCCTCAGAGGCTAACTCCCAAATGTGGGTATTTCGTACCTCGGCCGGGCGCAATGAGTTCAGAGTTAAGGCAGAGCTGTTGTGTCTATGTACACCTAATGTATTAATCCCTTCACTGCTGCTGACGATAGCGCTTGGCAGTAAAGGCGTGTACTTGCAGTTGCAGTCCAGGGGAAAATGACAGGGTTTAGTCCAATGTAGATATACTACAACAAGCAAATAAGTCAAGGGACTTTTCTCAAGCCAGGTACTAATTCATTCATTCATTCACTCACTCACTCACTCACTCACTCACTCACTCACTCACTCACTCACACTGACTCACTCACTCACTCACTCACTCACTCACTCACTCACTCACTCACTCTTTTTCTTTATGAAGCAGACGTGCGCGTTATTTCATGATGAAATCTGTAGTGATAAAAAAATAAATGTTTGCAATTTGCAGTTTATCCAAGGCAATATTCAACATCCGGCTTCACAATACGTAATCCACCTGCTTCAGAAACGCCGTATTTGAAAAAAACAAGAAGCACTTCAACAGAAGAAGCAAATGTCATGGCCGTTTAGTATTCTTCCGTCCATGATTTAACACATTCCAGACGTGCGGTATCGGGATACACGGCAACGAATACAACACATCTGGAATGCGTTATGCGCACACAGATAACAGACTGCATTTTCAGTAGTACAGTTAATCCTAAGATGCAGATACGTGCTGACACGGCCCGGACATAGTTTCTGGACGCGGGACACGAAAGAGAACTGAGTGCTGGTCTGTGATTTTGGACCATACGGCGTGCACGCCGTAAGTCCAAAATCACAGACCAGCACACATTTTATACTCTAATGCCCTGGCGGTTAATAAAAAATTTTGCATCTTACAGATGCGTGGTGAACTGCATGAGTGATTCGAGACGTACTGCATCCCCGTATGCAGCACGTCCCGACTGAGTGGGGTTCTAGTGATTCCTATTCTAATGTTCCGGCGTACACTGAACGGCAATCGTATATTCGACAGTCACTTCACTTCACTTGATGTTTTACTACCAGTGTTTTAATAATATAGCGATAACGATAATGACGACGACGACGATGGTGATGATGATGATGATGATAATAATAATAATAATAATAATAATAATAATAATAATATTAATAGCGTATATTTTTAAGGCGAGTATACATTCGATAAAATGCCAGATCATGATAGCTTCATTGCAGTGTCGGATTTATTGCAGTTTTCCTCGCTTCTCCAAATACTGCTGAAAAGATAAGCACACATGTTGGCATTGTCTTTTGGTCTTACTTTTATGATGTTTGTGGCGTAGTAATAAGATACGACAAAGCTGAGCCCATGCAGATTCCACCACGACATGGAATGATCCGATAATGGTTCTCTGCTAATGATATTGTTTTCTGGTATTATACGTTAAACCATTCAAGACCTGTACGTCCGTCTCAATTTCAGGAGCAAATGAGAACTGTCTATTCGATTTTCAAGCAAATATAGCCATCTGGGTGATAAATATATTTACAAGAACCTGCGCAACTTGCTAGGGCTCTGGAAAATACATGTATCTTGCGGATGGTAATGTTGCTTACATTACATAGGTGTATAATATATATGTCAAAGCTTTGATTTTTAGAACATCGATTGGACGGAGTTATTGTATAATATACCAGCCACCCCCCCCCCAGCCTCCCCCCTCCCCCCCCCCCCCCCCCCCCCCCCGTCATAATTTGAGGAGGAGGGTGTGGGGGGGAGGGAGGGGGATAAGGACAGACATGAAAAACGGCCTGCCAACCTCCTGTCTCCATCCTTAGAAAATAATGTTTCATTTGTCTCTCTCTAAAGAAGTACCCAACGGAGAAAGAAACACGCTTAGAAAAGACGGGTACAACACAATTTATTAATATTTCGGGTAAATACCCTTTGTCAAAATAGACAAACAAACAAACAGAGAGATTAGCCGCTACTTATCTTCATTGGCAGAAGGAATGTGGCAACTCCTTTCGAGTTGCCACATTCCTTCTGCCAATGAAGATAAGTAGCGGCTAATCTCTCTGTTTGTTTGTTTGTCTATTTTGACAAAGGGTATTTACACGAAATATTAATAAATTGTGTTGTACCCGTCTTTTCTAAGCGTGTTTCTTTCTCCGTTGGTTACTTCTTTGCATATTACACCTTTGGCAGTCACCTTTTTGGTCTGGATTGATTGTCTCTCTCTAGGTTTGTACTTTAAAGATGCTGTGCAGCTGTCGTGTCTCACCTACTATGGTATTATTTGATGCTTAGCTGTGAGAGTAGAGTAAAAGAACAGTTTGCAAGATACACAATGATAAGTGTAAAACGTCATTCTGAATAAACGAGTCATCATCATCATCATCATTATCATCTCTCTCTCTCTCTCTCTCTAGTCTCTTTCTCTCTCTCTCTCTCTCTCTCTCTCTCTCTCTCTCTCTCTCTCTCTCTCTCTCTCTCTCTCTCTCTCTCTCTCTCTCTCTCTCTCTCTCTCTTTCTTTCTCTCTCTTTCTCTCTCTCTCTCTCTCTCTCTCTCTCTCTCTCTCTCTCTCTCTCTCTCTCTCTCTCTCTCTCTCTCTCTCTCTCTCTCTCTCTCTCTCTTTTTCTCTCTCTCTCTCTCGGTGTGCCTGGTCTTATCAACACATTTCAGGGCCTATAGTTTTTTTCGCTGCCTAGTGTGCCGCTGACCAGAACACTCTTTTCACGTGTGACATCTGATACGTGTGCTATACCACAGTCACTATTTAGACAGCTTGCGTGGCACTCATACGTGGATACACTATTAATCAAAAGCGATCTTCATTTGATAACGCTGTGTTGGACACCGTTTGTGACGTTTGATACGGGGTGCTATAACTTCAGCCGCGTTTTACTGCGTTGACACTTTTATTCTTATTCTCTCTGTTTATATTTTTTGTATTGTGTTGCACTTCAATTGTGAGAAATAGAATTCAATATGATCCATAATGCTCAGACACACGGAAGCCTTCAAACTGGTCACTTGAACATCTACCATCTTTTTAACAAGGTGGCCGATTTGAATGTTTTTCTAAACTCGTCTGAACCATTCCACCTGTTTGGTCTTAGTGAGACGCGACTTAACTCGGACATAAGCGATGAAGCCGTTCACATACCTAACTTTAGCATCACTCGACGTGACCCTCGTGTACTTGGTCAAACTGGGCTTGCCGTTTACATCCATAACTCAATCCAACATTTAGTAAAAAGGGCGTGAGGACTTAGAAACTCCGGAAGTTGAGTGCATTTGGTTGGAATTTAGGGCTCCAAAAACTAAACCCGTCTTCGTCGGCTTTTGTTATCGTAACCCAGCAGCCAAGTTTGAATGGTACGATGATTTTTTTGCATGCAGTAGAAAAAGTTGGCTTACCTAACTGTGACGCGTTGCTACTAGGCGACTTTAACATAGATATGTTGAAGCCCCATACCGCATGGGATTGCATCACCACACAAACAGGCTTAGAACAGTTAGTTTCGGCCCCTACTAGGATCACAAAAACAACCGCAACACTCATTGATCACATTTACACCAACAGTCCTCTTAGTGTATTCAATGTTAGTGTTCCTGACCTCAGCATCAGTGATTACTTTCCTACTGTGTGTTCATGGTCAACAAAACTGCCAGTGCATCGTAAGAACGGGTACACAACTATAACGTATCGCTCATTTAAACAGTTTAATCAGTCTGCTTTTCTAGCAGACCTTGATCAAACACCATTTAATGTCGTTAATAACGAAACTGACCCTGAAAAGGCTCTGGCTGTTTGGTATGGACTCTTTACAAGAGTACTTAACAAACACGCCCCTTTGCGGCAAAAGCGGGTAAAAAACCACACGTTACCGCCTTGGCTAAACCAAGAAATAATCGAAGCTATGAGATTGAGAAATGACTTAAGGAGACACAAGCTATTTAGCGAATACAAAAAACAACGTAACCGTGTCAAGTCTATGGTACGCTGGGCTCAAAAGTCTCTCATTGAACGAATGATTAAAGAAGACAGAGATACTGCCGCACTCTGGCGCGCGGTTAATCTCGTCACCCGAGGTAACAGCAAGAAATCGTCAGCCATTCCTTCTAGTATTACTGCAGAAACTTTTAATAAACATTTTCTGTCTGTTGCCGAGTCAATCATACCCTCAAGCGGTAACGCGTCTTACACATGCCCGGAGGCCCTACTTAACTTTTGTAAGCAGAAGACTAAGGACAAACCCCCATTCTCTATACCGCCTCTAGCTGTGTATGAAGTAGGAAAACTGATCGGGTCACTGAAAAACAAAAAGTCATCGGGACCTGACGAGATCAGCCCTAAAATACTGAAACTGTCCCTTCCCTATACAGTAGAATCGTTAACGTATATTTATAACTTATGTATCCAACAAAATATGTTTCCATCAGAACTGAAGCAAGCCAAGGTTATCCCTTTGCCTAAGTCAAAAGATCTGTCGGATGTTAATAACTATAGACCCATTTCAATATTATCCAGCCTTTCCAAACCTCTTGAAAGACACGTGCACAAACACCTTTATCAATATTTGGAGAGTCGCAGTCTTTTGCACGTATTTCAGTCCGGCTTTCGCCCCAAGCATTCTTGCCACACGGCACTGACAAGACTTATTGATGCGTGGCTAGCATCCATAAATAACTCCCAAATAACTGGGTCGATCTTTATTGATTTTAAGAAAGCTTTTGACCTTGTAAATCATAACATTCTTTTGTCAAAACTTCAAGCATATCTCTGCAATGCAGGTGCTGTCTCATTGTTTACTTCATATTTAAGCGGAAGGAAGCAAAGAGTACTGTTAAATGGATCCTACTCCTCGTATGGTCTCGTCAAAAGCGGAGTGCCTCAGGGCTCTGTCCTCGGGCCATTGCTGTTCTGCATATTTATCAATGACCTTCCACTGCATATTAGTTGCCAGGATATTTCTTGTGACATGTTTGCTGACGACTGCACACTACATACTCCTCACAAAGATGTAGCTGCAATTAGCACGCGTCTGCAGGAAAGCCTGCATGAGGTCACCGACTGGTGTCATTCCAACTCCATGTCCCTGAATCCGTCAAAAACATAATGTATGGTTATAACCACACGTCAAAAGCACCAGCTATGCCCGCTCTCTCTTAGTCTGTGTATAAACGACAGCCCAATTGAGCAAGTATCACACCACCGCCTCTTAGGGGTCACTATAGATGATCAGCTTAAATGGCAACTGCATATTAATAATGTGTGCAAAAGGGTTTCCAGCGGCCTGTATATGTTGTCAAAATTGAAAACAATTACTGACACAGATGCGCGTCTTCTTTTCTACAATGCTCATGTCAAATCGCACATAGACTATGCATCAACAGTGTGGGATGGTTCTAGTGATGTACATTTGAAGAGGCTGAACTCCCTACATAGGAGAGCTGCTAAGCTTATATTTCCCGATCCCGAACTCTCAACTGACGAAAAGCTTAAAACTTTAAAAATGCTCCCTCTATCCCATCACTTTCAGTTCAATAAAGGTGTATTGATGTACAAGCTGTACAAGCAGTCATGTCCACTGTACTTGAGTTCTTTTTTCTCAGAACGGATATCTGTAGCATCTAGACATGGACACCATTTCAAAGTACCCCTGCCGCGTATTGATTTATTCAAAACCAGTTTGTCATTTTCGGGAAGTTCATTCTGGAATTCTATTCCTGCAGAAATCAGAAACGCAAAGACGCTCACCTCATTTAGGGTCAGCCTCTTCAAACACCTAGAATCTCTGACGTAATCTAATCATTACAGTACAGGGATAACTTGCGCGTGTGTTCAGGTGTGTGAATGTTTGTGTGTGTGAGAATGTCTGTGTGTGTGTGTGTGTGTGTGTGTGTGTGTGTGTGTGTGTGTGGTGTGTGTGTGTGTGTGTGTGTGTGTGTGTGTGTGTGTGTGTGTGTGTGCGCGCGCGAGAGAGAGAGAGAGTGAGAGAGACGCAGAGAGAGAAAGAGAGCGTCTGTTTTTTTTTTTTGTTGTTGTTTTTTTATATAATATACAGTGGACCATAATATCTGAGTGTCAAGAGTACATTGAATACTGCATGTACTATGTATAATGTTTTTGCCTTCATATGTGTGTACGCGATATTTTTGGGCGCGCGCTCACGTGTGTGTGTGTGTGTGTGTGTGTGTGTGTGTGTGTGTGTGTGTGTGTGTGTGTGTGTGTGTGTGTGTGTGTGTGTGTGTGTGTGCGTGCATGCTGTGTGTGTGTGTGCATGCTGTGTGTGTGTGTGTGCATGCTGTGTGTGTGTGTGTGTGTGAGACAGAGAGAGAGATAGAGAGAGAGAGAGAGAGAGAGAGAGAGAGAGAGAGAGAGAGAGAGAGAGAGAGAGAGAGAGAGAGAGAGAGAGAGAGAGAGAGAGAGAGCACATATATACATATTTGCCTTTGCTGTATGAATTCTAATGTACTTAATGATTTTCTGTGTATTGCTTTACTTTGCATTTTTACTCATTTTATATTTTTGTGCGTACGCGTTATGCGCGTACGTATGTCTGGAGTGCGTGTCCGAGAGCGTGTGTGTATATGTGTGCGTGTGTGTCTAAGTGCGTGCGTGTGCAAGTTTGTGTTTGTGTGTGTGTGTGAGCGTGCGTGTGCGTGCGTATGTGCGGGCGTGCGTGCGTGAGCGAGTGCATACATGCGTCAGTGTGTGGTATGTGTATGTTTACATGTCTATGTCATTTATGTAGTAGATGTAGCAACGGCAAGTTTGAAAACTGGTCCTGTTACCAATAACTTCTACCGTTGGAAAATAAAGATTCATTGTTCATTGTTCATTGTTCTCTCTCTCTCTCTCTCTCTGTTGTTTTTTTTTGTTGTTTTTTTTTTTTTTTTTTTTTAGTGTTTCTTTTTTTTTTTCTTTTTTTTTTTTTTTTTTTTTTTTTTTTTTTTTTGGGGGGGGGGAGTAGGAGGGGGGTAGTTTTGGTTTATTTATTAATTTTTTTTCAAAGTAAATTTCGATTACGAACTTGCAGACGATTCATAATCAGCTACACGTCTAAAAAGTACAGGAGTCTCACTCACTTCCCTCGCCCCCTCTTTTCCGCCTCCCTCCCTTCTCTCTCTCTCTCTCTCTCTCTCTCTCTCTCTCTCTCTCTCTCTCTCTCTCTCTCTCTCTCTCTCTCTCTCTCTCTCTCTCTCTCCCCCCCCCCGTCCCCCTCTACCCCCTCCTCCCACCCCACCTGCTCCCATACATAAACTCCCTCCCCAAAACTGGTTCGAGATTCCAGACGGCCACGAACGGCTACTCGGAAATCTCTACCATTGTCCTCCGGTTGTCTCCCATGCATACCAAAAAGGAACACCAGAAAATTCGTCTGATTACTCAAGTGTAGCGAAGTTTCACTTCCTTCCAAGTAAACCTGAGCGCTCTACTGAGAAAATTCTTCTGCGGGCTATCGTGAGTTAGAAATTCACACAGGCGGAACAAAATCTGGACTTGGAAATTACACAGTTTGTGTGCATGCTGTCAGCAAATTCCAAGAAAGAGGGCATAGATTCTCATGATCCCCTGTAGCTGCAGGGACGCACGAGGCTCTGTGCCCTTTGCTGACCTCACTTTAACTCATTTAGCCTCGGACACACTATAAGACAGATTGAGCATGATAGATCAAGGGTGGTGCCTGAATACCTTGGCTATTCTGGCACCACCCTTGAACTATCATGCTCGGTCTGTCTCTAGAATTGTTATGCAACCCTACAGAGGGCATCTTCAACATTTGGGGATTTCGGTCCTGGGGTAAAATGTGCTAAGGAAGAGAAGTTTACATCAGCGCGATACACATGTATTGAGATAGAAATTCACTACAGCAGACACTTCTGGACTGGTAGCAAGACATGAGTCAGTTTTTGAGCATGATGTCAGTAAAAAAAAAAAGGTACAGATTCTCACGAGCTCCCGCAGCATGTAAAATAACAAACAACAAATGAAGAAGAGTTTACTTAACCCCTTGGCCTTCGTTGTATTTATGAAATCTGTTCATTAAACGTCCAGAAACCCAAGCCGCCCCAAGAAAGTGGTA
>BTPG01000006.1:40541033-40573533 GCA_036245525.1 Semisulcospira habei
ATCTTGTATTGGATACGCTGTGGGATGGGAAGCCAGTGAAGAAGTTTGAGCAGGGGTGTGATGTGGTCGGATTTTAGATAGATAGATAGATAGATAGATAGATAGATTAGATAGATTAGATAGATAGATAGATAGATAGATAGATAGATAGATAGATAGATAGATAGATAGATAGATAGATAGATAGATAGATAGACACTAGGATTGTTAAAAATAAAGACTGTTTCTTGAAAAGTTCAGCATGGTACGCTCCTCTTCGCCCTCCTCACGCCCTACATTTTTTTAAATCTAGGAAATGCAGAAATCTAGAAAAATCAGAAGGAAATAACTTTTTACATGGCTTGAAATCCAGTCTGTTCGAACTGTCTTTGTCGCTCACTGAAGTAGGACAAAATGACTACTGACACGTGGTTGAAAATAATTGGCACAGAGGCATCAGTTCGTTTTTTGCAACTTGTCTAACTTTTCAGCGGGAGAGCGATAACGGAAGACAGCGGTCTGCTCTGTGCCGGTGACGAAAGACGTAGAGTCCATTTTTGTGTGAAAAGAGAGGTTTTCGTTGTAATGCAATATGTTCATTTTTATGAAATAAGAGGTTTTCGTTGTAATATAATGAAACCTCGCTTTTCCCAAAAATGCACTTTCTGCCCTTCGCCTTTACAGGTCCGATATATTTCCAGTGCGCAAAGGCCATCGGGCTGACCTGGCCGTTGTTGGCCCGCGCACAGCAGTGCGTGGGCCTACGGCGGCCTGATGGCCTATTGCACATTGGGTTGTCGACGTCAATTTAACCCATTCAGCCCTGACGCACTACAGCAGGAGATGGGTCGACCATGATAATTCAAGGGTAGTGCCACATTAGCTTGGCGCCTGTCGGCGCCAAGCTAATCTGACACTACCCTTGAATTATCATGGTCGATCCATCTCCTGCAAGAGGTGCATAGTCGTTAGATAACGCCTCCAAACTTTGGGAAATCCATGCGTCGGGCTGAATGAGTTGATAATTGTTCTCTGCACCTGCGTTCGAGAGTTTTGAAATCATATCACAACTTTCTTCTGAAAGTCTTTTTTTTTTTTTTAAGCCTTTCTGCACTTCTTTTGTTCTGGAAAGGAAATAATGAACAAAGAGTGAAACATTCTTTGGAGAAAAAAAAAGAATATTCCGTACAAAGAAAGTGACACGCTCTGGAAAAAAAAAAAGAAAGAAAGACAAAACAGTGAACTGTTTTATCTTTGTTTTTCCGAAGCCTGTTTATCTGTTGCTTACATCCTTGCATTTTTACAGATCTAGCGATCACGTTATTGGTCTCTACAGATCTAGCGATCACGTTATTGGTCTGGATTTGTGTTGAAAGTTCTGTATGTGCGTGTTGTGTTGTGTTGTGTTTTGGTATGGTATGGTACGTGCGTGCGTGTGTCCGTGTGTGTGTGTGACCGTGTGTGTGTGTGTGTGTGTGTGTGTGTGTGTGTGTGTGTGTGTGTGTGTGTGTGTGTGTGTGTGTGTGTGTGTGTGTGTGTGTGTGTGTGTGTGCGTGTGCCCGTGTGTGTGTGTGTGTGTGTGTGTGTGTGTGTGTGTGTGTGTGTGTGTGTGTGTGCATGTGTGTGCGTGTGTCGGTGTTTGTGTGTGCGTGTGCCCGTGTGTGAGTGTGTGTGTGTGTGTGTGTGTGTGTGTGTGTGTGTGTGCGTGTGTCGGTGTTTGTGTGTGCGTGTGTCGGTGTTTGTGTGTGCGTGTGCCCGTGTGTGAGTGTGGGTGTGTGTTTGTGTGTGTGTGTGTGTGTGTGTGTGTGTGTGTGTGTGTGTGTGTGTGTGCATGTGTGTGCGTGTGTCGGTGTTTGTGTGTGCGTGTGTCGGTGTTTGTGTGTGCGTGTGCCCGTGTGTGAGTGTGTGTGTGTGTGTGTGTGTGTGTGTGTGTGTGTGTGTGTGTGTGTGTGTGTGTGCATGTGTGTGCGTGTGTCCGTGTTTGTGTGTGCGTGTGCCCGTGTGTGAGTGTGTTTGTGTGTGTGCCCGCGTGTGTGTGTGTGTGTGTGTGTGTGTGTGTGTGTGTATGTGTGTGTGTGTGTGTGTGTGTGTGTGTGTGTGTGTGTGTGTGTGTGTGTGTGTGTGTGTGTGTGTGTGCGCGCGAGCCTCGCAATTTTATCGCTAAATCCCATGGTGTTCCTCTTCGTGTCACACGGATACAATCAATATATTTGTTTGGACATTAGATACGTCGCCAACGCAACGTCTTTTTGAACGTTTTTATCTTCTTCTTTTTTTGCGTTGATGAACTCGAACATCATCTTCACTGGCACACTTTAACTTTTTAAAAAATATCTATCGCATTGACACTGCTAACAAGTTAAGCTTTACTGGCACACTTTAACTTTTTTTAAATATCTAACGCATTGACACTGCTACCAAGTTAAGCTTTTCTGGCACACATTAACTTTAAAAAAAATCGCATTGACACTGCTACCAAGTTAAGCTTTACTGGCACACTTTAACTTTTACAAAATATCTATCGCATTGACACTGCTACCAAGTTAACTTACGTTTACTGTATTATCGAACTGGTATTTTTTTTTAAAACTCATTCTACCTCAAGACCGAAATCCCCAAATTTGAAGTCGTCCTCTGAAGACTGCGTTGCAGTGCAGGACACAGATCGACCATGATAGTTCAAGGGTGATGCCAGAATAGCTTGGCGCCCATAGGCGCCAAGCTATTCTGGCATCACCCTTGAACTATCATGGTCGATCTTTACTTTGCTGTGGTGTGTCTGGGGTAGAATGAGTTAAATTGTTTGTCCTTTGTATCATTTACAAAGCTGTGAACCATCCACAACCCTTGACACTATTTTGATACGCAGCATGTTATCCTGTCTGCACCACTTAGCGAAAGTTCTTTTGCACTGTTCAATATAAGTGGACAAGCTGTTTTGGGTCGCCAACACGTCTTCATCATTTCGTTTTCGATGTAAAACGGTCGGATTTAAGTAAAGTCGGCCACAGGAACATTGCTCAGAGCTGCCGACTGCACTACACTTTTTATATGTAAATACTTTGCTTATACAAACGTTGGATATGTTACAAGAAACAAATTGG
Source organism: Semisulcospira habei (assembly GCA_036245525.1). NCBI lineage: Eukaryota > Metazoa > Mollusca > Gastropoda > Semisulcospiridae > Semisulcospira > Semisulcospira habei. The sequence continues at coordinate 40,544,117 of BTPG01000006.1, forward strand.
TATACCCTGGTGTTTTTTTTTATATCAGAAGTTTACTGTAGTTACAACTTTGCTCCTCCAATCGAGGAGGTGATAAAAAGTTTAAGTGAGTGAGAGTTGTTTTTCCATGTCATGGTAACATCCCCGGACAAGTAATCAAACCTCTTAGAACGAACATGCATGAGTTGTGTTTCTTGCCATTGTAGTTCTTTCAGTATGCATATTTTGGAAAATGGTATTAACCAGAAATGTTGATATACGGTGCTGTACTCGTTCTTCTAAGTGTGTCTCTTTCTTTTCTGGGTGTTGGACGCAAGGTAAAAAATCACACATACTCTTTTATAAAAAAAAACACTAACTCATTAATCAATCCACATACCACACGTACTTCTGGCAGATGTCTGCCTAACAGTCATGCTGTATTTGTATCTGTTCCTAAGCCCTTCTGTCTTTAACCCGCTCAGTGTCAAGAAAATCTGAACAACACCCAACTGCAAGAGGCATAGATCCGCATGAGCCCCCGCGCTTGCGGGGGCTCATGAGGATCTATGCCTCTTGTTGACGCCACTTTGAATCCATGTTGCTGGGAAAGCTAGAACAGTTCGGCGTTGAATTAACAAAGAAGGCACGAAACGCAATCTGGCACTGAACGGGTTAAGATTCATTGTTACATTCACCGAGATCGAGTTGCATAGCTAAAATAGTAGCCCTTTTTCAGCCCCAACCCTTTCTTTTTTTATTTGCAGGAGGCATCGATTCTCATGAGCTCCTACAGCTGCTGCAGGAGCTCATGACAATCGATGCCTACTGTTGGTAGGCAAAGGTTAGTTAAAGGTTAGTTAAAGCGACCTGCTCCAATCAAACGGTAATAGTTCGTCATATGTCCTTTAATGTGTTCGAAGTATGATTTACAATAATGTTAAGTTAAATATACGAAGTTTGAATGCAGGAAAATGAAAGACTTTCCTGCTCTTCTCTTTTGTACAAAGGAAAGATTGACAGAAAGCTCACCAAGGGCAGTTTTAAAAAAAAAAACACCAAAAAAAAAAAAAATCGATTACACTATGTGCCTATTGTGAAAAGACGGGTGGAAGGGTTTGTTTGTTTTTTTTTCTTATTGAGGCAAGACATTTTTGAGAACCCGGCCCGAATTTTAGCAATCAAGGTGCGCTTAGGAGCGCGCTTTAAAAGAATCCTTCATTTCTTTCCTACAAACGGAGGCACACTTCTGGAGTATGGTCACCGTGCAGCATTTTCCTCACCCACACTCCCAGAAAACAAGAACAAAATCTTAAATGAAATGACTTTTTGTCTTTTAATTATATAATCTCGTTTGCTTAACCCATTTAGCCCCGGGACCCTGCAGCAGGAGATGGATTGATCATGATAATTCAAGGGTAGTGCCAGATGAGCTTGGCGCCTTCAGGCGCCAAGCTCATCTAGCACTACCCTTGAATTATCATGATCAATCTGAAGGCGCCAAGCTCATCTGGCACTACCTTGAATTATCATGATCAATCCATCTCCTACAACTGGTACATAGTCGTTAGATAACGCCTACAAAAGTTTAGAAATGCGGCCGTGGGTTTAAGAGGGTTAAACGTCCTACAGGAAGAAAGATTCTCGCAATAAACCCTCCCTTACTTCTTTAACCCGTATCATTCGGAATACACCAGCGTGTGAAATAAGTTTGACTAAAATAGTTCAAGGGTAATGCCAGATTAGCTTGGCGCCTCTAGACGCCAAGCTATTCTGGCACCACCCTTGAACTAAAGCCATTGGTCTGTATCCTTATCTGTAAGTACTATAATGTAGCTAGCATATGGCAGTGCACACATTTGAAGCTTTTAGCCTCAGTATGATATGGGTTAACTCACATGCAAAAGATCTTTAGGCTGAAGTCGGACGCGGGTTGTTTTTCTGAAATCTTGTTAATTCAAATCTAATTGGCCCCAGCCGTCATGGAAACATGGACACAAGGGGATGGACACAACGGGATGCCAGCAAAAAGGCGTAGATCCTTATGAGCGTCCGCTACTGTCTCTTGTAGTCGCACTGCATTTACTTTTTCTCGGAAGTCAATGGGGTTAAAGACGACGGACCGCGGACCTTTTTCCTACTAGGTACGTTGGAACTGATCAGCGATGCCATTCTTAACTGTCGTGCACCGCTTGGCCATGGAGATCAACGGGCTGTCTGGCGCGTCTGCGAAAGGTTAACCCTTGCTGGACCTGGAGGATCCATGCCCTTTTCAGTCCTGATAGATGAAAGTCACGATGACGCTGTCGTATAAAAGGTGAATTCTCTTCACCGGTCAGTCGAACGCTAAATCCGAAATAACACCCTCCGTTTCCGGACAGTTGGAGCAGAACTTGGAAAGCAAGAGATATAGGTTCACATGAGCCCCTGCATTCGCAGTACTGTACTGGTGCATTCGCAGGGGCTCATGTGAATCAATGTCTCTTGCTGAGGAGAGGGCTCACATGAGGGACAATGTCTGTCTCGGCCATAAAAGCAAGAAACATGTTGCCCGGTAAAGAAAATCCTTCACGCAGATATTGCCGTCTGCTTTACGAGGCGCAGGGAAATAACAACCAAAAAATAATAATAATAAAGAAACACGCGTCAGAATAATAATAATAATAATAAAATAATAATAATAATAATAACAATAACAATAATAATATACACGATTAATAGTATTTAACAATACTTATACTAATACTAATAATAATAACAATAAACGATTAATATTAATATTTTTTTTAAATAATATTATAATATAATAATAATAATAATAAAAATAATAATAATAATATACACGATAATATTATTTAACAATACTTATAATAATACTAATAAAAAATAACAATAAACGATTAATATTATTTTTTTTTAAATATAATAATAATAATAATAATAATAATAATAATAATAATAATAATAATAATAATAATAATAATAATAATATAATAATAATAGCACAGTAAACTTCGAATATAACACATGACCCGGACACCCAACAGTCTGTGTTGATATATTCGAAGTTTGTTTAAAGCTGAGAAACAGTCAAAAAACTCCGCCCCGCACGTGTTTTAAAAAAACTTTGCAGGACCCAGCGAGGGCCCTCTTCGTGAACGTTCGGCTAACTTCGGCAAACCGGTTTGGAACTCAGTTGACTCAGTTTTCAACTGCGTTTGTCGTGCTGGCAAAACTCCCGTGAAAAAGACAGGCCACTTCCTGTATGCAGCGCGGAGTGGTCACCGCGATCACTGATCTAAACCAGCGATATTTCTACTGACAGCAACAGTAGCAGACGACACTCGACCACCCGACGGACAGAGCAGGCCATTTGTGTCTTGCCTGGACGCACACTGGATATGGACCAGGCCGAGCTATCCGTAAGTTACACAGCACAGCCTGAAGCTTTATTCGATATCGGAAGGGTGAGGAAGGAGGGCCGGTTATTTGTCGTTTTGTGTTTGTTGTTATATCTTTTCATCTGGAGTGGCCTACAGCAAAAAAAATTCTCCATACGAAGGGCAGCTACTAAAAATCAGCTTGACCCATGGCGACCTTGTATCTTTTGGCATCTATGTAAACAGTCGATTCTCTCTCTCTCTCTCTCTCTCTCTCTCTCTCTCTCTCTCTCTCTCTCTCTCTCTCTCTCTCTCTCTCTCTCTCTCTCTCTCTCTCTCTCTCTCTCTCTCTCTCTCTCTCTCTCTCTCTCTCTCTCTCTCTCTCTCTCTCTCTCTCTCTCTCTCTCTCTCTCTCTCTCTCTCTCTCTCTCTCTCTCTCTCTCTCTCTCTCTCTCTCTCTCTCTCTCTCTCTCTCTCTCTCTCTCTCTCTCTCTCTCTCCTCTCTCTCTCTCTCTCTCTCTCTCTCTCTCTCTCTCTCTCTCTCTCTCTCTCTCTCTCTCTCTCTCTCTCTCTCTCTCTCTCTCTCTCTCTCTCTCTCTCTCTCTCTCTCTCTCTCTCTCTCTCTCTCTCTCTCTCTCTCTCTCTCTCTCTCTCTCTCTCTCTCTCTCTCTCTCTCTCTCTCTCTCTCTCTCTCTCTCTCTCTCTCTCTCTCTCTCTCTCTCTCTCTCTCTCTCTCTCTCTGCATCTGAATCTGACAAGACTCACATAACTCCAGCCCAGGCTATCGAAACTAATCCTGACGTGTCGGCCAGTGACACGACTGACGCCAGTGGATCCAAAGATGCCGACTCTTCAGTCCTCAGCAGCGCCTCGGGAGATGACGTGTCGGCCAGTGACACGACTGACGTCAGTGGATCCAAAGATGCCGACTCTTCAGTCCCCAGCAGCGCCTCAGGTGATAACAGCAGTCCCTCTTTATCTGACCTGATTACTCATGTGTCCTTAACCCAGGTCAGCCAGCCGGCCATTACATTTTACCAGCCTTGCGACCTCTCGACAACAACCGCTGATCAGCCCATTTCACTCGCAACTCTAGCACAAATAGCACAAAACCCAGAACTAACGTGCGTTGCGCGAATGCAGCAGCAACTAGCCCTGAACGTAGCTACTATTAGGTGCCTCCAAATCCAGCTACAAGAAGTGCAAACTGAACTGGCTAATGTCAAGAACCAGTGTGCTGCACACACTAAGACCCTTGCAGAGATGGACTGCCTTGTGCGAGATAACGAGGTGGTCAAGGCGAAAAGTGGGAGAAAGGCAGTTGAGGAATATGCAGAAAGCATTAACTCAGCTGTAGAAGGACTCTCAGCGGACCACGTCAGGCTAAATGAGAAAGTGACTCAACTGGCTAGCAGTAGAGACAACCATGCCAGTAGACTAAAAGACCTAAAAAAGCAAGTGGAATCCCTGTCTAAAGCCAGTGCCTGCAGCAACACCCAGAATTTTGAACCAGCCAACGAAACCCCCAACGCCCCCAAATGCTCACCCCAAAAAGATAGTGTCTCACAATCCCTCATGTCCCCTCCCCCTAAAGACTCTACCACGACCGACAACACACTCCTCGTGCAAGTTCCAGTTAAAAACCGGTATTCTGTATTGTCTGAGTTGGATGAGAACAGACGAGGCCACGATACCTCCACCCGCATTACCAACGACAGTAACATCAGCGCTAAGGAAAATGCACCCGAGAACAGACGAGGACACGATACCTCCACCCGCATTACCAACGACAGTAACATCAGCGCTAAGGACAATGCACCCCTAGAACAGCTTCAGCTCCTGCAAGTACGACCAGGTGTCAACACGCTGTTAATCGGGGATTCTGTGCTGAAAGGTGTTGACGAGCGCAGGATGTCTGTCGACGGTGCCCTTGTACAGAATCTGTCTGTCTCCGGCCTGACTGTAGCTGATGTCACTGAGTGGCTCCGCACTTTGCCACCAATGCCCCACATCCGCCGTGTGACGACGCATGTTGGTATCAACAGCTGCAAAGTGGGCGCCGTCAGCAAGCAGTCCTGGGACCAGCTCTTCCGTTTCCTACGCTCAGCCTTTCCCAGCGCCGCTGTGTACATATCCTGCATTATTCCAGGTGGAACTGAACATTACCTGGCAAAGGCTGTGTTTGCTTCCAACGACAATCTCAGGGCTGTGTGTGAGCAGGTCAAGATCCCCTACATCGACCATGTCCCCCGTTTCTTGACAGCTAATCTTGCGCCGCGTCAGACTCTGTTCCAGAGAGACAGAAGTCACCTGACAGAGGAAGGCACCAAGCGACTGGCACTCGCCATCAGGTTCGCCGGAGCAGCACGCCGCTCACCGGGATACGATGTGCCGAAAGCGGATCGTCATGCGCCTACCAACCCTCAAAATCGAGGACCACAGCACTACCAGAATCAGGCTTCTGGCAGGGGCACAGGATGGGGACAAGCAAATGGAGGAAACAATTTCAAAGTCCATACCCATCCCAACCATTCCCACCCCAACCATGCCCACATCAACGCCCACCCCCACAACAACCAAACCCCTCCCAGCCAAGCTAATTCCAACCACGTTCAAGCCCATTTTCAACAGTCTCAAATTTGCCAAGCCCATTCTGCTCAAACCCAGTTCAACATGTCTGACAATGCCAGTTACAACTCTGCCCAGCCTGGTTACCCCCCGACATTCTGTCCCCAGCAAGGTCACGCCGGGCAGTTCACTCCGTCAGAACGCGAATTTCCGCGCATTCCACCCTCCGACCAAGGCTCTAACAGCGCCCTTCACGCCCTCGCCACCGCTAATCCCACACCGACCAGAGGGTGGGAGAGCCCTGCCATTACACCCGGATTAGACGCAACGCAGAGGATGCGCATGCTTGCGCAGCTCCTACAGCCATTCATTCAGGGCTTTACCGGCTAATAATCTCATTAACCCTCCTGTGCATGCAACCACCGGTGCTGCAAACAGTACATGCTGCAAACAGTACATGCTGCAAACAGTACCGATGGATGCATGAACAGGAGGATTAATTGTCCATTGTTGGGTTAATAGGTGGTGTCTACTATTAACTGATTAGCTGCGATATCAACTGACAAGTTAACCGCAGCCTTTCCTACAGGGATTTATCTGCCACTAACTTGCTTAACCCCGTTGTGCATGCAACCACCGATGCTGCAAACAGCACCGGTGGATGCATGAACAAAAGGGTTAATTTTCATTTGTTGAACTAGTTCATCACTGATTTACTGACGCTTTAATTAGACGTTTATATTTGGTGATTGTGAACACGAGCACGGCAAGCTGACTGCTATTGTTACAGATGTAACTTGTTCTTACCGTAAATCAGTTAGAGTGACTACCAACGTTATTGTCTGCATCCACTGTGCTGTTTATTGATTACTTTGGTTCTACCTTCTAGCCGCGTTGGTCATAAACTGATGTGACAGTAACATTGAGTGTTACCACCAGAGACTGTGTTAGTTTACACTGTAAAGATTGTGCTCATTTAAGAAAGACTTAATTTTCAGCCTCTTTCGTGTCTTTACAGTGAGACAGACTATTAGCTTGAGTGATTTAATTAAAATTGTACTGGAACGACAAAGAAGGGAACTTAGTGACAGCCGAACATACAGGTGTTCCATGCGGCGTTTCAAGTTGCGTCACTTTTTTCTTGTGGTTCAGTCACTCCCGCAGCGAGTTTTTTTTTTTTTGAGAGCTCAGTAGCTTAACTGCTACTTGTTCTCTGGAGGACTTTTATTCAATTACGTGGCCTTTTATCGTTTTATAGTTTTATAGTATTTTTTATTTCCGTGTTTTTCTGTATTCAATTGTTTCTTCATTGTTTATCTTGTGCACTCTGTATTTTGTAATAAGTCCAAGCGAATTTTCCATCAAAGGTGCAGTTATGAGAATAGGGCACCTCAATGTGTTTCATTTGTACAACAAACTAGCCGACATATCTGTATATATTAACGATCCTACACCGTTCCACCTGTTTGGACTCAGTGAGACGCGTCTGAGTTCCTGTGTAAGCGATGCAGCAATCAGTATCCCCAATTTTTCAGTTATTAGACGAGACCCCTTGTCTCCCGGTCAAACTGGCATCGCTGTCTATATTCATAATTCTATCCAGCATTTAGTTCATCGACGCGTCGACCTAGAAATGATGGGGGTGGAGTGCGTATGGGTCGAAGTCAAGTGTCCGAAATCAAAACCGGTATTAATTGGGTTCTTATATAGAAATCCCGCCTCAACTTTTGAGTGGTACGATCAGTTTAGTCATAACCTTGACAGAGCTTTAAAAAAGAAGGCCGACATTCTTCTATTGGGCGATTTTAATATAGATTTACTTAAGCCGCACCCCGCCTGGGGCTCAACGTCATCTCTGTTTGGCTTAGTACAGTTAGTGAAATCACCCACCAGAATTACTCCAACTACTTCCACGCTTATTGACCACATATATACTAATAAACCCAAAGCCGTCTCTGACGTTGATGTCTCAAATCTTAGTGTTAGTGATCATTATCCTGTGGCTTGCTCCTGGTCTTCTAAACTCCCTAAACCAAAAAAGAACGGCCATACAACTATAACGTATAGGACATTCAAACACTTCAGGAAAGACGAATTTCTATTTGATCTAGAAAATACTCCTTTTAATGACGTGCTCCTGTCCTATGATCCTAATACCGCCCTCAGTATTTGGTACTCTCTTTTCCTAAATGTACTTAATAAACATGCTCCTCTACGCGAGAGGAGGGTAAAATCTAACACTCTTCCTCCCTGGCTTACTCCGGAAATCATGCAGGCGATGGCGCTTAGAAACGATCTACGTAGCAATAAAATGTTCACTGAATATAAGCAACAGCGTAACCGTGTTAAATACATGATCAGAGAGGCAAGAAAAAAGTTAGTTCGTGACACGGTTAAAGACAGCAAAGATACCTCTACTATATGGCGCCTTCTAAACACACTTACTAGGGGGTCTCCAAGTACCGCAACTACCATTCCCACTAATCTTACTGCTGATACATTCAATGACCATTTTCTTTCGATTGCCAAATCTCTAATATCGCCAAGCCAGGATAACACTTATCACCGTTCAAATTTGCTGTCTGAGTTTTGTCAACAAAGAACAATGGGCACAGCCCCCTTCAACATCCCTATGTTAGCTGTTCATGAAGTGGGTTTACTTATAAGTAACCTTCCAAATAAAAAGTCCTCGGGGCCTGATGACATCAGCCCGAAAATACTTAAACTGTCTCTCCCATACATTGTAGAATCCTTAACTTATATTTATAATCTCTGTATCCAGCATAACACTTTTCCTAACGAACTTAAATATGCCAAAGTAATTCCACTTCCAAAAACAAAAGATCGTTCTGATCCTAATAATTATCGGCCTATTTCTTTATTATCTGTTTTGTCCAAACCACTGGAAAGGCACGTTCATAAACACCTGCTTGCTTACCTAGAAAACCGTAAGCTCTTCCACCCTTTCCAATCCGGATTTCGTCCGCAGCATTCATGCCACACAGCACTTACACGCCTTGTTGACACATGGCTCAAGGGTATGAATAAGTCACAGTTAACAGGAGTAGTCTATCTGGATTTTAAGAATGCTTTTGATCTGATTAACCATACTATTCTGACTGCTAAGCTTCACACATACCTCAATAACGGAGACGCAGTTGCTTTTTTCACATCTTACCTTACTAAAAGAAAACAAAAGGTTCTTGTTCATGGCTCATACTCCTCTCTCAAAGATGTAAGCTTCGGTGTGCCCCAAGGGTCTGTACTGGGCCCTCTACTGTTTTGCTTATTTATCAATGATTTGCCTCTACATATTACTTGCCAAGATGTACAATGCGACCTTTTTGCTGACGACACCTCAGTTCATACTACTAGTAAAGATATACAGGTAATTTCCGACAACCTACAACAAAGTCTTCATGAAGTATCAGCTTGGTGTATAAACAATTCTATGGTTGTTCATCCAGCCAAAACGAAATCGATGGTAGTCGCCACGCGCCAAAAACAGCAGATAATGCCTCTATTACTTAACCTTTCACTTAAAGGTAGTCAGGTAGAACAGGTAAATGAACATCGAGTACTGGGGATTAAAATCGACAGTCAGCTAAAATGGCAAGCTCATACAGACGCCTTATGCAAAATAGTAGCCAAAAATCTCTTTATGTTATCAAAACTGAAATATTATACTGATTCAGATACCCGTAAACTATTTTATAACGCTCACATACGTTCTTATATCGATTACGCGTCATCGGTATGGGATGGGTGTAGTGAGGTCCATTTAAAGAGACTCAATTCCCTACACAGACGAGCGGCCAAAATAATCTGCCCTGATCAACACCTTAGCACTGAAGAAAAGCTCTCAAAAGCAGGTCTCCTGCCACTTCAAGATCATTTTAAATATAACAAAGCAATCTTTATGTTCAAAGTGTGGAAACGCAAAACACCTGAGTACATCTCCACTTTGTTCCGTAAGTCTGAGTCCAAGCTTGGAAACATCAGAAAGCTTTTCATAGTCCCAAAACCAAGGATCGATCTATATAAAACTAGCTTATCCTTCTCAGGGGCACTTATCTGGAATGCCCTTCCAGACCATGTAAAATCCGCCTCCTCGCTAGCCTGTTTTAAAAAGGGTCTCTTCAAATATTTTGTGGATCACTCGTAGGGATGACTCAACCACTTGTATTATATGTTTCTTTTTATGCTGGGTCCAATTTATTCCCAATTAAGTCTGTTATCCTTTTCAATTATCATTTGGACTACTTAGCTCTGTCTATGTGTGAAGGGGGGTGGGTGGGGTGGGGGGTGTCTGTGAGTCTATGAGTATGTCTGTCTATGTGAATAGTGTTGTCATCTCTTTGCAAGTATTATGTTTACTTATATGTATGTATATTTGTAGTTAGTCTTGTAGTTGTTAGCAACGGCAGGTTTGTAAAATGGCTGTGTCGATGACGATGTCAATGCCTAAACCGTTGTAAAATAAAGTTTCATTGATTCATCATTCATTCATTGATTCTCTCTCTCTCTCTCTCTCTCATCCAATTTACTGTGTTGGTTGTACATCACAATGCTTCTTTATTTATTTATATTAGCCTATATTGGACTGGAGGTACGTGTTGAAAAAATTCGTTCACAACTACAAAGTGTCAGGAGTCATACTTACAGCATGTACAGCCGTACATTCTGCCATCATAGTCCCCAACGCGTAAAATCCGTGGCTGTTGGTCAGTTTCAAAGTGTCACAGAATCGTCTGCTGTTGTCCGATCTGCTAATCGCGATGATTTCCGTGCAACAGGAAGTGGTCTGTCGTTTTCCGAGAGTTTTGCAAGCTCGGGATACGCAGTTGCCAACTCCGTCAATAAAGCTGAGGTGCAATGAGAAAAACCCGCCCAGCGCGTGTTTTAAAATGACTCTACAGGACCCAGCTTGGGCCCTGCCCCTAAGTGGGTCAAATCGGTTCGTAACACAGTTGACGGAGTTGGCAACTGCGTATCCCGAGCTTGCAAAACTCTCGGAAAACGACAGACCACTTCCTGTTGCACGGAAAACATCGCGATTAGCAGATCGGACAACAGCAGACGATTCTGTGACACTTTGAAACTGACCAACAGCCACGGATTTTACGCGTTGGGGACTATGATGGCAGAATGTACGGCTGTACATGCTGTAAGTATGACTCCTGACACTTTGTAGTTGTGAACGAATTTTTTCAACACGTACCTCCAGTCCAATATAGGCTAATATAAATAAATAAAGAAGCATTGTGATGTACAACCAACACAGTAAATTGGATGAGAGAGAGAGAGAGAGAGAGAGAGAGAGAGAGAGAGAGAGAGAGAGAGAGAGAGAGAGAGAGAGAGAGAGAGAGAGAGAGAGAGAATCGACTGTTTACATAGATGCCAAAAGATACAAGGCCATGGGTCGAGCTGAATTTTAGTAGCTGCCCTTCGTATGGAGAATTTTTTTCGCTGTAGGCCACTCCAGATGAAAAGATATAATAACAAACACAAAACGACAAATAACCCCTCCTTCCTCACCCTTCCGATATCGAATAAAGCTTCAGGCTGTGCTGTGTAACTTACGGATAGCTCGGCCTGGTCCATATCCAGTGTGCGTCCAGGCAAGACACAAATGGCCTGCTCTGTCCGTCGGGTGGTCGAGTGTCGTCTGCTACTGTTGCTGTCAGTAGAAATATCGCTGGTTTAGATCAGTGATCGCGGTGACCACTCCGCGCTGCATACAGGAAGTGGCCTGTCTTTTTCACGGGAGTTTTGCCAGCACGACAAACGCAGTTGAAAACTGAGTCAACTGAGTTCCAAACCGGTTTGCCGAAGTTAGCCGAACGTTCACGACAGGGCCCTCGCTGGGTCCTGCAAAGTTTTTTTAAAACACGTGCGGGGCGGAGTTTTTTGACTGTTTCTCAGCTTTAAACGAAGTAATTTGTAGAGAAGAAGTTGTCTCGGGACCTGTGAAACAAAGTTGTTATATCCCACCTTGTCATAAGCGACGTCGAGTGTAATAATAATAACGATGATGATAATGACTTATATTTCATTAAGACGACGCGTGTTGGATTCTCCCGTGTCAGAGGAACAAAGCTAGACCTGTACGTAGAGCTATATAACCATCTGTCGCAGAACCGCAGAAGCCTTTCTTTGAACAGCTACAGCCGTAGTAGGATTTTTCACCCATTTAATCCCACGTCCAGATTTCCCACATTTTTTTACGTGTTACCTACGACTGTGTGCCTGTTGTAGGAGATGGATTGACCATGATAACTCAAGGGTAGTGCCAGATGAGCTTGGCGCCGGAAGGCGCCAAGCTCATCTGGCACTACCCTTGAATTATCATGGTCAATCCCTCTCCTGCTGTAGGGCGTTGGGTGGGGCTAAATGGGTTAAGGTAACGTTGATTATTTGATTCCTTAAATTAACCCTGATTGACGCGACACAACTGGTCCGCTCAGCGGAGTGGAAAATGTCTGTACAGTGTCTTTACATTGCAATACCTCTGCTGTGTATGTATGCTTGAGTGCCAGTTTGCATGCATGGCTGTAGCAAAACCAATGCGCAAACGGCCATTGTGCCGACTTCGGGAGAACTAGGAAATGACCACCAGGTCAATCAGATGCTGACAGAAGCAACTCCAACTCGTTTCCGCAAAGTTCCAAACACAAGCAGCCGAAAGAAACGTGTCTCGTGTCGTAAGCTGAGACGACCTCGTCCGACTAACCCAGTCCTCAGAACCACTTCACTAACCCACTTAAACCTCGACAATCTCCTCAGGTGTACAGACACAAAGAAAATTGGAGCTGTGCCGACCAGCAAGAGACATAGATTCTCGTGGGCCCTTGCATCTGCAGGGGCTCTTGAGCATCTATGCCTCTTGCAGATAATAAGAAACTCTTGCAGGTAGTATAGGCAACGCCAACGAAACGAACCCAAAGAAACTTAACTGCAGACAACGCACTTGGTCTTACGAACAGCTGAAACCAATCTCGACTGGGAAAAGGCATAGGTTCTCATGAGCCCCTGCGGCTGCGGGGGATCATGAAAACATATGCCTTTTGCAGGTGACTGAATTGCCACTTGGTCTGGCCGAGGACTAAAGAGGAGTCCATTTTATTGGTAATCGTTCAAAGCGTTCATGTGACAAGGGAGGGTTTTTGCGGCGGCGGAAATGTCGTCTTAATTTAGCCTTCGGTTACTGTTTTCTTTTCCAGTTCCAGGGTTCAGTCACGCGGCTAGCCCTTTCCCCTGCACGTGGCAAAGATTCACACAGATTTACATGAGCCAGCAATTTGGCTGCAGGATCCATACATTACCTCATTCAGCTCGACGGCCGTATGTCCCGTATTTTGGAGGCGTCATCTAATGAACTATGCACCAGTTTGCAGGAGATGGATCGACGATGATAATTCAAGGGCAGTGTCAGTCATATTAGCTTGGCGCCGACAGGCGCCAAGCTAATCTGGCACTGCCCTTGAATTATCATGGTCGACCCATCTCCTGGTGTAGTGCGTCAGGGTTGAATGGGTTAACCGGTTCAGTACCCCTTGACGGCAACTGCGTTTCTACATTCTTTGTCAGTTGAACCTCAACAAGCCCTGGCTGTCCTAGGAACATGGATTCAAAGTGGTGTCAGCAAAAGGCATAGATCCTCATGCGCCCCGCAGCTGCGAGGGGGCTCATGAGGATCTATACCTCTTGCAAATTGCGTGTGTTCAAATCGTCTCGGCACTGCATAACGGGATAAAGCGATCTGCTCCAGGGCGGGCTTGATGGCGGCTCAAATTTGCCGATGTAACCGATTTTTAACCCGTTCAGTGCCGAGGAAACCTGAACACCACCCAACTGCACGAGCGTATAGATCCTCGTGAGCCCCCGCATTTCTTGACCTATGCCTCTTGCTGACAAAAATGTTGAATCCGCATTCCTGGGACAGCTAGGAGTTCCTGACCTTAAATTAACATACATTGCACAAACATACGGTGTGTGTCAACTGGGACTGAACGGGTTAACTGGGATTGTTATAACGGATTCTTAACCCTTTGCGTGTCGGTAGCGGTTTTAGTCGCGACGATTCCTTCAGGAATCCTCGCGGCTAAAACCGCTACCGACACGCCGAATGAGTTATCCAAGACTGTTCTACCCTTCTTCTTTTTACATTACAGTTATGGGCAATTTGTTGTCTATTATAATAAAATACCCGCATAATTGTGTGTAGTGTCGGGAGAAAAATAAATAAATAAAGAAGAGGAACCAGGAAACCCAACTGGGAAAAACTAGCTTAGAAGAGACTGTTACGACACAATTTATTATTATTAATATTTTTCAAAATAGACAAACAAGTAAACAAATAAAATTAGGAAGTCTTACACAATAAAATGATGCGGGCGCCACTGTTTTCTGTTCGAAATTACGATCATTTTATTTACCACGACAACATTCAGCGATAGTTCTGGTCAGCAAATACGACCACGAGTTACCAAGGCAAGATTCAGCGAGTAAAAAGTCCTCGGGACGACGTCGTTCTCACTCGGCCCGCGCACAGCAGTGCGCGGGCCGACTGAGAACGACGTCGTCCCGAGGTCCTTCTGTTCACTGGGATCATTTTCGGCCACCCGCATTCGGTGTTGAGGAGACTTTAATGGTCACAAGCATAATTTGTTTTCTGAAGACCATACATTACACAGACAATCTTTTCTTAAAGAAATACAATGATAAAATTAATGTACTTTTTTTGTGGACCTTTCAACAACAACAAAATGGGACATTAATGTATTGTTCCATTTAATGGCATGACTTAGTGTCTTTGCTTAGAAAGTTTTCAGTAAAAACATTTTATCTTTTCTTGTAAGCAAGAAAAAAGGCAAATGCATTCATTGTATCGTTGTTGACAACAATCATTCTCAAATCGTAACCTGTTATTTGTATCAAATTTTATTTCTATTAGACTTTCATTGTAGATTTCCTGACATTGTGAAAGAGAGACAATGATAACAGTTTCAAGAAATATCAGTTTCCGTGTTCAAAATATCAGTATATTTTTGTACCCTGTTTCACATTAATCACAATATCGTAACCGTTTATCTAGTTCAACAAACAGGTGACTGTCAAGCGTTTAAATGCAAAGAGAATCCCAAGGAAGGAAGAATAGAAAAGAAATACAACGCAATGTATTAAATGTTTAGGTTAAAAACCCTTTACAAAAATGGACCAAGAATATGGTCCCACCCAGTAGCAATGTGTCTTCGGGCACACGACCGCCGCAGTTGGGCCGCGCCTTTCTAGACCTTCAGAATAATTTATGAGTCACTGTCATGATCAAAATTAAACTTTCCTTTCTCAAGAAACAAACAAGATGGGATGAACCATAACCCACAAAGTCCCTTCTACATGAGAGCTGTCCACGCTGTCAATGGTCTCTACCTTTTGTCTTTGACCTGATTCTGATGTTGAATTATCTCCTATTTAAAAAGCCTCGCAGATCTGCCAATGCGTCAGTGAGTTCTATAACGGGGAGCAGGACATAGGCGTCATTGATTTGCCAAACGTCATTTGTCATGACTTAAGTTTTAGTTTTTACGTAATTTTATATTTTACGTGATATGAGTTTCACTTTCGCTTCATAGGCTTGAGAAAATGGTGACAAAACTAGAACTTGACGTAACAATTTCAGTCTTGCTATAATTTGTGTGAAAGCAGGTTGACTTTACCTAGCTACATGATATACTAAGTACACAGGTCACCTGCATGCTCTTCTGAAAGCGCGTCAATGTGTGTGTGCGTGTTAATGCGTGCGTGCGCGCGCGCTCCAAACATCTCCAACAGGCATAGATCCTCATGCGCCTGGAGGGCGCATGAGGATCTTTTCCTCCTGGAGATGCGCGCATGTTTGAGAGAGAGAGAGAGAGAGAGAGAGAGAGAGAGAATGACGTCATATTTAGAGTATTATATCAGTGTCTGCGTGGTGACGGGGTTGCCTCTTTTACGTCAGCGCCACTGTCTGGCTTTCTCTAGAAGTAAAAGTTTTGTGGTGTTTTGGAGGAGCTCGCTTTAACCCCTACACTGCCGAAAAAAGTGAACACGATCCAAGTGCAAGATATGTAGATCTCCATGAGCCCCCCACTCATGAGGATCTATACCTCTTGCTGATATAACTTTGTATCCATGTTCTTTGGACGGCTTGGGCTCTTTGCCGTTGAATTAACCCTTTGCGTGTCGGTAGCGGCTTTAGTCGCGATGATTCCTGTAGGAATCATCGCGACTAAAAGCGCTAACTACACCCAAAGGGTTAACACATATTTCAGAAACAGAATCTGCGTCCACTGACACTGAAGCACACATACCATAAAGTCTGAATCTGGAACGAGCGTAGGAGCCTTTATTTCTGTCTGAAAATGAGACGTTATTTGAGCGTAGCATCCGCCACCGATTTTCAACTCACGGCGACAAACGACTGAACGTCAGTTGTGCACATTTGATTAATAGGTCGGTCGTTACCCAGTTTTCCAGTTCACGAAGTAATTTGAAAGTTAGTTAAAAGAAGTAAAGAGTTGATTCGCAATATCTTCTTCATGGCTGCTCTTAGAATATGTTCTTAGTGCGACTTATAATAATGCTGGGCAAACGTTTGAGTGTGTGACAAAAAAAAAAAGAAAAAAAAGAAAGACTTTTCAGCTCTTGTTCTCTTCAGATTCAGATTCTTTATTAATTCCTACAGTGCCGGTGTTTCCTTTCATTTACCCTCCCCCCCCACCCCCTACCCCACCCCCCTACCCCACCCCACCCCACCCCACCCCACCCCACCCCACCCCTTCAGATTTTTTGTGAGCACTGAGGAATCAGGTTACACGTTGTTTTTGAATTAAGTTACACGTTGTTTTTTAGAGGTGGTCATTGTCATGTTCTGTTTTTATAAATGCAGCTCAATCTTAATGCATTCAGACCTTACACACTACAGCATGACAGTTCAAGAGTGGTGTCTGGAGGCGCTAACGATTCTGGCATCATCCATGAACCATCTGGGTCGATCTGGCTCCTGAGCTGTACCCTTTAAAAGACAACACGCAAAATTTTGGAAATCTTGACCTGAACGGATTTTAAGAAAGAAAAAATAGAAAAATTAAATGAAATGAACGTGTCCAAGCCATCACACTTTGACGAACGAAGTACGTCGGTCGATACCCTTTCTTCCAGTTCACGCAGTAATTTGAAAGTTAGTTACAGGAAGAAAAGAGTTACTTTGCAATATCTTCATGTTTAAAAAAATATATATATATTTTTTTTATTTCTGTGCTTAGATTAAGCATACTCTCTATATATATATATATGTATATATATATATATATATATATATATATATATATATATATATATATATATATATATATATATATATATATATATATATATATATATATATATATATATATATATATATATATTCTTTATTCTTTCTTTACTTTTAACAAAGTAAAATTAGTCTGTCTTCTTCCACTGCAACACCGCATAAAGCTCAAGGGATGCAATCCGCGCTGTGCTGACGGGTACTTACTTACTTACGCCTGTCACCCACACCTGTGCTGACGGGTGCTACCAGTAAATTCTAGAGGCGGCTGTCTAGTACATGTGTTGTGTTTGCAATTTTAGGTTACGCCATATGCCTACCTGAAGAGCCCCCCTTGGGGCGAAACCGGTCGTAGGCGGCAAAAACTTTAAATCTACTCAGCAGGTCCGATATCTGTTTGGGAATATTTTCTAGCATCCCCTCCTTGGGGGGGGGGGGGGAGGACTGAATATTCTCCAGCGGACGGCGGGGCGCCTGGGGGTAGTCCTTACAGCTTTATGTTGTAGGTGTTCAGTGGAAGGCTCAAAAGATCTAATAAGCGATGCAGTCACAAAAAGGACAGCTGATGTCCTAATGACAAAATGCAAGCTTACCAGCCTGGAATTCCATGGCATTAGCACAGCATTCTCAGAATTGAAAATTGAATGAAAAAATATAGCACATATATGTACCCCCCCCCCCCGCCCCGCCCCACCCACCTTCCTATTGAACCCATCTCCCCAACCCCCCAACCCCCAACCCCCCCCCCCCAACCTCCCAACCCCTCTCCCCCAATCTCTTTGTTCACACAGCTCGAACATGTTTAACCCATTCAGCCCTGACGCACTACAGCAGGAGATGGGTCCACCATGATAATTCAAGGGTAGTGCCAGATTAGCTTGGCGCCGACAAGCTAATCTGGCACTACCCTTGAATTACTATAGTCAACCCATCGCCTGCAACTGGTGCAACTTGGCTTGACTTCGCGAACGAAGATTCTATAGGGCTTGCCCACGTCGTCTGCAGGCATGTTCGTGGCTGCGGAGGCCAATCCGGGACAGGCAGGTTCGACCGCAGTGGCTGCAGGGGAAGGTCTGGTCAGGGTTCTGAGTTACGACAATTCTGTTTTTTCTTCTGAGCCGCTTGTCCTTAAGGTTAGCTCTGCGAGAGTCCTCAAAGGAGACGGTTGCCTTGTGAATGGTGGAGCGCCAGGTGTCACGGTCCGCAGCAAGCGAAGACCACTGGCGGTGATCGATTTGGCAGGCACTAAGCGACTTCTTGAGACCGTCTTTGTATCTCTTCTTTGGTGCCCCTCTGTCTCGGTGTCCAGTGGCGAGCTCGCCGAACAGAGTGATCTTGGGTAGGCGATGATCCTCCATCCTGGAGACGTGCCCCGCCCAGCGAAGCTGTGTCCGCAGCAGCAAAGCCTCGATGCTCACAGTTTCCGCCTGTTCAAGGACCTCGACGTTGGTGACATAGTCACTCCAGTGAATGCTGAGGATGGTACGCAGGCAGCGCTGGTGAAAGCGTTCGAGGAGTCGTAGTTGGCTGCGGTAGAGGGCCCAGGACTCGGAACCGTACAGCAGGGTGGTGAGGACGACAGCTCTGTACACGCTGATCTTGGTGCCTTTTTTCAGCTGTTGATTGTGCCACACCCGCTTGAATAGTCGCCCGAAAGCACTGTTCGCTTTTGCCAGCCTGTTGTCCAGCTCCTTGTCCAGCTTGGCGTCTGACGTGATGATGCAGCCAAGGTAGGTAAACTGGTGTACAGACTTCAGTTCGGACTCGCCGATGGTGATGTGGGGAGGGCGATGCTCTTCCTTGGGTGCCGGGTGATGAAGGACCTCTGTCTTTTTCAGACTGACCTCAAGTCCAAAGAGCTGGGCAGCATCTGCGAAGCAGGACGTAATGCGCTGCAAGGCTCTCTCTGTGTGTGCAACGAGGGCAGCGTCATCAGCGACGAGCAGCTCACGAATCAGTTGGTCTAGGGTTTTCGTGTGGGCCTGCAGTCGTCTGAGGTTGAACAGGCTGCCATCGAGACGATACCTGATGTACACTGCGTCGTCATCGTTGAGGTCCACTATGGCCTGCTTCAACATCATGCTGAAGAAGATGGTGAAGAGGGTCGGTGCCAGCACGCAGCCTTGCTTCACGCCGTTGCGTATGGGGAATGGTTCTGAGAGGTCACTGTTTAGTCTGACCTGGCCTTGCTGGTCCTCGTGAAGCTGGACGATCATGTTGAGGAACTTTGGGGGACAACCTAGTCGCTCCAGGATCTGCCACATACCTTGCCTACTCACAGTGTCAAACGCTTTTGTTAGGTCGACAAACGTTACGTACAGCCCTTTGTTCTGCTCGCGGCACTTCTCCTGAAGCTGTCTCAGCACAAAGACCATGTCGGTGGTACTCCTGTTGGCTCTGAAGCCACACTGGCCCTCTGGAAGCTGGTCTTCAGCGATGGCAGGTACCATCCGATTCAGGAGCAACCTTGCGAGAATTTTCCCGGCAATGGACAACAGGGTAATTCCACGATAATTAGAGCAGGCAGACTTCTCTCCTTTGTTCTTGTACAGGGTGATGATGACTGTATCACGGAGATCCTTTGGTAGTGTTCCTTTTTCCCAGCAGCAGAGAAAGAGGTCGTGGAGCTTGTTGTGCAGTGCTGGGCCTCCATGTTTCCAGATCTCTGGCGGGATTCCGTCAATGCCTGCTGCTTTGCCACTCTTGAGCTGGTGGATGGCTGTGAGGGTCTCTTCGGCGGTGGGCGGTTCGTCCAATTCAACCTTTAGTGGAAGGTGCGGGATTTGGAGGATGACTGTTTCTTGAACAGTGCGTTCAGCGCCGAAGAGGTCCTGAAAGTATTCCGACCAGCGGTTCAAGATGGAGGTATTATCTGTGAGGAGTGCCTGTCCATCAGCGCTTCGCAGGGGACTTTGTACCAGGTGCCTAGGGCCATACACTGCTTTCAGTGCTTCGTAGAAGCCCCTGTAGTCACCGTTGTCAGCGCAGAGCTGGGTCCTCTGTGCGAGTCTGGACCACCACTCGTTCTGGAGCTCTCTAAGCTTGAGCTGGAGACTGCTGCAGATGAGGCGGAAGGCAGACTTCTTCACAGGGCAGGAAGGCTGGGCTAGGTGGGCCTGGTGGGCGGCTCTTTTTTTTTGCTAGAAGTTCCTGGATCTCTACGTCGTTTTCGTCAAACCAGTCTTTGTTCCTCTTTCTAGCCAAGCCCAAGACTTCCACAGAGGATTTTACAATAGCAGTTTTCAGTTGTTCCCAGAGTGTTTCAGGGGAGGAGTCTGCTGGATCAACTGTGTCTTTGAGCATGCGCTGTAAATCGGCCTGAAGGGCAGCTTTCTTGTCGTCACGCTGAAGGCTGGCAACATCAAGCTTTTTCTTGGGGGGGGGGGGGGGGGGGGCCTTTGTTGGGTTTCAGCTTGAGGCGGAGCCTGAGTTTGCAGCGAACAAGGCGGTGGTCAGTGTGGCACTCTGCGCTGGGCATCACTCTGGTGAGGAGGACGTCACTGCGGTCCCTCTGACGCACTAGGACATAGTCGATAAGGTGCCAGTGCTTGGAGCGAGGATGCATCCAGGTGGTCTTTCGACTGTCCTTTTGCTGGAAAGTAGTGTTGGTGATGACAAGTTGCTGCTCTGCACAGAGCTCCAACAGTAGGCGACCATTGTCATTGCAGTTCCCATGCTTGCCGAGGACTCCTTTCCAGGCTTCAGAGTCTTGGCCCACTCTGGCGTTGAAGTCGCCAAGGATGATGACTTTGTCGTCTGCAGGGGTGCTCTGCAGGAGTCTGCGCAGGTCAGAGTAGAACTTGTCTTTTTCTGCAGGCTCTGCCAGGAGGGTTGGGAAGTACACACTGAGAAGGGTGACATATTGCTGGTGTCTCAGTGGGAGGCGCATGGACATGATGCGGTCGGAGTGACGCGTTGGTAGGTTTTCCAACTTAGTCGCAATGGGGGTCTTCACCATGAAGCCCACGCCTGAGAGCCGTCTTTCTGATGCAGGCCTGCCTGACCAGTAGAGGGTGTAGCCAGCGCCAAGTTCTTGGAGGCTGCCTTCCTCCGGAAGGCGTACTTCGCTGAGCGCGGCGATGTCGATGTTTAACCTCCGCAATTCATGGGCAATGAGGGCGGAGCGACGTTCAGGGCGTCCGCTGTCTGCTGTGTCGAGCATGGTTCGGATGTTCCAGCATGCTACGTTGAGTCCGGTCGTGGTCGTCATGAGAGTGGATCCATTGTTTTTTCTTGTTTTCTGACCGCATGAGAAGATGCCCGTTGACCGCGGCTAGCCAACTGGGGTTACGAGGGGATGAGCTTTGGTTAGGCCACCTTTTCTAGGCCCCTCTCCGTGTGGAGCAAGCAGTGCTGTCCCTAGAGAAGGCTGCTTGGTCGTTCAGGGTGTGCCGAGTGACGTTGTCATCCCCAGGTCAACATCAGGCGACCAATATCCTGAACCGCCTGCATGCAGGTTTGAGACTGCGGCTTCCAGTGACATCTTTCACCTGCCGTTTTGCCCCTTGCCCATCGCTACAGGACTTGGAAAGTTCAGTGTCATAGTCCGTGGGCGTTTCCTAAAGCCTGCGCGGTGGAGCTTTTTGGTGGAGTGCAGTGTGCGCAGTACTGGCCCCACCCTTTAAACCCTTGGTTCGTTTGCCATGGCCTAGCAAGCTGGGACGGTGGCATCGAGGTCCTCGGGTCGTAGGTTTTATATCAGACTGTCCTTGTCTTAGTCTCTGGCTCAAAAGCCTTCCCCGGAGACACGGGGGCTTTGATGTCAGGGGTTTCCTCCCTTAGCCTTTCCGCAGCCAAGCGGCCAGGCCTGCAAGGCAGCAGGAGAACTGGTGCATAGACATTAGATAACGCCTCCAAAATTTGGGAAATACGGCAGTCGATCTGAATGAGTTCTTAGAATATGGTCTGAGTACGTCTGAATATAATAATCTGGGGAGAAAGTTTGAGTGTCGAAAAATGAAAGACTGGTCTGATCTTCTTCTCTCTTGTACCTATCGGCCTTGTCAGACGATACAGTTTCTGAAAACAGTTTCTAAAAACGGGTTTAAAAAAATAAGAGTTTTGTTTTGAGCATGCCACACGGAGAAACAAGGTTGTTGTGTTGTGTGTATACATTTTCCTCTAGTTGTTTCCCTTTTGCGATCTTTTGGTGAAGGGAGTTGTGAAAGGTCCTTGTTGTGTATCAAAATGGCCGTCACGTGATCTTTTGTTTCACGTGGATTGTTTCAAGCAGCAGTGTTTTCCGAAATAGTTGCGAGATTTTAGGATTGGTTCTAAGTTCTGATACTGTTTTCAAAAACAGTTTTGTGGGCCATGTCCCACGGCGTGTTTTCAAAAAGGCAGCTGTGTTTTTGTTTTTTGAAAACTGTTTTCAAGCCCCGTCTGACATAGCCCTAAGAGAGTTCTTCAGTTCCTCACAAGATGAAACCCTCCGTTACGTGTGCCCACTCCTATTCATTGTTAACCCTTTCAGCCCCAAGGTCCCATTTCTCAAATTTTGGAGGTGCTGCCTAACGACTATGTACCAGTTACAGGAGATGGCTTGACCATGATAATTCAAGGGTAGTGCCAGATTAGCTTGGCGCCTTCAGGCGCCAAGCTAATCTGGCACTACCCTTGAATTATCATGGTCAAGCCATCTCCTGCTGTAAGGATCCGGGACTAAAAGGGTTAAAAATATAGGTTGGACAGTCTTAACGTAGGCAAGACAATATTGATATCTTGCTGTCGCGGCGAAATTTAGCTTTCAACCCCCGCATTGGAGGAGCGCGCTTTAACCCCTACACTGCCGAAAAAAAAGTGAACACGATCCAAGTGCAAGATGTGTAGATCTCCATGAGCCCCCCACTCATGAGGATCTATACCTCTTGCTGATATAACTTTGTATCCATGTTCTTTGGACGGCTTGGGCTCTTTGCCGTTGAATTAACCCTTTGCGTGTCGGTAGCGGCTTTAGTCGCGACGATTCCTGTAGGAATCATCGCGACTAAATGCGCTACCGACACCCAAAGGGTTAACAAAGATTTCAGAAACATAATCTGCGTCCATTCACTGAAGCACACATACCATAAATTCTGAATCTGGAACGAGCGTAGGAGCCTTTATTTCTGTCTGAAAATGGGACGTTATTTGAGCGTAGCATCCGCCACCGATTTTCAACTCACGGCGACAAACGACTGAACGTCAGTTGTGCACATTTGATTAATAGGTCGGTCGTTATCCAGTTTTCCATTTCATGAAGTTAGTTAAAAGAAGTAAAGAGTTGCTTCGCAATATCTTCTTCATGGCTGCTCTTAGAATATGTTCTTAGTGCGTCTTACTAATAATGCTGGGCAAACGGTTGAGTAAAGACAAATGAAAGACTTCTCTGATCTTGTTCTCTTCAGATTCTTTATTAATTCATTCAGTGCCAATGCTCCCTTTCATCTCCCCCCCCCCCCACACCCACACACACACACACACACACGCACGTTCCCAAGGTGGGTTTCCCCCTCTATTCTAGGGTATGTGTTTCTGTCTACCCTTGGTCCATTCACCTGTATTTTCCTTTTTTAAACTCTCCCTACTGTCTGTTCTTTCTGTAGCTCTTGATATTGGATGTGTGTTGCTAAATGGTCTTAGGTTTATTTGGCGTATTAGACCGGCTGGCGACATACATTCAATATTCTGTTTAGTTTTTTTTCTTTTTTACAAGCAGTTCAGACACGTCCTGAGAAAGTCTTGTTGCTGTCGAGACGTTAAGCAACGTACAACCAACCACCCTCCCCCCCCCCCACCCTCCCAACACCCCACCCTTCAGATTTTTTTTATGAGCACTGAGGAATTAGGTTACAGGTTGTTTTTTAATTAAGTTACACGTTATTTTTTAATTTGGTTACACGTTGTTTTTTAGGGGTGGTCAATGGTTCGTCAAAGTGTGCTTGCTTGGACACGTTTATTTCATGTAATTTTCTATTTTAAAAAAAAAAAAAAAAACCCACACGTTCAGGTCAAGATTTCCAAAATTGTGAGTGCTGTCTTTTAAAGAGTTCAGCTCAAGAGCCAGATCGACCTAGATGGTTCATGGATGATGCCAGAATAGCTTAGAGCCTCCAGACACCACTCTTGAACTATTATGTTGTAGTGTGTAAGGCAACGAGTTAACCCCTTCAGTGCCGGAAAACAATGATTAGCCGCATTACTGCCGAGAAAAACTGAATACCTTCAACTCGACAGCACCCCCATCTCCCTCTCTGACTCGGTCATGAACCTTGGCGTTATCCTCGATTCCTCTCTTTCCGTGACCAGCTTCGTCTCCGCCACGGCCCAGGCATGTTATTTCCACCTCCGCCGCATCAGTCAGATCAGAAAATACCTCACTACCGAAGCTGCCACCAAACTCGCTGTCTCTCTCATCTTATCTCGCATCGACTACTGCAACTCTCTCCTTTCCGGCCTTCCTCACTCCACCACTCTCACTCTCCAGCGCGTCCAGAACAATGCTGCCCGCCTCGTCCTTAGAAAGAAAAAATCCGACCACATCACTCCCCTGCTCAAGCTCCTTCACTGGCTCCCCATCCCCCAACGCATCCAATACAAGATTCTGTCTCTCTGCTACAAATCCCTGAACAACTACGCTCCTACCTATCTCTCCAACTTCCTTCACCCGATCCCTCCGCTCCGCCTCCGACCCTCTCCGCCTCTTCATCCCCCGCACCAAACTCAGCACTTTCGGCCCCCGCTCCTTCTCAGTATACGGTCCATCCACCTGGAACACTCTCCTACTCTCTCTCCGTCAGAAACACTCTCTCTCCTCCTTCCAGGCCGCCCTCAAAACTCACCTCTTTCAACAGTTCTAGCACTACATCACCACACTCCCCACCCCAAGCTGACCGTCGTAATGTATTTTCACTATTTGTGGTACGTGAGTCATTGTCTAAAGCGTGCGCATGCGTGTGCGAGTCGTGAGTGCGCGCTTAGAGTTATAATTATTATAAGATAAGCTCATTATAAATACCGTAATTATTATTTTTTTAATAGTATCAAACTGCAAGAGATCTAGATCCTCATGAGCCCCGCCATGGTGTCAGCATGAGGCATAGATCCTCATGAGCCCAGCAGTTGCGGGGGCTCGTGAGGATCTATGCCTCTTGCTGACACCACTTTGAATTTGTTTCCTGTAATTCTTTGGCATTGAATGAAAAAGAGATTTCAGAAACACAGTCTGCGTCAGATGCCAGTTACCATCATCATCATTACCACCGACAACATCATCATCATCAACACCACCACCACCAACACCACGACACTACAATGCTACACTCTGTTCACCCCCAAAACCCACTTTACCTGCAGGCGGCATTTCTCGAATTGTAAAAATGTAATGTAAAATTGTAAACTATGTACCAGTTACAGGAGATATATGTACATTAATAATAATAATAATAATAATAATAATAATAATAATAATAATAATAATAATAATAATATAATAATAATATAATAATAATAATAATAATATTTATAAAGCGCAAACTCCCTGCAGTGCACGCTCTAAGCGCTGACCATGATAATTCAAGGGTAGTGCCAGATTAGCTTGGTGCCTGATGGCGCCAGGCTAATCTGGCACTGGCGATCCATCTGCTGACTAAATGGGTTAACACCCATTTCTCTTTCCACCTCAACGCCCCTCCCTTTCATCTTCCCCCTCCCCCACCCCCCTCCTTCCCACCCCCACGCCCCACCCACCTCCGCGCCATTAACCCATTCAGCCCTGACGCACTCCAGCAGGAGATGGATCGATCATGATAATTCAAGGGTAGTGCCAGATTAACTTGGCGCCTGTCGGCGCCAAGCTAATCTAGCACTGCCCTTGAAATATCATGGTCGATCCATCTCCTGCAACTGGTGCATAGTCATTAGATGACACCTCCCAAATTTTGGAAATAAATATATAAAATAAATAAGCGCATTAAATAGGCGCTTTATCCCAATTGACAATCGGCTCAAAGCGCCGCCGCGAACTGAACCCAACAAGCACGCTCACGTGAATCACTCGTATTCACTCACACACTGTATATATACACAGAACATTCACGTGGTGCTAAGGGCAAGCTCAAGCGAGCTACTGAAGTTTTGGAAATTCAAATCGTTTATATTTCAAATTTGATTAAGTGGGATGAAATTGATACCAAGTCGTGAGGGAGGAGAGCCAGAATACTCGGAGAACGAACCGCCGACGATCCGCCCGAATTATCGGTGACACTTACTGAAGGAAAAATGTCCAACGCTGGAACCGAGTTTCGAACCTCGCACCTCTAGCATTGGTGGCAGGCTCTTTTACCGCTGCGCCACGGACCGCATAAATACGGCCGTTGGTCTGAATGAGCTATAAGTTCCACTGGTTGCATAATCATTTGCTGCCTGCCTGCTTTCGGCATCTCCTTTGTTGGCCAGTGATGCTGGTTGAAGCCCGGGGCACCTTCAGTTGGGAAGATCTACAATATACATGTGATCTTCGTCATGCAAACAGGAAAATATAACCTTACTACATCTTTGCGTAGTTTCTCTTCCAGACCACCCGTCTGAAAATAACAAAGATCATCACGTTCAACGCTGCCGCAGCACAAACTCACGCGGCTAATGTTATTAGCAGCTTTTTTTAGTTTATAATCACAGTTTTACAAATCTAAGCTGTTCCATTTGTTTTCACTGTAATATACTGTGACTGAGCTCAAGGTTCCAATGCCCAGAACTATCTGAAATCACGATTTTGTCATTGATATGACTTCCTCGGTGACAAAATACGTAAATATTCCATATCTCTGACGGACAGAAATTAGTTCGGAGTCAATCACCATCAGGAAAAAATAGAATACAATGTACAGTGAGTCCTCCCACCTTAACTCATTCGAGAATGTGTAAGCTCATTCTTGAAAGAACTACGAAACCCTCAAGACGCACGCCAGACGATGAGATAGATCATCGGGAATCCCCGGTCCCTACAGATGCTCATGAACTACTAAGCCTCTCGAAGATGACCGAGCACAGCTGCAATGTCTACTGACGACATTTCGGTGGTTTCTCTGTGACTACGTCTAATACTTGTGATCAATAGTGAAATCATTGAAACAGTCCAGAACTTTAAGTTTCTTGGCACTACCCTGTCACGTGACCGTAAGTGGGAGGAAAACACTCGCCTCATCGTCCAAAAAGCAAGACAGGTCCATCAGTACTAAGACCAGCAGATTCCGCAACAGTTTTTTTTTCCCCTCTGGCTTTTCGCGCTCTCTCTGATCAGCCGGACTGATTGGAGGGGTGAGAACTCGTCGGAATGTGTACAGTTAGCTTATACTGAATCAGTGAGGTGTGCACGTTCGCCGTGTTTAATACCAGTATTTGCTTAGTATTTAGCATGAAAATCATATTTTAGAGTTTACTGTGTGTGTGTGTGTGTGTGTGTGTGTGTGTGTGTGTGTGTGTGTGTGTGTGTGTGTGTGTGTGTGTGTGTGTGTGTGTGTGTGTGTGTGTGTGTGTGTGTACTATTTTAGTCTTAGTAACTGACATCAAGACAAATTCCAATGTTTTTATTGTTTGTTTGTTTTTTACATGGAAACATATGGCAATAAACTATCTTATCTTATCTTATCTTATCTTATCTTATCTTACTTAGCATGGTTTCCTCGGTGACATGCCCGTCCCCTCTGGAACCATAGTTACGATGAGGTACCGGAATTGTGTTCAGTTATATCTCACCCAAACCCCTCCCATCTGCAAGATGCATAGAGCCTCATGAGCTCCTGCAGGTGCAGGGGCTCATTAGAATATATGCCTCTTGTTGATGGTGAATAGCTCCCATTTAATTGCATTTCGGCTCTTCCGATGATCCCGGAAATGATATGTAACTCTCACACAAACCCTCAAGTCTCCAAAAAGCATAGATTCTAATGAGCCGCTGCAGCCGCAGGGGCTCTCATGAGAATCTATGCATCTTGCTCCCATTGTTTACTTGTCTTTCTACGTCTCTGCTCTTCAAATTGGTGAGTGAGAAAAGGTCAGGTTTTTGACAGTATGATGGTGTGCGGAAATGAAGAATGTTTTTTCCATGCCATGGTACAGTGCAATCACGGCAGGACTAATCATCAAATCTCACAGCACGAACAGAAGGTCCCAGAGCGGTTCACAGAGTTACATACAAACTTCACATCTATATATACTTTGTGTTATCAGGCTAGCTCAGTCCACTATTGTAGGCATTAAAACATGTAATGCACAAAAACTTAAACAATCTGTGCTGTCTTCCAATAAGGGACAAATTAGGATCAGCTTTGACCAAACTGTTGTCATTTTGGATGCCAACAAAGGGAACGGAATGGTATCTATCTACGTCAGATTTTATAAGCACGTATCAAGAGACAGGAAGTAGGTTGTCGTCTGGTGTCGGGGTCAAAAGAACAGCGGATCCAAGGAGGGATTAATCTCAATGAAGCTGAGGAAATGGGAAGAGAATGACTGTCCTTTGCACCTCGAACGGTGTTCTACGCATTGTCAAATTTTGATAATGACAGCTGTAGTTGATGAATCGGCCGCGCCTGATAGTTCAAGGACATTGCTTGATTTGTTCCGCTAGGGTCGGAGGAGATTCTGTATCTATTCTTGACGTCTAAATTTGCATTGACAATTTGCATTAAATCAGAAGTAGGTAAACAATTTGCGTCTTTTGGACAGTGGATTAATAGCCGGGACAAACATGCGATATCGCATGCTTGTCAAAGCTTTTAATCCACAGTTTCCGTCAAAACACGCGCAATTCTGACCTACTTCTGATTTCCAAAGAACTATGTTCAGGGTTTTTTTCCCCCGTCGTCTGTCATAGTTGTCGCCTTTATGGTGGCAAAATGCGTCATCTCATTATTAGGATGAATACTGGGCTAGGATTTTGGATCTCTGAACGTGGGTTTCTGGCCAATATCACCAACCAGCAAACGTGTCATACCAGGAATGTCAGCCATCTTACTTTAACCCCTACCTGCCACTGGTCGCAATTATGTTCATGAACTCATTCTTAACCCATTCAGCCCTGACGCACTACAGCAGGAGATGGGTCGACCATGATAATTCAAGGGTAGTGCCAGATTAGCTTGGCGCCTTTCGGCGCCAAACTAATCTGGTACTGCCCT
>BTPG01000006.1:40578533-40621033 GCA_036245525.1 Semisulcospira habei
ATTCAGAGGAAAACTCCCGTACTCATTCAGTAGGTTTTCCGGCTTCATGTGCTAACGGCGCTTAAATTTGATCGGCCGTGATTAATGATTGATTGATTGATTGTACATTGCTTAACGTCCCGACAGCAACAAGGCTTTCTCAGGACGTGCCTGCACTGCTTGTGAAAAAAAAACTAAACAGAAAATTGAATGTATGTCGCCAGCCGGCCAAATACGTTAAATAAACCTACAACATGGGGCCTAAATAAAGCTAAGACCATTTAGCAACACACATCCAATATCAAGAGCTACAGGCAGTGCAGACAGTAGGGAGAGTTTTAAAAAGGCAAATACAGGTGAATGGACAAAGGGTAGACAGAAACGCATGCCCCAGAATAGAGAGAAAAACCCACCCTGTGGGGCTGACCAGGGTGACCCTGGGAACTAAAAAATACCTAACCCCACCCAAGTCCCCCAGGGCAGACCCGGGTGGGGTGTGATTAATGAAGCTAATCAGGCGTTATAATTGAGCTATGACTGTCGTCTTATCTCGAACACTTTGCACTGAGACTGAAAGTGAAAGAGATCATTTGCTACCAGCGGAAACTTTTCTTGTATCTAATTAATGATGTCAACGTGCTTAAAAGGGTGTCTTGTGAGCCAACAGCCAACGAAGTGATCTGATTTTTATTCTTTAAAACAGTGCCCATTCCTGTATATTTCATAAAGAAATTTTGTCTGGTAATGAGTTTCTGTGTGTGGGTCCACAAGCTTGCTAATCAAATGCTAATAATTGCCTGGACAGTCCAGAGAATATTATTGTTACGCACTTGTATACTTGAACTGATAGCGGAAAAAAAAAAAAAAAAAAAAAAAAAAAAAAA
This sequence comes from Semisulcospira habei, assembly GCA_036245525.1. Classification (NCBI taxonomy): domain Eukaryota; kingdom Metazoa; phylum Mollusca; class Gastropoda; family Semisulcospiridae; genus Semisulcospira; species Semisulcospira habei. The sequence goes on from BTPG01000006.1 coordinate 40,579,397, forward strand.
AAAAACATGTTTATGAAAACGGATTGCTAATCGGCAATTGCGTTGTTGTAATCTATTCATCTATCCACGCAACCACCCACCCACCTATCTATCCGTCTATTCATCGTTCCGCTGATCCGTCCATCGGTCATCCACCCCGGCATCTGCCACCCCGCGTCCGTCAATCCATCCATCATCCATCCATCAGTCACGCATCGTATGGCCCTAAATTTGTTGTAGAGTGCATAAACATGCACCAACGGCACCGTATCACGTGTTAAAATTTGTTATCAGTTATAACTAAGAGTGTAAGATAGTGCCTTTAAAACGTACTTCGAAAATCGGCTTGCCCGGCCCGCAGACGAAAGTAGACGCATGGCATGACGGGATGAGTGACCTCATTTCCGGAAAGGATTGCCCTCCTGCTGGCGACTATGATTCGTACCATCATGCAGGAACAGTACCTCACTGACACCCTTCCCTCTGCAAAAGGCACAGATTCTCATGTCTGCAGTGTGAAGGGTGTCATGAGAATTGTATAGATCTTCCACTCCTAGTGACCGAGATTGTCTCCAGCTGAATTATTTCAACTTTAGGCACTTAGCATGCTTCAGAATCTACTCCCACGCGCGCAAACATTCTGCGGCTGAAAGATGGTTACAACAAAAGACATAGATCCTCATGAGCCCCCGCAACTGCGGGGGCTCATGAGAATATATTTCTCTTGTAGGTTTTCGTGCGTTCGTGAAAATCTACGCCTCCTGCATTCAGTTCCTCATGGAGAACAAGTCCCAATTCACTTTCGTCTATGGTCGGATGGGACTGGCCAAAGAAAGTCGTAGTGATGAATAGCCAGAAATGTTCTTAGCAATATTAACCCATTCAGCCCTGACGCACTACAGCGGGAGATGAGTCGACCATGATAAATCAAGGGTAGTGCCAGATTAGCTTGGCGCCTGTCGGCGCCAAGCTAATCTGGCACTACCCTTGATTTATCATGGTCGAGCCATCTCCTGCAACATAGTCGTTAGATGATTCCTCCAAGATTTGCGAAATACGTGCGTCGGGCTGAATGAGTTAACCACATAAGTCATAGACCTTACTTTTATAAAAGCAGAAAAGCACCGTTGTGTGAAAGAAAGATGACGTTCTCAGCGTGGGGAACATAAATGAGTCCAGCAACAGGCATAGTCATCATAAGCCCGCGCAAGCTCATCAAGGTCTGTGCGTCTTGTATAGGTGATGCTGAAGTATCAAATGAATGTCCGGTGTCTTGGCAAGTGTAGTGTACTTTATGAGTGATCTTTGACAAGTGTATCTTCTTCTTCTTCTTCTTCTTCTTCTCGAACGCCGTCACACTTGGAGTTTTGCTCTCAAAATGAAATCTGTGGTCTTCTGTAGCGCCTCCACAGGCCCGTACAGTTTCTCTTGTAGAGTGGCGGGCTTCGGCCATATCTCCTCCCTCAGCGGCTGGTGGTTACCACAGTCCTGGAGGATGTGCTCTGCGGTCTGCTCTGCTTCTCCACAAGGGCACAGGGGAGATGGCACGAGGTGGAAGCGTCTGTGCAGGTGGAAATTGAGTCGGTTGTGCCCGGTCCTCAGACGAAAGATGGTCACCTGCTCTTGTCTGGACAGCTGATGGTAACTGTCTAGGGGCCGTTGTGGTGGTCTGTACACAGACTTAATGATGGTCTTCATCTCTGTGAAGCTGACTCCATTTTCATTTTGTTCTTTCTCTGCGCCCACTTTTGCCATTCTGTCAGCTTCTTCATTGCCGTAGATGCCACAGTGTGAAGGGATCCACTGCAGCACCAGTCTGGTGCACTTGATGTTTTGCAGTGCCTCTTGTAGACGTGGCAGTTTGCTTGCTGTTGCTGCCTCAAGGACAGACATGGCATCAGTAAGGAAGACAATCTGGGCATCAGGGTCTGCAGTGCCACTAAGGGTGTTAGCTGCGCGGACTAGGGCTTCCACCTAAGCTCTGTAATTTGTGCAGTGAAGGCCTGTTGATACTGCCTCTGCCTGCCATTTTCCGTTTGGGTACTGAATGTACACCCCAGCCCCTCCATCCTGAACTGCATCTGTGGCTGATCCATCGGTGTGACAAGTGTATCTAATTTTAGGAATAAAAATCGGTGATATTAACTCATTCAGCCCGACAGCCGTATTTCCCAAATATTGGAGGTGTCATCTAATGACTATGCATCAGTTGCAAGTGATGGATCGACCATGATAATTCAAGGGCAGTGCCAGATTAGCTTGGCGCCGACAGGCGCCAAGCTAATCTGGCACTACCCTTGAATTATCATGGTAGACCTATCTCCTGCTGTAGTGCATCAGGGCTGAATGGGTTAATGGAACTAACACAAGCTGCGAGGACTCACAAGGGATCTATGCCTCTTGCATATACCGGATTGTGGTTGAGCAGTAAAGTGCAATCGTTCAGCAGATCTTATAGAAGACTTCACCGGCTGTCAAAGCCAGAAATCGGTCGCGGGTTATTGCCCTTCGCCCTTTGTATTTCTTTTTCTTCTTTTGGGTAGAGTCGATTCCCCTTAGACAGAATACAGGAGAACCTTGGACAACGTACAGGAGAGCCTATACTGAACAGTCGCCTGTCTTGAAAGATCAGCAGTGATCTAAAAGGAGCTCTCTCAAGAAAAGTCTTGAAGGGCAAAAAGTGTCACCTGTCATTAAAGACCATCATTCAGGTAGATACAGATCTCTCGTAAGGATGGTCGCTCAAAGCAGGTTCTGTTGTATTCGGAAGTCAGATCTGAGGTACACTCAAATTACTTTTGCTAATACTTACAAGTGTTCGAGGCATTCGAGTAAGTGCGCTTGTGTAGAGGAGGCTGGAGTGGCGGTACTAGAGAAAATGTAGAAATACCTTCTGGTGTGCGTGTTGGCAGCACTTCCTTCTACGTAGAGTACAATACTTGCGCGAATACTTCCATCGTGAGTGCTAGCTAGCACCAGGACGATATAATGCTATGTACCCACTCCAAAAAGTTTGTCCTTCTTTGATATGTGTATTGGTACATTGTATAACAAGCAAATTAATATTCATGAACTTGCTTGATATAATTTCCTTCCCAAAATAAATTGCGCGCCGCCAAGCAGACTCGATCTTGATGACACTTGCATTTTTGAAAACGGAAACAAGGAATATTTTCATACTGCAACATTAACAAGCTCCTCATGTGCAGTAGTAATTGAATACTTCTTAGAGTATACGGCCGCTCGAAATGTATGTATCCTATGCACACGCACGAGCAGAGAACTGACGCCAGTCGCTGCACTGACAAGATGTCAGCTGGCGACATTGACAACCTGAGAAAAGTACTAAATAAACAAACCAACTGGCATTTTCCGCAATTATACGTGATCTATTCACAAGTAAAATTTGCTCAGCAACACGCACGGTTACACAAAGCACCGGTGTCTTGATAGTCAGACGAAATCTACGCGCTGAGCCGACACCGATAATCAGCCGTCTGCCATGCATGTGTTTTGTCTGAACACTGCAATCAGCCGTAAAATGAATGACGCAAGACACAGTTTTGTTTGGACTGGGTACATAAATTATACTGAGCAACATTTTGCTTGATATAGTGCCGAAAACAGACAGATGTGATTACTGTACTTGCCCAGAATCAAAATGTTCTTGTCTTAGGAGTCGGACATTTTGATTCTGGTCTCGTAATCACACCTGCCTATTATCGGCATTATATCAAGCAAAATGTTGCTTAAAACAATATAATTTCAACCTGACACAAGCACTGATCAGGAAAGCATGATTCGGACTTCCGAGAAACTACAAGAGACACAGATCTTCATGAGCTACCGCAGCTGCGAGGGAGAACACATTGTATCCACGCTCCTTGGGCTGCTGTTGCTTTTCCACGTTTATTTTAAGAAAGATTTCAAAAACACAATCTGCATCCAGTAATAGGAACAGTGCACCCAAATAAGGACATAAATCAATTAACCCGAAACTTGCACGACACAACGTAAAAGAGAGATTATATCTTAGCACGATACTTCACTTGCGCGCTAGTCCTGTGGAAATACGGGACTAACAAATGGACAAACGCAGCAATGCCGGAACTATCCTTTTCATGTTTACCCGTTGGACAAACGATCCGAACTTCTTGCAATGATGATGATGATGATGATAGAACTTTATTGCCATATGTAGTAATACATTAGGAAATAGTTGCGGTGCTGCGCAACATAAAAAAGAAGAACATTAAACACATCAAAATATAATTAAGCTACTCACGTGCACACACACACACACACACACACACACACACACACACACACACACACACACACACACACACACACCGTATGCCTTAGTAACTATTGTGGTCTAAACATAAAGGCAATAAACACGATTTCACAGTAACACAAATCACATAGGACATATCGTAATATAAAACTGAACACGTCAATTGCATCATAGTTACAACACTGCAGTTAGACAATGAGAGATATCTGTCCGCACGAGAAATTGATCCTAATGAATTCGAATCCGCTATGTGTTGTATACTTTGTACACCCTGCGAACTTTGTGTTCTAGACAGGTAAAAGTCGTGGGCTTGTACGATCTTACGTAAAGTTTGGAATATTGTGAGCAGCGTCGCTTTAAATACATTTAACCCCACGGGCGCATTTCCAAAATATGGGAGATGTCACCTAAAGACTATGCGCCAGCTGAAGGAAATGGACTGACCATGATAATTCAAGGGTAGTGCCGGATGAGCTTGGCGCCTATGGGCGCCGAGCTCACTATGCACTACCCTTGAATTATCATGGTCAATCCTCCTGCTGTAGGGCGTTGGGGCTAAATGGGTTAAGGAAGGTTGCGCGAAGGAAGGGTACTATTTTATCCTTTAACCCATTCAGCCCTGACGCCTTACAGCAGGAGATGGGTCGACCGTGATGATTCAAGGGTAGTGCCAGATTAGCTTGGCGCCTGTCGGCGCCAAGCTAATCTGGCACTGCCCTTGAATTATCATGGTCGATCCATCTTCTGCAACTGGTGGATAGTCATTAGATGACGCCTCCAAAATTTGGGAAATACGTGCGTGTGGTTGAATGAGTTAAGAAGCAGTTTAGATTAAAGCGACCTGCTCCAGGCAATTAAAGGTTAACAGTTCGCGATATCTCCTTTATCTATGCTCTTTGTGTGTTTTGCAGTAATGCTGCGATATCTCCTTTACCTATGCTATTTGTGTGTTTTGCAGTAATGCTGCGATATCTCCTTTACCTATGCTATTTGTGTTTTGCAGTAATGCTGCGATATCTCCTTTACCTATGCTCTTTGTGTGTTTTGCAGTAATGCTGCGATATCTCCTTTATCTATGCTATTTGTGTGTTTTGCAGTAATGCTGCGATATCTCCTTTATCTATGCTCTTTGTGTGTTTTGCAGTAATGCTGCACAAAGGGCTAATGTAGCTTGTGGCCACACAGGGCAATTAGGTTACGCCCCCTTTTCACACACTGTTATCTGTTAGCCTCTTGCAGCATAAAACTATGAACGAAGAACTTTTCTGCCAAAACAAAAAATCCACGCGGAGCACATCACAGGAGAAACATTTTCAGCAATTCTTAACTAGGTTTTTCCCCCTCAGCGTATACCTTACTTTGGCTCACTTCCCTGCTACCGTAGTAATTTTGACACATTTCATTGGCCTTGTCTGTTGTAAAACTCTTATCATACCCCAACATATTTGGTATCAGTGGAAAAAGCAATTCAAGGTGAACTCGTAGACACTATGCTGAAGAAAATATTTTGTAATGTTAAGATTTTACAGGTGTATAAAGAAGATGGGGTAAGAAGCCAAAAAAAAAAAAAAAAAAAAGTTTCACACTGGGTTCTGAAAACATGCTGTTAGTGTATTAGTTAGCCAGAGTGTGAAAATTACAACTCTCCTAGCATTCCAGAGACATATTCTAGTGTGTCACCAGTAAATAATCCAGAAAGAAAGGCACAACAGAAAAGTTTCTTCACACATAAAAGTTTTTACACCAAAATCCGCCATTTTTTTCGCACATGGGGACGTTTTGTATTAGAGCTTCTGATTCGTTGGTTTCAGCCCATACAAACAAGAAAAGTCACTCTACAAGTAAAGAAATGAGTGCTTGACATATTATAGTAGGTTGCTTCCCTTAGACCATACTGCCGGTATTGTCTGTTATACTGGTATCCAGCACACAGATGTGTGCGCCTCGTCGGCAATGGGAAACAAGGCCAGCGCACATATGTGTGCGTCCCGTCGGCAACGGAGCTTTGCTTAGGGCACACATATGTGTGTTCCGTCGTCAAAAGGTTAAAAAAATTAAGAGTTAGCGTTTTTCACAACACTCAAATGCACCAAGTACCCCATGACAAAACTGTCGTCTGCAAGCCTGCATACAACCGTGCACATGCCCCAATTAGGCTCCCATGAACACACTAGGTCGACTAAAATTACCCAGATTTTGCTATTTTTCACACCACCTGTCATGCCTTTTGTTGCTCAAAACGCCAAAAAAGGCACAAAATTGAAGTTTTACACCCTACAAAAATTGCAAAAGGGGAGGAAATTTTTTTAACTATTTCTGGCGGAAAAGTTACTACATGCACCGGAAGCAATTGCTCTGTGTGGCCTGTGAAGTCTGAATGTCGTAAAATAAAACACTTTTCTGGTGTGTTTTTTCCTGTGCTACGTACATAAGTTCCTCCGTTGAGCCCAAGGCGCAGTAGAAAACGTGCGTTAGGTGAACCTGGTGCCCACTGACATGGATTCTGAAAAGCCAATACTGAGAACCAATTGTTTACAGCGAACTGAACCAGTTGTTTTAGAGAATTTTAGTACTCAAAGTTCGCCCTTTTGGCGGCTGCTTTAGCGCATTCTGCTCCAGGACCGAAATCCGCAAATTTTGAAGTTCAGTGCTCCCTGAAGACTGTATTACACTTTTGGAAACAGGTCGAGCGCGATAGTTTAAGGGTTGTGCCAGAATAGCTTGGCGCCTATGGGCGCCAATCTATTCTGGCACAACCCTTGAACAATCAAACTCGATCCATCTCTTGCCGTGGCGCGCCGGAGTAGAACGAGTTAAACAAGGACTATAACTTGTTGAGCTTGGGCCTGGACAAACTGATGACGTGTCGATGACGTACTAATGAAGAGGATGGAATAGTTTCCCGGCAGTCTCATTGTTTAGTGTAAGGCTTCCCGTCTCACTTCAAGTTACCCTTTCACTCGCAGCATGCTGATAGAGACGGATCAGCTGTGGTCATGACAACTCAAGCGCAGTGCTTGATTGGCTTGGAAACCTCCAGCTCGTATTATTGTTCAGCACCAACCATTGGTTGGCAATTTCTAAGGCGCCTCATTATCAAAGGTGCTCCCACTGGAGATAATATAAAATTTTGAGTCTTCACATTAAAATTCTCGAATTTGCAATTAGTCCCTCGAAGATTTTACAAAGCAGTTCAGTCCACTGTGCTTTAATAAATTAAACCTCTGTTTTGTTTTCCTTTCCTCACTGTCGCAAATGAATCGACTTTCACGGCGACCGTGTCTCATTAAGCTGGCATTTGAACACTTAAATTGATCTTAACACGTTCAGTCTGATGAAAATGGCTTGATAAAAATCAACTAAGCTGATGCATGCATGCGCGGACTCCTCTCTTCGCCAACCAGAGGCATATATTCACATCAGGGGCTCATGTGACTCTATGGCTGCATGGATGAAGACCTACGTAGACGCATACGTGCGGCTTCACTTCATTCAGTCAGTTAACCCTTTGGCTGTCGGTAGCGCAGTTTGTCGCGATGATTCCTACACGAATCATTGCGACAAACAGCGCTACCGACAGCCATAGGGTTACTAAAAAATATCATTTGTGTAACGAGCTTTGTGGCAATGTGACAGCTGCCACAGAGTTCGCAATCAGTCCTTAGAGTCTTCACTTATTTTGTTAAAAACGGCCACTAACCTCTTATTATTTTTTTTTAATGCGTTTTCCTACAATATTTGACACAATATGTTACAAAGGTCGTTGAAGCTACACGAGTTTTGTACAGACACCAAGAAACAAGCAAACGTTTTGTCACAAATTATGCCGGAACACCAGGGAGTGTCCACGATATTGTTTACACTTGTACTATTGTCACAAAGCTCCCTACAACATGTCATTGTGAGACTACACGGGGAATGGCGTCTAAGAAAGGTTATACATGAAGCCATGCCAATTTTATTGGATTTTTTGCCATTATTAAGGTGAAGTCTGGAAAGGAATTTGATGCTTAATTGTTTTTCGATTTTGAAGTGGCAAAGTGATGGATTATTCAGACGGTTGAAAACTGCAATTTCTTTTTCATTTTTTGTCTTGTTTCTCTATGCGGTTTTTTTCTCTACCTTTAAATTTGTTTCTGTTCTGCTCTTGAAAAACACCAAATATTAAAATGTATTTTGCATGCATTCGCGCGTGCGTGCGTACATGTGTATATGACCATTTTGCCTTTATCATCCTTCTACGCGTATCACAAAACCTGTTGCCAGTGGCTCAAGTAAAATCTTAAGCACACTATTGGTCTATAATGCTCAAGCCGTGCAGACAGGATTAGCGGCTTAGACAGTACGCAAGTATTAATAATTTCTCAAGTATTTATACTTCCATAAATAACCTTTATGACTCTTTGCTTACCAATAAGTAACTTTTTGTAATAATTATGTATACTCTGCCACTAAGTCATTTTTGTTAACTCATTCAGCCCGACGCACGTATTTCGCTAATTTTGGAGGCGTCATCTAACGACTATGCACCAGTTGCAGGAGATGGATCGACCATGGTAATTCAAGGGTAGTGCCAGATTAGCTTGGCGCCGACAGGCGCCAAGCTAATCTGGCACTACCCTTGAATTATCATGGTCGACCCATCTCCTGTTGTAGTGCGTCAGGGCTGGATGGTTAAAGGGTTCATTTTTCCATCTGGTGCACATGCCAAGTAACGGCTTGTAACCAAACATTCAGCCTAAAAATAGCCAAGCACACGCACTGCAAGCCAACCTTGGCTGGGCGGATCTTGCCGACGATGTATAATAGTGTCTTGCGATTTAGGGGGAGTAATGTCGCGTCGACTGAAATCGACATTCGTAGACTGACAAAGAGCTACTTAGATTACACAGTACATACGCATTAATAATTTCACAAGTAGCTGTATTTACATAAAACCCCTCAAGTTCCTGTTTATATATATAACTCCTGCACTGCCGGGACAATGCAAATGCCACCTAGCGGCAAGAAACACAAACCCACATGAGCCCACCCCTGTCGCGGGGCTCATGAGTGTTTATGTTTCTTGTTAATCCTGTGTTCTTTATGCTTAACTTTGGTTCCGTTTACATCTGTGTTTTTTTCCCCTCGCGAATGTCGGTCAGTGTGCAAAGGTTTCAGACGCGAAATTCGGGATCATTGGGTAGCAAACGGTCTACGACGAAATAACTCTTGATTTCCGCCTTGTTTTATTCTTGGCGAGTGGCGGCTAGACACGACTACTGTGGACCAGAGCGACGCGCGCGTGTTCAGTCATCAGACCACCCTTCATCCATTTGCAAGAGACATAAAGGGACTGATGAGAATCTATGCCTCTTGTATCTTACACGTTTTTAGTTGACTCACAGTCATAATTGTACACTTGTCAGTGCCTTGATTAAACTCCGAGCTTATAGTCACGATGTGACAAAGTATACACGCGAGTGTCTCCAAGCGAGAAAAGGATCAAAGTATCTCCTTTGTAAATGCTCTTCGTATGTCCCAAAATAATACCGCAAAAGCAGATAACTCAACCCATATTATTCGGAATACACCAGCGTGTAAAATAAGTTTGACTAAAATAGTTCAAGGGTAGTGCCAGAATAGCCTGGCGCCTAAAGGCGCCAAGCTATTCTGGCACCATCCTTGAACTAAAGCCATTATCCGTAATTACTACAATGTAGCTTGCGTATGGCAGTGTCCAAATTTGAAGCTTTTAGCCCCCATATGATATGGGTTAAAGCGGGAGGCTTTGACTGCTAAAATTCGTCGATACAACGGGTTATCAATGTTGTCTTGCCTCAACGAAGACTTGCCTACCCTTCTTTTCACAATCCATGTGAGTTGGCACACATACCAGATTTTCCACTGCCTTAACCTAGATAAGCATTTAGAGCCTATTGTATTGGCAAATTTTAACCCATATCATCCTGAGGCTAAAAGCTTCAAATTTGTACACTGTCATATGCAAGCTACATTATAGTACTCACAGATAAGGATATAGACCAATGGCTTTAGTTCAAGGGTGGTGCCAGAATAGCTTGGCGCCTAGAGGCACCAAGCTATTCTGGCACTACCTTTGAACTATTTTAGTCAAACTTATTTCACACACTGCTGTATTCCGAATGATAAGGTTAACAGTCAAAGGCCACCTCGAGTGTATAGTGCGTTCACGTTTTATCAGATGTCTAAGGCAAAAAGCTAGTCAGACACTACCTTCAAGCCATCATGTATAATCCCTTCTAACGCACCAAAACTGTGTCCGGTTGTAAAGCAGATGGTGTTTTTCCTTTTTTGTGTTTGTTTTTTTGTTTTTTTCGGTTTCGGTTGTCTGTTCGTTTGACATTCAACCCAATAACTAGCACTGCTTTGCGGTCGGACCTCTTAGCCTAACCATTTGTCACATTTTGTCTCGGCGGAGTTGATTGGATTTCTCGGCCCTTTGTGTGCTCATTTTTTGGTTGGACGTCACGCAAAACTCCCGCGGGGAACCGCTTTGGCTTGCAGTATTCTAGCGACACCGATCGTCAGAACTCTTTTCATTGCAAGGCATATTATCCTCACGAGTCCCTGCAGTTTGCTGAGGCTCACGAGGATCTATTCGTCTTGCTGGCAAATATCAGTTCTCTTTACAGATCAGTCATTAACCCTTTTCCTGCTGGCGGCTGGAAATGCTGTTTCTGACACCGTCACAGATTTACTGCTGCGAAACGCCATCTGCTGGAGACAAGCATAATTATAGAATCAGACTGTCTGAAAAACAAGAGGAATATATCCTCATGAGCCCCTGCGTCTGCGGGGGTTCATGAGGATCTAAGCCTCTTGCATTTGGGTATTCTGAGATATGTCCCTGCAGTAAAGCCACTAATTATTCGGCCTTGCAGTGGATGGTTCATTTGCATGTGTTTCTCAGACGTCGATTGAGTCCTGTCATTTGTGTATGGTTTTCTGTCCCCTGAGAGGCAAACTGCTAAAAGCCAACTTCTGACATAAAACAAAATTGTGTCATTTTGGGTATTTCGAAATGTCCTCTCAGGTGAAGTCCCTACAACATGTGTTTTTCCACGAAGTGATATAGATTCACATCAGCCCGAGCAGCTGCAAGAGCTCATGCGAATCTATGCCTCCTGATGCGTGGGGCTGGCACCGGTTACACATCAGATGAAAGGCGTTTTTGTTTTAATCTCATCTCAGTTCTAATGCAGTTTCGCAGGCAGGTTTTTTTTTTCTTTCCGTTTCCAAAGACATAAGGTTCATGCAGTTGTACATCAAATTAAGACAGTGTGTGTGTGTGTGTGTGTGTGTGTGTGTGTGTGTGTGTGTGTGTGTGTGTGTGTGTGTGTGTGTGTGTGTGCGTGTCTGTGTGTGTGTGTGTGTGTGTGTGTGTGTGTGTGTGTGTAGGGGGGGGGGGGTTCAAAATCTCATCTGCGTAGATTGCATGCTCTCTCTTTTCTCATTTTGGCGAAAACATGGGTCGTTTTTTGTGGAGTTGGCCTTCTCCGTTCCAGACAGAGAGAAAGACGTGAAAAGAATGTAATCGAAATTAACCCCTTCGTCACTGACGGAAAGTGCGAACACCACCCAACTGCAAGAGGCAAATAACCTCATGACCCCGCAGATGTAAAGGGATGATGAGGATCCTTGCCGCTATTTATATCAGTGTTTCTTAGGTTGATGCTATTATTCGGCGTTAAGAGTTCAATTTACCACGCTTCCAAATACATGATTTTGCGTCCGCCGGGCAGTAAAGCGGTTAACGTCATTTGACCCGTTACATCCTGAGGCTGATTTTGTCAAATTGGCTTATTGTCCTATGAAGGCTACGTTACTGATTATAGGAGATAGAGCAACGAGTTTAGCTCAAGGGTGCTGCCAGAGTAGCTTGGCGCCCCAGGCACCAATCTATTCTGGCACCACCCTTAAATTATCATAGTCAAATTTATTTCAAGTCGTGTATCAGGAGGAATAGAGTTGTGAGAGAGAGAGAGAGAGAGAGAGAGAGAGAGAGAGAGAGAGAGAGAGAGAGAGAGAGAGAGAGAGAGAGAGAGAGAGAGAGAGAGCGAGAGAGAGAGAGAGAGAGAGAATCAATGAACCAATGAATCTTTATTTTACAACGGTGAAGATAGAGAGAGAGAGAGAGAGAGAGAGAGAGAGAGAGAGAGAGAGAGAGAGAGAGAGAGAGAGAGAGAGAGAGAGAGAGAATCAATGAACCAATGAATCTTTATTTTTACAACGGCGAAGATAGAGAGAGAGAGAGAGAGAGAGAGAGAGAGAGAGAGAGAGAGAGAGAGAGAGAGAGAGAGAGAGAGAGAGAGAGAGAGAGAGAGAGAGATGATGATGATGATGATGATGAAACGTTTTATTCAGGATAAAAAGTTTTAGGCATAGCAATGCCTATCTTCCAAACTGTCCTGCTACTCTACACATATAAAAATACATCAGACGATACAGCAAAAGATAAAACACACAAAGTAAAAAGACCCATCCCCCCCACCCTCAAGAAAAAAAATTAAACCAATATATATATATATATATATATATATATATATATATATATATATAGAGAGAGAGAGAGAGAGAGAGAGAGAGAGAGAGAGAGAGAGAGAGAGAGAGAGAGAGAGAGAGAGAGAGTGGGGGTACTCTTTAACTCATTCTACCCCAACACCGAAATCCCCAAATTTTGTCGTTGTCCTCTGAAGACTGCAGTGCAGTGCAGGACACAGATGGACCATTATAGTCCAAGGGTGATGCCAGAATAGCTTGGCGCCCATAGGCGCCAAGCTATTCTGGCATCACCCTTGAACTATCATGGTCGATCCATATCTTGCCGTGGTGTGTCTGGGGTAGAATGAGTTAACTGACGACCCCCCCCCCCCCCCCCACACACACACACACACACACACACGCCCGCCAGCCCTACCCACGGCAACCCTTCCCCCAACCGACCCTAAACACACACCACCCCCATCCCCACCCAAACACACTCACACCAACGCAACCACCCGCACACCCTGCCCCCTTTCTCCCCACCGCTTGCTCACTCCAAGTTCACCTTCAAATCTTACAAGAACAAAAAATCTCCGTATTTAAATTTCGAAAACAAAAAGAGGGCGGCAGTTCAATAATGCAGGTCGGGAGAGAGCAGAGACGTCATACTGTAATCTAATTTAGCGTGGAGCCAGAGGGTTAACTCTCGCGCTTCCGGAGTCAAATTAATCATAATTTTAACTCCTTCAATGCCAGTGGCAGCGGACTGTGTGTTTTTGTGTGTGTGTGTGTGGGTTTTTTTTATCGCGGGAGACGGACGGACCATGCATGGTAGCTCACTGATAGTTGTTGATCAGCGTGGAGCCTTCCATTTACTTGACCATCACACGTGCGTGACCGAACGACTCATATTGTCGAACCCCTTCAAAATACGGGAGATAGATCAACCACGACAGCTAATGGTAGTGCCTGATTAGCCTGGCGCCGTTCACTCCCTTAGTCAAGTAACGCGTACTCCTATTTTCGAAGTACCTGCTGGCAACCGGGTAAAAAAAAAAAAAACTACTTGCAATAGATCGACCATGATAGATCTAAGGTAGTGTTTAATTACCCTTCGGGCCTGGAAATAGACCACGACAGCTCAAGGGTAGTGTTTCCTTAGCATTGCGCCTTATAGGCGCCATACTATTGAGGCGCTACCATTGAGTTTATAATGGTGTCTCAGAGCCGGTGTCAGCAGTGAGAGAGGTAATTCAGCCCCTTTCACCGTTAGCGAACGCAGATTGTGTTTCTTAAATCTTTGTTAATTCACCTCCAAAGAAACCCAGCCTTCTAAGCAATATGGATGAAGTGTGGTGTGGGCAAAAGGCATAGATCCTCATGAGCCCCCGCAATTGCGGGGGCTCATGAGGATCTATGCCTCTTGCAGTTGGGTTGTGCTCGGTTTTCTTTGGGAGCGAGAGAGGTTGACAATGTCGGTGCATCGAACCTCCAGACCCCCATCCGTCACTCAAAGGCTGTCGACCCACTGGAGGTTATCCATAAATCAGATGTAGGGCAAAAACTGCGCGGACTGCATACATTCATTGGGTTCAGCTCCACCTGCAACAGGTATATATTCTCAAGCGCCACTGCAGATGCAGGGGCTAATGAGTATATATTTTGACAAAGGGTATTTACCCGAAATGTTAATAAATTGTGTTGTACCCGTCTTTTCTAAGCGTGTTTCTTCTCCGTTGGGCACTTCTTTGCATATTACACGCTTGGCAGTCACCTTTTTGGTCTGGATTGCTTAATGCGTATATATGCCTCTTGGGCGAGTTTCCGGTTTTCACAATTTATTAGTAGGACTGTGCGAGAACGCTTGCCGCTGTTGTCATGGTGATCCAGAAAAAAAAACCCTCTTCATTACTTTGTGGACGTTGTTAATATGAAAACGAGCAACCTACTGACTTTTCTTACTATACCGGGGTTCAACCTACTGCTTTTGATTTAACTGACTGACCTCTGTTACCTCCTTTAATATCGGCCTGCGACGGGTGTTGTTAAAATCTATACCGGATGTGGCCATAATGATAGATTTAAATCTCAAAGTGTTCAGTCTGAAAAGAGTAGTTACAGAAAAAAGAAAATGTTTTTTTAATTTATTTATTTATTTTATCAGGATAGGGTTTAACACCATTGAACGCTGGCTGTATTTTAAAAATCATTGGAAGTTCAAGGGTAAAAGTTCCCCAGCTGCCAAATCAACATGGTTACAAAGAGGTTTCAGCAAGAGGTATAGATCCTCATGAGCCCCCGCAACTGCGGGGGCTCATGAGGACCTATACCTCTTGCAGATGGGTGGTTATTTTTTTCTTTCGGCAGTCAAGGGTTAAGGCAGAGGCTGTCTAATCTTACAAACTGTCCCTAACATAATAGATGAACGGCGTGGCCCTGAAGAAGACCTTTAGATAATGAGAAAAAAAGATGATGGAGTCCCTGTTGTAACGATCTTTGTGATACTGTAACGAGTGTCACAAAGCAGGTGGACACGAGTCTTATTTTGCTCTGTTATGAAAACAATAGAGCTTCGTGACATTCGTTCCACAAAGGTCATAAATATATCCTCGATGAGCTTTGTGAAAATTTGTTCTTGAAAAGCGTGCGAGTTGTATGCAAAAACGACGACTTGTTGAGTCGTTGGTTTTTAATACATCTCGCACGCTCTTCCAACATGTGTAAAACAAGGCTGTCTCAGCTCACGTGTGGTGATACGGGTTGTGCTATCTCTGCCGTACTTTTCACCGTTTCGTTGCAATGCCACATAACGCTCAGTTACCGTGGCGGAGTCCAAGTATAAGCAGTAAATCAGTAGTGTCCACGACGGAACTGTGATAATTATTACACTGTCACAAACTGGTTGCAACAAGCGCAGGAACCCGAAGCGGCCCTTTAAATTAAGTGGGGAAAAGTCATCAAGACGCTTATTACTGGAAAATCAAGTAAGCAACAAAAATATAAAATGACCCTTATAGGCCGCAGGTCTATCATTCTCGCTTCTTCTTGCCTCTATCGAAAATAAAAATCATATCACGTGCTTCCTGGAGAAACTGGAATTATGGCTGCTGCCAGCTGTTGTTCTGTCCGCCGAGATTTTTAATATAGTGCTTATTAGCCGCCAGTGAAACGGATTTTAGACAACAGTATTTTCCCGGCAGCGCGTTAACAATCACATCAGACGAGACATTAACTCGCTCGTGCATGCAGACATCGGCACTTTAAACAGCATCGGTGGATGCACGCACAATGTGTTAATGACTAGCTATTAACCCCTTCCCTGCCACTGGGGACGCATATTTTCTTTCCTGAAATCTTTGTTCATACAAGCACCAAAAGCTACAACTGCCCAAAGAACATGGATATAGATTGGTCTCAGCAAGAGACATAGATCCTCATGAGCCCCTGCGACTGCAGGGGCTCATGAGGGTCTATGTCTCTTGGAGTTGAATCGCGTTCACTTTTCTTTGGCAGTGACGGGGTTAAATAATGTGGTAGTTGAACGTATGTGGTGTGAGTGACGGGGTTAATAATGTGGTAGTTGAACGTCTATGGTGTGAGTGACGGGGTTAAATAATGTGGTAGTTGAACGTCTATGGTGTGAGTGACGGGGTTAAATAATGTGGTAGTTGAACGTCTATGGTGTGAGTGACGGGGTTAAATAATGTGGTAGTTGAACGTCTATGGTGTGAGTGACGGGGTTAAATAATATGGTAGTTGAACGTCTATGGTGTGAGTGAAACTGTCACGTAATATTGATTTCAATTTTTAAAGCGTCATTCTTTACTGTCAGCGTGTCCCGTAAAATTGCGTTATTTGCACCGATCATTGGGTTATTTGCACCGATCGTCTAGCTGTAGATACCTCCCAACCCTCCCCCTCATCCCCCGACCCTGTCGGCAATACAAATGAGGCGCTTGCCCTGGGGCTGACCTCATCATGCATAGCTAGTGGGGCTAACTCTGGGCAAGCTAAAGACGGTAACTCGCGGGCACTTCCAAATTGCTTTCCAGTTCGATATCATCATCGCCGTCTGATTGCGCGAGATTGACCATCGGGGTTTCCATTGTGAAGAAATGACCGAGGTGCAGTTCACTGAACAGAACCCCGCGTCTGCAACAGACGCAGATTCTCATGAGTACGAGCCAGCAGGGCATCATGAGAATCTGCCCCTCTTGCTGGAACTTGGACTGAAAATCTCATCTGCCTTTCGCTTGTGCTGATTTGAGAGAGGGGGAATATGAGAGTTTTAGGGAATCTTCTATGGCCCTCATTTTTCTATGTTATTCGCTCACAAAAACGCACACGACCTTGCCTTTCCTTTTTCTCAAATTCCTTTTATTTTTCTCTGTAATTAGATATATAAAGAAAGAACTGAATCTTTATTATCACTATGACTGAGAATTTAAGGGGTTAACTCAGTCATAGTGTTAATAATACTTCAAATCCCCCTCCCCCCCCCCCCCCCATAGACAAAACGCCCGATCAAACCAGTGCTTGTAACCCAAAGCAATTATATATAATACATAAACACCTCATGCCTACGCTTGACTGGTTTTGAAAGACCCCCACTTCAATTCAGGTAAGATATGAATAGACCTGTTCTGAAAATAGCAATTATTCACATTTTCTTGTCGGGACGAGATTGCCTTTTGAAACCGGGATCGAAATTTTTTGAATCAGATCGGTATGCACCCACACTGTCACGGTATTCATAAAGGAATTTATAATTTTTTCAATTATGTGTTCACCCGTTCGATTTGCCATTAAATGCAAATGACCAACAGCCAACGCGCCGACACAGTAGGGCGTCGCTATTCAACTTAGTAAGGGAACACTCTATGAATAAACCGGCTCTACAGCTTTGAAAAGGCTATTTGCTGAGAGGTGACAAGAAGAGTTTCGAAATTGACTTCATATTTACTCAATGACTGGTTCCCGAAAAATCAGACGGTGGTTATACTGTGCACTATAAACAGTTTGATAAGAAACTAACAAGTAATATTTAACGCACACACACAGACGCACAGACAAAACACACAGACGCGCACACAAACAAACAAACAAACAAACAAACACACAATCAAACAGACGTACACACACACAAACACACACACACACACACACACACAAACACACACACACACACACACACGCACTTACAGACACTCATGTCAGTACAATTTTATCGTAAGCATGAGCTGCCAGGTGGTGTCACGGTTGATCGCCTTTTGTGTTGCCTCACGCCGCGCTATTAGCGGCCGCATTCCATTCCTTTTCAATTCAGACACGAGCCGCATTTTGAAAAGGCTCTCACCCGTCAATGGCCTTTATAGCTATACCCTTTCAAATCGCTAAGTTGTGTCAAAGATCAACAAGGGGACATATTACTTTTCAAAAAGAGGGGGATTTGTACAAGTGGGCTTAATGTACTCATGTGGTTTCTGAGGAATTAGAAAATCAACTGGTGGTTATTACACTATACAGGCACTGAAAAAACAGCTGGATAAGAAAATACCAAGTAAAAACAATAAGTCACAACTCACTTAAAGGTTACCTTAAAGTGAGTTACAATAGGAACTTATTAACTACTTATCATTAAGAACTTATTAATTACTTATCCTAATTACTTGCAAGTACTTAATAACAACTTGACTCTAGTCACGTATACTAAGTCTTTTTTACCAAGACACAAGGGCACCGGAAAACTTTTTTTTCTCAATAATATTCTGGTGGTGCAGATGGTGCAGGCCTAAACTGTGTAAGTGGCATGTCATCTCTCTGCGAAGTGTAATGAAAAAATAAACGATTGCCAAATCTGATTTTTATTTGTTTAAAAGATTGTGTAGCTTTTCTGTGGTTTCCTGAACACCTATCTTTTTTCCTTCCGCTAAAAAACTGGCTTTTAGCTCTTCAATATTCACAGGAGATTGACTACGCATCTTATTCTGTATTTCAGATTTTTGTTTCTTGTAGTTATTCAAATCATCTTGGACTCGCTTAAATTCCTCGTCATTAATACAATTATCATTCAATGCCTTACTGATAATAAGTTTAAGACTGCTCAGCTTTGCACCCGCCAAAGTACTCAATGCTTCATGTTTTTCTAATTTCGTGTGAAACCTCTTGTTCAAGGCCTCCAAACCAAAGCATGCTAGGCATGTAGCAACGCTTAGACCCTCAATTGCTATTCCAGCCAAACTCCCAATTCCTGTGGCGAACAAAACAATGCCCCCTACAGAACATGAAGCTGAAACTGCACCAATAGCCATAGAAGTGTTTTGTACAGAATTGAAAACGGTCTTATACCGTCTTTTGCACCGTGAATATTTCGCCTCCTCACTCTCCAAATATTTCAAAGCTTCTGTAATATTATTTAATCTGAATGCATCTGCCTGTAATGTTTTATCTGAAGCAATTGGCATATGTGGATCAGGCGCAAGTGTTGTTTTAGTCATCACATTTGTTTCAGTCGGATGAAGCGTCGGTAGTTGTGGATAGAAGTTTACCATTTTTTTTATTCACAAATATTTTTTTTATTTAATCAGCAATTACATTTTGCAACTCTTCAAAAGTATACAATTTGCTGGCATAATAAAATGCAACAAGATCAATGTGTTCAAGGTTTATGTAAGTTAGACGAACAAAAGTTGTTTTGTCAACCACCACCTTGACAGCTGGAACACTGCTCGAAACATTAATAACATCATTATTTTTTGTAATAGCAATAAAGACCTTTGATGATTCTGTTACTGTTTCATCCCATGTAAGTTTAATTCCCTGTGCAATTTGAGCCTCTTTAGCAGTAGTTACTGATTTCATGATAATTTCAAATACTATTGTCGCTTCTCTAGCCACGACTAAGCTTGCTGGCATAAACACAACAGAAGTATCTGATCTACCCTTTCTAGTTGTAAGAAGATACCGCCGTCTCTCATAATTTTCAACTTTCAGTTTTTCTCTGCTATTGTTGTCTGGGGCAAAGCTTGGAACAAGACTTACAATAAGCGGCCCAGAATTAACAACTTTCCTAAACACTAAGGCACCTTCGTCATCAGTGTATACATAAGGACTAATAAATTCCAACTTTATGTCCCAGTCAATTGTGGGTGGTGGAACAGGCACAGGTGAAACCACCCACTTATTTCCCACATGTATTAAGTTGTAGGGCGAATTATTTACAGGTGGAGTAGGTACAGTAACATCACGTAGCTGACCAAGTTTAGGAATCTGTTTTTCACCGTCTTTCATGTCAACAATTACTTTCCTCTTGTACATGCCATTTGAATCAAGTTCAAAACCATATATTTCTCCAATATCTCCCTCCTTCTCAAAATCCTGTACGTCTGCCAAATCTTTCAACTCTGTTACCGGACACGCAACTGGTATGATTCTAGGCTTTGGACCAAGACCACTCATTTTTATAAACAAAAATAAAATTATTTAATTTCCAACACAACACTAAAATCATGCATAAGAACTGGTTTGTCATCCTGATTAGTTACAGATATACTCAGTGACTCAAAGAAACTAGAACCTAATTTCTTAAACTGCAAATTAGGAAATCTAACAACTACACTTTCACAATACGGAGCAGTTCCAGTTGGTAAACATCTCAACAAAGTTGAAGGCTTTCCATTGTGAACATTCTCAGATGTGTTTAGTTCTTTCAAATGAACATTTAATACTGTGTGCACTGACAAATTGACAGGACGTTTTCCAGTTATTTTAAGTTTTTTTAATCTTCATTGTTATAATACCAGACATAGCTTCACCTAAATTATCTGATCTATACCAATCTTCGTCAATATAAAATCCAAGTAAATATGCAAATTTATCTGAAATCCTTAACCAATTTTGTGTTAGAAATTCTAATGTAACAAGTAGGTTAGCTGGATTTAAAGTTGCTTTAATTTTAAAATTACTTTGAAACCATTCAGCTATAGTACAAAAGTCATAATACCCGGGTGGTAAAGCTTCAGTCTTACCATCAAAAATTACTTTATTATATATATCATCTTCTACATTAAACCATTTTACTGTGTAGAACAATTCATGGATAGCTGCAGCCTTGCTACCATCCCGATTATCAATCCCATTAGTTAACCACACTGGTTTGCTTGTGTCAAGATTTGTTAAGGTAATAAACATTTTTATTATCTCATATAAAAAAGGATGGAATTTAAATCACCAACCATTACCACTACAAACGCATTTCAATTCAATGTGGATGCCAAATACAATGTCGCACCTACTTATGAACAGAAAATAATTCAACTAAATCAGCTTGACATAGCTGTGTCTGACGCAAGCGTACAAGATCTATTTCAAGTCAAAGTACCGAATCCGTTTGACCATTACCTAAACCCTCCAATAACAGATGACTCAACTGCAAGAAAGTGGTCTTCAAGTCCACTACAGATGTTTCAAAACCAACTCAACTTTGCAATACTATGCTCAACTACAGGCTGTGGTGTTTCATTTACAGACCACTTGAATCACTCAAACAAACTAATTAAGTCTGTGTATCGTTTCCATGTTTATTACCAGCTTAGACGTATACTGTCAGAACTGCATACACCATTACCAACTGAATCCAGTTTCAACAGGTATAACAACCCCATGGATATGAAAGCATTTGAACGCATCTGTAATGAATTTAACATTAACCCTGGCACTAAGTATGACTTCACACAAAAACTTGATGATCACAAAGGCATGGGTACACTTTATTACGCTATGAGTCACAGACAATACCCTCAAGATTATTACCCTGGGTACACTTCATTCTCATCAAAATCACAAGTCTGGTTAGGATCAATAGAGCAGAAACAGTCTAATGCGTGGACCACATTTATTTTAGATAAATCTGACGGGTTTACTCAAGCGGGAGTCGAGCGCGTCAATGAGTCTATCAGAACATATGTCTGGTGTATACTAGGTGCACAATCACTAACAAAATCGAATATTTTGAATGGAAGTGGAATATTTGAATCTCAAAAACAGTTTCTCGCTAATCTTGAAGATTCAATTAATTCAACAGTTGATCTCCCATCTAGCATACAGCGCTACCAAAACGTACTCAGATATGCCAGATCGAAAGTTGACTTTGTAGTTGGCACTGGGTTATACATGTTACCATCTGATCTTCAACTCCAAATGGGGACAATCACAAATTATAACAATGAAATCATTGTTGCAGGTGTTGGTCAGAAATTAGGACTCAATAAAAGTGTAAACTTAGGAGCAACAACTGCGCATGTACTGTCATTAAAATCATTACAGGAGGTTACTTCCCCTGCCCCACCACTGGTACCCATACAGTCAGTAACAACCCCTGACACACATGAGTCAGAACGAACTGCATTAGTAATAGGATTAACAGGGCTAGGAGTATTACTTCTTTATCTGTTTTATTAAATAACCCACCATTAACCCTCCTACTGTCACCAAAAATACCCACACATGTTCTGCCATAAACCCAACTACCTTTGCTGTAGTATTAATCAACCAGCTGACAACAGAGCCTAAAATGTCAGGCAACGCGTCCACTGCTTTCAGAGCCAATTTCTTAAGCAGGTCTGATATGTGAGACAGTTGTTTCTTTACCCATGACTGTAAATCTTTTGGATCTGTGGGAGCCGGTGGGCCCGGGGGTGGCGGTGCACCCCCACCAACCCCAGCACCGGAGACAGCCAGCACTACAGTGCTGATAATAAACCCAAGAGCTGTAATTAAACTAGCAATTGTAATACCCTGTTCTCTGAAAAGTGTTTTAAGTCTCTCAGCCAGAGTAGTGTCTTCGTGAAGTATTTTCTGAATAGTTTCTCTAATTCTGTTAACTTGGGTTTTCAGTTTTCCTCTTGCAATACTAATCACTTCTAACCGTCCAGATCTTTCTATCTGCAAATCATTTAATCTGTGCTGTATTCTCTCTTTCATTTCTGTGTCAAGATTCCCATTGTCTGCTGTAGCCAGTTTCTCCTTTTCACGTTCTATGTGTTTATCAAGCTCTCCCAGTTTGGCAAGATTATTAACCATCTCACCTCTTATTGTCTGCAGTGATTTATCCAATCCCATAATCTCCCGCATTGACAAAGGTGGGTCATCTATTGTTTTCATAGCATCATTTATTTGTCCTTCAGTAAATGAAGTTTCTTGTATCACTGTGTTTGCTATTTCTGGTAGGCTTGTTACTGGTGCCATTTCAATTTCTTGCCCTGTTGGCAACTTTGTTTGCGTGTCGTGAAGAACACTAACCAGTCTTGGGGGAACGGGAGACCCTCCAATTCCAAGGTACCTTGCCAACCCAGAGTTACCACCGACTTCACCTTTAATTGTACTTAAAGCTCTAAACTTAGAAGGATTATTTTTATGTGTTAGATTTATTTTCCCTCTGTCTGTATTTACAAATAAGTGCCCTTTATCATATTCAAACTGGTTAGGATCCAAGACATCTGGGCGCGCTCCAACACTTTCATAAAATGAGTTTACTTTATCTTTTAACAGTTCGTGATACAAAGGAGAAGTAGTTACCATTCCAGTCATATCTGTGATACTGGTATCTGAGACATGCATGTCATCCATTTTAAAATCTTCATGATTAAATCCTCCCGCTGCCATTGTTTTATTAATTTATTATTTTTTATTGTGCATAATAAAAATGACACAGTCTTACGGATCAAAGTTAGACCCATACAGAAAACTACGTGAGCCCCTGGGTGTTAAGGGCATTAGACAATCGATAGTCATCACGAACAATCCAAGTACCATAGACCAGAACCAAACACTTACAGTCAAGTTTCCAAACCTAGGTCCCAGTGACGTTATTGTTCCTGGCACTGCACGCCTTGCATTTAATATTGAACTATCATCAGACGCAGACGTAAACAGAACACTGGTTGACAATCTTGGCAGAGCAATTGTTAGAACTATTAAAGTAAAACTTGAAGGGCAGGAAGTGTTTAGTCTTGATGACTCAGATGTATTCTACTGTTACAAAGATCTTTGGCTCACAAGAGAAGAACGAGAAGACCGTGTTTACCAAGGCATACAGTCTGATAACGTTGGTAAACTTCGAATCAATGCCGGAGACAAAACAACTACTGGGGTACCAAAGGATGTTATATTAGCAGAAACATATGGAACCAGATTTTACATTCCACTTGAGTTTGAAATCCTCACAGCTCATTTGCCTTATTATCAAGGGGCGCTGAATGACCGTCTGAGCTTTGAACTAACTTTCAATGACTACTCCAAAGTTATAAAATCATCTGCCACAGATGCAACATATAAGATCTCTAACATTTCCTTGGAATATGAAATTGTCACACATATTGAACTAGCCAGACTCATACAAAATCAGTACCAGTCAAGACTTCCAATTTATTATGACAGGGTGATTAGACATAGTTTAATTCCCAAAGACAAGAGTGACCCAATGTGGAACTTAAACTTAAACACACCTGCTAGGTCACTGAAAGGTATTCTTATGTTGTTTGTTGAACCGGTGAGTCCATACAAAAGAGATTCAGAAAAATTCTACAATCCTAAGATTACACATTTGTCCTGCACAATCGAAGGCCGTCCTAATCAAGTGTATGCTTCAGGAATGCTGCCTTATCAACACTATGACGAAACCACAAAGTATTTTGCGGGTGGAAGGATTAGAGATAAACCTGCAAACATTGCGTGCAAAGATCTACATCTGTATGATGTTAGGATCGGACAATACCTTACAAACAAGTATGCACTGTGGCTAGACCTTCGTAGTACAGATGATGATTATCTTCATGGGTCAGGACGAACTGTCGAGAACGGTAGTGATGGAATAACAATTCAGATACAAAAGAAGGTTGAAACTGCTGCAGCCATAAACATATATTTATACCTGATATATGACGCACAACTCAATATTGCAGAAAGCAGACTGAGTGGACACATATATTAAAATTATATTGTGTATTAAAATGAACCGTAGCTTAATGACACTCGATCCACACTGTGGCTTATTTGTTGGTGCCACAGGGTGTGGGAAAACTCAATTCGTACTTGACTTATTACAAACAAGATACATACACCACTTTGAAAACATTGTAATATTTTGTCCTACAATCAAACACAACAAAGCTTATCACAACCGTTTATTCATTTGGACTGACAGCAACATATACTTAGTTGACCCTGAGAAAAAACTGAATGACTACCTACAATATTTTTACATGCAATTTGAAGGACAGTCAACATTGTTTATTGTTGATGACTGTTCTGCAGAGAAAGACATTGTCAAGAAGAGAAACACTCTAGCAGAACTTGCTTTCAGTGGCAGACACGCAAATGTCAGTGTATGGATTCTCACTCAGAAATATAATGCTGTACTAAAAGATTTTCGAGAACAGTTAAAGTTTATCTGTTTGTTTTACTGTAAGGATCGTGACAGCTTCGAAGACTGTCTCAGAGAGAACGATGTCATCCCAAATAAGCATGAACGAGATGATGTAAAAAATAAACTGAAATCAACTAAGCATCTAAAGCTCATTTTAAAGACAGATCAGCCCACAGGGTATGGGTTAGTAAATTGATGTAAATTAATTTATACATTTGTTTGTCCAATAAAAATCATACAAGTGCTTGATCTCACACACCTTTTCAAAGATGTTATGCACTTTACTGATTTAATATCACCCAAACAGACTTACATAAGCCTTTCAGCACCATCAGAAATATATGTTTCATATAGTGTGACTTTGGTTTATGTCGATGAGCATCCAAATGTGGAGCACATGACAGTTGATTTAAAGACACCTACTTTTAAAGTTGATGATACCAACTATGGCTGGTTAGGGGAAGTTTGTTATAGCATATTTAAACAACTACGCAAACTAAATGTTTATATTGACAGTGTTGCAGTTAATAAAGTGGTATTACACAAGGTGAGCCAGCAGAGTTAACGTTAATATTTTTTATTTTATTATTTTGTCGGTCAAATAAAAATGACGGACAATGCTCAAAGCCCTGGCTCATCTAGTTTAAGAAACGTGTTTCACACAACAGACTTGCCTATATCCAATACTAATAATGTTTACGAATCAATAGAAAACTCTTTTTCTGTCATACAACAAAATCTTCTTACAGGCAGTGTTAAGATTCAAATTGTTGCAAAAATAGAATTCACTAGAGTAGATGGTGAGGTGATTGTATCGTATATATCAACAAGACAACACACTGTTAACACAAGAAGAGAACCGGAGGTAGAGAACGTGTTTAGAGACAGACTATTACCAGACTTTCTCCAGGCAATCGACAGTGCAAAAATGAAGGGGTCTGGTTGGCACGAAGGACATGTACATGAACTGCAATTAAAGCAGTCAAGGTATCATCCTATATTAGGTAAAGCATGGATACCACTGCCAACAGAGGTCGCAAACAAGAAGGCAGTTGTCAACATACAGAACAATGACAATTTCTGTTTCATGTGGTGTGTACTTGCTAAACTACACTTTGTGAGGTCAAGACCTGATCGCGTATCTAACTACATCAAATTTGTAAATGAACTCAACTTTAATGGCATTGAGTTCCCTGTTAAAATAGAGGACATAGACTTGTTTGAAAAACTAAATCCTGGTATATCTGTGAATGTGTATGTGTGGGATAATAAATCTGAAAACAAGTTACAGCCAATTAGAGTATCTCCAATTGCCCCAACATATGGGCAGTCAGAAGATAAACATGTTGACATGTTGCTAATCGGAGATGACAATAACTTTCACTACACAATTATCAGGAATATGTCACGTCTAATTCATTCACATACAACAAAATACAATGGGAAACAGGAAGTGTGTAAAAGATGTTTACAAAGATTCTCCTCCATAAACGTAGCGCACAAACATGTTTTACACTGCAGGTCAGCTGATGACATACAAACTGTACTTAAGTACCCAGATCCTGGTAGTCAAGTGTATTTTAAGAACTATGGGAATCAGCAAAAATTGCCGTTTGTAGTATACGCTGATTTTGAATCATTGGTTGTTCAATTTGAAGGTCCTGTTCCAGAGTCATTACCAAAGACTATAAAACTAAGTGACCAAGTGGTGTGTTCTTTTGGATACATTATTGTTAGGTCAGACGGTCTTCATTCAGAGCCTGTTATCTACAGAGGTGAAAATGCAGCTTGTCTGTTTTTAACAGAAATGAGACATCTGTATAGTCAGGTAGTACAGTATCTCACAACATGTCAGATGCCTTTGGTGATGACAGAAGAAGACAAACTGAAATTTGATACAGCTGAGACGTGTTGGATTTGTGAACAACCTTTAGGTGGTGATAAAGTTCGTGACCACGATCACATAACTGGGCGTTACAGAGGAGCTGCACATAACAATTGTAACTTGTTATTAAAAATAGATCCTAAGACATACAAGTTACCAATCTTTTTCCACAATCTTAAAGGATATGATTCACACATCATCATGCAGGCTGTAGATGAGTCTTACAAAAACATAAGTTGTATTGCCCAGACAACTGAGAAGTACTTGACTTTTAGGTTGGATAAATTAGCATTTTATGACTCCATGCAACATTTGTCTTTAGGTCTTGCTAGTCTGGCAGAAGGGCTGACTGAGTATCCAATAACAAGTAAATATTTTGAACCAGACTTGATTAAGAAAGGTGTCTATCCATATGAGTACATTGATCACTGGGTTGTGTTTGAGGAAACAAGACTGCCACCAAAAGAGAAATTTTATTCTACACTAACTGGAAAAGGTATTTCTGACTCTGAATATCAGCATGCTCTTGATGCGTGGGGGAAGTTAGGATGTCAGACAATTGGTGACTACCACGATCAGTACTTAAAGGCAGATGTTTGTTTGCTAGCAGACGTATTTGAAAGTTACCGTGAGAAGGGTTTGTTACACTACAGACTTGACCCTGCTTGTTACATCACTAGTCCTGGCATGACATGGGATGCATTTTTAAAATCTAGTAAGATATTTATAGACCTGTTGTCTGATCGTACGATGGGTGAAATGGTAGAACGTGGATTGAGGGGAGGGATTAGTATTGCATCGAACAATTACGCCAGAGCCAACAACAAATATTTGGACGGCCCGGACTTTGACCCCTCAAGCCCGGGGTCAAGGTCATTCATTACGTATTTGGACGCTAACAATTTGTATGGGTTCGCGATGTGTGAATTATTGCCCTTGAAAAACTTTTGTCTGCATGATTTGTCACAGTATGATGTAACAGGGTTAACAAACAATATTATTAATCTTGACCGAAACGACGCGAAGGGTTGGATCTTTGAAGTCGACCTAGAGTACCCACACCATCTACACGATTACCATAATGATTATCCATTAGCTGTTGAAAAAATGAGTATGACGGGGAAAAAAGAAGACACTAAGCTTGTGCCAAATCTAAATGACAAATTCAATTACGTTTGTCACTACCGCTTGTTGCAGTTTTACATCAGACACGGGTTAGTACTAAAGAAAGTTCACAGAGGAATTCAATTTGATCAGAGTGCTTTCATGAAAGATTACATAATGAAGAACACCACATTGCGTGCCAGAGACGGCAACACTGCATTTGACAAAGACTTCTTTAAGCTTATGAACAATGCCTGTTTTGGCAAGACTATGGAAAATCCTCATCACAGAAAAGATGTGAGACTGGTCACAACTGAATCGGGTGCAATTAAACTTACAGGCAAGCCACAATACACTGGGTACAAAGAGTTTCATTCATCATTGTATGCAGTGTCACTCAAAAAAAAAAGATTGTTAAACTGGACAAGCCAGTATTTATTGGTATGGCAATTCTGGAATTGTCAAAACTGGTGATGCTTGAATTTTATTATGATTACTTCAAATTAAAGTATCCTGACTGTCGATTGTTATACACTGACACTGACTCTATGATCATTGATGTGCCTACTGAAGACTTTTATGAAGACATGAAAACAGAACTACACATGTATGACACGTCTGATTACCCTAAAGACCATCCACTGTACAGCACACAAAACAAAAAGGTGCCTGGTAAGTTTAAAGATGAACTAAATGGTGTGCCAATAGTTGAGTACGTTGGACTGAGATCAAAAATGTATTCTATACTGCACCAAAAGGGAAGTCAGTCAAAAGCCAAAGGTATCAAGAAAACAGCAATAAAAAATAAAGACATTCGTCATGAACATTACAAGCAAGTGTTAGATGGTGCATTAATGCCTGATTATCCAAACAAGTCACTGAGATCAAACAAACATAATCTTGAAATAATTCAAACACATAAGAAATCACTTGCAGTTGGAGACACGAAAAGAGTGTTTCACACTAAGGAAAAAGCTTATGCACCTGGACATTACAGGCTCAAGTTATCTGAAGAAATAGCTGACGAACTGGTTGATGAATTAATTGATGAGTTAGTTACTGAAATGAGTAACGGTGTCTGAGGGAATAATCTGTAATTCTTCTCTGACAAATGCCCTCTGGGGCGCAGGGTCGTACAGGTAATATATTGTTGCGTCAGGACCGGGAATTATTTTTTTTATATTGTGTACAGACGTTGACCAGATGGGGTCTGTTGACCTGCGCCTGATGTCATTCTCAGCTTCCCCTGGTTGATATAAATATCTTACCTGTTTAGTAAATAAACTTGTGTCGGGTGCCTGTGCTGGGGTTGACATTGTTTTTGGCTCTGTAATTGTTTTCAATTTAATAGCATCAGCAGGTTTTGGGTGTCCTTCATTGTTCATTGCTTTTATCACATGTGGTAACCTTTGTACCCACTCCGTGTTACGGGTGTCATGCATGAGTTCCTTAGAATACTGGTAACTGAAAAGTCTTTCTGATAACTGTTTGTTAAAGTTCTCTACAATTGCCTGTGATCTGTGCACGCCTGGAATGCCGCGTCTGACCAGTACGCCATGCTTCGCAAATAACTGATTAACTGCGCCCTTAAATTCAGATCCATCATCAACTTGTACAAGTCTGGGGTATCTTAAAGGGCCTCGACTATATATTTTTGATAAAGCAGTCGCAACTGTACTGGCTGTTTTGTCAGATATGGGTTCAGCGTCTTTATATCTTGAAGCTATGTCTACAACAGTTAATGCATACTTGTATCGTTTCTTTCTTATTGTGTCATGTGGTAGGAACAGGAGGTCCATTTGGTGCGTGTCATTTGGGGTAGTGTTCTGAAAATGAGGCCTTGTTATCTTTCTTGGAGCAGGAAGATATATCTGCCAAATTGCCTGTCTCTGTAACCATTGCTTGACTTGATTGAGTGTTATATCTCCGCCCACAGCGGCATGTAATTTCTGAATAGCGGTTGCTCCTTTATAATACCCTGATGGTGAGTAATATATTTTCGATAGTTTATTTTCGGCTGCCATTTTTTCTAGCAATAAAAACTCCAGTAAAATAAACAAATGTCATTCCCACTAGAACAAAGATTATCTCTCCGTTTCTTTGTTCTGGGCTTGGTTGATAGTAGTCACTTAGTTTTGGTTTCGGTATAGACATATCTTCACCCGTGACTAAAAAATACTCACGGATTGCGTCGTCTGTATTTGAAAACGTATGTTGTGCGTGACCTTCTAGCCTGAGTTTTTCATTGATGAAATCAAGTTTCTCAATTCTATTCTTTTCGTAATCCTGTTGAGCTTGTGCTAATTTTTCTGACGCTTCATTATGACGCTTTATTTCTTCTGCAGATTGTTCTCTACCCATTTTAGAAAAGAGATAATTAGAGCCGCTAAACGCGAGGGCGTTGACCATCGCTCCTCCCACCATAATAGCTATCGTCGCCATATTATTTTTATTTACATAGAAACATTTTCGGGAATAATTCCCTGTTTAACAAGAAGGTCTTTCGTGGCGATTGACGCTGTTACAACTACAATTAGCTTAGCGCTGTCTTCGAAATCGAGTCTACTGAGGTCTGGTGATTTCATTTTGAGTAGATTTTTTCCCAGCATAGAAAACGTTACTGCTAATGCACTGATTACTGCAGAGTGATACACAAGATTCATTAAATTCTTTGAGTCATTCATTTCTTAGGCAAGAAAAAATTAAAATAATAAATTTATTACTGCATATGAAATGGGTCGACAACTTTGGGTATTGTTGGTAATGTGGCAACTTCTGTTTTTGATGATGGAGTGTTTAATTTTTTGGTCACTGTACGAGTGTGTGGCTTGTATTTTTTGTATAATTGGTAAGCTACAAAACCAGATCCGACAACAAATGCGGCAACTGCATATCTTGCTGTTTCAGAATTAGACTGGGTTGAAGGTCTTTCACTTTGATGTGGGTGTGACAGGGGTGCCAGTCCTGACGGTCCTACCGGTCCTACCGGTCCTACCGGCAGTGTTGACGGCGGGTCACTTACATGAGCCTTTTCTGTTAGCGCCTGTAGCTGTAACTTTTTCTGCTTGTTCCATTCAGCTAAACGTTTACCAGACTGAACCCTTCCTGCATTTTTAGCTGTTTTTGTCACTGTGTGAATCTGAGTCTGGGCAGGGTCTGAGGCAGGGTTCATCTGTGGGGTCGTTTGGGGGGTCGTCTGTTGGTCGTCCATTTTTATCAGCAAAAAAATTTAATTTCGTAAAATCGATATGGCTGCTAGTTACAATTAATGTTACCAGAGGAGCCAGCAAATTACCAAACCTGTAGAATAAAAGGCAAGCTAATTTACCAATTGCACTCATTACAATGGGGTTACTCTCGAGGTCATTTGTGAGATTTTCAATGTCTACAGGGAGAGCGTAACTCACAGCTTTTGAATATAAGCAGACAATTGATTTGCTCAAATCACGGGTCATTAGTGAAGCCATGTGTTGTTCATATTTAAAATGAAGTTTAAATAAATCAGCAGCCGTGAGGGATAGTATATCTTCAGTTGAATATAGCTTCCCAAGATAAGATTTTGAATGACCAGAAACCACTACAGATAAAAGTCTTTCCCTTTTTGAATCTAAGTCTATGTTTTCTACAGCGCCAATATCATTTAATAGAAGGAGTTCGTCTGTGTTCATTTTATAATGCAATTAAAAAAGATAATTTATAAACACATTTGTTTCTTTGTCAGTAAACCAGACATGAGTACATTAAGCCCTCACATGTAGAACCGTTTTGTAAATGATCCCCCTCCTTTCAAATAATAACGTTCCCCTTGTTGAACTTTGACACAACTTAGCGATTTGAAAGGGTATAGCTATAAAGGCCATTGACGGGTGAGAGCCTTTTCAAAATGCGGCTCGTGTCTGAATTGAAAAGGAATGGAATGCGGCCGCTAATAGCGCGGCGTGAGGCAACACAAAAGGCGATCAACCGTGACACCACCTGGCAGCTCATGCTTACGATAAAATTGTACTGACATGAGTGTCTGTAAGTGCGTGTGTGTGTGTGTGTGTGTGTTTGTGTGTGTGTGTGTGTGTGTGTTTGTGTGTGTGTACGTCTGTTTGATTGTGTGTTTGTTTGTTTGTTTGTTTGTTTGTGTGCGCGTCTGTGTGTTTTGTCTGTGCGTCTGTGTGTGTGCGTTAAATATTACTTGTTAGTTTCTTATCAAACTGTTTATAGTGCACAGTATAACCACCGTCTGATTTTTCGGGAACCAGTCATTGAGTAAATATGAAGTCAATTTCGAAACTCTTCTTGTCACCTCTCAGCAAATAGCCTTTTCAAAGCTGTAGAGCCGGTTTATTCATAGAGTGTTCCCTTACTAAGTTGAATAGCGACGCCCTACTGTGTCGGCGCGTTGGCTGTTGGTCATTTGCATTTAATGGCAAATCGAACGGGTGAACACATAATTGAAAAAATTATAAATTCCTTTATGAATACCGTGACAGTGTGGGTGCATACCGATCTGATTCAAAAAATTTCGATCCCGGTTTCAAAAGGCAATCTCGTCCCGACAAGAAAATGTGAATAATTGCTATTTTCAGAACAGGTCTATTCATATCTTACCTGAATTGAAGTGGGGGTCTTTCAAAACCAGTCAAGCATAGGCATGAGGTGTTTATGTATTATATATAATTGCTTTGGGTTACAAGCACTGGTTTGATCGGGCGTTTTGTCTATGGGGGGGGGGGGGGAGGGGGATTTGAAGTATTATTAACACTATGACTGAGTTAACCCCTTAAATTCTCAGTCATAGTGATAATAAAGATTCAGTTCTTTCTTTATATATCTAATTACAGAGAAAAATAAAAGGAATTTGAGAAAAAGGAAAGGCAAGGTCGTGTGCGTTTTTGTGAGCGAATAACATAGAAAAATGAGGGCCATAGAAGATTCCCTAAAACTCTCATATTCCCCCTCTCTGATTTGTGGTACCGCAGACTGACCCTTCCGGCTGCAATGTGCGTAGATTCTCGGGAGTCCCCGCACGCTTCAAGAGAATCTACGTTTCTTACAAGGGCCTTTGAGAATCTGCGCCCCTCGCTGGTAGCGTTCGGCTCCACAGACGTCCTCCTTAGACTTCTGTAGTAGGTTTTAGAACGCCGACAAATGACCGTGTTAGCGGTGTCCTTGATTGCTTCATTTGTGCCTAGGACACGCCGCCCGGCATATATCCAGTAAAAGCAAAGATCCTCAAGCCGACATCAGCCGCAGTCGGCCCGCGCACGACAGTGCGCGGGCCCACTGCGGCTGACGTCGGCCCAAGGGCCTCTTGCTTGCCGTGTGAGAATGGGTCCTCTTACTTTCAAGCCCGGCGCCAACTGGAATCGTCTGAGTGCCACTATTAACAGCAGCAGACGAATCGATCATTATCATCACTATCGTCGTCGTCCTCATCTTCAGCGTCGTCATCATAACAGTCATCACAATCATCACCCTCATCTTCCTCACTACCAAAAACAGCCTTGACACGGCCCTACGATCGCTCGCTGTTAGAATCTCATTTTCTGTCTTCATGCTGCTCTGTCTAGCATCATCGTCAGCTGTAAGTTTCACCCATAATAGTCCTTTCATTTACAAGATATGAATGCCTGGCGCTCAAATATTATTGACAGCAAGTTCTGTTTGTTTTTATAAACGTAAAAGTGGGGCTCCCGTCTGATCAGGCCTGGATTTATCTTTACGTTTTCTGTGAACTTTTTTGCGGTAATTAGACAGATACTACTTAGACTTACTCGTGCTTCACTGCCGGTGGACGCAGATCTTTTTGAAATTATTTGAAAATCAGTTCAAGGTCAAAGAGCCTCAGTCGTCAAAGAAACATAGGTACAAAGTGGTTTCTGCAAGAGGCATAGATCCTCATGAGCCCCTACGACAGCGGGGGCTCATGAGGATCTATGCCTCTTGCAGATAAGTGGCGTTTTTTTCTTTCGCAGTCAGTGGATTAAAATGCGTGCTATTTTTGTGTGTTTCAGGGACCTAAGCATGAACAACATCAGCAAGCTGCCGGAGAATGCCTTCTCTAACCTCACACATCTGATGGACCTGTAAGTCTGTTTTGTCTCTATTTAAAGGTACCTGTTAAAAATGGTGCACACCATTTACAAGTGCTAAAGCAACACCCGCGATGTCAAAGTTGTCATGCAGATAAGAGTTTAACAGTTCTGATAAAATATAATACAGTCAAACATGTTTTCAGCAACCAACATTCTTTGCAAGAGAAAAAGTGGCCTTAATAGACATGCGCGCTGAGAGAAGTGTGTAAGGGGAATACATAATTATCACCTGTCTTAATAGACATGCGCGCTGAGAGAAGTGTGTAAGGGGAATACATAATTATCACCTGTCTTAATAGACATGCGCGCTGAGCGAAGTGTGTAAGGGGAATACATAATTATCACCTGTCTTAATAGACATGCGCGCTGAGCGAAGTGTGTAAGGGGAATACATAATTATCACCTGTCTTAATAGACGTGCGCGCTGAGCGAAGTGTGTAAGGGGAATACATAATTATCACCTGTCTTAATAGACGTGCGCGCTGAGAGAAGTGTGTAAGGGGAATACATAATTATCACCTGTCTTAATAGACGTGCGCGCTGAGAGAAGTGTGTAAGGGGAATACATAATTATCACCTGTCTTAATAGACATGCGCGCTGAGAGAAGTGTGTAAGGGGAATACATAATTATCACCTGTCTTAATAGACATGCGCGCTGAGCGAAGTGTGTAAGGGGAATACATAATTATCACCTGTCTTAATAGACATGCGCGCTGAGCGAAGTGTGTAAGGGGAATACATAATTATCACCTGTCTTAATAGACATGCGCGCTGAGCGAAGTGTGTAAGGGGAATATATAATTATCACCTGTCTTAATAGACATGCGCGCTGAGAGAAGTGTGTAAGGGGAATATATAATTATCACCTGTCTTAATAGACATGCGCGCTGAGAGAAGTGTGTAAGGGGAATATATAATTATCACCTGTCTTAATAGACATGCGCGCTGAGAGAAGTATGTAAGGGGAATACATAATTATCACCTGTCTTAATAGACATGCGCGCTGAGAGAAGTGTGTAAGGGGAATACATAATTATCACCTGTCATTAAAGACTTTCATTAATCCTTTGAGCTAGAAGGTTCCCAATTTTTTTTTTTTTTTTACAAATCTCTGGAGGTGTTGCTTAACTCATTCTACCCCAAGACCGAAATCCCAAAATTTTGCCGTTGTCCTCTGAAGACTGCATTGCAGTGCAGGACAGAGATCGACCATGATAGTTCAAGGGTGATGCCAGAATAGCTTGGCGCCCATAGGCGCCAAGCTATTCTGGCATCACCCTTGAACTATCATGGTCGATCCTTATCTTGCTGTGGTGTGTCTGGGGTAGAATGAGTTAATGACTATGTACCAGTTGCAGGAGATGGCTTGACCATGATAATTCAAGGGTAGTGCCGGCTTAGCTTGGCGCCTCCTTCAGGCGCCAAGCTAATCTGGCACTACCCTTGAATTATCATGGTCAATCCATCTCCTGCTGAAGGGACTCGGGGCTAAAAGGGTTAAGGTGACTACAACCACCTATATGATGGTCTAACCACCTATATGATGGTCTAACCACCTATATGATGGTCTAACCACCTATATGATGGTCTAACCACCTATATGATGGTCTAACCACCTATATGATGGTCTAACCACCTATATGACGGTCTAACCACCTATATGATGGTCTAACCACCTTTATGATGGTCTAACCACCTATATGATGGTCTAACCACCTATATGATGGTCTAACCACCTATATGATAATCTAACCACCTATATGATGGTCTAACCACCTATGATGGTCTAACCACCTATATGATGGTCTAACCACCTATATGATGGTCTAACCACCTATATGATGGTCTATGAAGACGGACGGTCGCTCAAAACAGTTCTGGGGAACTGGGTAGTTCAGTTGGCGGAGCTTTCGACTCTCGTCTAAAAGGTCGTGGGTTCGAACCCAGCAGGGGATCAAACTTTGTACTGACCTCTTTTTTGTTGCTCCGTCTTCGAACTCACCTTCGTGGTGAGCAAAGGACGTTAAGCCCTAAACTTTTAACGGTTGTTGTTGTTTTGTTGTTCTTGTTGTTGTTTTTGTTTTGTTTTTTTCAAAACAGTTCTACCGTTTTTCATTACGTCACTTTGCTACAATATATGATACAAAATGAATGTTGTTGCTTCGTTGGTTGAGAACTTTTTTAACTCGCGCATAATATTATATTGAATTTTTAAAACATGTGCATCTACTGACATTGTATTAAGCGTATTTGTGATTTTGGAACTAACAGCCGTAAGGAACAAAATCACGAATCAGCAGACGTAGGGTACAATTTCTGGCGTGTGTGTTGCAGACGCCTAGCCAGTAACAAACTGACCACGCTACCCAGGAAGATCTTTCGCAAAAATCGCATCCTGTCAACCCTGTAAGTATGTCTGCGACAACATGCAAACCAAACGATAAAGAAGAACCCAACGGAGAAAAAAATCACGCGTAGAAAAGACAGTTACAACACAGTTTTGTTTAAATAGACAAACACACATACAATTCTGTCGCTACTTATCCCTTTGGCTGTTTGTAGCGCTTTTGGTCGCGGTGATTCCTACAGGAATCACCGCGACCAAAAGCACTACATACAGCCAACGGGTTAGGCCTATCTTGTCAGCGAATAAGCAAGGCGGCAAAAATGTGGCTGCCAAGCTTGAAAAACGGAAGGACAAATACACGATACATTGTATTGCATTTTTCCTTTCTACTCGAGTTCTGTCTTTGCCGGGACTATTTTTCAATAACGAAATGCATTCAAACTATGCCAGTGTTTTACTACACAAGAGATGTGGCTGCGATCTTAAAAACAAACAAACAAACACGTCATTACATCCGACTTTGTTACGTTCGACTTTCATTATACATTATACGCAGATTCCACCGTACATATATTTCCTTTTAATCTGATACGTGCAGGTACCTGCAAGGAAACCAGTTCAAGATGGTGCCTAGAGGTGCTCTTCAGAACCTTCGACAGCTCAAACAACTGTGAGTTTCCTTCAATTAAAACGCGTTTTACGTAGCCAGAGCACAGACAGTTATCAGACTGTTATCTGTGTTCACAACGCATCAGCCGACCTATTTGGCTGTGTAGGGGTTACGTTAACTGTTCAAGCTACGTCCGTAGGAGGCATAGATTTCCGTGTCTTCCTTGCAACTGCAGAATTTTATTGCTCTTCCTGGCAGAGAGCGGCTTTAGAATTCACGTCATCAAATTGATGACGTCATTCCGTTCGAACCCTTTTCATCCTGATACACTGTTGCAACAAATAAATTTTACTATGATAATTCAAGAGTGCTGCCAGAATAGTTTGGTGCCTCAGGTTAAAAGGGTTGAACTATCTCCTAATCTGTATTGTAGCCTTCACAGAAAATAAGCATTTTTTTTTAAAGTCAGCCTCAGGTTGTAATGATTAACTAACCCCTTCGTTGCTGAGAAAACAGTGAACACAAACCAACTTCAAGAAACATAGATCCTCATTAGTCCCAGCATTTGCAGGGTCTCATAAGGATCTATGTCTTTTGCTGACACCGCTTTATATCCATTTTCCATAGACGGCCGGGATCGACGTTGAATTTATGGTTTCAAAAACATCTAGCTTTAAAATTTACGACGAAACTGACAAATTTCTGTTGAATTTTTGCAGACATCTGGACGCAAACCGCATCCGCGAGGTGCCCCCGAACTGTTTCAAGAACCTGTCAGGGCTCAAACAGCTGTGGCTGGATTTTAACAATCTTACCTCTGTACCTTCACGGGCTCTCTCCGCACTCACCAACCTGGAAGCTCTGTGAGTTTTTTGTTTTTTTTTTAAATTCCAGTAGTAGTCGTTGTGGGTGGTGGTGATGGTGGTGGTAGTGGCAGTAGACGCCTGCAGTAGTAGTAACAATAGTAGAAGTGGTGGTAGAAGTGGCAGTAAAAGTAGCGGCGGTGGTGACAGTAGCAGTCTGATTTTATTGGTTTGGCAGTCGTCTTGAATTTGTTATATGGCTTACGGTTTTTTTGGGGTTTTTTTGCGATGACATACATACAATGACCGTTTAGCTGAAAATGGTACCTCGTTCGTTAACCCAATTAGCCCCAACTCACTATAGGAGGAGATGGATTGACCGTGATAATTCAAGGGTAGTGACAGATGGGCTTGGCGCCTGCAGGCGCCAAGCTCATCTGTCACTACCCTTGAATCATCATGGTCGATCCATCTCCTACAACTGGTACGTTTTCGTTAGGTAACTCCTCCAAAATTTGGGAAATGCGGCCACGGTGTCAAATGGGTTAAAGGTGGTCGAAGGGCGGTCAAATAACCATTTTATTATATAGTGTCGAGTTCAATCGGTAGAAACTTCAGTATATTTGGATGCCCAGCACGTTTACCTGCATGTCCAACGTACAGGTGCTGAAAATGATAGCTACGCCATTACAGGTGGACGTAGGGTGATCATGTGACCATTTTATTACATAGCTAACCCGTTCGGCCCTGACGCACTACAGCAGGGGATGGGTCGACCATGATAATTCAAGGGCAGTGCCAGGTTGGCTTGGCGCCTGTCATGGTCGATCCAAATCCTGCAACAGGTGCATAGTCATTAGATGACGCCTCCAAAATTTGGGAAATACGGCCGTCGGGCTAAATGGGTTAAGAGTTCAGTCACCGGAAGTTTAGTAAATTTAGCAATCTTTCCCGCATATCAAGTTTTCTACAATAGATTGGTAGATCACCTGCGTAACATCCTACTTAGCGCTAAAAGTGAGGAACGTGCGGGTTTTTTTTTTTTTAACAATGTGCTTCAGGGATACAGCATGGCCTGGAGAACGCAGACGAAAAGGAACGCATGACCAGGAACAGCATGCACACCTCAGACCAACGTGATATACACCTAGATGTTAAAGTTTAATCTGCTCATTGTCACGAATACTTGATTCATGACGCTTGAACCAGTCACAACCACCGGTAACTGCCCCCGTTTTGCACAAGATAGCAGAGAAGTGGAGAAAAATCTGCGGACGATACTCGGACGAAAGGACATACAGATCGATCACCAACTTTACCAATATTAAACCAATATCGAAGAGAACTTGGGAGATGATGTGGAACAGCGTAAGAGCTTTTTCTGATCGTTGGGGTGGACCGCGTATGGGCCTTTACGAGTGCAGAGATCCCGTTGTATTAATTAACCCATTTAACCCCAGCGCCCTATATCAGGGGATGAATCGACCAAGAGAATTCAAGGGTAGTGCCAGATTAGCTTGGCGCCTAATGGCGCCAAGCTAATCTGGCACTACCCTTGAATTGTCATGGTCGATCCCTCTCCAGCAACTGGTACATAGTCGTTATGACACCTCCAAAACTCTTGAAATGCGGCTGTGGGGTTAAATGGGTTAAAGAACTGAAGTGAGCAGAGCGCAGAGATCTTGACTAAACTGGAATGAACCGCATTGCACACACAAAAAAAGAAGTAATATTCGGTACTAATGGAGCCAGCAAGAGGCAGAGCTCCTCGTGAGCCACTGCGACCGCTTTAG
The DNA here is from genome assembly GCA_036245525.1 of Semisulcospira habei. NCBI lineage: Eukaryota > Metazoa > Mollusca > Gastropoda > Semisulcospiridae > Semisulcospira > Semisulcospira habei. The sequence continues at coordinate 40,619,231 of BTPG01000006.1, forward strand.
GGCTGATAATCATCAATGCTTCTGTCAGCTGAACAATGTTAAGCTTGCTGTTGTCCTGGAATAGAAGGGGTTAACGCCCTGCAGTTTGCATATATGTCATTTTATGTCCACAAACTACAATGAACAGATTAACCATTTCGCTTGAAAACACCAGGAGAAATATTAGTCGAACGCGATAGTTCAAGGGTGGTGCCAGAAAGGCTTGGCGCAGGCGCCAAGCCTTTCTGGAACCACCCCTGAAAGAAACGTTAAGCTATTCTGGCGGAACACTTTCATTCTCGATAGATCTTTAACTTTAATGTAGTCCGCTGAAGACCACTCCTGAAATTACAAAAACTTTGACCTCAGAGCTTATGCAAACACAAAACATCTATAACTCCGTCGCAGCCAGCTGACGTTTGCGGATGTATACTTTTGAGGTGTCTGAAGTCGTGGGAGAATTAACGCCGGAAATAAGTCTGTCGCAGCCACGCCACGTCTCAGGAAGTATATGCGTGTTTTGAGGCTTTTCACGTGAGGCAGAATTCACAGTTTTGTCAGACCATTCTGAATTTTGTCAGCCACCATACATCCTGCGATGTTTGCATACTTCCTGTGTACTTTTAGGGACGTCGTATGCCGTACTTTGACGCAATTCAGCACGTAGCAAACCGTTTACTACAGATGATGTCGTCAGCGATGTAGTCACGAGTCACACTTATGATGTCTGAGAAAATATAAATACAAAACTGACATTTCGTTTGACGCGTGTAAAAAAAAAAAAAAAAAAAAAAAAAAAAAAAAAAAAAAAAAAAACCTTCATAAATTTTACATTTTCACCTCACATGAAAATACCGTAGGCAGCGTTTTTCTCCCTACGCTGCCACCACCCCCACCACCCCCTTCCCCTTCCCCCACAAAAGAGTGAATGGGGTAAAAGAGTGTCATTATTTATTGATTATATAAATGGTTGGTTGGTTGTACATTGCTTAACGTCCCGACAGCAACAAGATTTTCTCAAGACGTGCCTGCAATGCTTGTGAAAAAAACCCAACTAAACAGAATATTGAATGTATGTCGTCGCCAGCCGGTCTAATACGCTAAATAAAGACCATTTAGCAACACACATCCAATATCAAGAGTTACAGGCAGCGCAGACAGTAGGCAGAGTTTTAAAAAGGAAAATACAGGTGAATGGACCAAGGGTAGACAGAAACAAATGCTCCAGAATAGAGGGGAAAATCCATCCTATGGGGCTGACCAGGGTGACCCTGGGAACTAAAAAGTAGTTAAAATCCCACCCAGGTCCCCCAGGGCAGACCCGGGTGGGAGATTATATAAATGTAATGCCCTTTGCGCTTGTAACGCACGCAGACTTGCCCACAGTCGTACGCACAGACTCTCACGCAACAGACGCATACACCGCCACTGACTCAGACGGGCGCATTCATGCGGTAAAACACAACACACGGGCTCCCTTTCTAAAGTAACCTTTATACACTATAAATGAAAAAGAACGACTTAAATGACTATCAACTATATACACTGTTCTATTATCACACCACACACGTATCACAATATCTTTGCCAGGTTAGGTCTTAGTCTCACATTGCCTCCAACCTGTTTGATGTTGTTGCCTGGTTACGTTGGTCCTTCTCACGTCTAGGCGTGAAAGTCCTTCGTCGTACGCTTGTTGCCGTCCTGTCTCTCTTTGGGCACGGACGTCCTTGTTCTCGTACGGTACTCAGTTCTCGCTTGACTTGGGTGTCTTGGTCCCAGTCAGACGCACTCTCAGAAGAGCTGGAGGGATGACCTCACGTAGGT
>BTPG01000006.1:40626033-40628533 GCA_036245525.1 Semisulcospira habei
GAAGATCGGCGATCTTTTGGTTTGTTTCTTAATTGAGGTTGAACGAACCTAAGCGAACTTCAGCAAACCAGGTTTGCCTTGGTTCTCTTTCTTAACTGAAGTGCTTCATTCGGCGTACTTACTGTCTGCGAAGGTGTTCAAAATGGCTGCCGCTATGCCGCTTCGCAATTTGAACGATGTTTGTTTTTGTACTACTTGCAGTAGTGACCCCACAAACAGCGTTGCGCCTGGCCCACAAATCAATAATTAAAAAAATAGGTCTTGTTCTTCGCACGAGTAAAATATCGCCGTCCGCCATATTTGTTTGTATCGGTGACTGTCTTCTTATCTCCAACGCAGAAGACTAGGGTAAACGTTTTGACCAATCAGAGAAAAGGTTCGCCTTGGTTTGCTCAACACGTTGAGCGAACCTTTTCCGACAGCGAACTATGGTTTGCCGAGGTTCGTGAGCTACTTCGAACTAGGTTCGCCGTATCTTTAGATCGTCCAATTAAGAACCAACCTGGTTCGTCCGAGATCGTGAACTGTAGTTCGTCCGAGTTCGCGAACTAAAGTTCGTTTAATTAAGAACATGCTTAAGAAAAAGGTCGTCATACGGCCGACGCCAGCCATAGTTGGCCCGCGCACGGTGGTGCGCAGCCTTGAGCGCGTTATTTTCGATACCGCGGTATACTGGTGAGTGTAATTCCGAGGCTGTCCTGCAGTTACTGTGATGATGAGTGGTGGTGAACATTATGAACTAATTTCCTGATTGGTGAAAAGTCTGTAAAACGTAAAAATTATTCAGTGTTCTCCTTCCTAATAGTGAATAGATATAAGTAAAATTAAGTCCCTGTGTGCATGCAGTCACAAGTACTGTTTACAGTGCCTGTGACGGTATGTACACGCGGTTAACAAACAGTTGTTTTTTGGTTTGTTTCAACTACACCAGTGATATTTCTATGCATAAGTTTGTTCGTTGTTTTTAAAATACGGTGCCTGTCGGGGCTTTCCTCGCACAACACCTGTGATACTAACCAGTTTGACATCAGAGTGATTTGTGTGTGTGTGTGTGTGTGTGTGTGTGTGTGTGTGTGTGTGTGTGTGTGTGTGTGTGTGTGTGTGTGTGTGTGTGTGTGTGTGTGTGTGTGTGTGTGTGTGTGATTACAGCTGCCAAATCCGCAATATATATTAGCATTATCTTAGTTGAAGTCATTATGTCTAACTTGTATGCTTTATGTTTCTGTGAGCCGAAGGAAATTTTCAATTGTATACTTGTCGTTTAAGGGATAGAAACGTTCAATTCAACACATATCTATCACACATGTATCTACTTACAGGAATCTGGAGGAAAATCAAATCCAGTTGCTGCCGGACAACAGTTTCGTGAAGAACCGTAAACTGTCTGTGATTCAACTTTACAAAAACCCAATCACAAACTTCGGCAGTAGGGTCTTCTCAAATCTACCTCTTCTGGGGAAAATGTAAGCTCTGTGCGTGTACGTGTGGAGTAGGTTGGGGCGAGGGGGTGGGAAGAAAGGAGGAAAGGGGGAGTACATTATCCCACCCTGTTCAGGGCCGGATCACTTACATGTTTGGGGTGGGCCAAAAAACTTTTTGGAGAAATTAACCACCTGAAACAGACACCTAAAGCACTGTTTTGAGTATGGCTTTATTTTGGTTTTTTTTCACCAAGGTGAGCAAAGATCATCCTTCAGTGTATCAAAGTTTTATGTTGTATAGTTTTTATGGGGGAAGGGGGGGGCCATGGCCATCCCGCCCCCCCCCCCCGGATCCGGCCCTGCTGTTAACCCATTTAACCCTATGGCCGCATTTTGTCAAATTTTGGACTCGTCAATTGACGACTATGCACCAGGTGCAGAAGATGGATAAACCATGATAATTCAAGGGTAGTGCCAGATTAGCTTGGCGCCATCAGGCGCCAAGCTAATCTGGCACTACCCATGAATTATCATGGTCGACCCATCTCCTGCTGTAGTGCGTTGTGGCTGAATGAGTTAAAGATGTCGTCAATGGAGTTATGTCCTTCTTTTAACCTCTCCTCTGCCAGTGATCACGAATTGCGCGTCTGAAACCACTGCACACTGATCGACATAAGCGTGAAAAACACAGATGTGAATGGGACCAAAAATAGGCATGAGGACCAAATGACTAGCAAAGAAACATGACTCCTTAAGAGCTCCCGCGACGGCGTGGGCTCATGAGGGTCTATGTCTCTTGCAGCAGGGTGGCTTTCGCCTTCGCCCGGCGGTTAACTCATTCTGCCCCAGACCTCAGCAAGATAAGGATCAACCATGATAGTTCAAGGGTGATGCCAGAATAGCTTGGCGCCCCAGGCATGACTATCATGGTCGATCTGTGTCCTGCACTACTCTGCAGTCTTCAGAGGACAAGGCCGGCAAAATTTGAGGATTTCGGTGTTGGGGTACAATGAGTTAAGTCATTGTGCCCGAGGTACGAAATACCCACATTTTGGAGTTATCTCCTCTGAGGACTGCAT
>BTPG01000006.1:40631033-40736033 GCA_036245525.1 Semisulcospira habei
AGTCTTCTTCCGGATACAGACTGCTATCATTATTCTCTGACGAGGAAAGTCTAGCTTTCTTGTTTGCTTGTTGCTTTGTGTCTGCGGGCATTCAGCCCTTGCCTTCGTCTTGTACGTTTTCCGCTTTGAATTCACGTTGCATAGTACACTAGCCCCTAGTGCATGCAGCCACCCGTACTGTACACAGTGTCGGTGGCTGCATGTGCAATCGGGTTGATGTGGCATTTTTGTAATAACCCACAAAACATAAGTACTCGGTTGACATTTTACATGATAGCTTCAAGGAACTGCTACACTCTTTTCTTTGTAATTTTTCGCTACCGACTTCCTCGAAATTTGTGTTGGGTTACTGGAGCTAATGCAGTTTTAATGCGCAGTCTAGACGGCTTTGTCGTATAGGTTAAATTTGAACCTAAAATTCCTTTAGGCTATGAAACCGTTGACACCAAGCAAGCACGCACGCATCCATTTAACCCTTTTACCCACACGGGTGCATTTCCTAAATTTTGGAAGTGTTTCTTAACGACTATGTACCAGTTGCAGGAGGTGGATTGACCATGATAATTGAAGGGTAGTGCCAGATTAGCTTGGCGCCTGAAGGCGCCAAGCTAATCTGGCACGACCCTTGAATTATCATGGTCAATCCACCTCCTGCTGTAGGGTCTTGGGGTTAAATGGGTTAAGTGATTATTCATTTTAAGGTGACGGTCTCTGTTTACGTCGATAATCACCTTGTTGCAGTAGCTACAAAATGTCAATAATACTGAGAACACGATACGTTTTCTTCGAAGCATGTTGATCAATAACATATTTCTTTTTGTATTCATGCATGTCATCTATGATGATCGCATACAAGCTCCGATCTAACAAAGAATGTTTACATTTCGCTTGGAATGTGATCCGAGGGTTCACTTGAAAGGCGGTTCGGAAAACTTCTCTTTGATCTGCAAGGTTTACAGTTTGCGTCAGAAAATGAAGAAATAAACATCAAAAGAGGCAACAACATCAAAACATGATTCCGCGCCAAAATGTCACGAAGTTGCATGCACACCATCGCTATATTGATCAACTGTTTTATCGTGAGATATAGCTGAATGCGTCTACGCGCAATATTACCCATGTGATAATTTCTATGTACCACAGGAACTTGGGTAATAACCAGATTACGACACTGGAGAACCGACCCTTCCGCGGCCTGCTAGAACTGCGTGATTTGTCCCTTCAGTACAACTACATAGAACACATTCCAGCTGACGCCTTCACGGGACTCACCATGCTTCAGTACCTGTAAGTGTTTGACAGAAAAAGAAAGGTAAAATATTTCCATTTTAATCGAGCCAGCCAAGCCCTTCCAACTGCAAGAGAAACATACTTCGTCTAGCTATTCTTAACTCATTCAGCCCTGACCCCCTACAGCAGGCGGGAGATGGGTCGAACATGATAATTCAAGGGTAGTGCCAGATTAGCTTGGCGCCTGTCGGCGCCAAGCTAATCTGGTACTACCCTTGAATTATCATGGTCGATCCATCTCCTGCAAACTGGTGCATAGTCGTTAGATGAGGCCTCCAAAATTTGGGAAATACGGCCGTCGGGCTGAATGATTTAAATCACATTCACCATCATATACCCATACTTAATGTGAACTCTGCACCTGATGTGTTTCATTCCTTCCCAGCCGCTGTACGTACATTTTTGTTTCTGAAATCTTGGTTCATTCACCGACCAGAATCCAACACCGTCCAAGAAACCTGGATACAAATTGGTCTCAGCAAGAGGCATAGATCCTCATGAGCCCCCGCAGTCTTGCAGTTGGATCGTGTTCACTTTTTTCTCGGCAGTGAAGGGGTTATTATCATGATGCGGGTTTTTTATTCGCCCAAAATGTTGATCACCCGCGGGCCTACACGGAATAAAGAATTGGACTATTCTTAAAACAACTTTATGGCATGCGTCTCCCAAACAGTTCTAATATGCGTCTCCCAAGCAGTTCTAATATGCGTCTCCCAAGCAGTTCTAATACGCGTCTCCCAAGCAGTTCTAATACGCGTCTCCCAAGCAGTTCTAATATGCGTCTACCAAGCAGTTCTAATATGCGTCTCCCAAGCAGTTCTAATATGCCTCTCCCAAGCAGTTCTAATACGCGTCTACCAAGCAGTTCTAATATGCGTCTCCCAAGCAGTTCTAATACGCGTCTCCCAAGCAGTTCTAATATGCGTCTCCCAAGCAGTTCTAATACGCGTCTCCCAAGCAGTTCTAATATGCGTCTCCCAAGCAGTTCTAATATGCGTCTCCCAAGCAGTTCTAATATGCGTCTCCCAAGCAGTTCTAATATGCGTCTCCCAAGCAGTTCTAATATGCGTCTCCCAAGCAGTTCTAATATGCGTCTACCAAGCAGTTCTAATATGCGTCTCCCAAGCAGTTCTAATACGCGTCTCCCAAGCAGTTCTAATATGCGTCTCCCAAACAGTTCTAATATGCGTCTACCAAGCAGTTCTAATATGCGTCTCCCAAGCAGTTCTAATACGCGTCTCCCAAGCAGTTCTAATATGCGTCTCCCAAACAGTTCTAATATGCGTCTCCCAAACAGTTCTAATATGCGTCTCCCAAGCAGTTCTAATACGCGTCTCCCAAGCAGTTCTAATATGCGTCTCCCAAGCAGTTCTAATACGCGTCTCCCAAGCAGTTCTAATATGCGTCTCCCAAGCAGTTCTAATATGCGTCTCCCAAACAGTTCTAATATGCGTCTCCCAAACAGTTCTAATATGCGTCTCCCAAACAGTTCTAATATGCGTCTACCAAGCAGTTCTAATATGCGTCTCCCAAGCAGTTCTAATATGCGTCTCCCAAACAGTTCTAATATGCGTCTCCCAAGCAGTTCTAATACGCGTCTCCCAAGCAGTTCTAATATGCGTCTCCCAAGCAGTTCTAATATGCGTCTCCCAAGCAGTTCTAATACGCGTCTCCCAAGCAGTTCTAATATGCGTCTCCCAAGCAGTTCTAATATGCGTCTCCCAAACAGTTCTAATATGCGTCTCCCAAACAGTTCTAATATGCGTCTCCCAAGCAGTTCTAATATGCGTCTCCCAAGCAGTTCTAATATGCGTCTCCCAAGCAGTTCTAATATGCGTCTCCCAAGCAGTTCTAATATGCGTCTCCCAAGCAGTTCTAATACGCGTCTCCCAAGCAGTTCTAATATGCGTCTCCCAAACAGTTCTAATATGCGTCTACCAAGCAGTTCTAATATGCGTCTCCCAAGCAGTTCTAATACGCGTCTCCCAAGCAGTTCTAATATGCGTCTCCCAAACAGTTCTAATATGCGTCTCCCAAACAGTTCTAATATGCGTCTCCCAAGCAGTTCTAATACGCGTCTCCCAAGCAGTTCTAATATGCGTCTCCCAAGCAGTTCTAATACGCGTCTCCCAAGCAGTTCTAATATGCGTCTCCCAAGCAGTTCTAATATGCGTCTCCCAAACAGTTCTAATATGCGTCTCCCAAACAGTTCTAATATGCGTCTCCCAAACAGTTCTAATATGCGTCTACCAAGCAGTTCTAATATGCGTCTCCCAAGCAGTTCTAATATGCGTCTCCCAAACAGTTCTAATATGCGTCTCCCAAGCAGTTCTAATACGCGTCTCCCAAGCAGTTCTAATATGCGTCTCCCAAGCAGTTCTAATATGCGTCTCCCAAACAGTTCTAATATGCGTCTCCCAAACAGTTCTAATATGCGTCTCCCAAGCAGTTCTAATACGCGTCTCCCAAGCAGTTCTAATATGCGTCTCCCAAGCAGTTCTAATACGCGTCTCCCAAGCAGTTCTAATATGCGTCTCCCAAGCAGTTCTAATATGCGTCTCCCAAACAGTTCTAATATGCGTCTCCCAAACAGTTCTAATATGCGTCTCCCAAACAGTTCTAATATGCGTCTACCAAGCAGTTCTAATATGCGTCTCCCAAGCAGTTCTAATATGCGTCTCCCAAACAGTTCTAATATGCGTCTCCCAAGCAGTTCTAATACGCGTCTCCCAAGCAGTTCTAATATGCGTCTCCCAAGCAGTTCTAATATGCGTCTCCCAAACAGTTCTAATATGCGTCTCCCAAACAGTTCTAATATGCGTCTCCCAAGCAGTTCTAATACGCGTCTCCCAAGCAGTTCTAATATGCGTCTCCCAAGCAGTTCTAATATGCGTCTCCCAAGCAGTTCTAATACGCGTCTCCCAAGCAGTTCTAATATGCGTCTCCCAAGCAGTTCTAATATGCGTCTCCCAAACAGTTCTAATATGCGTCTCCCAAGCAGTTCTAATACGCGTCTCCCAAGCAGTTCTAATATGCGTCTCCCAAGCAGTTCTAATATTCGTCTCCCAAACAGTTCTAATATGCGTCTCCCAAGCAGTTCTAATACGCGTCTCCCAAGCAGTTCTAATATGCGTCTCCCAAGCAGTTCTAATACGCGTCTCCCAAGCAGTTCTAATATGCGTCTCCCAAGCAGTTCTAATACGCGTCTCCCAAGCAGTTCTAATATGCGTCTCCCAAACAGTTCTAATATGCGTCTCCCAAACAGTTCTAATATGCGTCTCCCAAGCAGTTCTAATACGCGTCTCCCAAGCAGTTCTAATATGCGTCTCCCAAGCAGTTCTAATACGCGTCTCCCAAGCAGTTCTAATATGCGTCTCCCAAACAGTTCTAATATGCGTCTCCCAAGCAGTTCTAATATGCGTCTCCCAAACAGTTCTAATATGCGTCTCCCAAACAGTTCTAATACGCGTCTCCCAAGCAGTTCTAATACGCGTCTCCCAAGCAGTTCTAATACGCGTCTCCCAAGCAGTTCTAATACGCGTCTCCCAAGCAGTTCTAATATGCGTCTCCCAAGCAGTTCTAATATGCGTCTCTCAAGCAGTTCTAATATGCGTCTCCCAAGCAGTTCTAATTTTAACCTCTGCACTGCCGGTGGTTGCAGATTGTGTTTGATTGAAACACGGATACAAATTGGTGTCATAAAGAGGCATAGATCCTCATGAGATTCCACAGTTGCGGGGGATCATGCTAATCTACGTCTCTTTAAGTCGAATCGCGTTCACAGTTCCAGTTCGCGATGGGGTTATTGACAGACACGTAGTTCTAACTGTGGACGTCCATGCGGCAACTCTTTGCGAGCAAGGGGCGTGTTTTAATTCTCACGAGCCTTTGCCAATGCAGGGCTCATGAGAATATACGCCTCTTCCAGACGGAGCAGGCTGGATGAATCCACGGAATGTTTCAAGACCGTGCAATGTCTGACCTATTTCCGATTTAGGGATAATATAAGTTATTGGTCGCAGGGGTTTGCTACACGGACCCTTGTAGGCCCGATGGCCTACAAGGGTCCGTGCAGCAAGCCCTTGCTACCAATAACGTATTTGTTTTCATTCGTGAACAATTTTCGTAAAAGAAATCAAGAAGAAATTTTCCGATCTGGATCACGCCAGACATGACTGACGTCAAGGAAATATACATTTATACATAATAGACGTGATTAAAAATATTTCATGACGTTGTCATCTCCAGTAGTATGCTTTTTGTTTCTAACAACACTAAGTAACTTTTTACTTTAGAACGTTTTCGTGATCTTTCATAGAACAAAACTCGCATCCACGATGTGTCACCAAAAAAGGGCTAGAAAAAGTCCGCCATTTTTCGCTACAAGGGTTTGTGTAGCTCGGTCATGTGGTACAGTTTGCGCTAAAGGGATTGGTCGTGTGACGTAGGGATGAAAACAACCTCATTTATACCCCTGCACGAGAGACTTTATGCCTCTCCGTGCACTTGGGCGGAATTGGCTTGTAAAAAGCGTGTTTTTTTTTTTTTTTTTTACGCTTTGGCTGTCGGTAGTTTTTTGGGTTTTTTTGGTTCTGTTTTTCTCGCAGTGATTCTTGCAGGAATCATCGCGAAAAAAGCCACTACCGACAGCCGAAGGGTTCCGCAAGCTTTTCCTTCTTACACCTATTATCCCCGCGGGGGCTTTTCCCAAATTTTGGAAGTGTTGCTGAACGACCAAGTACCAGTTGCATGAGGTGGATTGACCATGATGATTCAAGGATAGTGCCAGATTAGCTTGGCGCCTTCAGGCGCCAAGCTAATCTGGCACTACCCTTGAATTATCACTTTCAATCAGTCTCCTGCTGTAGGAACTCGGGGCTAAATGGGTGAATTCTCTCCGAACTGGCAAAGCCAAAAATGACATCAGGTCAATACTGCGTTGGGTTCCTTTTGGCGCTGCTCTGTAAAGGCAAAAGATGGCAAGTCTCCATTTGAAAAAAACGAGATTTTCATTATAGTACAATGAAAGTGTCGCTTTTCACAAGACTGGACTTGCTGTCTTTTGCCTTCACATGGCTCAGCGTGTTACAACAGAGCACTCTCTCTCTCTCTCTCTCTCTCTCTCTCTCTCTCTCTCTCTCTCTCTCTCTCTCTCTCTCTCTCTCTCTCTCTCTCTCTCTCTCTCTCTCTCTCTCTCTCTCTCTCTCTCTCTCTCTATCTACAAAGATTTACATGTATCGATTTCCTTATCTGTAACGTAAAGAGTTTGGACAAGCATAACGCTGATAATTCCTTCCCTTTCTTTACGACAGACCCTGGTCTTTCGATTGGGTCTGGTGCAATGCACACGATGCAACATTTTAAGTGACGACATTCAGTTAATGCCCTTGATCTTTCGTCTTTTTTGATGCGTTGCACACGCATACGATCCCACCCTTGTTTTTATGCTGTTTTGAATTTTTGTATTTTAACTTGATTTTTATTTAAAACTCACATTTTATTTCATTTTTACTTACTTTGACTTGCATTCCATTTTGTTCATGTCGTTAGTGTTTTATGTTGTTCTGAAATTATTATTAATTATGGATTGCTAAGCGCTACTTTCGGGGTTGGGGTGTTTACTGGATATGCGTGATGTCACCACCCAGTGCGCAAAGGCCATCTTGAGCTTGCCCTTAGCACCACGTGAATGTTCTGTGTTTATGTACAGTGTGTGAGTGAATGCGCGTGATTCACGTGAGCGTGCTTGTTGGGTTCAGTTCGCGGCGGCGCTTTGAGCCGATTTTCAATTGGGATAAAGCGCCTATTTAATACGATTATTATTATATTATTTATTTATTTATTTATTTATTTATTTATTGTGTTCGCTTCAGTTCCGTTTGTTCAAGGTGGTGTTTGTAAGATTGGCAATGCCATTACGCGCCACACTATTTTCACTGCGTCCGTCGTGGGCCCGCAAACGTCTTACAACTGAGTTTCATTTATTTAATTATTTCGGCCCGATGGCATTTGGCGCACTGGGCAATGACTTCCAAATTTCAAGACTCTGTATTACTCATGTGTTTGTAATGTATTTGTTTGTACTGTATCTCACAGCAAACATTCAGCTCTGCTCAGCGAACGCCAAAGACTGCAAGGACCCTGTGTTGTGAAATGCACGATTTTCATTGTAAATACACGGCAGATTTTCTGCTTAGCACCTTAGTAAGATTAACCCATTCGCGGCCAGCCGCATCCGGATGCGGCTGGCCGCGAATGAGTTAATAAAATATTCCTGTTTACTTTTCTGTTTGAAGGGATCTGCAACACAACCGTATCAACGTGATTCACCCGTTGGCTTTCGTGCCACTGAGCGCTCTGCAAGACCTGTGAGTATTTTCGATTGGTACACGTGTTTCACTGACTTCACTGATTTGTGTCCTGTAAAGATGTTCTTGCGATATACTCACTGTTTGGTCTGTATTCTGTAAATGAACTGCACAGTGATTTTAAAACATTGCAGCCTTATGTGAAACTTTTTGAATCTTTGGACTACAACCCGTCATGAGATCGATTATGATGCTTCTTCTTCTTCTTCCTCGAACGATCTTAGATTGTGATGCTATTGGCAGGTCAGGGCTTATGCTGAAAAATCCAACTCCAAAATCAGGTTAACCCATATCATACTGAGGCTAAAAGCTTCCAATGTGTACACTGTCATATGCAAGCTACATTATAGTACTTACAGATTAGGATATAGACCAATGGCTTTAGTTCTAGGGTGGTGCCAGAATAGCCTGGCGCCTAGAGGCCGCGCCAAGCTATTCTGCCACTGCCCTTGAACTATTTTAGTCAAACTATTTCACAGACTGGTGTATTCCGAATGATAAGGGTTAAAAATATTTAATTATGTTATGTCCCAAAATGGAAATTGATAATCTTTCTATTACATGCAGTCCAAAAGCGGAAATTAAGAATATTTTTTATTACATGTTTTGCCAAAAGGAAAAATTGAGAAGCTAAACCCCTTCACTGTTAAGCAAAACTGAACCCCACCAACTGCAAGAGGTATAGATCCTCATGAGCCCCCGCAGTTGCGGGGGCTCAGGAGGATCTATGCCTCTTGCTGAAACCACCCCGTGTCCCTGTTCCGGCTTTGACGGCTGGAAATCTTTGACGCTGAATTTTGAACGAGTACAAAAACGCAATCTGCGTCCACTGGCAGTGAAAGGGTTAAAAAAAATGTTAATCTAAATCTCGAGGGTAAGTCGTTTTATGTCCAGCAATGTTGCCGACAACCTGGTGAGCACGCTACCCACTGGAGGTCTGCAGAACGTGGAGAGACTGAAGGTGTTCGGGAACGAGAATCTGCGGGACTTCCCGCCCAAAGAGTCCTTCCCTAAAGCTCACGCGCTCATTCTGGAGTACGCCTACCACTGTTGTGACTTCCTACAGGCCACCGCCAGAGTGAGTCTTCATTTCGTATCGATTCAGTTGTTTGGGTTTTTTTTTAATGCTGTTTTTCTCAGTAAGCAAAAGGACCTCGGGCCCACGACGGCCGCAGTGGGCCCGCGCACGATTGTGCGCGGGCCCACTGGGACCGTCGTGGGCCCCGAAGACATTTTGCTACTTTTTTTTTTTAATTTTGTTATTTTCACATTTATTTATTTATTTATTGTGTTTGCGTCAGTTCCGTTTGTTCAAGATGGTGTTTCTAAGATTGGCAATGCCCGTACGCGCCACACTATTTTCACTGCGTCCGTCGTGGGCCCGCAGAACGTTTTACTACTGGGTTTCATTTATTTAGTTATGTTCACATTTAATTATTTATTTATTTATTTATTTATTTATTTATTTTATTTATTTATTTATTGTGTTCGCTTCAATTCCGTTTGTTCAAGGTGGTATTTCTAAGATTGATTATGCCCATGCGCATACCACACTATTTTCAGAAGTCTTTTCATATCTTCTTTTGATATCGAGTTGTTTTGTTTTTTTCGGTTCCCCCCCCCCCCCCCCCTCCACGTGGCTGTTTTGGGCGAGGGTGGGGTTTGGGGTGGGTGGTAGGAGGAGAATATAACTAACTTCATTTGTTGCGTATTCCTTTACGACGCGCATCGAATTTGTTGATAATAATGTGTATTTATCATCGCTATGTTTTATTTTCAGACGGAGTCGGTGGAGATGATGGACGAGCAGGTCACTTGGCTTCAAGGCGATGTACCAGGGGTGTGGCTAGAGCGTTACAACAACCTCACCGACCTGTGGAACACCCACTTCGGTAAGTAGTAAAGGTGACACTAGTTGTGACGATGGTGTTATTGATGATGACGATGATAATGATGATGATAATGACGACGACGATAAGGATGACGACGGAATATATATATAAAGTGCCGAAGACACACAACATCCTGGTCTTGCATGCATATACGGGGGGTTATGTGTATGTGGAGGACTAAAAGCCGGAGGAAGACTCTTATAAAGATACTGACCTTTACACTGTTTTAGTTCACGGCCGCTTGTTTTATTTTTTGACAACTACATCCATGACCTGTGAGAGGATTTCTGTAGTGAGTACGGACAATGGCCTTCACTTTGTTTATTCTCTGCAATAAACCTCTGCACACTGGATCTCTTAGGCCTTTCTTCACTTTGTTTATTCTCTGCAATAAACCTCTGCACACTGGATCTCTTAGGCCTTTCTTCACTTTGTTTATTCTCTGCAATAAACCTCTGCACACTGGATCTCTTAGGCCTTTCTTCACTTTGTTTATTCTCTGCAATAAACCTCTGCACACTGGATCTCTTAGGCCTTTCTTCACTTTGTTTATTCTCTGCAATAAACTTCTGCACACTGGATCTCTTAGGCCTTTCTTAACCCCATTTAGCCCCGACGACCTACAGCAGGAGATGGATCGATAATGATAACTCAAGGGTCGTGCCAGATTAGCTTGGCGCCTGATGGCGCCAAGCTAATCTGGTACTACCCTTGAATTATTACTGTCGATCCATCTCCTGCTGTAGGTACATAGTCGTTAGGAAACACCTCCAAAAGCTGGCAAATGCGGCCTTGTGGTTAAATGTGTTAAAAGACGAGGGCAACCTTGCATACCATCACCTTGACGCCGTCCCAGACAGTGTCCTTAATAAAGACAATGACATTGACTTTGTTAATTTTTTTATGGCAACTACACCTAGCGCCAAAGAAGGCATCCTGGAATGACGAGAGCAATTACACCAACACCTTAACGTCAGCATTGACAGTGACGGCAACCCAGATGTTCACCTTAACTTTGCCTTTAACACTGACCGTAACGTTGTTTGCTTTCTCTAGACAACTACACCCAGGACCTGTGGGATGACTTCCAGAGCGAGGAGTACAATCCAGAGGATTATGGGCTGCCCAAGGAGGCACAGATGTACCTGGAGGACTACGAACCCGAGGAAAACCAGGAGGTGCACTACGTCATGGCCAAGCCACCAGTGTCTTGCAAACCCAAACCAGGTATACACTGTGTTTTGACGCCTTAATATATATACTGAAAGGCATACACGCATTCGTTAACTTATCCCAGACGTGCCATATATGGATACGAGGTTATTCGCTGCGTATCCGCATGCGGCACGTCTCGAATGAGTTAAATTATGTCAGCCTCTTCCCTGCCACTGGACGCATATTGTGTTTCGGGAATCATTAATTTAACGGGAAAGATCCTCATACGTCCAAGGAACATGGATACAAAATGAAGCCAGCGAGAGGCATAGATCTTCATGAGCCCATGCAACAGCGGGGGCTCATGATGACCTATACCTCTTGCAGTTGGGTTGTTTCAAATTTCTGCGGCAGTGAATGGGTTAACTCATTCAGCCCGACGGCCGTATTTCCCAAATTTTGGAAGCGTCATCTAATGACTATGCACCAGTTGCAGGAGATGGATCGACCATGATGATTCAAGCTTGGCGCCACAGGCGCCAAGCTAATCTGGCACTACCCTTGAATTATTATGGTCGACCGATCTCCTGCTGTAGTGCGTCAGGGCTGAATGGGTTAATAAGAAAAATTTAGTGCACTGTTCCCTGGACTTTGAGAATAGCTGCAGGATACACAGCGGCTCTTTGCACTTTGAGAATAAATGAGGTGCACGACTACACTGCGGCTCAATGCAAGCGTGCCGTCTTAAGCAGACACACCATCGAAAGGGTTGAAAATTCATCGAAATAACTAGCAACGAAAAACGCGCTTTTAAAAACTTGCCCTGCCACTGGGCGCAAATAATTATTGTTTCTGAAATCCGTGTTCATTCAACGACCAAAGATCACAATCGTTTAAGGAGGGACTTGGATACAAATTGTTATCATGAACAGACATAGATCCTCATTCGTTCAGATCGGGCTGAATTTAATCTCCTTGTGCATGCGGCCATCGGTAACTCTACTCTCTCGGTGTCTGCACGCAGAAGGGTGTTCATTTTATATGCATCCCTTTTCAGGACCCTTCATGCCCTGTGACGACCTGTTCGGCTGGTGGGGTCTGCGCTGCGGCGTGTGGTTTGTCTTCATGCTTGCCTTGCTGGGCAACGCTGCTGTTCTCTTCGTGTCCGTCAGCTCCAGATCCAAGATGGACGTCCCTCGCTTCCTGATCTGTAATCTGGCCTGCGCCGACTTCTTCATGGGGGTGTATCTGGGGATTCTGGCCATGGTGGATGCCTCGACACTTGGTGAGTTTGACCTTCAGTATGCTTCGACTCCTTTAACACTTTGGCTGTCGGTAGCGGTTTTTGTCGCGATGATTCCTGCAGGAATCATCGCGACAAAAACCGCTATCGACAGCTGAAGGGTTAGTTCAGATGACGATTAATGGTTGTACGAGTTGTGCTAGTTAACTGTTAATTTGATGGAAATTTCAATGCATTTTACACGCTTGGCAGTCACATTTTTAGTCTGGATTCCGAAGCATAGCCTTGCACTTCTCATTCGTCAAAGCTTCACTCATGAAATAACGTCCTATAGGTGAGTTCCGGATGCACGCCATTGGCTGGCAGATCAGCGCCGGATGCTTAGTGGCTGGATTTCTGGGGGTGCTGTCCTCAGAACTGAGTGTCTTCACGCTGACCGTGATCACCCTGGAGAGGTTTTACGCCATCACGCACGCTATGCAGCTCAACAAGCGGCTATCTCTACGTCAGGCTGGTAAGTACATGTCCCTTCGTTTTCTTTCATGTGAAATCCCGTGCCAATTTCTGGAATACTCCTCGGATAGACCCACTCGGATAGTACTAATAGCTGTCAATGTCCCCCGTTAGTCCAGTCTAATAGTAATGTTTCGTTTACAACGAACGACTACCGACACCGAACGGAAGCCAAATCGCCAATGATTACCAGCTTGTGCCATAAGCACACACAACAGTCCAAACATCTCCGAGAGGCATAGATCCTCTTAGAGATGTTTTGGGTGTTGTTTATGCCTATGGTACGGTCTTCCGTCGTGTCTTCGCTCTCCTTCGTTGTTGGGAGTCCTTCCTTGTAAATGAAACCTCACTGTTATCAACCCGGTGCTGTGAATGGTAAAAGCTCAGACTAACCAATCAATACATGTTTTAATTAATGTGTCTTTTTTCAGGGTACATTATGCTGGGTGGGTGGTTATGGACTATCACCTTGGCCAGTCTGCCGCTGTTCGGCATCAGCGACTACCGCAAGTTTGCCGTCTGCCTACCTTTTGAAATCGAGGACGTCATCTCGAAAAGTAAGTTTACAGACTGACCCCATTAAATATGAAATAAATTTGCTGGGGAAGACATTCACATTTTGTCAAGTGAATGACTGACACTAAACCCGTTCAGTACCAGCTACGCAGACCGTGTTTCTGTACTCTTCGTTAATTCAACACAAACAAAAACAGTTGTCCCAGGGGCAAAGATTCATAGTTGTGTCAGCAAGAGGTATAGATCCTCATGAGCCCCCGCAAATTCCGGGGCTCATGAGGATCATACCTCTAGGAGTTGAGCGGTGTTCACATTTTCTAGGCACTGAAATGGTAAATTAACTTGTTAATTCCACACAAACAAAATAGTTGTCGCAGAGGCAAAGAACAAAGTTGTCAGCAAGATGTATAGATCCTCATGAGCCCCTATAACTGCGGGGGCTCATGAGGATCATACCTCTTGAGGTTTGGCGGTGTTCAAATTTCTTGGCACTGAGCTTGGAAAATTAATTCGTTTATAGTCAGTAAATGTGCGAGAATCGTAACGCGTTTAGTATCAACGTGCAGATAAAATACTATAAGGTATTGGTCGCAGGAGTTTGCCACACGGACAATTGTAGGCCTGAGGGATGTCAAAGGAACCATTGTACCCCGAAGGCCTTCGGGGTACAATGGTTCCTTTGACCTCCCTCAGGCCTACAAGGGTCCGTGCAGCAAGCCCCTGCTACCAATAACGTATTTGTTTTCATTCGTGAACAATTTTCGTAAAAGAAATCAAGAAGAAATCTTCCGAACTGGATCGCGCCAGACATGACTGACATAAAACAAATATATATTTATACATAATAGACTTATGAGGTAATTTAAAATCTTTCATGACGTTGCCGTCTCCAGTAGTGTGTCTGTTGTTTCGAACAACACTATGTAACTTTGTACTTTAGAACGTTTGGTGATCTTTTCTAGAACAAAACTGACGTCCAAGACGCGTCAGAAAAAGAGAGCTAGAAAAAGTCCGCCATTTGTCGCTACAGGGGTTTTTGTAGCACGATCACATGGTACGGTTTGTGCTAAAGCGACTGGTCGTGTAACGTAGGGAGAAAAACAAGGGTTTTTGTAGCTCGGTCAATTGGCACAGTTTGCGCTAAAGGTATTGGTCGTGTGACGTAGGGATGAAAACAATATAAGTTATTGGTCACAGGGGATTGCTACACGGAGCCCTGAGGGAGGTCAAAGGAACCATTGTACCCCGAAGGCCGAAGACCTGAGGGGTACAATGGTTCCTTTGACCTCCGGATGGCCAACAAGGGTCCGTGCAGCAAGCCCCTGTTACCAATAACGTATTTGTTTTCATTCCTCCACTATATTTGTCAAAGAAATCACGACGAAATCTTCCCACCTGGATCACGCCAGACATGACTGACGTAAAAGGAATATACATTTATACATAATAGACTTCTAATGTAATTTAAAATATTTAATGACGTTGCCGTCTCCAGTACTGAGTGTGCTTGTTGTTTAATTTAGAACGTTTTGGTGATTTTTTATAGAACAAAACTCGCTTCCAAGATGCGTCATAAAGAGGGCTACAAGAAGTCGGACCATTTGTTGCTACAAGGGTTTTTGTAGCCCGGTCATGTGGTACATTTTGCGCTAAAGGGATTGGTCGTGTTACGTAGGGATGAAAACAAAATATAATTATCGCATTGCGATACTAGATACAAGTGAATATACCGTTCGAATAAAAAGACTAAAACGTTTTGCATCTAGGCACTTGAATAGCGTCCCTGCCAACGGACACACATTTTGTTTCTGAAATTTGTGTTCACTGAATGCCCAGAGCCTCAGCTATCCAAAAGAACATGGATACAAATTGTTTTCGGCAAGAGGCATAGATCCTTATCATGCCCCGCAGTCACGGGGGCTCATGAGGATCTATGCCTTTTGCAATTGGATCGCGGTCAGTTGGCTATTTTTTTTTTTTTTCTTTCTCGGCAGTGTTAATGTTTCGCACACGTTCATTTCGTCTCGCAGGTTACGTCACCTTCATAATGGTCTTAAACGGTCTGTCCTTCTGCATCATCCTGACGTGTTACTTGGTCATGTACCTGAGCATACGCCACTCCCAAGCCTGGAACTCTAACGACACACGCGTGGCCAAGCGGATGGCACTTCTAGTGTTCACGGACTTTCTCTGCTGGGCACCCATTGCCATTCTGGCCATCTCGGCTGCGTTCGGGAGGAACCTGATAGACCTCAGTGAAGCCAAGGTGGGTAGTCTGAATGGTCTGGCCAGTTAACCCCTTTTCATCCTGATACACTACTGCTTGAAATTAGTTTGACTGTGATAGTTCAAGGGTGGTGCCAAAATAGCTGAGGCCTTCAGATAAGCAAATACCAGCCTCAGGATGTTATGGGGTAAGAGAAAAGTTCTTTTCTGTTGTTGGCAGTGTAGTGTCTGTGGTTAAATGTTTGTATTGCGTTGAGTGATTCATTTCATATGTATACTGTACAATTAACCCTATCGTTGTCAGTGTTCACGAAATTTGCGTCTGAAACCACTGTATACTGACCGACTCTCGCGTGAAGATCACTATGTGAATGGGGCCAAAATACAGAACACACGACTAACAAGTGACATAAAGCCTCATGAGCCCCCGCAGTCGCGGGGGCTCATGAGGATTTATGTCTCTTGTGTCTCTCTCTCGTCTCTTGTGTCTCTCTCGTGTCTCTTGCAGCTGGGAAGCGATCGCCTTGCCCCGACAGTTAAGGGGGCTAGCACGATAGATGTAAGGTCTAACATAACACACCAGTACGCCTTTTACCCATTCAGCCCTGACACACTACAGCAGGATAATTTAAGGGCAGTGCCGACAGGCGCCAAGATAATCTGGCACTGCCCTTGAATTATCATGGTCGATCCATCTCCTGCAACTGGTGCATAGTCATTAGGTGACGCCTCTAAAATTTGGGAAATACGGTCGTCGGGCTGAATGAGTTAACATTTTTTTTTAATCTTGTCTTTCAGGTGCTGACGATCTTCGTACTGCCTCTCAACTCGTGCGCCAACCCGTTTCTGTACGCCATCTTCACCAAACAGTTCAAGCGTGACTGCGTCCTCCTGTGTCGTCGCCTGGAAGATTCGTCCATCGCTCGTCACTTTTCGCGCGTCTCGCACCGCCACGTCAGCTTTACCTGGGGCTCCTCGCGCAGGCCGTCTCAGTTGAACTCCCTGGTGGCTGGCGAGAAAGGAGGCAGCTGTTCACATTCCATGTCGGGAGCTAGCGGTTACGGTAACGGTGGAGGAGGCAGCGGCGTTGGCTATCACAGCGATCCGGATTCCGGCAAAGGGTCGTTAGATTACGACAAGCTGCCTTCATCTGATCCGTCTCCCATGGGGCATTGCGGATGCAAAGGGAAGCAATCGGGAAGGGGAGACGACTGCGTTCAGGGAGAGTACGAGAACACTAACGCTTACAATGAAATGCTTACCAGGTGCAACAACCACAACACCAGCGACAAAGAGGAGGATGACGACGAGGAAGGGGGAGGGGGAGGAGGAGGGTACCCCTGGAAGTGCGGGGAGTGTCACGTGGTTATCCATCAGCGTCCCAGCAACAATAGCAACAGCAGCTACAACAACACCAGCAGTACCTACAACAACCACGGGCGCCAGGCGCGGCTTAGCGAAGACCTCAACTGCACCACGGAGACTTACCTGCCCGACACCGACGACATCAACGAAGGGCATCACCACCATCGCTACAAGCACTCGCACCAGCAGCAGAAACAACAACTGCATCACCACAACAAGTATACCGCCAACCACAAATCCTTTTCTTCTTTAGGCGGTCCTTGCCTACGCAAAGACCGTCAGAAGAAGAACGAGATGTGTAAAAAGCCTGGATGCAGCTGTCGTCACACCGACAAGGCAGCTGACAAGAAACTGCGCGGGAAGAAAGGGGAGCGAATCCTGCCTGTCGTGTCTTACAAGGGAGGCAACGAGCGGGTGGACATCCACTCCAAGAGGCACGGCAGCGAGTCCCACTGCTGCAGGGGTTCCGAGGGTGTTGGATGTTTGGGCGGCGGTCTGCGTTGCTGCAGCAGCGCGAATTCTTCGCCGGTGGAGACGGGCAGACACTATCGCGACCCTCAGTACCGCGAGCAATATCCCCACTACCTGCCCGGCCCAAACCCCCAGCCCAAGAAGAAGGGATCCGGAGTGACCTATTCCAGCGACAGACCTTCACGAAATCTCAACGAAGGCGATGACGCGCGTCACACTCACGACGCAGCTACGCGCGGTGACGACATAGCGGCCAAGCCTGATGACGCGGACAGCGGCAATGACGTGGGAGGAGACAGCGGGTGTGGGGAGAGGGGTAGCAGCAGCGATGTCGGGATGGTGGAGCTGAGTGGAGGGATGGAGTATACCTCTCACGATCCAGAGATGTCAGTGCACGCACAGGGCTGTCACAGCACGAATGTGGCCAACCGAAGGACTGATACTGGCCATGTAGGAGGGGATGCCTCGACAGAGGCATCCCCTACTACATGGCCAGTATCAGTCCCACGGCCAGGCGGCAGAGCTGAATGTGCATACAGAGAAAGTGTACAAATTACGTCATCAAGTGTTGTGGCGTCATCAGACTGCCGCCTGGCGGTGGATAAGAGCGAGCACCTGCGGTTCTTCACAGATTCTCTATCGGCCCACCCGCACGCCTGTCGATCCAACTCGCTCGTCGAGCTGACGCAGGCCTCCCATGCCCGTCTCTCGGCCCACTTAAACCAGACCGGAAGTTTCAAGCGCCTCAGCCTCACC
This sequence comes from Semisulcospira habei, assembly GCA_036245525.1. Classification (NCBI taxonomy): domain Eukaryota; kingdom Metazoa; phylum Mollusca; class Gastropoda; family Semisulcospiridae; genus Semisulcospira; species Semisulcospira habei. The sequence continues at coordinate 40,648,829 of BTPG01000006.1, forward strand.
CCGCGCCAAGAAGGTGGCCTCCTGACTGCCAACTCTGCCGAGAGTCCCCTATATCCTCACGACGACGACGAGGACGCGGAGTTCCCTCCGTACGAAGATCTACAACGATACCTCCACTCTTCCAAATACCACGCCAGTCGTGCGCATGCGGCAGATCGCGCCGCCGCCGCGCGGGAGGAAGTGAGTGGATTGTTGAACGGAAGCGAGGACGCGATTGTTGGGGAAGCAAACCCAAAGCATTCGCGCGCGACAGACAAACGCGATAGCTTCACTTATGATACTGAAGAGAGTGGCGTCATCTCTGGGCACTATTAGCTGACATCTATGCGATGTTTCGTTGTAAAGGCTGTAAACTTAGGGTATGCAACAAAATACCAGTGTCGTGATATACGACGGTGGTTACAAGGTGAACTAAATTACATTTTTTTTTTTTTTAATGTACCGGGACCTCACAAAACCCACTGTCACATATCCGACTCGTGCTACAGCAAACACGTGTCAAGCGAATCAAATACGAGACAAACAAAGAGACAAAACAGACGACTGTGTGCTGGTCTTTGATTCTGGACCTTACGGCTTCCAGTCGTAAGGTCCAAACTCACAGACCGTCACACACTATTGTTGTGTGTCCTGTCATTTAAGCTAAGCAGTAGCCGACGTTCTACTGATGCTAAGGACAGTGTACAGACACACAAAGAAAAGGTTACTGTCATACAACCGACATTAACTCATTCGAGACATGCCGCCTCCGGAGACTGTCATGAAAAATTGAACAACACCAACAGCAAGAGGTCGAGACTCTCATCAGCCCCTTAATTTGCGGGGGCTCATGAGGATTTATGCCTCCTGCTAAAACCAGTTTGCATCCATGCTCATTGCAAGGTCAGTTAGAGCGCTTTAGCGTTGAATCAACAGAGATTTTGAGACTCTGCTGGCAGCGAAAACAAGGAGCTTGTGGAGAAGCAGAGACAAAAACAATCTTCTTCGGGTGTGTGAATTGGGACCCTACGGGTAACACACCAGCACACGAAGACTCAGAAGTACTGGAGGCGATTAAATAAAATAAATATGCATCATACACTTAGCCACGTAGTTGTACCAATGCTTTGAGTTAAATTCTCCCGCGCACAAGCCCATTAACAAAACGTCTTCGGACCCACGTGGGCCATTGTGGGCCCGAGGACCTTTGTTTACTGAGAAAAGCAAGGGACGCTGCTGGGCAGACTTGAAAGCACATGAAAGCACCTGAGAGATCAACAGTGAACCTTGACCATTACTGGCACGATACCGAGAGGAACTCTAGGAAGGCTTCAATCAGGGCAGAGCACTGAGACATCTCATTTTGAGCGAAGTGAAAAGACTTTCAAACAATTATCATCCTAGATTTAGCATCCGTCACACGTTGGAGCGTGTAAAAACCAGAACGACCAGAACCCATGATTTGTGCTTTTGTTGGAGCTCTGACAGGCGACTTCGTCATCGCGGTGGACAACACTCCATCGCGTTAACCCATTTAACCCCCACGGCCACATTTCCTAAATAATGTATTGTGGGGGTGTCGCATAACCACTATGTACCAGTTGCAGGAGATGGATCAACAACGAGAATTCAAGGGTAGAACCAGATAAGCTTGGAGCCTAATGGCGCCAAGCTAATCTGGCACTACCCATAAATTATCATGGTCGATCCATCCTTTTCTATAGTGCGTTGGGGCTAAATGGGTTAAGTTACCCCGTGTGCGTGCAGCTACCGGTGTGCTGCGTGTACAATGGAGTAAGAAGGTTAAAGACAAACTGGCATGTGTTGGTTCCATTGTATCGCTGCTTTATGGCTTGCATGTGTAGTGACGAGCAAACGAAATGCGACATTTTCGGAACCATGGTGCCAAAAATGTCGAATTTCCTTTCCTCGTCAGTATAGATTTACCAAAGAAACTAACACAGAGTCACGGTGTCCACAAATATGTGTATTACTTGCATTCCCGTCGAAACTGGTGTTGACACATCTAGACGAAGTTTAATAATAATAATAATAATAATAATAATAATAATAATAATACTGTTTATTGCCATTTGCCTTAAGAACATAAAGCATAGAAATGTGTGTTGGTGTCGTTACAATTACAAACATCACAGTCAACAATAAAAAATAATTAATACTCTATCACACAATTCAATGCTTTACATTGGCACACTGTCAAAACTTTAAAACTGAACAACTAATCTCCCAAACCAATACGTACCCATTCACACACCCACGCTCATCTCCCACACGTACGCCTATTAATCTAAGAAGTCTAAGTTTCAGTGTAGTTGAATCGGAGATGGTCCAGCAGAGCTGCAGGAGGTGTAAGCAATGCTTGTGGAGAACCCACGCGCAGTGAGAGGTGTGAACATTATGAACACAGCGTCACATGCCGTTCGAAGTGCGAAAGTGCAGCAGAAGTGCGGAAGAAATGATCTGTAGGCCTGCGATATAACAGTCTTATGCTGTTCTATAATATGATACCGATGCACGTACACCTTGTACTGGCCGGCTATCAACCATAGGTCCAGGAATAACATATACGCTTAAAGTCCCCCTGACTGCCAACCTTCTGCGAGAAATAGGAACTGCTGCGTTTTTTTTTTACTTTGTCGTCAGACCGTGCATACTGCAGCTGATGAAAGTTTCAGAAACTTTCATGCGATCCCGACCCCCCTAAGGGAAAAAGAAAAAAGAACGGAACAGCTAACCCTTTTACCCCCAAGGTCCCATTTCTCAAATTTTGGAGGTGTTGTCTAATGACTATGTACCAGTTGCAGGAGATGGATTGACCACGATAATTCAAGCGTAGTGCCAGGTTAGCTTGGCACTACCATTGAATTATCATGGTCAATCCATCTCCTGCTGTAGGGACTCGGGGCTAAAAGGGTTAAACAGCACAAATTTCCAGCTGACTTTAGTTGTTTCTCTGCGTGCATACTAGTGTATGCATGATGCATTTGTGGTACAGCTGGCCCGTGTGTTACGTATAATATATCACCCACTGAGAGTGTCTGCAACTGACCTGCTCCCGCTGTGAAGTAAGTTTTAGACGGGCCGCCATTCGGATATGCGGCAAAAGATGTGAGCAATGGAGACGTCCCACTTATGTTTTCACAATGATTTTATTTCCCTTCAGACACGAGTGGTCAACAAAGGAAGAAACATTACCGTTTTATGACAAAAGACTGTATGTCGATTATTGAAAAAAATCGCGATTTTCACTACTTCGCAATGTAACGATAGAACACGCCGTGGAAGACACGCCGCATAACAAATGCGGCATGCCTCCCACGCTAACTTCATTTGCCGCGTATACGCGTGCGGCATGCCTCCACTTAGAAGAGCGAGCAAGTCCCGAACACGTCTTATGGACATTATCATTGATCAGGGAAATGATGAGTGAGAGACATAAAGTTTGACTTTGAACGAGCGTTCAGAAATCTTCCAGCCAATCACCGCTATAGATTCGCGTATCCCCGTTATCATTGTGCGTGCGTCATGTATGTGGTACTGTTTTGCTGTACATGGCTCTTGTTTTGCCGTTTCTCATTTTTTTGTAACAAAAAAAATAAATAAATAACAAATTCAATTTGGACAAAGAAACAATATTATTTTGTTGTGAAAAATCTGACTGAAATCTGAAGACGCTGTAAATATTGTTTTTCAAGTGTGTATCATTCTGTGATTTTCAAAATCGCGTACCTGTGAATGGGCTGTGATTGTATTTTCTACTGGCTGCATGGTGGTGGTGAAGTTATACCCCTAGTATACACGTGTATAATTTGCTAAATTATTTGCTTCGGTATTTTTGAGACAAAAAAAAAATTAAATGTTGAGAGATGCCAAGAATAAGTCAACGTTGCTAAAAGACGGTGCTTGTGATCTGTCATATCTACACACAGGTCACCCTCAGTATATCGCGCTAAACGGGAGCCATAAGAAGACAGCCGTTATCAGCGATCGCGTTCTTGTAGTGCTGTATATTCATAGAGATTTTGTAAAACAAAGAATTATCATTTTCGTACGCGAAATGTCCACGGGCCGACATCAGCCTTACTGGCGTCGGCCCGAGGACTTTATGCTCACCGGGAATCCCGAGATGTAGACCAGTGCGCATTAAATCAGATACCAACGCTGCACTGAAGCGCGCGCACTAATACTGACGGAGGTTGACCTTGTACGTCATATGAATGGTATAGTACATTGTGCTGAAATGGTCCTGTCTTGTTACGGACGATTGCGAAAGTTGGAAAAGTCACTGTTGGGAGTTAATTTGTGTTCAGTGTGTTCATGCTGGACTGACGCAAAGACAGTTTGCACGTTGCACGTAATTAACCCATTCCGAGCCCTGACGCACTACAGCAGGAGATGGGTCGACCATGATAATTCAGGTCGACCCATCTCCTGCAACTGGCGCATAGTTAATAGATGACTCCTTCAAAATCTTGGAAATACGGCCGTCGGGCTGAGTGGATGAAGTCATCAAATGTGGGTGGTGTGCATAATCTAAACTACCAGTAAAGTGCTTACGTGTACACTTCTGTTCGATGACGGTAAAAGTAAATCCTTTTGTTGTTGCTGTTGTTCCTGCGAGAAGCAAGATTGCCATTGGAATACACTTGGCGAAAAACATCCGCTTTATAACTAAAAAAAAAATGACCTATCATTGTTTTTGCCTTGACTTGGCACAGTTGTTTTGTTGTTTTGTACTAACTAGTATTGCATAATTCGCCCTGTGTAAAAGAAACGCGAAGACTTAATACTGTGACCCTGCTCATGTGCGATACTTATCTTCCAACCTTGCTTAAGCCAGCTATCATAATTATTGAAGTGGGTGTTTGCTATTATCTATCCTTTTTAATTTTAGAAAACCTTACAGAGTTTTAATTTGTACAGCTTGCAGCGCATTAGATTTACTCGTTCGAGACGTGCCGCCTTCGGATACGCGGCTTATGCCGCGTATCCGAAGGCGGCACGTCTCGAATGAGTTAGTAGTCTGCTGTACTCGTGACTTTAAGCGCTGTGAGGCAAAAACGATAGCCGGATAGCTATGCAGTATAGCGTATACTTAAGTCTGCTACTACTGAACGAAGAAAAGACGTGTTTGTTAAAGGCCCACTACCGCCGTAACTGTTCAAAGATACACTTCTGTAACAGATGGTTACGAAACGTCACAAACAGGTCTAGTTATGGTTCATTTAGACGCAGGAGAATCCAGTTCTGCACACGCCGTGTTCATATCAAGTAACCAGACAATAACTCCACTTTGTTCTATAAATACAACTCTATCAGTACGAGAAACTGCTTTTTAAAAAAAATAGATTGACACGCTAACGGCGGCACAGAATAAATAAGTGCGATTAGTACGGGTGTGCCTTTGCCGGCTGCGTGTCCAAACTGCTGTTAATGTTCATTAGCTGCGTCGACAAGGCATATCAAACACAAATGGTGCTGAAATGCCGTGTCTTCAGATTCATGCGTAATGGTACTTTAACCCATTCTACCCCAGACACACCACAGCAAGATAAGGATCGACCATGATAGTTCAAGGGCGCCAAGCTATTCTGGCATCACCCTTGAACTATCATGGTCGATCTGTGTCCTGCACTGCAATGCAGTCTTCAGAGAATAACGGCAAAATTTGGGGATTTCGGTGTTGGGGTAGAATGAGTTAAGCACTGCATTGCACATGATAGCCTAATGCCGTCACCTGAGCGTTTGCCAATGAAATAAAGCATAAGCACTGTCTAGCCGGGTTTCTTGGCTCGCTGGGGACGGTAAAACGGTGTAACTTGCAAAGCTGATTGTGTAACTTCTGTAACAAACGAATGAAACGATGTAACTTGCAGAGCTGACTGCACACAAGAAATGTTTTTGGCTCTCAGCGCTTGAGGTCATTTAACCCTGAGGTCATCAGACCTTTAATTTGTTAGTTTTCCAGTAGATTGTAAAGATAGAAACATGATGTATACAAGATAGACCACATACCGCTATCAGCTAACACTGACGGTGAAACCCTATGGTTGATTTATTTTTTTACAGGGAGTTGTCCTTTCAGGACTAGATTACAGTGCAAAAGATAAATCGATTATGATAGTTCAAGGGTGGTGCCAGAATAGCTTTGCAAAGCTATTCTGGCACCACCCTTGAACTATCATATTAATCCATAGCATGGTTTTCAGGGTGATTATGATATATTTGTTAACAGTGTTTCGTGATGTTTATGACTGATTATTTTTTAAAAAAGTGCATTTTGTAAAGTTTTTGTGATCCCCGGGTTTACAAGCTTTCAAGAACGAAAGGTGCCTTTCATTTCTTTGTCGTACGGGTTGATAAGTAATCAGGGTTGATGAAATTTGCTAAAAAATAAACACAAGTGTGTCCGCTTGTGTGTGTGTGTGTGTGTGTGTGTGTGTGTGTGTGTGTGTGTGTGTGTGTGTGTGTGTGTGTGTGTGTGTGTGTGTGTATGTCCATGGGTGCGTGCGTGCGAGCGTGGGTGTACTCTTTCTACCGAATCAAAACAGACTTTCATTAAACAAACTGCTGCATTATTCTTTTTCAAAAGTTGTTGCCTGTACTCTTGTTAATGCTGAAGTCGGATTGAAGTGAAACATACAGCCCAGTAAGCAAAGGTCCCCGACGTGGGCCGCAGAGCGCCAGCGCACGAATGTCGGCCTCAGCCGCCGACGTCGGCCAGAGGCAAAACCATGATTTGCGGCATATGCCTATGCGGCATGATTCATACGAGTTACACGTTATCATGTGTGGCTATTGCCTTAGTTTTAGTACAGTAGATGCCGGTTTTACTTTATGAGAATTGAGAAATCCATCCAAATGTAAAACAATTTACCCTGCTAACAACAAGGAACCGGTAAGCCTATTTCTAAGACCTGAAGGGATGCAGATACGGCTTCGCGATGACATGTTATCTGTGAGTAAGAGCTGTTCTTAATTAACTCAAGATCGTCAGAGTTAGCGAACTAAAGTTCGTTTAATTAAGAACATGCTTAACGGATTACGAAACTTACGAGGGATCAAGCGTCCAGACAACACAGAGACTTAACTCATTCAGTCCCGACACACCACAACAAGACATGGCTCGGCCATGATAGTTCAAGGGTGGTGCCAGAATAGCTTGGCGCCTATTCTGGCACCACCCTTAATTGATTGTACATTGCTTAACGTCCCGACAGCAACAAGGCTTTCTCAGGACGTGCCTGCACTGCTTGTGAAAAAAAAACCAACTAAACAGAACATTGAATGTATGTCGCCAGCCGGTCAAATACGTTAAATAAACCTAACACATGGGGCCTAAATAAAGCTAAGACCATTTAGCAACACACATCCAATATCAAGAGCTACAGGCAGTGCAGACAGAAGGGAGAGTTTTAAAAAGGCAAATACAGGTGAATGGACCTCGGGTAGACAGAAACACATGCCCCAGAATAGAGAGAAAAACTCACCCTGTGGGGCTGACCAGGGTGACCCTGGGAACTAAAAAGTACCTAACCCCACCCAAGTCCCCCAGGGCAGACCCGGGTGGGGGAACCACCCTTAAACTATCATGGTCGATCTGTCTCCTAAATTGTAATGCAGTCCTCAGAGGACAACTCCAAAATATAGGTATTTCGTTGCTGGGACACGGTGAGTTAATTTGTAGTATAACACAACAGAATCGGCTGATATTAGAGGATTGAAAACGCATTTGTCATGTCACCAAAATTTTCTCAACATTAAAATATATAACAGAGAAATGTAATGAAATCACGCGCATTTTTTTTTTTCCAATGCTCTGTTGGTGTCTATCTGTACAGCGCTGATTTTTTCTTTTAAGAATGTTCTTAATTAAACGAACTTTAGTTCGCGAACTCTGACGATCTAGAGTTCACGATCTCGGGCGAACCAGGTTGGTTCTTAATTGGACGATCTAAAGATACGGAGAACCTAGTTCGAAGTAGTTCACGAACCTCGGCAAACCATAGTTCGCTGTCGGAAAAGGTTCGCTCAACGGGTTGAGCAAACTTAGGCGAACCTTTTCTCTGATTGGTCAAAACTTTTACCCTCTTCTGCGTTGGAGATAAAAAGATAGTCACCGATACAAACAAATATGGCGGACGGCGATATTTCACTCGTGCGAATAACAAGACCTATTTTTATTGATTTGTGGGAGGCGCAACGCTGTTTGTGGGGTCGCTACTGCAAGGAGTACAAAAACAAACATCGTTCAAATCGCGAAGCGGCATAGCGGCAGCCATTTTGAACACCTTCGCAGACAGCAAGTCAAGCCGAATCAAGCACTTCAGTTAAGAAAGAGAACCATGGCAAACCTGGTTTGCTGAAGTTCGCCTAGGTTCGTTAAACCTCAATTAAGAAACAAACTAAAAGATCGCCGATCTTCTCCGATCTAGGTTTGCCGATCAAAAGTTCGTTCAATTAAGAACAGCTCTTAGCTGTTTCTGTTTTGGCAGACTACAAAAATAAGTCCTCTCTGTTGTGTTGGCTTCGGGTTAGCCATCTTAACTTGTGACATTTACACAGATCACGAGGAAGCTTTTTCACACGGCACGATTTTCACAATACCCCCCTTAAGCATGTTCTTAATTTAACGAACTTTAGTTCGCGAACTTTGACGATATTTCACTCGTGCGAATAACAAGACCTATTTTTATTGATTTGTGGGAGGCGCAACGCTGTTTGTGGGGTCGCTTCTGCGAGGAATACACAAACAAACATCGTTCAAATCGCGAAGGGGCATAGCGGCAGTCATTTTGAACACCTTCGCAAGACGCCGAATCAAGCACTTCAGTTAAGAAAGAAAACCATGGCAAACCTGGTGAAATTTGCTGAAGTTCGCCGAGGTCGTTCAACCTCAATTAAGAAACAAACTAAAAAATCGCCGATCTTCTCCGATCTAGGTTTGCCGATCAAACGTTCGTCCAGTTAAGAACAGCTCTTAACCTACTCGTGTCGGAGAAATAAGCTGAACGGTTTTATTTTGGGCATACCCCAATGCCGCAAAAAGTGTTCGGGCCGATGTCGGCCACTGTTGGCTCGCGCCGGTAGTGCGCGGGCTAGCAGCGGCCGACGTTGGCCGGATCGAATAAACAGATCAACTTGACCGAGTACGCGGGCACGTCTTTATTGAAATGAAATGTACTTTTCTTTTGCTGTGTCGTCTGTAACCCATGTTCTCATTAACTTCGGTTTATACTGACCTTTTCATTTAAAAAAAAAAGTGTTGTTTGTTATCATAAAAACTAAGGAATTGAAATTGTACAGAATATTAAATATTTCTTTCTTTTTAACCCTTTGAGCCCCAAGGTCCCATCTCTCAAATTGTGGAGGTGTTGCCTGACAACTATATACCAGTTGCTGGAGATTGATTGACCATGATAATTCAAGGGTAGTGCCAGAATAGCTTGGCGCCTTCAGGCGCCAAGCTAATCTGGCACTACCCTTGAATTATCATGGTCAATCAATCTCCTGCTGTAGGGACTCGGGGATAAATTGGTTAAAGACTGTCAGTAACGATGATCTCTTTGTACAGGAATTATAATATAGGTATTGCCGAAATAAATGAACACGATCCAAGTGCAAGAAACATATTTTCAATGAGCCGTCGGAATTGCGGGGGCTCATGAGGATTTATGTTTGTTGCCGACACAACTGTGTATCCATGTTCCTTGGACAGCTGGGGCCCTTTGGCCTTCTCCTAACAATGATTTCAGAAACACAATCTGAGTCCATCGGCAGGGAAGGGGCTGCCGCTTGCCTCCCCTTTGGTGTTGCTTGTACAGTAGTCAGTATTAGACCATTGTTAACAAATGTGGAGCTGAAACAATAAGCAATAAACTAATTAATTTTGTGTACAGCGCTTGGTGTTCTCTCTCTCTCTTTCTCTCTCTTTCTCTCTCTCTTTCTCTCTCTCTCTCTCTCTCTCTCTCTCTCTCTCTCTCTCTCTCTCTCTCTCTCTCTCTCTCTCGCCTCACCCAGGTCTGCCCTAGGCGGGTGGGGGGGGGGGGGGGGGGGGTTAAGTACTTTTTAGTTCCTAAAGTAACCCTGGTCAGCCCCAAAGGGTGGGTTTTCCCCTTCTATTCTGGGGCATGTGTTTCTGTCTTCTGTGTTTGGTCCATTCACCTTTATTTTCCTTTTTAAACTCTCCCTGCTGTCTGCGCAGTCTGTAGCTCTTGACATATGACTGGATGTGTGTTGCTAAATGGTCTTAGGTTTATTTAGCGTATTAGACCGGCTGGCGGCATACATTCAATATTCTGTTTAGTAGGTTTGGTTTTTTTTTTTTTTCACAAGCAGTGCAGACACGTCCTGAGAAAATCTTGTTGCTGTCGGGACGTTAAGCAACGTACAGCTACAACTACTACTTCTCTCTCTCTCTCTCTCTCTCTCTCTCTCTCTCTCTCTCTCTCTCTCTCTCTCTCTCTCTCTCTCTCTCTCTCTCTCTCTCTCTAGCCTATTATGTTTTTCATATTGGGATGTGTGTGTGTGTGTGTGTGTGTGTGTGTGTGTGTGTGTGTGTGTGTGTGTGTGTGTGTGTTGTGTGTTCGGGAGGGTGGGGGTGGGACGCAGTTTGCCTCCCATCTTGCTTTCCAGCTTCCAAAACGAACAACGGGAAAACGGGGAGGGGTGTGGGCATCTGATGTAGTGTCGGCTGAACGCAGCACTGTATGTCAGTTGCCACAGAAGACAAGCGCAGCTGAACTCATTTTGTTTTCATGAGTACTAAAGAAGCGGCGACGATGCACTGCCGGTATGACTGTCAACTTTACTATTTTCGCCATTATCTCATATCTGTTTCCATTTATGGGAACGGTTCCCTTGTGCGTGCTCCCTGTTCATATAAAGTTCTATATAGCCTCTATTGTACTTCGGCACCCAGTGTGGACTTTAGACACCCCAGACCCTTGATCCGTGGATGCACCTAGTCCAGAGGGCCAGACCAATGTACTGAAGCACACAGAGTCGGCTTCCGCAAAAGGCGCCAGTCTGAGAACAAAAGTGTGCCCTTATAATAATAACAATAATAATAATAATAAATGGCATTTCACATATTTATAATATAACTCAATGCGCAGGCAAAAAAAAACGACACACAACACACAACACATGCACACACACACACACACACACACACACACACACACACACACACACACACACACACACAGAGTCTGCAGGGGGAGGGGGGGGGTACAGAAAACCGTAGAGATTGCATGAAAGTCTGCGAGAAAAAGTACGTTTTTCGGCTTTGAACTGCGTAAGGGTGGAGGCATTTCTCAGCTCAGTCGGTAAGGGACTCCAAATTAAAGGAGCAGTACATCTGAAAGAGCGTTCACCGGCAGATTTGAGATGGTACTTTGGCGGCCAACTTGGAGAAGTTTCTCTCCCGATGAACGCGGCAGTGAGCGAGAGGGCTGGTAAGTGATCAGACTGGAGGAAAGGTATGGCGGAAGACTGCCATCAACGTGGCGGTATGCAAGTGTCGCTATCTTAAACTGTATACGAGATTGGATTGGAAGCCAGTGAAGGTCTTTCAGTATAGGGGTTACGTGGTCTCGTTTTCGCCTGCGTTTGACAAGCCTGGCGGCATTATCATTTTGAACTCGCTAAAGGCGGTTAATTTGCTCAGATGGAAGACCAAAAAGCAGAGAATTGCAGTAGTCAAGACGGCTCGTGACTAAAGCATTCACTGCACCAACTTTTCAGTGGCAGATTCAGAAAGACACTAAGATATTTGACCGAAGACTGAAATGGAATATCAGTGTCATCTATGCGTAAAGACTCGGTGTGAATTTGTTGAAGCCGGGATGCTGAGATGCTGAAATAGCCTCTATAAACGTGACTGGACACCAGAACTTTGCCACTTACTGAGAAGAAATGGCAAATTAACCCTTTTAGCCCCAAGGTCCCATTGCTTAAATTTTGGAGGCCGTGTTGCCTAGCGGCTATGTACCAGTTGCAGGCGATAGCTTGACCATGATAATTCAAGGATAGTGCCAGATTAGCTTGACGCCTGAAGGCCATCTCCTGCTGTAGGGACCCGGGGCTAAAAGGGTTAAGCAGATCGACCAACTGCTGAAAGCGAGTGTCGGAAGCAAAAGTAACTTACTGTGAGAACTAACAGTCACGCTGCGCCAAATGGCGCCCGCCTGAGAGGGCGATAATAAGTTTTCCTAATATATCCTCCAAATTGTTCCACAGAAGTACTGACTTCGGCACCCTGTGCGAACAAGGAACACCCGAGACCCATAATCCGTCGATGCAACGAGTACCCAAGGCCAAACCAATGCAAAAATAGTCATCTTCCATCAGAGGCGCCCGCCTGAGAACACAACGGACAGTTTTTCTAGAAGTGTTTCCGGACAAGGTGTCAGTTTTGGCACCCAATGTGGACAACGGACACCGGCCATAGACGCGTTATCCGTCAAGGCACCGAGTTCCGGCCCTGGGCCAGACCACTGTACTGAGACACAAAGAGGGAACGAGTGCCAAAGTCAACAACTGAAAGATATTGTGTCACCACCTAATAAGTTCATTTCAGTGTGAAATGGCAGACCGAACTGTAGGATAGAAAACAATATGAGGATTTCATCCCAAAGTCTACCGTATTGTTTGGAGCTCAGATGCGTTTATCTTTTAGGAACATTCAGAGTTGTTCATATTTTTAGGCTTATAATGCTGCTCCATTTCCCTCCTCTCTAAGCCCAACCTCTGATCAACATACACGTCGGCGCACACAAATAAAGACGGACACACGGCGCTTCCCGCCATTAGTACGCTCTGTGGACTCGTGTAGCGACAGGAATCTCTAGTATCTCCTTCTACTCTGACCCCCCCCCCCAACCCCGACCCCTCCCCCCCTCCCGCCCCCAACCCCTCCCTCCCCCCTCCCCTCACACACTGGTACACATAAATAAAGACGGACACGCGCGATTCCCGCCATTTGTAAACTCTGTGGTTTGGCGTAGCATAACTATTCTGAAGAAAAATAGCGGCACGAGCAGCAAAATGACGCCATGTTAAGCTTCACGTCCTGGCATCATTATCCCCACGACACCGTGTTCATATTGACGACTCGATGTTATACGTCATCATCGCAGTACTACATTTGACGTATCAGAGGATCAACTTTGCAATTTTCTTACTGATTTTCATACAAAGAGCTTACAGGTCACAATTTGACTTAATCCTACCCCAGGGCCGGGACAAACAGCAGGCTTATGCAACACTGTTTATGAAAAAGCATGCGGGTATTAATGAGACGATAGCTTTTTTCGTAAAAGAAAAATTAAAGTTTTACAAATGGATCCGAAAAAGTGGTGCAGACAATTGTCTGATTTTCACACCTAGGGCATACAGGTCAGAATTGACCTAATCGTACCCGACAGCCGAGACAAACTGCAGGCTTATGTAAATACCGTATACGAAAAATCATGTCAGTGATTATTAATGAGAAGTGTTGTTTTTTTCGTAAAAAAGATTCAATTGTTTTAGATTAACTCATATAATTCGTGAAATTAATCCCCAAAACGTGAAAATATATCTTTTAAGTTTTAAGCAAGTGTAACAACAGCAGTACGTTAGAATGTTCACCCACCCCTCATTTGAAAAGTCACGCAGGACTGGTCCAGTCAGTAGCGAGGGTATCCACCGTTTGCAGCCAAGCATTCAATGCAGCATTGACGCATGGAGTTCACCAGGGTTCGGAGAACATGTTGTGGGATCGCTTCCCACTCTTGATGCAGGAATTGAGTCAGCTGGGTGACGTCTTGAGGTGGGGGTAGGCGGGAGGGGGGGGGGGTTGTTGCTGACTACACGTTGCCCCAGCACGTCCCAGAGGTGCTCGATAGGAGCCAGATCAGGTGAACGAGCTGGCCACTCCATCCTCATGATGCCCCGATGCTCAAGGTACTCATCCACCACACGGGGGCGATGTCGTCCTGCAGAACAGCATTGTCGCCTATGGCTTGGAGAGCTGGCTGGATGAGGGGCTGCACAATCTCGTCCCCATAGCGCAGTCCAGTCAGGGTGCCTAGGGTGACGTGGAGGGGGGTCCTGCCTTCCCCTGCTGAAGCCTGCCCAGACCATGACTGAGCCTCCTCCGTAGCGATCCATCTCTTGGACGCATCCATCCGTGAATCGCTCGCCCTGGCGTCTCCAGACCCTCACCCTGCCGTAGTTGAAGGGCACAGTGAATCGTGACTCATCAGTAAACAGAACCTGAGTCCACTGGAGTCTGTTCCACCTCACATGTTGACGACACCAGGCAACCCGAGCTATCATGCGATGAGCTGGAGTGAGGGGTATTCTCACTGCTGCTCTGCATGAAGCCAGGCCAATTTCGCGCAGACGTCGGCAGACTGTGCTTCTGCTGACGTTAACGTTTGCAGCTTGCATCAGTTGACGTCGCAGATTAGTTGACATGACAGTTCGGTTTGCAGAGCTTCCACACAGAGGTATCTGTCCTCCCTTCTGCTGGTGCAGCACGGGCGTCCTGAGCAGGGTCGTCGTTCTGCCCTTCCAGTTTCTTGGAATGGTACCATCAGCCTCTGGATCACTGAATGGGACACTTCAAGGCGTCTCCCAACTTACTCGTCCGGAAATTCCGTGCATCACGAGTTTACCGAGTTTTCCCACCTGCCTGCCTTTGGTGCGCTTGCCAATATCGCACAGCTTTTCACAAAAACTGACGATGTTTCACGTGCATTTGACACGTTCGTGGAAATTTATGAATTGTTCTCTATTGTCACCTGCAAAGTGGACTGTCTAAGGTCAACTTTTAACACATTTGAATCGAAAGAACATTGTATTTTAGCGTACTTGCGACGATAAACAATGACACACAAAAATAAGTTTAAGTTTTGACCATTAGTATTATTATTATTAATAATGAGTTCGATGGCAGGGTCAAGCAGTGCGTTGACTCTTTTCAGTGACGTTTACTTATATTTACTTATTTTAAATTGCAAGTGGCACGTGATATCTCAGTGTCGTCCCTCCCACATCGCTCTCCACCACGACCGTTTTTTTTTTTTTTTTCTTCAGTTAACGGTCTAAGGGACAGAAATGCCAGGAGAGGTGGCTCCACTATCTCATCATAAATTGTCTCCCTTTACCTGTCTCTCGCCTGCTCGCTGTCATTATTAGAAGATTGTGATGCAAGTGGTGCCAATTTCTGACAGTGTCAGGTATAGTTTCTCAAAATCCGCTGCAGGCCCAGGTGACCAGCTTGTAAATGCGATGCCCGCTGTAGAATTCATAACACAGGAGCTACTCTCTTTATCCCATTCAGCCCAGACGCTCTCTCTTGGCTTGACTTCGCGAACGAAGATTTTATAGGAGTTGCCCACGACGTCTGCAGGCTTGTTCGTGGCTGCGGAGGCCAATCCGAGACAGGCAGGTTCGACCGCAGTGGCTGCAGGGGAAGGTATGGCCAGGGTTCTGAGCTGCGGCATCTCTGTTTTTTCTCCTGAGCCGCTTGTCCTTAAGGCTAGCTCTGCGAGAGTCCTCAAAGGAGACAGCTGCCTTGTAAATGGTGGAGCGCCAGGTGTCACGGTCCGCAGCAAGCGAAGACCACTGGTGGTGGTCGATTTGGCAGGCACTAAGTGACTTCTTGAGACAGTCTTTGTATCTCTTCTTTGGTGCCCCTCTGTCACGGTGTCCAGTAGCAAGCTCGCCGAACAGGGTGATCTTTGGTAGGCGATGATCCTCCATCCTGGAGACATGCCCCGCCCAGCGGAGCTGTGTCCGCAGCAGCAAAGCCTCGATGCTCACAGTTTCAGCCTGTTCAAGGACCTCGACGTTGGTGACATAGTCACTCCAGTGAATGCCCAGGATGGTTCGCAGGCAGCGCTGGTGGAAGCGTTCGAGGAGTCGTAGTTGGCTGCGGTAGAGGGCCCAGGACTCGGAACCATACAGCAGGGTGGTGAGGACCACAGCTCTGTACACGCTGATCTTGGTGCCTGTTTTCAGCTGTTGATTGTGCCACACCCGCTTGAAAAGTCGCCCGAAAGCGCTGTTCGCTTTTGCCAGCCTGCTGTCAAGCTCCTTGTCCAGCTTGGCGTCCGACGTGATAATGCAGCCAAGGTAAGTAAACTGGTGCACTGACTTTAGTTCAGACTCGCCGATGGTGATGTGAGGAGGGCGGTACACTGTCTTGGGTGCCGGCTGATGGAGGACCTCTGTCTTTTTAAGACTGACCTCGAGTCCAAAGAGCTGGGCAGCATCTGCGAAGCAAGACGTGATGCGCTGCAGGGCTCTCTCTGTGTGTGCAACGAGGGCAGCATCATCAGCAAAAAGCAGCTCACGAATCAGTTGGTCTAGGGTTTTCGTGTGGGCTTGCAGTCGTCTGAGGTTGAACAGGCTGCCATCGAGACGATACCTGATGTACACTGCATCGTCATCATCGAGGTCCACTGTGGCCTGCTTCAACATCATGCTAAAAAAGATGGTGAAGAGGGTCGGTGCCAGCACGCAGCCCTGCTTTACACCGTTGAGAATAGGGAATGGTTCTGAGAGGTCATTGTTGAGTCTGACCTGGCCTTGCTGGTCCTCGTGTAGCTGGACAATCATGTTGAGGAACTTTGGGGGACAGCCAAGTCGCTCCAGGATCTGCCACATGCCTTGCCTGCTCACAGTGTCGAACGCTTTTGTTAAGTCGACAAATGTTACATACAGCCCTTTGTTCTGCTCGCGGCACTTCTCCTGTAGCTGTCTCAGCACAAAGACCATATCGGTGGTGCTCCTGTTTGCTCTGAAGCCACACTGGCCCTCTGGGAGTTGGTCTTCAGCGATGGCAGGTACCAGCCGATTCAGGAGCAGCCTTGCAAGGATTTTCCCAGCAATGGACAGCAGGGTAATTCCCCGATAGTTGGAACAGTCAGACTTCTCGCCTTTGTTCTTGTACAGGGTGATAACGACTGCATCACGGAGATCTTTTGGTAGTGTTCCTTCCTCCCAGCAGCAGAGAAAGAGGTCATGGAGCTTGTTGTGCAGTGATGTGCCTCCATGTTTCCAGATCTCTGGCGGTATTCCATCAATGCCTGCTGCTTTGCCACTCTTGAGCTGGTGGATGGCTGTGAGGGTCTCTTCAGCGGTGGGCGGTTCGTCCAATTCAACCTTTACTGGGAGGTGTGGGATTTGTAGGACGACTGCTTCTTGAACAGTGCGCTCAGCGCTGAAGAGGCTCTGAAAGTATTCCGACCAGCGGTTCAAGATGGAGGTATTATCTGTGAGGAGTGCCTGGCCGTTCGCGCTTCGCAGGGGACTTTGTACCAGGTGCCTGGGGCCATACACTGCTTTCAGTGCTTCGTAGAAACCCCTGTAGTCACCATTGTCAGCGCAAAGCTGGGTCCTCTGTGCAAGTCTGGTCCACCACTCATTCTGGAGATCTCTGAGCTTGCGCTGGAGACTGCTGCAGACGAGGCGGAAGGTAGACTTCTTCACAGGGCAGGAAGGCTGGGCTAGGTGAGCCTGATGGGCGGCTCTTTTTTTTGCTAGGTGTTCCTGGATCTCTACATCGTTTTCGTCAAACCAGTCTTTGTTCTTCTTTCTGGCGAAACCCAAGACTTCTGCAGAGGATTTTGCAATAGCAGTTTTTAGTTGTTCCCAAAGTGTTTCAGGGGAGGAGTCTACTGGGTCTGCTGTGTCTTTGAGCCTGCGCTGTAAATCTGTCTGAAAGGCAGCTTTCACATCGTCACGCTGAAGTCTGGCAACATCAAGCTTTTTCTTGGGGGGCCCCCATTTCTTGGGTTTTGGCTTGAAGTGGAGCCTGAGTTTGCAGCGGACAAGGCGGTGGTCAGTGTGGCACTCTGCGCTGGGCATCACTCTGGTGAGGAGGACGTCACTGCGGTCCCTCTGCCGCACTAGGACATAGTCGATAAGGTGCCAGTGTTTGGAGCGAGGATGCATCCAGGTGGTCTTTCGACTGTCCTTTTGCTGAAAAGTAGTGTTGGTGATGACCAGTTGCTGCTCCGCACAGAACTCCAACAGTAGGCGGCCATTGTCATTGCAGTTTCCCACGCCATGCTTGCCGAGGACTCCTTTCCAGGCTTCAGAGTCCTGGCCCACTCTGGCGTTGAAGTCGCCAAGGATGATGACTTTGTCGTCTGCTGGGGTACTCTGTAGGAGGCTGCGCAGGTCAGTGTAAAACTTGTCCTTTTCAGCAGGCTCTGCCAGGAGGGTTGGGGAGTACACACTGAGAAGGGTGACGTGTTGCTGGTGTCTCAGTGGGAGGCGCATGGACATGATGCGGTCTGAGTGGCCCGTTGGTAGGTTTTCCAGCTTAGTCGCAATGGATGTCTTGACCATGAAACCCACGCCTGAGAGCCGTCTTTCTGATGCAGGCCTGCCTGACCAGTAGAGGGTGTACCCAGCACCAAGTTCTTGGAGGCTGCCTTCGTCCGGAAGGCGTACTTCGCTGAGTGCGGCGATGTCGATGTTTAACCTCCGCAATTCATGGGCAATGAGGGCGGAGCGACGTTCAGGGCGTCCGCTGTCTGCTTTGTCGAGCATGGTTCGGACGTTCCAGCATGCTACGTTGAGTCCGGTCGTGGTCGTCATGAGAGTAGATCCGTTATTCTTTCTTGTTTTTAGACCGCAGGAGAAGATGCCCGTTGACCGCGGCTAGCCAACTGGGGTTGCGAGGGGACGAGCTTTGGTTAGGCCACCTTTTCTAGGCCCCTCTCCGTATGGAGCAAGCAGTGCTGTCCCTAGAGAAGGCTGCTTGGTCGTTCAGGGTGTGCCGAGTGATGTTGTCATCCCCAGGTCAACATCAGGCGACCAATATCCTGAACCGCCTGCATGCAGGTTTGAGACTGCGGCTTCCAGTGACATCTTTCACCTGCCGTTTCGCCCCTCGCCCATCGCTACAGGACTTGGAATGGTCAGTGTCATGGTCCGTGGACGTTTCCTAAAGCCTGCGCGGTGGAGCTTTTTGGTGGAGTGCAGTGTGCGCAGTACTGGCCCCACCCTTTAAACCCTTGGTTCTTCTGCCATGGCCTAGCAAGCTGGGACGATGGCATCGAGGTCCTCGGGTCGTAGGTTTTATATCAGACTGTCCTTGTCCTAGTCTCTGGCTCAAAAGCCTTCCCCGGAGACACGGGGGCTTTGATGTCAGGGGTTTCCTCCCTTAGCCTTTCCGCAGCCAAGCGGCCAGGCCTGCAAGGCAGCAGGCGACTCGTGAAGGGCGGGGTCATCTATGTCCCGTGCAGATGTGAACATCTGCCCACTGCCCATAACAGTTCTAACAATATTTAATTCAGCGATGCAATATCCTCACAGTAATGCTCTTTCAAATGCACAAACTACTGAATACAAAGTCTCTTTTGCTATGTCTACACTACGACTCAAAGTTTCTCATACACCACGTCTCTCGCAATTAACTGCGTGTCTCTACAACTGACAAAGCAAGACAATGTACTAACGGGCTTTCCCAGCGCCCTCCTTATATACACTATCAAAATCTAGAATCTTCTATGGAAATCATGAACTCAAACAACCAGAACGAAACACGCAGCCGAAGCTAATTAACATAAACTTTCCAGAAACAATATATCAGGCTACAAAAACACGGCTGCTCACTTCAGCTCTAAATTCTAGCATATAATAAAGACACATAAAAGTATGGTATCCCTATCTATGATAGCTCAAAAAGGTACGAGAACATTCACCAAACAAAATAAAAGCTGCTCACTACACGTGCACAGGAAAACAAAAAGTAGCGAAAATGTTGCGATGTCACCTAACCGACGTGACACTTACGAGGCCACTAGACAGTGCAACCCTTCTACAATGTTCCGGACTAAACTTAACAAAACGAAATCGGTTCTACTCACGAACAAAAGAAAATCTTACTAAAAAAGGCACGAAATCATAACCGTGATAGCTCAAATAAACAACATATCGTTACAGGAGATGGGTCGAACATGATAATGCAAGGGTAGTGCCGGATTAGCTTGGCGGCGCCAAACTAATCTGGCACTACCCTTGAATTATGGTCAATCCATCTCCTGCAACTGGTGCATAATCATTAGATGACGCCTCCAGAATTTGGGAAATACGGCCGTCGGGCTGAACGAGTTAAACAAAACTCTGATGTGCACCTGCACAGCTACATGCGCCCACTTCATACGTCTGCAAGATGGCAAGATGCGTAGATTCTCATGAGCCCTTATGTGTGCAAGGGCTCATGATAGTTTATGCTTCTTGCAATCAAAAGCTGACAGTGAGGCTGTGGGTACACATTGCTTGTTGAAATTTTAAAAAATCACTAAGGACTGCTGAATCATCCAAGACTGACAGCCAAGATCAAAGGCAGTGATTTTCGACTCAAGAGAGTGTAGCTGTGTCAGTCAAGCACTATATTCACAAAGGCAACAACAACAAAAAAAAAAAACACTAGCGGCAACAACAACGTGCAAAACAACCTAAGCACATTAACAAGCAAGCGATCAAACGAATGAAGAACAAAAACATTGTCAAAGTTTGTTCTTCCTTTCTTTTTTTTTTTTCCTTCTTTTTTTGTGCTGCTTCCAAGTATCCTCTGTCGACCTCAGAGGTCTTCCTCCCACGCCGCTCACCCCAATCAACCCCAGTGTGCTCACCCAGGCCTACCAGTTGCCACAGCCAGACTCCCGGCCCCACTGCTGTATATATGTCAGGTTAGCGGACTCCCTCCGGAGGAAACTCGGCACTACTGCCGAGTCACTTCGGTGGTCTTCCTATTTAACATTTTTCTTGCTAGTCACGGAGTCGACGAGTGAGAGCTCCCCCCCAGAGGTGGCGAGTCAACCACTGCCTCCTTCCACGAACAGCAGCAGGGTCTGGCCGAAGACAACCGCGCACCTAGGGCTCCTAGAGGCCGGACCGGGCTGAGGTCACCATGAGATGGAGACTTGAGGGGTCAGAGGCACCTGAAATAGCGTTCTTTTCATTTTTGCATGATGATGAGGATGATATGATGATGCCATGGTGGTCCATGTGGTTAGGGACTCCGTGACAGGGCCGCATTCCACGCTTCCTGTCATAAATATCCTGGTATTAACCAGGCCCGGGACTTGCGGACACCTGCGGTGCCAGCCGTGTAATCATCCACACCTTGCGATGCGTCATAACCCGGGTAACACCCTTAAAGTCGCACCCGTGAAGTGGGTGAGTCTCGGCTGAGTGGCATCAGCCTTCCCACTGGGTCCATAGCACACCCGCTCTGGGTAAGAGCCGACCCAGGTAGGAAAAGTCCCGCTTGACTCGGCTGGGATTCGAACCCAGATCTCCCAGCCACCAGTCTGACGCGCTACGGAGGCCAGTGTTCTTCCTTTCTTTGATTGCTGGTTTGTTCACCCTGTTAACTCTTATCATTCGGAATACACCAGTGTGTAAAATAAGTTTGACTAAAATTTTTACCGGTAAAATAGTTCAAGGGTAGTTAGTGCCAGAATAGCTTGGCGCCTCTAGGTGCCAAGCTATTCTGGCACCACCCTTGAACTAAAGCCATTGGTCTATATCCTTATCTGTAAGTACTATAATGTAATTTGCATATTATCAGTGTACAAATGTGAAGCTTTCAGCCTCAGTATATGGGTTAACCCCAATGCACCACAACAGTTGAATGATTAATCACGATTATTCAAGGGTAGTGTCAGATAAGCTTGGCACCTGATAGCGCCAAGCTAATCTGGCACTACCCTTGAATTATCATGAATGATCAGGCACCAAACTAATCTGGCACTACTCTTAAATTATCATGGCCGATCAATCTCCTGCAACCGGCAGTCATTAGGTGACACCAACAATTTGGGAAATGCGGCCATGGTGATAAAAGGGTTAAGGTGTGACAAACAAGCAAACAGGAAACAAAAAACAAGCAATAACATAAATAGAGAATAAAGAAACAAAATCGACAAGCAAACAAACACAAATCTGACTGTCACCGAGTGTGTAGAGTAAAAATTAATCCATCGGCATCATGCAGGATGTTCAACTTGCATAGCAGAGGACCTCTTACGCAAAGAGTAGTTGGGCTGACGTTAAAAAAAAGTTAGTCTGCACTGAAGGTTCTCAGGCCAACATGTACATCAGCAGCAGTTGGTCCACACACTGCCATTAATTTTTACCATGGACGCCCAACAGACGCAAGGCGGCTCAGTACACACACTCATTTTCACTACCGCATGCAAGGGAAAAAGCACAAAAAAACAACACTATAAAGAAAAACTTAATTCTTAATTGATCTGCACGAGACAGAAAGACATGCACACACATTCACACTGTAGAAATAACTACTTCACAGTAATGACATAAAACAATGCACTCAATTTTATTATTATTTTTCTTTAATTTGCAGTCATCTAGCAACTCACACAAGAGGCACTCCAATTACAATCTGAAAAGTTCACACATCATTTTTATCAGCACTTCCCTTGCTGTCACACTCCCGAAAATAATGTAAACTATTAAACTAATTAATCAAAGAAGTGGCGATATAATGGTTAAATTACAAAGACATTCCACACATTTTGCGGGTGTCCTCGACAGACATGTATCCATTTGGGAAACATGCCACTAGCTTATCTCTATTCAAAAAACATGCAGGCCCCAGTAGCAAAACATCTTTGGCCCCATGAATCATGGACCTGAGGACCTTTGCTTACTGGGACCATTCAAATGAGACGTTAACCCATATCATACTGAGGCTAAAACTAGTAAAAGCTTCAAATTTGTACACTGCCATATGCACGCTACATTATAGTACTTTCAGATAAGGGTATAGACCAATGGCTTTAGTTCAAGGGTGGTGCCAGAATAGCTTGGTGCCTAGAGGTTCCGAATAATAACATCTCATTTGAATTGAAGTAAACTTGTGTCATACTGCCCATTTGCACATATTCAGGCAGTACTCCTGCTAATGGTACAGGATAAACCCTTTCACCGACAGTGGACAAAGCTGTGTATCTAAAATGTTATTTCATTTTCAAACATCAAACAACCCCCTCTGTCCAAACATGGATACAAAAAAGGGCAAGCAGGAGGTATAGATCCACATCAGCCCCTGTGCCTGCTGGGCCGACAAGGATTTATGCGTCCTACTGTCTGGTGCTCTGGACCTGCCACTGTGACGGTGAAGCGGTTACCCTTTGGCTGTTGATAGTGTTTTTTGTCGTGATGATTTCTGCAGGAATAATTGCGACAAAAAACGCAAATGACAGCAAATAGGTTAAAGAAAGTGTCATGTAACAATCAAAATCAAAGTTAAAAGTCTACAAAATATACATCATGGATCGGACATAAATTGTGGTTTTTACACAAGATCTAATAATTTACAACTCGGTTGACAGTGTTTATTTACAATAACCTCTGTGTGCATGCATACACCAGTAACATTCACAAAACCGGTGGCTTCAATTCATGCACAAAATGATTAAAGCAACACTGCCATGTGATGTCTGAAACAAATGATTTATAAACATTTTAACGAGTCCACCCAGCAGAGAAGTCTTAATACCTAGCGCTTATTGAATGCATCTTCAAAATTTAACCTAGACATTACCTAAGTGTGTGCGCCACCCTCCTTCTGTGAAATAGTTCTCAATGGATTACAACACAGAAGGATGACACTATTCCTCTCTCTTCTCTCTCTCTTGGCTGGACTTCGCGAACGAAGATTTTATAGGAGTTGCCCACGACGTCTGCAGGCTTGTTCGTGGCTGCGGAGGCCAATCCGGGACAGGCAGGTTCGACCGCAGTGGCTGCAGGGGAAGGTATGGCCAGAGTTCTGAGTTGCGGCATCTCTGTTTTTTCTCCTGAGCCGCTTGTCCTTAAGGCTAGCTCTGCGAGAGTCCTCAAAGGAGACAGCTGCCTTGTAAATAGTGGAGCGCCAGGTGTCACGGTCCACAGCAAGCGAAGACCACTGGTGGTGGTCGATTTGGCAGGCACTAAGTGACTTCTTGAGACAGTCTTTGTATCTCTTCTTTGGTGCCCCTCTGTCACGGTGTCCAGTAGCAAGCTCGCCGAACAGGGTGATCTTTGGTAGGCGATGATCCTCCATCCTGGAGACATGCCCCGCCCAGCGGAGCTGTGTCCGCAGCAGCAAAGCCTCGATGCTCACGGTTTCAGCCTGTTCAAGGACCTCGACATTGGTGACATAGTCACTCCAGTGAATGCCCAGGATGGTACGCAGGCAGCGCTGGTGGAAGCGTTCGAGGAGTCGTAGTTGGCTGCGGTAGAGGGCCCAGGACTCGGAACCATACAGCAGGGTGGTGAGGACCACAGCTCTGTACACGCTGATCTTGGTGCCTGTTTTCAGCTGTTGATTGTGCCACACCCGCTTAAAAAGTCGCCCGAAAGCACCGTTCGCTTTTGCCAGCCTGCTGTCAAGCTCCTTGTCCAGCTTGGCGTCCGACGTGATAATGCAGCCAAGGTAAGTAAACTGGTGCACTGACTTTAGTTCAGACTCGCCGATGGTGATGTGAGGAGGGCGATACACTGTCTTGGGTGCCGGTATAAATCAACTGCCTTCATCTATGATATATGAAGGCAGTTGTGTTGTAGTAATTTTGAAATACACATAATATATACCCTGTGCTGTTTGTTCAGAAACTCAAGTAGAGCAGAGAATTGACACTCTCTCCTGAAAACGCATTACAGTGGATTACCTCCCTTACAAATGCATACGATCAACTGTAAGGTCGCCCATCCTCCTTCACATAAACCAACAGGACTGACTACCCATGAAGCAATGGTCCTCAGGCCCACAACGGCCGTAGTCGGCCCGTGCACGGCTTTACACTGGCCCACTGCGCCATCTAGGGCCTCAAGATGTTTTGCCAGTGGATACTGCCTTGCCCTGTCCATTTTATTTTGTGAAAAGCAAGATTTTAACTCATTCAGCCTGACGCTTGTATTGCCCAAATTTTGGTGGCGTCATCTAACAACTATGCACCAGTTGCAGGTGATGGATCAACCAATGATAATTCAAGGGCAGTGCCAGATTAGATGGTGCTGACAGGCATCAAGCTAATCTGGCACAACCCTTGAATTATCATGGTCGACCCGTCTCCTGCTGTAGTGCGTCAGGGCTGAATGGGTTAATACTAAGTAATGCAAAGAAAAATCTAGATTTTTTCAAAACAGAAAACTGGGTTTTGCCAATAGGCTTCAGAGCTGCGTATCATGAAAAATTTTGACAGATGAAATAATTTACATGATACATCCAATGTCCCATCCCACATGTCACAACTTTGTGTAGTATCACATTCACAGTGGAACACATACAATTTCATGAAGCAATCTAAGTTTAGGATTCTCTCTCAGTAACAGCATCTTCATATCAATTGACTGTACAAAGATTAATTTAAGGGTTCTAAGTTTTTGTTACACACACTCTCAGTTTCATAAATGGAATTCCCAAAGGGCCACAATTATAACAAAAAGCATCCGAAGGAGTCAAAAGAAAATTTAGAGTCTGTTCAACTTGAACTAGTTACAGTTGTAGAGTTGGTAGAAAGAAACATAGCAAACCGTGCCTAATGTATGCCCCACTTCCTGTCGCCATCTGTGCGTGCTACTGTAAACTTCTCTGTGCAGCTCAGACTTTTCCAAAGACGCAAAGCTACAGTATCTATGCCTTTACGATAAGCTTCAGCCACTGCAGCGACATGTAGAATGGAGAATAGACAGGATACCACGTGCACCGGTAATTTCTCCAAAATGCCACTGCCAACTTTTACTAATACTATTGATGAAGTTACATTTTTGTGCAAGAAAATGCAGCGAGAGAGGAAATGTTTGGCTGAATGTACAGAGGCATACTAGACACTTTAAAAACATGCCCTGCGTTCATGGCTGTCGTCTGCCACACACTAGACGCAGTCGCTAACGCAGGGCAATCTAGGCTTCTGTACTTTCAGCCAAATGATTCCTCTGCTGCATTTTTTTATCCACATGTAAGTCTGCACGGAGAAGTTGACAGTAGCGCACACAGATGGCGACAGGAAGTGGGACATGCATCGACGCAATACAACTGTGTAACTTGAACAGAGTATACTGTGCTACTGTACAGTAGGACTGTGAAAATCTTTCGATTCTTTTGGATTGTAATTGCGGATCTTTAATCTGAGTAACTTTACAGTGTGCCGTAAACTTTTCAGACCAAGAAGTACTGGTGCTCCAATCGCATATTTTGGTTTTGAATTTAACCCATTCAGCCAAATTCAAGGGTAGTGCCATATAGCTTGGTGCCTGGTGGCACCAAGCTAATCTGGGCTTATCCTTGAATTATCATGGTCGATCCCATCAGTGCCACTGGTGCATAGCTGTCAGATGACACCTCGAAAATTTGGGAAACGCGCACTGTGCTTAACTCATTCTACCCCAACACCGAAATCCTTATATTTTGCCCTGTTGTCCTCTGAAGACTGCATTGCAATGCAGGACACAGACCGACCATGATAGTTCAAGGGTGATGCCAGAATAGCTTGGCGCCCATAGGCGCCAAGCTATTCTGGCATCACCCTTGAACTATCATGGTCGATCCTTATCTTCCTGTGGTGTGTCTGGGGTAGAAGGAGTTAAACAATAGAGTACAAATTCTTAATTAGAATGACTAATGAAACCAGGTGATAGAACTATGCTTGTGTTTCTATGCTACGTAATGCTATTTTTAATGCTGAAGTGTCAGCTGGCCCCCAACAGTTCACACAATGGCACACATTGCATAATTGCAACACATGTCGAACTGAAAGGAGCTGACCACATGTAACAAGAATGGCAAAGCTCTCAAGCCTCATGTGCACGACTGATCCATATAATTAATGACCATTGTGGCCCTCTTATCTTCTAACAAGTCACTGCAATTAATAAGCAAGTGTTCTAATATAACATTGAAAAAGTTGGCATTTGTACATGCAAAGTCCACGTTTCCTCAAAGTTTACGCATTTTTCACGTCAACTTCCCATGACCCTTGACCTTTTTTGGTACAGGTAGTGAACCAAATTAGCATGCATAAAAAGGTCTTATCATCAGCTTCCTTTGTGCCTAACCTAGTTGGAAAAAAATTGCAAAAATCCTGAAAAAAAATGACAGACTTCACAAAATCTAGATATTTTGGACATTTACTGATCTCTTGTGACCATTGACCTTTCCAAGAGGTCATCCAGGTTAGCATGCATAGTGAGGTATATGTGCACCAGGTTTGGGATAAAAGTTGTTAACACTAACTTTAGTCTAACAGTATTTGAGAAAAATGGCTATTTTGACATATTTCCTGTGCTCATGACCCTTGACTTTTCCGATGGGTCAACCAAATTAGTATGCATAGAAAAGGGCCTTAACATCAGGTGTCTTTGTACCAAGTTTGGCTTTGAAGTTGTGAATAGTACCAGGTATTTGAAAAAAAAAAAAAAAAACCCTCAGTTTTGTCAAAATATGTAAATTTTTTACCTGTTACCTGATCCCCATGACCTTGACCTTTAAAGAAGGTCACTCAAATTGTTTAGAAAGGTCTTGCCACAAAGTATTCTTAGTAAGTTTAAAGATTGTGGTTGAATAGTCTTTGAGAAAAAGCCAACATTAAATTTTACCATGGCCGACGGCGGACAGACGACCATTAGCCCAGAACATGCTCACTTTTGCTTTGCACGTGAGCCAAGATTTTAAAGAGTACAGTTGCACTGATTACCAACTCGGCAAGTGTTATGCGGTGTGAAGACTTGTATCTGAAAGAAACAAACTGTTACATCAGTTATATATAATAATGAACCTTCAGGACTAACAAAAATCCTTTTCCTCTAGTCCAACAAAAATCGATCAGATTAATCAGTTTGATCTTCCCTTTGTGAGTGTGAAGAACTAGATCAAGAGTATTGTTCAAACACACAGTCATTCTCAAATCCAGACCAGCTGCCAATTTCTCAGACTAGCACAGCTGACTAGGTTCCCATTACATTTTCCAGACATCACACACAAAATCTTTCAAATTTCTGATTTTCTGCTCTGTGTAACTCTAACAGTAAGTACATGCAAACTCTAAATTTCTGCTCTGTGTAACAGTAAGTACACGCAAACTCCAAGTACTGAAAACAAGCACCATAAAAATAATAGAGGATCTGCATCAAACATGAAATTGTGGAAGTCTGAATAAGATTAAGAGAGCAGAGCTTTCTTTCAGTTTCACACACACCGAGTCCTAAATTAACACATTCTGCCCCAGGACCGAAATCCCCAAATTTTGAAGCTGCCCTCCGAACGACCGTACTACAAATCTAGAGACAGATCGATCGTGATACTTCAAGGGTGGTGCCAGAATAGCTTGGCGCCTATGGGCGCCAAGCTATTCTTGCACCACCCTTGAACTATCACGATTGATCCATGTTTTGCTGTGGTGTGTCAGGGCTGAAGGAGTTAACCCTCTGGCTGTTACGTTAGTATCAGTTATCTGTCATGATTCCTGCAAGTGCAAGAACCATTGCAACAAAAACAGCTGCCGACAGCCAAAGGGTTACAAACATTCCCATTTGTGACCCTCTCTCACGAAACCAGTCTTAACTCGCAGCGAGCCAATCAGCACTACACGCAATAATATGTGGTGGGGGTCAATCTGGGTCATTTTCACTTTTTTGCAGAAATGTATTCTAATACACCAAAGTATCGTATGGTTAAAATCGTTTTCATGAAAAATGCCATTAAATAGGTTAAAAATGATTTTAAAAGTCTGCCCTTGGCCCCAATTATGCTGCACACAGAAACTTCACAGACTGTTTTCTCAAAATGGCCGCTGGAGGCTTTAACAACTTTAAACATTAACAACTTCTACAATTTTTGCACTACAGCATACAGTCATATATCACAGTAATCAGAAAACACTGTAGTTTTCAGAAATGTATATATGTCAAAACATCCAAAATGCGAGTTAAGACTGATTTTGTGAGAGAGGGTCACATTTTTGCACTTGTTTTCTTTAGTTCAAGACAGATTGACCATAATGACTTAACCCCCTTATGCATGCAGCCACCGGTACTGTAAACAGTACTAGTGGCCGCATGCACACGGGGGTTAACCGTTAAGCCTTTTCATCCTGATACACCCATTGCTTGAAATACATTTGACCGATAGTTCAAGGGTGGTACCAGAATAGCTTGGCGCCTTAGGCGCCAAGCTATTCTGGCACCACCCTTGAACTAAAACAGTTGATCTATCTCCTAGTCTGTAATGTAGCCTTCATATGACAACAAGCAAATGTTACAAAATCAGGGTCAGGATGTAACGAGTTAAGGGTAGTGCTAGAACAGTTTGGAGCATCTAGGTGTCAATCTTTTCTGGCACCACCCTTGAATTATCATGTTCTAATTTCTATCTATATCCTGTTCTAGTGTGTGCATCCTGAATGAGGTGAAAACGTCTCCCCTAGGAAATCAACAGACAGCAAGTCCATTTTTGAGAGCGCAGGATTTTCACTGTATGTAATTTAATAAAAATCTCGCTTTTTACAAAAATAGACGGACTATCTTTTACTCACAAACCAGATAGGTGAGGCTAGCGCTGGCAGGGGGCAGGGGATCTAACTGTTGTCCAGCGCTGAGTAATTCCCCTTGGTTTGTTGGACTATCTTTTGCCTTTACAAGCAGAACTCTGCTCATTTCTGCACCACCACTGTCACTTCTGTGGCCGCCATTTAACCCATATCATACGGAGGCTAAAAGCTTCAAATTTGTACACTGCCATATGCAAGCTACATTATAGCACTTGCAGATAAGGATATAGACCAATGGCTTTAGTTCAAGGGTGGTGCCAGAATAGCTTGGCGCCTAGAGGCGCCAAGCTATTCTGACACTACCCTTGAACTATTTTAGTCAAACTTATTTCACACACTGGTGTATTCCGAATGGTGAGGGTTAAGATAAGTTAGCAACAAGGTCAGATGTAACACGCTGATACAACATTTTTTCTATGTCAATTACTTTGCCAGGAACTACCTCTGCAAGAAGAAAAGGTGGGTCTTCTGATATTTTGTCATATCCACGGTGTATCCCATCTTCTTAACCCATCCTCTAAATGTATTTGCAGCAGTCACATGCAAATAACACGGACTTCTGTGTACCAATGGTGTATTTTTCTTCTGATTTGGCAGAATTTCTGTTCCATGCACTGATAATGCACAATACAACAAAATAATTCACAATTTCTAGCACATTTTCACTGTGTTCACTCAAAACTGGTGTGTCTTGAATTCTAGTTCATATTATTTTTGATCATGTTTTGATCATGTCTGACGTCAGAAAGGTCTATCTGTGATTTGTACAATATCACTGAAAGTAATCCAAGCTCACAGTGGAGATGCACCTTTCATTTTGATCTTGACTGGAGTTCCATTAATCCCATCATTGCTGGCAACACACAAACATCACCCAACCAAGAGGCAAACAACTTCATGAGCCCTCACAGATGAGGGCGCTCATGAGAATCTTTGCCTCTTGAAGGCCCCATTCACAACCACATTCCTCGGATGGATGGAATTAATTGCCGTCAAAAGGACCACCCTTTTCAGATCAGCCTCATCAGTCAAACTATCAACGTGAAGACATTCCAGTCCATGGATCACTGTGGACTGAGCAGCAATGCGCATTCTTCAATTTTTCGTCAGACAAAACGTTCTAGCCGTACCATACCTCCAACAGCAATTCTTGTGAACATGGGTGAATCTGACCATGACTGTGGTTAAGTCAGCAGTTTGCTATGGTCTCAAAAGCGCATATTTACGTCCAACTGGAGCAACAGGGATAATCCATTAGCACACTGTTACAGTGTTGGTGGAGATGAATGGCCGATTCCCCATAAACTTAGCCTTTTTCTGGCCGAATTTATATCCGTGAGTCTGGGGCGGATGGTGTTATCACAACATTTCTATCCACTGGCAACAAAGAGGCTCATTTCTCTCATGCAGTTGTCTGGTGTTGAACTTGTCCTGGTCTCAAACAAGACAACTTCTGTCCACTGGCAGTGAGGTGTTTAACTCTTTCAAGACGTGACGGCATAAAGCCACAAATCCGGATGCGGCACATCTTGAAAGAGTTAATCCATTTCATGCACCATTAGTGGATATGCACAGCTTCTCCAGTTCCAGATTTCTCATGGTGATGGCGACTGGGAGGGGGAGGGGTGGTTTTGCGTTTCTTAGCTGATGTTTCCGCTGGCTTTCCGTCTTCATCAGAAGCGTCAGGCCTGCTTGCGTAGGAGGAATAGTCAGGCATGTGGTCACCTACGAGACGTTCAAAGAAGTCACGCACAATCTTCCCTGCCTTGCCCACTTCAGAAGATTCCTGAGCAAAGGATACGGAAAAAATGGAATTGAAAGCTTTATTCAGAAAACAAATCAACAGATACAGCTTAGTTTAATCCATTCAGCCCCGAAGCAGGAGGTGGA
This sequence comes from Semisulcospira habei, assembly GCA_036245525.1. Taxonomy (NCBI): domain Eukaryota; kingdom Metazoa; phylum Mollusca; class Gastropoda; family Semisulcospiridae; genus Semisulcospira; species Semisulcospira habei. The sequence goes on from BTPG01000006.1 coordinate 40,680,286, forward strand.
CCCTCCATGATAATTCATGAGTAGTGCCTGATTAGCTTGGTGCCATACATAGTTGTTAAGTGCCACCTTCTAACTGTTAGAAACGCAACCTTTTCGCTAATGGGTTAACTCAATTCAGCCCGACGACCGTATTTCCTAAATTTTGGAGGCATCATCTAATGACTGTGCACCAGTTACAGGAGATGGATTGACCATGATAATTCAAGGGTAGTGCCAGATTAGCTTGGCGCCAACAGGTGCCAAACTAATCTGGCACTACCCTTGAGTTATCAGGCATCAGAACTGTTCACCGAAAAAAAATCTGAAAACGGCGATTTTGAAGAATTGTAGAGTTATTTAAAGCCATTTCCTGGCACATAAGAAGTCAAAAGTGTTATTAACTAAGCACATGAAGAATCTGAAAATCGCCGAAAATCGGACAGTTCTGATGCCTGGTTATCATGGTCGACCCATCTCTGCTGTAGTGCATCAGGGCTGAATAGGTTAACACAGTGAACCGCGACACACAACGGGATATATAATCAACCATGATAGTCCCAGGGTAGTGCCAGAATAGTTTGGCGCCTGGCACCATTCTTGAACAATTATGATTGATCCATCTGCTGATCTGTAGAGTAATGTAAACCCGCACAACAACTACCCCTTCGCATGTCGGTAGCGGTTTTGGCGACTAAAACCTCTACCGACATGCAAAAGGCTAGTGACTTTCAGGATCTATGTCTTACAGTCGTCAAACCAGTCACTAAAACCTCTACCGACATGCAAAAGGCTAGTGACTTTCAGGATCTATGTCTTGCAGTCATCAAACCAGTCACTAAAACCTCTACCGACATGCAAAAGGCTAGTGACTTTCAGCATCTATACGAACTACGGAAGAGAGCAGGCGCAGACAGCATCGCTGAAACCATCGCCACACGGAGATGGAGATGGCTAGGCCACGTTTGCAGAATGTCACCTGACTCATTACCAAGGGTGGCACTGAGATGGACACCACAGGGGAAGAGAAACCGTGGGCGACCAAAGGAGACGTGGCGCCGAACCGTGGAGCGAGAGCTCAAGAACAGAGGCCTTACTCTGCAAACAGCACCCAAAATAGCAGCTGACAGACAAAAGTGGCGCTCCCTTGCCGTCGCCTCAAGCACCAGACGGCGCAGAGAGGACTGAATGAATGAATTTCAGCATCTATGTCTTACAGTCATCAAACCAGTCACTAAGACCTCTACCGACATGCAAAAGGCTAGTGACTTTCAGGATCTATGTCTTACAGTCAAACCAGTCACTAAAACCTCTACCGACATGCAAATGACTAGTGACTTTCAGGATCTATGTCTTGCAGTCATCAAACCAGTCACTAAAACCTCTACCGACATGCAAAAGGCTAGTGACTTTCAGGATCTATGTCTTACAGTCATCAAACCAGTCACTAAGACCTCTACCGACATGCAAAAGGCTAGTGACTTTCAGGATCTATGTCTTACAGTCGTCAAACCAGTCACTAAAACCTCTACCGACATGCAAAAGGCTAGTGACTTTCAGGATCTATGTCTTGCAGTCATCAAACCAGTCACTAAAACCTCTACCGACATGCAAAAGGCTAGTGACTTTCAGGATCTATGTCTTACAGTCGTCAAACCAGTCACAAAAAAGATGACCACAGCTCGATAGGCTAAAGACTGGCACTGCCCTTGAACTATAAAGTGCAATTAACCCATTTAGCCCCACGGGTGCCTTTCCCAAATTTTGGAAGTGTTACCTGACTACGTACCTTTTGCAGGAGATGAATTTTCCATGATAATTCAAGGGTAGTGCGAGATAGCTTGGCGCCTTCAAGTGCCAAGCTAATCTGGCACTACCCTTGAATTATCATGGAAAATTCATCTGCTTATGTATGGTGTTGGGGCCAAATGGGTTAAATCTCCAAGCCTACGAGTACAATGGATAAAAAATAACAATTAAAATAAAAACTAAATCTATGACCGAAGAATAGTTCTCTCTTACTGGTCTAAATTCATTTTCATAACCCACTTGCGCATTCATGGTACAGTCAACAAAAGCACTAGTGGCAAGCTCAAGAGGGGAAGTCAGTCAAGTCTGTCAATTTCCACTTACAGCATTGTAGATGGCACAATTCTTGAACACCAAGCGCAGATCGTCGAGGAAGGCCTCCATGGAGGAATAATGGTTGAAATGGTTGCGAGACAGCTTACACTTGATGTTGGCAAAATCCATGGGGTTTGTGATGATCTTGTAGTAGTTGGGGACCTGTCATGAACAAGACTGCGTTAATACATTATCGGGTGAGGTGTGCATTGATGCATTTAGCCTCGGTACTAGGCACCCAGTATACCACACTTTCTGATACACCACACAAAAGTCACTGGCGCCCACAGATATAGCTGGTATGCAAAAGATCCTTGGGCAGACATCAGCTTTAGCTGCCTCGCGCATAGGCTAGCTGGGACTGACATCAGCCTGAGGACAAGCCTATGTAAATTCAGCACTACTACAACACAGTAATAATAATAATGAGTACTTGTATAGTGCCTAACATCAGAAATCAAAGATCTAGGCGCTTATGAAAAATATACAATGACCAAAACAATTCAAAGGTGGTCACAAAAAGCTTAGTGCTAAAAGGCACCAAGCTATTTTGGCACCACCCTTGAACAATCATGCTCAATCTATCCAAAACTGGACTGAAACTACTGGCCTAATCTGGCCGTGTCTTGGGTCATACCGATGTCTCCAAACTTGCAAACTAATCTCGACAACCTTTATTGGATGTTTCTTCTTCACAAGCCATGCACATATTTTAAGGTTGACTCATATTCAGAATTCTCCTTTACTCACCGCTCTATTGACTGGCTCATGGAAAGGGATGCTGGATGGGTGACAAAACAGCTCCAACAGGATTCGCTCGCACACCCTCAGGTCACGGTCTGACAGGCCGGTTGGTGCCTTGCGTTTGCCGTGCCCTTCAGCCGTACCGCCATCATGACCCTCGAGAACCAGGCCTTCTTCACACAGTGTGCACACAAATGCTCCGCTGTTGACAGAAAAGAAGGTAAATGACCTGGGCTCCATTGCATGAGAGAGCTTAGTGCTGTGCCAGACACTAAGCAAGGGGTACCGCTATAGCCGAGCCCCTTGCTTAGTGGCTAGCGCAGGACCAAGCTCGCTCATGCAACTTCCTCCTGATGCATGTCTGCTTGTGCACAGACAGCAACAGATACTTAGGCAAGATGTACCTTCACCGCATGTGTAAAATAAAACATGTCCCCAGCCTCTCTCACTCTGGTGAGCAAAATAAAGCTATGAAAAGCTCAAGATGCAAAGAGACAAATGAATATAAATGATAAGCTACACATACGTACTAACAGAGCTATCACAAATTTAGGTCGCTCTTTTGTGGTGTTATCTCCCTTGTCTTTAAGTTGAGACAACTCCAGCAGGATTCACCCCGACAAAGAGCACTACCAACAGGATTAACTGCATAATTATGCAATGGCACTTCCCTTCAAACGTGACAAACAGTGTTTAGAGGAGATACATAAGTTGTGATTAGCAGTCATCACTAAGGGCCACCAGAACTGCTTACAGTACCGGTGAATGCGTGCAAAATGGGTTGACCCTTTGGCTGTTGTGAGCTCATTTTGTCCTGCTTACAGTACTGGTGACTGCGTGCAAAATGGGTTGACCCTTTGGCTGTTGTGAGCTCATTTCGTCCCGATGATTCCAGCAGGAATCATTATGACAAAAAGTGCTACCAGCAGACTGAGGGTAAGTGATGACTGCTAATCACAACTTAGATATCTCCTGTAAACACCGAGTACAGTTTGTGACAGTTCATTAACTCTTTACGCATGAATGTACGCACAAGGAGGTTAAAATGGAAATTAACCCTTTTCATCCTGATACCCCCCATTGCTTAAAATACATTTGACGATAGTTTAAGGAAGATGCCAGAATAGCTGGGCACCTCTGGCGCCAAGCTATTCTGGCACCGCCCTTGAACTAAAACAAGTTGAACTAGCCCCTAATCGTAATGTAGCCTTCACAGAACAATCAGCAAATTTTTAAAAATCAGGTTGAAATGGGTTAAATACCTTGGTACAGCAGTCAGCACTGGCACGTGACACTGTAGATGGTAGACCCGAGGACACTGATCGCAGCACAGTACATCCCCTCCCTGGTGGCATGCCGCACAGTAATCGTCGTTAGGGTCAGCTGTATCCACTGCCGCTAATGTGAAGCCAGGCATGCTGTTGCCCGTCGCATAGCCTTTCACCTGCAAATAATTACAAAATGTGCAGGATTACAGTTGACATGATGCATCATTACAATCACATAGGTAAGAATTGACGACTGTGCAAACAGAGACTGGTCTGGGCCTAGGCGACACATATGTTGTCAGTGGGGAGCTGGAAACAATTTTTTTAATCTTTTCTTTGCAAATTGCAAACTACATGTTTTGTTAACCCTTTAGCCCCAGGATCCTGCACCAGGAGATGGCGCCAAGCTCACCTGGCACTACCCTTGAATTATCATGATCAATCCATCGCCTGCAACTGGTATGTTGTTAGGCAACACCTCCAAAATTTGAGAAATGGGACCTTGGGGCTAAAAGGGTTAAAGTGGAATCCTTTCTTACAGCAACTGCAAATACTAAATTTCCATACTTTTGTGAATTTAAATTCGAATTTGGATTTTCTATCTGCCAACTTTAATACGTGAAAAGACTTTGAATGTTTATTACAAAATTTTAAAGAAATTTACCTCAGGGCCTGTGGCTTCAAACTCTTCAGGATGCATTCCCCCATTAAAAGATCCTGACTTGTTCCCACTATCCCCATCTTCCCTCTGCTCCTCTTCCACATCTACATCTGCAGGCATAGTGGTGGGCGTGGGTGTGGTGGAGGCTGGAGGAGGGGTGGACACAGGGGTGCGGTCAGATGCGGGTGGCTGAGCTGGGGGGGATCGGATACTTGATGTGCTGGTGTGTGTAATGTCCCCGTTGATCTGTTCCAAATTGTCGCCAAGGTCAAGAGGCACACCTCGGATAACCTCATCCAGATTTTTCTGCATCTCCTGAACAAAAACAAAATTTAGCAAAATGTACAGGCTTTCCATTAATGGAAAATTCTCCGCATTTGATGGACAAATTTTAACAGGGAGAAAAAAAAAAATAATGGCCGTCCATCCCCAGGATGGACAAATCTTGAGAAAAAGTGAACTTTTCCCTGCAGTGATTCAAGTACGCTTGGGATGGATTTTTTGTCATGTTGTCCATCCCCACAAAGGACAATTTAAAGGTTAGTGAAAACCCTGAATGGAGGATGCTTCATGATAAAAAATAAAAAAAAAGAATTAGCCCTTTGGCATTCGGTAGCAGTTTTTGTCTGGATGACAAATCATGCCAAGAAATCGAGAGAAAACCGCTACTGACAGGAGAAAGTTAATCAAATGTCTAGAAATTGATCATCACCAGGCATACGATAGCTAAAGTATTATACAGTAGAACCTCTCTTGAACAAATACGTTTTTTGGCGCCTGGCTCTAAGGTATCACATCACACTGGTGCTAACATACATACATTATAAATACTTGATAAAAATGCAAAGCTTCATAAAGTGGAGTGAAAACTGACCCCTAAGCTAGTCGGCAAGACTGGAGATTTCTTTCCCTTAATGACGGCCGAGGTGATAACACAGTCGGCAGAATCGGTCGGTTCACACTTCACTCGCATGCTCACTGCTGAAGCCCCACTGAAACAAGGAATATCAGGAATAAGATAATGAACAACGCAGTCCTATGGTTAAGCGTGACACCCTCCAGCATGCACCAGAATGCTGATGGCGGGTTGTACAAGGGAGTTAACCCTTCAGATGTCAATACTACTTGATTCTTGCAGGAACCACATAAAAATTACTGTTAACAGAAAAAGGGTTAAATGCATACTTCAATCTCAGGTTGTAATTTGATTCATCCTTGGCAAAAAGCATAGATTCTCAATAGCACCTGGCGCTGCCTAATGAAAATCTATCCCTTCTGCAGATGACTTACATTATCAACGAGTTTCTTATATCAAGGTTTGGTGCAAGAGAATGCACGGCAAAAAGTGCTATCGACAGCCAAAGGGTTTAGGTGCAAAAATTATGTTCAAACCTGTTCACTTTTTCTACTTACTCGTTCCTTTCAGCTGAAAGTGGTCGTTCGGGCGTATGACCACCAGATGCAGGTCTCGCAGGGTCCTGACTGTCCATACCCCGCCGAACACCAGACATGGCTGCTTGACCCCCACTGTTGAGGTGTCCACTCTCTGCTGCTCCGCGATACTGGCTCGTTTGGGGGCTGCGCAGTGGTGGGGGAGCTGCAAAGGAAGTAAAAACTGTAAAAAGCATTGTGAGCAAGATCTTTTTCCAACAGAATAACCAAATACAGAAAGAAAAGATTAAAGATGCATTTGTGCAAAATTCATTTTTCTCTAAAAGGTATTTTTTCGAAAAATACTTACCGATGACGTGACTTTATGGAAGTGTCTGCTACTTACTTAATTCTAGCCTAAAAACCCGTTGTGTTACCACACAACCCAGGAGGCACTCAGGGAACCCCGAGGGGGGCCGAGAGTTGTCTCCCGATACTGCCCATCCGGTTCCGAGTCACGGTGTGACTAATCAGTCAGGATACTTAGCTCACCAGCGGCGAGTGGGGCAGGTGGGAGGGTCATCCGAGTCATGTCATCGGTAAGTATTTTTCGAAAAAATATCTTTTAGAGAAAAATGAATTTGTTTCTTCAAAAACATTACCGATGACATGACTTTATGGAAGAATTGCGAACAGGAGGAGGGTGCCACGCCCCAGCACACCTTTAGGGCTCAAGAGCCGTTCTCCTTGCCGCAAACTCCCGACGACCCTAGGTAGGTGTATACCTAAGGCGCCGAGGCGCCAGGAGGGAGTGTTGCGCCGCAGTGATGTCCCCCACCAGCGCGAGAAGTCTCGCTGGCCTGCCAGAACCCTGAGATAGAGGCAGGCAAAGGTAGATTCTGCCTGCCAGCCCCCGGCAGCCACAAAGTGTATGACAGCACAGTTCCGGTCGAACGCGACGTTCGTGGCCATGGCGCGTACCTTGTGTGCACGTATCTTTAGCCTTTACGCTCCCTTGGGGAGGGATCCTGGTAGGTGGACGATATGACTGAGCGTAGCCAGGAAGAGATCGTCTGGGCTGTAGCGGCAGTCCTGCCGTGTTAACGGCAGAAGAGGCGTGCGCGTCCACTCTGGACGGCTTGTGACGGCCTAGGTACACGTGTAGGGCTTGCACAGGATTTTGATGCCTGGTCTCCTGGGAAGAGTACATCCCTCTCAGCGGCCGTAAGGTGATCACCTGTGGCGCGGTCCAAGGAGACGTGGTCATGGCAATGAAGGCAGGGTCCGTAAGGAGCAGGCCGGAAGGTCCCCTTGAAGCTGCCGGCAGGCAGGGCGCGCTGATGCGCATGTAGCTCGCTAACTCGGGCCACCGTGGCGAGAGCCACCAGTAAGCATGTCGGAAGAGTCATGTCCGCAACAGGCCATCCGTGGACTCCAAAGAGCCAGAGGAAGAAGTCCGCGAGCTGGGGGCTAGGGCGGTGGGGGGTGCGGCGACGGGCGCCGCCCAGGAGCACAGTACTCGCCATCTTCCCTCGTAGATGTCATGTCGAGGGTTTGCGGGCTGTAGCGATAGCTTCCCCTGCTGCACTCGAGAAGCCTGTAGCGGCGAGGCCTGCCGCACAACCCCCAAACTTGAAGGAGTAGGTGCTCCGGGCACGGGAGGAACAGCGATAGTCGCGGTAGCTTGAGCACCGAGCGGGGGTGCGGAAGCAGCAGTGGGGGTCCGTGGCGAGGCTGAAAAGGTCGGTGGTCTAGGACCGGTTCCAAGAGAAAGGAGCGACCAGTAGGACGCCCGCAATGCATCCCCGAAGCTTGAGGAGGAAATGGGGACGAGGACTGTCAGGGGGTACGCGTACGCAATGAGTCGGTGCCACGGAAGGACAGAACTTAGCCCGGTCGTGCCATGGGTGCGAGCAGTCCACCGCGGGCGAGCTGTCTCGAGCAGGAGGCGCACTCTCGTGCGGTAGTACACCGGGCCCGGGAAATGGCGCCTCAACTGGATTCGGATCACACACAGGTGCCAGTCGCTCGCGTTTGAAGATGAAGACTGCCTTCGTGCCTGCTCAAACCAGTGCCCAGCCCGGGAACCGGCCGAGGGCCAACCCAGCTACCTTACCTTTCCACCGGAGCGGAAACGGGGGGAGAAAAGTCCAAAACACCCATGGCACGACCGGGCTAAGTCCCACCGACGCCCACTGCGCAGCCCAGGCACTCAAGCGGCCGAAGCGGGCAGCAGCCAACGATGAGGGGACGACAGAGCCACGCCGTGGAACAGGCAGGGCCGACGAAGTAGAAGCCAAGTGAAGAAGCCAAAGTCCGGAAGACCGGCGAACCGGTCGAAATTCCCAAAGTCCGTAGGCTAGAGCAACACGTCTGAACAGAGTGAGCCTAAGTAGACTGACTGATTAGTCACACCGGACTCGGAACCGGGTGGGCAGTATCGGGAGACAACTCTCAGCCCCCCTCGGGGTTCCCCGAGTGCCTCCCGGGTTGTGTGATAACACAACGGGTTCTTAGGCTAGAATTGAGTAAGTAGTAGACACTTCCATAGTCATGTCATCGGTAATGTTTTTGAAGAAACAACTGACTTTCTCTTCACAGTTTTTTCCAACTTTTCTTTCATCACTCTCATTTCACCCAGTCCATTTCCCTCCCCATTTAATCTCCACTGTGAATGAAGACTGGTTTTCTTAATCATCGTAAATTTAATGTCAAAGATCACGTGCCGTCAAAGCAACATGGATACAAAATGGTTTCAGCAAGAGGGATAGATTCTCATGAGCCCCCGCAACTGTAGTAGTGGTGTTCAGTTCTTTTCATCAGTCATAGTGCCATGATTCTAAACACCTACAAATGCAATGCTTTCAAACCTAATAACCGAATGAAAAAGTAAATAAATATGAGAGCAAGTAAAGACTAACTAACCTGGCAGGTGGCTAGTGCCAAGCGACATAGCGTGAGCCTGCTGGGGCCTGAGTTGTGACCCTAACACCATAGGGGGAGCTGTGGGCATCTGATCCACAGGCCTGTGGTGCAGCCGCATGGGTGTGAAGGGCGGAGCTCGCACTCCCAACAATGACTGACTCCTTCCTTGATCCTGTCCCACCATCATCCCTGCTGCTATCATGCCGGCCTGCGTAGGGCCGAGCGTCACTCCGGGCTGACTCTGCCAGGTCCTGGCCGCCATGCCCACCCGACGTGATCCCGGGAGGGAAAGGGTGGAACCTTGAGTGGGTGTGCCACCAGCATGTGGCTGTCTCCCCATCATCATCTGCATGTACAGGCCACGATCCTGTGCAGCGACGTGCGGTGGGATATTCTGCTGGGGTATGGGGATGCCACCTGGGCCTCCTACCACAGTATTAGGGGGTCCCCTTGAGTATGTAGTGTTGGTGTTTTGGGATGAACTGTTGGAAGAAGAGGAGGCTTTCTCAGGTGGATATTTGGACCCGTTCACAAAGATAGCCCCAATGTGTGAGAGCATTCGCAGCAATGCTGGGACATCATGACGATACTGGATGTTCAACTGGCCTTTCAGGGACTGGGGCTCCATGTGAGTGTGATATACCTACAACAGAAAATTAACCCATATATAATGAGAGGCTAAAAGCTTCAAAATTTGTACACTACCATATATATGCAAGCTACATTATAGTACTTACAGATAATGATATAGACCAATGGCTTTAGTTCAAGGGTAGTGCCATAATAGCTTGGTGCCTAGAGGCGTCAAGCTATTCTGGCACTACCCTTAAGTAACTATATTAGTCAAACTTATTTCACACATTGGTGTATACCAAATGATAAGGGTTAGAACATGCTACACTGCAACCATTCAGACTGGATACACTAAAAGAGGAATGGATCAACCAAAATGGTTAAAAAGCAGTGCTAAGATACACTACAGCACAGGAAGCTGTATCAACCCCTTAACTACCAGTGGACAGACTGCTTTTCAAATCATTGTAACTTCAACATCAAAAATCCTCAACTTCAAACATACCCAGCCATCAAAGGAAAATGTATACAAAAGAGTAGTTTCAGCAAAAGGCATAGATCCTCATGAGCCACAGCAACTGCGGGGGCTCATGAGGATATGGCATGTCTCTTGAAATGGATTGTGTTTACTTTATTTTGGCAGAGAAAGTGTTAAACTGAAGAATTCATTTAAAGCAATCTAAAAATAAATAACATGACGTTTCGCACTTGTGTCACAAAGGCGTAACGTCCAAAATCGAAGAGCGACACACAATTAAACAGTGGAGTCCAGTTAACACGAACACACTTTACACAAATTTCTGGTTAACACGAAACATTTTTGATTCCCAGCAGACGGCCCTCTTGTTCTCTAATAAAATTTCATGGTTAACACAAAATTCCTGTTCAACATGAAGATTATTTAAATATTTGTCTCCCTAACAGGACAATTTTTAGTATTTTCAAGTGTTTAAGGCCAGACACAGTACCCCAAAAAGTCATTTTGGGTGTTCCGTAGTATTTTGGGGTTGAGTGGATTTTTGGGTTGTTTGAACCCCCTAGAACCCGGCAACAACCATAAAATATCCCAAAATACCTTTTATTTGCTGTAAAAAGAAAAAAATAAAGTGAAGCACCTGCTCAATTTTTTAAGCACTTGCGACGTCTTTTGCTCAAAAACATCCAATGTTTGGACGCTGACAACAACCGCTTTGCGAGCGACGAACACAACCATGTTTGGGTCCATTTGAACCGGTTCCGTTTCTACTTTCCCAGTTGAAGGCTACAAAGGCTCTATAAATAGCTATTGGCGCGAAACTGAGGTCACGAACAACCGTAGATTACCTTGTACGGATGTTATGCTAATGAGCTAATACTATTTTCCCAAACCGACCAATGAGCAGAGCGTGCCGAGTGTTCCGGGCAGCTTCGGGTTTTTTCGGCCAGGCTCCGGGGTTTCCAACCGTCCCACAATGCACCATTGTGCATGGCGTACAACTCGATCAAAATACGAGAATCGCTAGTTCAGATCACGCATTTTCGACGTTTTACATCCCTTCAGCAGTTATTTCACAAAGTCCATCAGTTGTAATTGTTGGAAATGTCTCCAACGGCTTCGAAGAAATTACGTGGAGCTCAGCTAGCAGCTGCAAGGTTGAACAGACGAAGAGAGATGTGTTCGAACAGATGAACCCGAGTGAAGAGAGAGAAAAAGAAACCATTCTTAAGCCTCATAATGTAAATGCCGAAGGGACGGTGGTGAAATCCACAACGCCCAAGAAACTTGAATTGATGAAAGATGCTCGCGACATCGGCATTGGTCAGTAAATGATAACAAAAATTGGTTTTACACATCGCTCAGGTGTATTGAAATGGCACAGTACAGCAGACATTTTGTGCACATGACAGTTTCCTTTGAGTACTTTGACATTTTACCTGCAGAAACTTCATCAGTGTGCATATATCCAAGACTGAGAACACTTTTGCTTTTCATTTTCTAATGCGAAGTATGTTTATACTGCATAATTTGCATAGTGATGACTACAAAGCTGAATATGACAAAGTAAAGGTTGATGTTTACCTTATTCTCTGTTTTTCTCATTTTCACTTTTTTCATCTTTGATTGAATAGATCTCATAAACCTGAATAGGCACAGCATTCAAACTTTGCAGTTATGATTGTTATTCACTTTGCTGCATTTTATCAGAAGGATTTTGTGATTGCACAAGGGGAAAAAAAGTTGTGGCTATTCAATTCCCCAAATCGACATTTTCCCTCTTTCAGCTCATGTAGCGCATTTCATCATGAATAACTTTTTTTCCAACAGCTTCAGAATAAAATCCTCCTGACAAAATGTAGTTGTTTTGACAAAGAATCACCAGCAAAAAAAAGAACTTTGTTTCTAAGTTCTAAGTTTAGTAGTGTTTGAGACCTATTGCTTTGAATTTGTACTAAAATGTGTATATTGTGGCCATCTTGGTTGGTTTCCAGGGCAACGGGGAGTGTACACACTCAAAAACCACTTTTTGGGTCTCAGCTCACCAAACCCTATCAAAATACATCAACAGTTTAAAACAGATTCTAGACAGACAAAAGCTCATATTTGGGGTGTAGTGTCTGGCCTTAACATGAACAACCATCCCAAGGACCCTTCCTCCATGTAACACTGCACGCAGACGCTTTGTTTACAGAAACTCCATTACGCACAAGATAATACACCTGAACGACCGCATGGCAGCTTTCTCACCTCGGTCTGATCTGCATTGCCGATGCTATCCATTATTTTCAACCAGTATTGCTGGCTCAACAGGCTCGTACTGATACACGCCAGTGCGTCTGTTGAGCTCCACAAGTGACAGAGGACACGCTGACACGCAAGAGGGAGGGGGGTAGTAATGGTAGGTGAGGGAGAGAGGGGAGGGGCTGCACATTTCTTTTACACAGAGCCCTCTTTCTGAAAATGATCGGTCAGTGGTAAGCATATCGAGTAACTCTAGATGAGATTCTTTTTTTCACATTCTTTATTCAACCGAAGACAAAGACTGACTGTGTGATGTGCGGCGGGAGTGAGCGAGATGGGAGAACTGCCATCTCAACTGAGAGTGTTACATTGTTTTGTCGACATTGTACATTCATTCTTTTACAGTCAGTCATTTTTAGTTAGTTATTTGGGTTTAACGCAAAGCAGGCAATTATGGCCATCTCAAGGTGGTTCAGTCATTTTTAGCATTTGATTCTTCTTTCATCAATTTGACCATGATAAAACACATACAGATCTGATTTATAAGCAATAAACGCAAAGTGCCACAGAGAGTGAAAACAGCAGTTCCAAGCATCGTGACATTGATCAATGTGAAATGTTCATAGTACTGCCAGACGGCTAAAAATAGCACACTAGCTCCTGCACCGCACGTGTTTATGGAGCTGTTTATCATGTGGATTATTGTTTTCCTGATGGACTGCACATTAAATTCACGAGCTGTACGCACGTGGGCCATTGTCTCAAATGAGATGAGTACGCAGGTAGAGTATGATACTATGCACTTTTAACCTCCAGGACAGGGCACACTCCCAGGCACTCTCTTCTTTCAGAGTTAACAATTTTTAGTCTAAATCAGTTTACACAAAATTTTCTCTGTCCCCAGAAATTTGTGTTAAGCAGAATTCACTGTAGGTTGTGACAACACTGCAGGGTAATACACACTAATCATACTTTTCTGCACTTTGTCTCCACGATGCTTTTAGAAAACAGCAGCGGAAGACCGTAGCCATCCTCGAGAATAGAGTCCATGAAGGAGATGCAGTGATCAAACTTTCCCACCAAATCCCCGACGTCTCCCACCTCTCTCGACAGACGTTTAGCGGCCGCGTCTGTGAACGAATGCAGCGAACTCAGCACAGACCAGATGGCTGCTCTGACTGCTTTGACGATTATGTCCGCCTGCTTCAGAATTTCTTGCTGAAGATCGCCCTTTTCTTTACGCACTTTGTTAAGACGCTCTTCGATTTCTGTCTGGTAGCGTTTAAGGATGTCTCGTCGGTCTTTCATGAGAGACAGGCTGCCGGAGAGTTTGGCCTTGTACGAGTCTGCAGCCTCTTGAAGAAACTGGTACCTGAAAGAGTCAAAGAGTGATGTGTTACTGCTACTCTGTTTAGTACGAAAACATCAAACGAGATGATGCGGTCATGATAGATTGATAGTGGTGTTAGAATGGCTTGGCACCTCTAGGCACCAAGCCATTCTGACATCATCATCAAACTATTATAGCCAATGAATGATCGATTGACAACAGATTTGAGTCAATGCTTCAATACAAAACCACCACCACTACACTCATAGATCGTGTGCATCACTGTGCCAGTGATAGTGTCAGTGTGTGGGTGTGTCAGGTACTAGTACATGCACATTGTTTACTTATTATTTTTATTAATAGTATAATTATGACAGTTTAATCTCCTAAAACAAGTACATAGTCTTGGTATGGTATGGTATGGTGTCTCCCGAGGCGCACATATCCATCTAATTAAAGATGCTCAAGGCGCTGTAGGGATGGAAGCTGAAGCTTTGAAAGCCTGCTGCTACTAAGCGCTACTTTATGTGCAAACCTCCACCCTACTATTCACTTCGGTGCATGTGATATATTTCTGTTTCCATTTCACCGGCCCTACTGGGCCTTCTCTTTTAGAATAGTGGTAATGGGATTTTTAACGTGCGCACTTGATTATGCGTGCTGTAAACACGAAGGTGAGACATTCAACCGCAAGCCGAGTCTGTACGTAAATTCATGAGCACAGCTCACAAGTCTGGAATCTCAACCTTACACAAAGTTACTGAGCTTACCGCTGGGCAAAAGACAGCAGGTCAAGTTTAAATCTAGCTTTCCCCAAGAATGGACTGACTGTTGTGACCGATTACCCCTCCAGGCAAGATTTACAGTTAGAGTGGGAAGGTGCTGAGCTAGCACAGCACCCCCACCACCACCCATGCCCCCCCCCCCCCCCCAACTGAGGAACTTTAAACCATCACTGGATGGATAACCAGTTAACTTTGACTTCGTCACAACAGTAACAGGTCCATTTTTGTGAAAAGCTAGATCAGTCACAATCACCACTGTGATTGCTAGCTTGGCACCTTTCCACATTAACTCATTCAAGACATGTTGCATTTGGATATGCGGCATAAAGTCACGTATCCAAATTCAGCACATCTTGAATGTGTTAACAGGAAACCATTGGACACCAATTAACTCGGTCACATACTGAATTTTTCTTCCTATGGCGGCTTTGTTCTCAATCCAGACCCTTGGGTTGACGGCTGCCAGTGGGCCCATGCAGATGTGCACATGCAGACTACTGCCGATGTCAGCCCAAAAGTGTTTGCTTAACTAATTCTACCCCAGACACAACACAGCAAGATAAGGATCGACCATGATAGTTCAAGGGTCGATCTGTGTCCTGCATTGCACTCTTCAGAGAACGACAGCGAAATCTGGGGATTTCGGTGATGGGGTAGAATGAGTTAAAGCCAATGTATTGTTCAACGTGCTTACTTGTGCTCCTGATGTTGAAGCAGCTGGCAGTCTCGACATGTGAGGACCTCACATTTTTCACAGAACAGCGTCAGTTTCTCCTTAGGGTGTAATCGGCACAGCATGCTCACTTCGCTTGCACCAGCTGCAGCAACTGAAAGTACAATGTACAGGAAATAATTATCATCAGCAGCTAGGCATCAAAAGACAACACATCGTGAATCCAGTGGTGTTAAGCTTCAGTGGTTCGGCGTCTTTCGCAACAGTGTGAACAGTCACAAATAGCAAAGGAATAAAATGAAAGAAATAAGCTTAGTGTTCAAACTGAAGTCTGGAGACTTTTCTATAAAGACAAAAAAGAGGGAAGGTTGGTTGGTTGTACATTGCTTAATGTCCCGACAGCAACATGACTTTCTCAGGACGTGCCTGCACTGCTTGTGATAGAAAGAAAAAAACCTAAACAGAATATTCAATTTATGTCGCCAGCCGGTCTAATATGCTAAATAAACCTAAGACCATTTGGCAACACACATCCAATATCAAGAGCTACAGCCAGCGCAGACAGTAGGGAGAGTTTAAAAAAGGAAACTACAGGTGACTGGACCAAGGGTAGACAGAAACACATGCCCCAGAATAGAGGGGGGCAAACCCACCCTTGGGGCTGACCAGGGTGACCCTAGGAACTAAAAAGTAGTTAACCCCACCAAAGTCCCCCAGGGCAGACCCGGGTGGGGGCAAAAGAGAGAAGGGAGGGAGTTTGTGTCTGTCCATCAAAAAAGTCTTCTTTACATATATATACAGATCATAACAATGGTGATGATAATTTACAAGAAAGGAAAAAGCCCAATGGCTCACGTGTATGACCGATCTACATATGTGTGACCAATGAGACAGCAAAATCCGTGTTTTTTCAAAATTTCACACATCTGTCAATCCCCCACAACCCCTTACCTTTGCGATGACGCAACTAAATTAGTATGCAAATGATGTCTTAATCATCAGCTACCTTTGTGGCAAATTTGATTCAAAAGTTTGCAAAAATATTGATAACAGCTGCAATTCTATCAAAAATTGGCATTATGATTTTACACACATCTGCCAACCTCTTGTGACGGATTGACCTTTCCGAGGGGTCATCTGAGTTAGTGTGCTTAGATAGGTCTGAGCATCAAGTATCTCTGTACCAAGTTTGGGTTTGAATAGCATTTGAAAAACAAGAAAGGCAAAGCCCTTATGGCTCACGTATATGACTGATCCACACATTTGCGACAATAAGTAAAGGGATGGCTTCTACACCAACAAAATCCATGTTTTCTCAAATTTAATCAGTTTCGCACATCTGTGAAACCCCCGTGATCCTTGACCTTTGCAATCAGTCGACTAGATTAGTATACATTGGAATTAGTACACATAGGAAGGTCTTATAATCAGCTACCTTTCTGCCAAATATTATTTAAAAGTTTTCAAAAATGTTGATAATAACTACAATTCTAACAAAAATTGGCATTTTATACACATTTGTCAACCTTTTGTGACCCATGACCTTTTCCAAGGGGTCATCCAAATTAGCATGCATAGATAAGCAGCAGGCATTGATGGAATACCACCAGAGATCTGGAAACATGGAGGCACAGCACTGCACAACAAGCTCCATGACCTCTTTCTCTGCTGCTGGGAGGAAGGAACACTACCAAAGGATCTCCGTGATGCTGTCGTTATCACCCTGTACAAGAACAAAGGCGAGAAGTCAGACTGTTCCAACTATCGGGGAATTACCCTGCTGTCCATTGCTGGGAAAATTCTTGCAAGGCTGCTCCTGAATCGGCTGGTACCTGCCATCGCTGAAGACCACCTCCCAGAGGGCCAGTGTGGCTTCAGAGCAAACAGGAGCACCACCGATATGGTCTTTGTGCTGAGACAGCTTCAGGAGAAGTGCCGCGAGCAGAACAAAGGGCTGTACGTAACGTTTGTCGACCTAACAAAAGCGTTCGACACTGTGAGCAGGCAAGGCATGTGGCAGATCCTGGAGCGACTTGGCTGTCCCCCAAAGTTCCTCAGCATGATTGTCCAGCTACACGAGGACCAGCAAGGCCAGGTCAGACTCAACAATGTTCTCTCAGAACCATTCCCTATTCTCAACGGCGTAAAGCAGGGCTGCGTGCTGGCACCGACCCTCTTCACCATCTTTTTTAGCATGATGTTGAAGCAGGCCACAGTAGACCTCAATGATGACATCAGGTATCGTCTCGATGGCAGCCTGTTCAATCTCAGACGACTGCAGGCCCACACGAAAACCCTAGACCAACTGATTCGTGAGCTGCTTTTTTGCTGATGACGCTGCCCTCGTTGCACACACAGAGAGAGCCCTGCAGCGCATCACATCCTGCTTCGCAGACGCTGCCCAGCTCTTTGGACTCGAGGTCAGTCTGAAAAAGACAGAGGTCCTCCATCAGCCGGCACCCAAGACAGTGTATCGCCCTCCTCACATCACCATTGGCGAGTCTGAACTAAAGTCAGTGCACCAGTTTACTTACCTTGGCTGCATTATCACGTCGGACGCCAAGCTGGACAGGGAGCTTGACAGCAGGCCGGCAAAAGCGAACAGCGCTTTCGGGCGACTTTTCAAGCGGGTGTGGCACAATCAACAGCTGAAAACAGGCACCAAGATCAGCGTGTACAGAGCTGTGGTCCTCACCACCCTGCTGTATGGTTCCGAGTCCTGGGCCCTCTACCACAGCCAACTACGACTCCTCGAACGTTTCCACCAGCGCTGCCTGCGTACCATCCTGGGCATTCACTGGAGTGACTATGTCACCAACGTCGAGGTCCTTGAACAGGCTGAAACTGTGAGCATCGAGGCCTTGCTGCTGCGGACACAGCTCCGCTGGGCGGGGCATGTCTCCAGGATGGAGGATCATCGCCTACCAAAGATCACCCTGTTCGGCAAGCTTGCTACTGGACACCGTGACAGAGGGGCACCAAAGAAGAGATACAAAGACTGTCTCAAGAAGTCACTTATTGCCTGCCAAATCGACCACCACCAGTGGTCCTCGCTTGCTGTGGACCGTGACACCTGGCGCTCCACCATTTACAAGGCAGCTGTCTCCTTTGAGGACTCTCGCAGAGCTAGCCCTAAGGACAAGCGGCTCAGGAGAAAAAACAGAGATGCCGCAACTCAGAACCCTGGCCATACCTTCCCCTGCAGCCACTGCGGTCGAACCTGCCTGTCCCGGATTGGCCTCCACAGCCATGAACAAGCCTGCAGACGTCGTGGGCAACTCCTATAAAATCTTCGTTCGCGAAGTCGAGCCAAGAGAGAGAGATAGGTCTTAACATCAGGCATCCCTGTACCAAGTTTGGGTGTGAAGTTGTGAATAGTAACTGAGAAAAAATATTTCTTGTCAAAATATGGCTATTTTTTACCCATTTCCTGAGCTCTTGTAAGCCTTGGCCTTTCCGAGGGGTCATCAAAATTAGTATGCATAGATAGGTCTTACCATCAGGTATCTCTGTACCAAATTTGGGTTTGAAGTTGTGAATAGTATTTGAGAAAAAACATCTTTTGTCAAAATATGGCTATTTTGGACCTGTTTCCTGAGCTCTTGTGACCCTTGACCTTTCTGAGGGATCAACCAAATTAGTGTGCAGTTATCATTACCATCAGTTATCTTTGTACCAAGTTCGGGTTTAAAGTTGTGAATAGTAATTGAGGAAAAACATGTTTCATCAAAATATGGCTATTTCCTGAGCTCTTGTGACCCTTGACATTTCCGAGGGATCAACCAAATTAGTATGCATAGAAAGGTCTTACCATCAGGTATCTTTGCACCAAGTTTGGGTTCAAAGTTGTGTATAGTTTTTGAGAAAAAATAAATTATGACAAAACATAGCTATTTTTACCTATTTCCTGATCCCCTGTGACCTTAGTGAGAGGTCACTGAAATTGGTATGTTTAGAAAGGTCTGCCAAACTACCCTTGGGCCAAGTTTGAAGACTGCGGCTTGAATAGTCTCCGAGAAAGTGCCAACGTTAACATTTTTACCATGGACGACAGTCGAACGGCGGAGGACCAATGGCCCAGAACATACTCACTTTTGCTTCGCACGTGAGCCAAAACATCTTTTGTCAAAATATGGATAATTTTTACCTATTTCCTGAGCTATTGTGACCTTTCCAAGGGGTCAATCAAGTTAGTATGCATTGAAAGGTCTTAACAATTTTGGCTTTTAAGTTGTGAATTGTATTTGAGGTTGAGAAGAAAGATATATTGTCAAAATATAGCTGTTTTTTACCTATTTCCTGATCCCCTGTGGCCTTGACCTTTGTGAAAGGTCACTCAAATTGGTATGATTAGAAAGGTCTTGCCACAAAGTATCCTTGGGCCAAGTTTGAAGACTGTGGCTTAAAAAGTCTCGGAGAAAATGCCAACATTAAAGTTTACCATGCACTGACGACCATTGGCCCAAAACAGACTCACTTTTGCTTGGCATGTGACTGTGAGCCAAAAAGTGTAAAAACAAAACAAGGCTCACTACTGAGACTCCACACATTATTTATTGAATGTTTACAAATAGGAAGCAAGATGGGATGAACAATAACCCACAAAGTCCCTTCTATTATGAGACTGTCTTTGCTCAGTTATGCTGTCAAGGGTCTCTACCTTTTGTCTTTGACTTGATTTTGATGTTGAAATATCTCCTTCTGAAAAAGCCACACAGATGTGCCAATGCGTCACAGTGAACTCTAGGAGGGGCGTGGTGCACATGCATCATTGGTTTGTCAAACATCATTTGTCATGACGTATTTTTTTGCTTTTACGTAATTTTATATTTAATGCGATGAGATTCGCTTTCGCTTCAACTTCAAGACTTGGGAAAATGGTGACAAAACTAGAATTTTACGGTACAATTTCAATCTTACTATAATTTGTATGAATTCAGGTTGACTTCACCTAGCTACATGCTATACTAAGTACACCTGCATGCGCTTCTGAAAGCACGTCGATGTGTGTTTGCAAGTGTGTCAGTGCATGTGCGCGCTCCAAACATCCTCAAGAGGCATAATGTTCATGCGCCCTCCAGGCACATGAGGATCTATGCCTATTGGAGATGCGCGGATACAAAGCTGGCTAATGAACTCATCCAATATCTTTCTCCAAACTAGCTAATGCAAAAGTTCAAGTAAATATGACAAAAATTACGGATTCTAATCTTGGTCAACTGACTTCCTATAAATGGTTGTTTATGTCATCAATGAGACATTCAAGTAAAATATGCTCGGAGGCTCTCTTAGCCACCCACTTAAGAAAGTATTTCGCCATGTTTCAAGCTTGTGTGAACAGAAATATCAGAGATTCTCTTGTTTACATACATACACACATACGGCGCTTCGCGCTAAATGTACGTTCAACAGCGAGGTTAGCGTAACTAGACAAGACGTCATTTTTATCTTGTTACTTCAATTATTAGACGTTTAGCCTGCCCGCCTTTGACATCATGGACATGCCACTAAATTCACCCCACCGCGACCCGTCCTAAAAAGTCCCTTCTATAAATAGAAGGGACTTTAAAAAAGCACACCACAAAACACTCAACAGGCATGCATGACATGCAAACAGTTGAAGCTCACACCCAAACAGCAAACACATTCCACTGGTTGTGCAAGCCAAGAGGAACAGATTTTCACAGCGTCCCATCAGTTGCCTGGGGTCTGCATCATATCCATGCCAGCTGATAGCTTTGTAAAACTTCCGCAGCTTTCTTGAATATGAACTCATCCAGCTATGACAAAGCAAGACAATGACTGACCATGGCACCAAGCTATTGCGGCACCACAATTGAACTATCCTGGTTAATCTCGATCTTGAACTGTAGTGTAAACTTCAATAATAATAATAATTACGGTATTTATAATGCGCTGGACTTATAATAATTATAACTCTAAGCGCGCACTCACAACTCATGCACGCATGCGCACGCTTTAGACAACGACTCACGTACCACAAATAGTGAATTACATTACGACAGTCAGCTTGGGGTGGGGAGTGTGGTGGTATAGTGCTAGAACCGTTGAAAGAGGTGAGTTTCGAGGGCGGACTGGAAGGAGGAGAGAGAGTGTTTCTGACGGAGAGAGAGTGGGAGAGTGTTCCAGGTGGATGGATGGACCGTATACTGAAAAGGAGCGGGGGCTGAAAGTGCCGAGTTTGGTGCGGGGGGGGTGGGGGGGGGGGGTGGATGCGGAGCGAGCGGGGAGGGGTGAAGTAAGTCTGAGAGATAGGCAGGAGCGCAGTTGTTCAGGGATTTGTAGCAGAGAGACAGAATCTTGTATTGGATGTGTTGGGGGATGGGAAACCTGTGAAGGAGTTTGAGCAGGAGTGATGTGGTCGGATTTGTTCTTTCTGAGGACAAGGCGGGCAGCATTGTTCTGGACGCGCTGGAGAGTGAAGGTGGTGGAGTGAAGGAGGCAGGAAAGACAACTAAACAACTAATTTGTTAATAACCCATAAAGTCCTCAAAGACTATGACAGGATGTGGATCGACTGTGACATTTCAAGTAGGTGGTGTCAGAATAGCTAGGCACCTCTAGGCGCCAAGCTATTCTGACACCAACCTCGAAATATCATGGTTCATTGGTTGATCTGTCTCCCGCAGAACCATGATACAGACCTCTGAGGATACTACAAAAATGTGATAATTTTGTTTCCAGGGTGTACGGAGTTAAACATTAGTGATTAATGGCCACATCAGGGCTCAACAGGCACAGAGTAACAGTGTATGTCACTGTCAAGTTTAGGGTTCTGTGCAACAGCTACACCGACCTCACACAATATTTTTGTTATATTAGGCACAGAAACGAAGAAAAAAGCTCTAGAGCTCAATGCACATCATTGACTGACTTTCCTGGAAGCACATAAGTAAACAAAAAAAAAATTACCTTTGTTTTCTGCTGCCTCTTCTCGGGATGTGAGCTGGTGATCTTTGGTCATGCGCACTCGTTTGTGGGCATCCACACAATCAGCACACAACCAGTCGTCACACTGAAGGCAGTAGGAAGAAGCTGGGTTCGATTCACAGCCAGTACACTGCTGGCCCCCTCCCTCTCCATCCTCCGAAGCAGCCATGTGTTTGCGTATGAATACATTCTCGATCAGGTTATCAATGTTGAAAGGTTCCCTACATGTTGGACACTCTGCAAATGATTGTCATAAATTCACCCTACATTGCCAGTTGCAGCAGATTGTGTTTATGCAATCTTCATTCATTATCAATGCCAAAGACCATCAGGAGCATGGATTCAAAGTGGTATGTGCAAGTCATAGATTCTCATGAGCTGCCACAACAGCAGGTGCTTATGAGGCTCTGCATCTCGTGTGGTTGAATTGTGTTCATGTTTTCTCAGCTAAGAAGGAATGAAGTTAAAGTAACCATTTCAGCCCTGACAGTGACATGCAGCACAAATTGACCATTTATCCATTACACACCGTATATATGGAGAGACCAAGACAGCTTAATGGTGGTGCTACAATAGCCAAGGATTTGGCATAAAACTAGCAACACTAGAAACAGATTTCCATTCAGTACCTGACAGTTTTAAAGTACCATTACGCATAAATCCAAAGACATGTTTCTGCACCATATGTGTTTGTTATGTCTTGTGGACACCTAATGAACTTTAACAGCAGTTTGGATACGTAGCAACAGCACATAATCACACTTAATTATTCTGTGCAGCTGTCAGCGTTTCAAACTATTTTCAGCTGGTTCTCGTACAGATAGCACTGTATTTATATAAGGGAG
Source organism: Semisulcospira habei (assembly GCA_036245525.1). Taxonomy (NCBI): domain Eukaryota; kingdom Metazoa; phylum Mollusca; class Gastropoda; family Semisulcospiridae; genus Semisulcospira; species Semisulcospira habei. The sequence continues at coordinate 40,703,231 of BTPG01000006.1, forward strand.
TGTATATAAAGGAGTGGAGTCATTGTCAGATTACATGATATTAAGACGACGTGTGCTGAACTGGATTCTCCTGGGTCCAAATAAACCATAAGTAGAACCGTGTTTAGCGTTTCGTAACCGTTTGTTACAAAAGTGTATCTTTAAACAGTTACGGTGGTGGTGGGCCTTGAAGTCAGCAAGTTACTAAATCACATTTAGTTTTTGAGTTCACTATCCTGACAATTCACGATAGGTGTGCAGGAGTTGACAAACACTATCCTTTTGGCTGTCTGTTTTTCCTTTCATTCGAGTGCCTTTGGGTGAACAAAGTTATTTGATGGCTTCTTTTTCCTGGGCTGTCACATATCCACTAAGTGAATGTGATTTTTTTTTTTTTTTATTGGATGTTCTGGATATGAACTAACTTCCTTAGCCATGTTTCGTGCGTGCAGGCGTCAATGCTGGTTACATGTGTGACAATATTTGAAGAGTATTCTGGCAGATACACACAATGATTAGGACTAACCCACTAGTACAGTTAGTCAGGTCGCGATTTCAGTATCCCGGCTGCGTAAACAAAGCAGCATAGAGGCAACACTAGCCACCAAGATACATACAGTACACAAGATACATACAGTACATTAGACAGTGAATGCCATCCGTCTATGTAAAAACAAGAATATATTATCTTCGTGAAAGTATGCGGTAACGGTGGAATGAATGCTTCTTGATAGGTTCATTTGTCTCTGCACATCAGACGGAACAGAGAACCTTCTGCCATACCACCTGAACACTGATCAACTCAGGCGCACTCCAACTGTGCCACTTTTGATTTACCAGGACCTTTTAGCATGTCCGTTGAAAGGTCCTGGTAAATCAAAAGTGGCCAGTTGGACAGTGTATCGGGCACAGTTGGGTGCGCCTGAGTTGATCAGTGTTCAGGTCGTACTCCATAGGCAATAGATTTCCCTGTCCCCCATAACCCGCCCGTCAGGGCCGTCCATGATCACCTCGGTGCTGTGGACGTTAAACCCGAACTAACCAACCAACCAACCTTAGGTTTTTCTGAGTCTGAGTTAGAACTGAGCCAAAAGCACTGTAAAATGTAAGCCACCGACGGCTGCATGTACAATGGGGTAAAACTAAGTATACATGAGTGTTGTGTGCGCCGTGTGTGGGGTGGATGACAGAGAGGGAGAACGGACACGTGATGAGAGGTCTCTGCTGCGGTGCGAACACATTGCATCACAGGACTACACAATACACAGCTGCGACACGCCGTGTCGTGTGCGCGTGGCCTTGAACTTGTGCATGTTCCGGTGGAAGAGAGGGGGGGGGGGCGCACACTACATGATAACCTCCCTCGATCCGTTACACACAAGCACCCCTTCTCCGCTGGTTACCTTCGATCCGCGAGGCATGATACGTAGCATGAGGGAGAGACAACCAGTGTTGATGCGTAGCGGATCGAGGAAAATAACCAACGCGAGGGGGTTGTGTGTAGTGGTAGTTTATATATATATATGTTGGTGTCGGTAGCTTCACAGTTGTTGCTCACTCACCTGTCAAAGGAACGGGTTCCGGCGTGTCATCAACTTTGATGTTTTCCTCCGCGCTAACCTCACCATCGGCAAGCGATTCAGCGGGTTTCTCTACGTTTTCTGTAGATTTCTCGAGTTTTGCCGACTCGTCCATGCTTTCTTCCTTCTCTGATTCGTCTTTGCTGGTCGATTCAGTGGTTTCCTGCTTATCCTCCACTTCCTTCTCATTTTGATCTCCCTCTGTGGCTTGTTTATCTTCTGTTTCTTCGGTCACCTCATTTTCCTTTGAGCTTTCTTCCTTTTCTTTATTACTTTCCTCCTTTAGTTTCTTGATTTTCTCCAAAACATCGGTTCGCCCCGACACACAATCATCGCACATAGTGTGCAAGCACGGCAGTAATTTAGAAGTTTTGTCCGCTGCAGCAAGACTGCATTTGCACTTCACACACCGGTTCACAATTTCAGCCATTTTTGCTGAGTCCTTCTGCTCTTCCATCATGTTTCGATTGTTACAGACAGAAAGCACCGGTCTGCTCTCGGTGCAGGAATAATGTGCCCTGAAGCACGAGTTGTGTCCCGCGATAGGGGGTGGGTGAAGGTCGCTAGACCCGCGCGTGCGTCAGCGGCACAGTATGGGCGCGCAAATGTCTTTGTGACGTCACTATCAAATCGACCCGTCCGTCTACTCCGCCTGCCGTGGAGGTTTCAACTCGCTCTGCGTGCGTCCCACGCCTACTGAGGAGTTTTGTTTCTCAAAAACTGGCCTGAAGTGGTTTCAACTGGTTTCAACCAGTCTCACATCCTTATCGACCCACTCGTATGACCTCAATTTCCTTATTTGGATAGCGGTAATTGGCTCAGTGCCAAACCTATGGAGTGACGTTAGTTTAAGTCCACTAATCATGTACATCAGTCTGCCAATGACCTGCTTTGTTGTCAGCATCCATAAGTCTTTTCACAAATGCTTCCCTTGGCAACAGATTATATTTTTTTAAAATCACAGCATTTCAGAGTAATTTGCAGTGTGGTGCATCTGAAACTAATACATCACTGACCTCACCTCCATGATAACGCCGCTCAGAAAAAATACTGATTACATGATTACCGCACAAAGTTGCTCAAAATATGAGTTTTGTTGTAGATCATCAAAATAGTGACAGTGCTGATGTATAAGCCGGATCAGTCAATCGATTTTCCATCACCGAGTACACATCCTAAAACGGAAAATACTAAAGCCTAGCAAAGTTCACGTCTGAGTCATGCAGGAAATAAATAAGGATTTACTCTACCACCACACCCTAACACGCCTTGGGTGATCTTTACAGGTTGCACATGTACAAACTATGCCACAAAAAAATCAACGGCCCTAGCGTACGGGCCAACAACGCGGATATCAGCCTAACGCCCTTTTTGCTTTCTTGGTAAATAATTTTACCCCAACGATAGTTGCTACAGTACTGCAAAGTTTGGGGTTGTGAACAAAGGCTGGCCTGTCGCGGTAATGGGCCCGCCGGCGGGCTTGGCTGCCTGCCAGCCCTCTCGATAAACACGTGTGTCGCGCCTTTTTCCTGCCAGCTGGCGGTCCAACCAGACATGCAGCTGTCACGTGCAGCCTGCGTGCTGGGAAATTTCCACTCCTCTTGTCAGCTACGGGGTTCTCAGGCAGCGTGCGCACGGACTCGTTATGCGAGGAGTGGCGTGCTCAATCGGTGTCAGGTGTCAAGGTCGGGGCGATGTTTTCAGTTTTGCTCTGGCCCGTTGCCGACTCACGTAGCCCTTGTTTGATCGAGTTTTACGATAGATTTCCTGCTCCGTCTTTGACCTTTCCTGTTCGTGCGTCTGTCCGTTTTGAGGGACATACATTTTTATTTGTGGTAACAACAGAGGCGGACCACTAAAAAATTTTACTTTACGATAGCTGAAAAGGAATGTGACAGCGGTGTAGCCTGTAGCCCTCTTATCTTCCGTTTGTTCAACTCAGTCACGCTTGGTCTACTGATTCAGACGTGATTTAGGGACTGTTATAGTTTTAGGGTGGTGCATAAATCGCCTGGATGGATCGCTATTCTGTCGGGAGACAACTGAAGTGACCCAGAATTGAGCGAATCTAGATCTACTGACGTATGACGCAACGTAATCGTGCACGACGATAACGTATCTCACAACCTGCACCGATTTCAGTTGGCACGTGAATAGCCGTCAGCACTTAACATACTTTCGATCAAAAAGTTGAGAGAAAGCTGACGTGGCGTTGCACGGCGTGTACTTGATTTGCGGTCGTCAGGTGATAAAACCGTTTTTCGTAACAGTAGGTTGAAAATTGTCCGCACTGTTATCCGTCACATCATTAACCAATTGTACATGCATAATCGCTACAAAAACCGCTACCGACAACCAAAGCCGGAGTTTAAAAAAAATAAAAATCAATAAGTTGTGTTGCTGATCAGTCATTGTCAGATGATCCCGATCTACCCTGACCTCGCCCCCGCCGCGGATCGGAGCGGGACTGTGCTATAGATGGTGTTTTTCAGCATCTCAATGTCAGTCACGCATGCGGACAGCCCCTTCCCCCCATCACCCCTCCCCTTCCCCCCATCCGCCGTGAGATGGCCTTAGTCGCCTGCTCGGCGTTAAACACCAATAACTAACATCACCCCCAAAAAAAAAAATATAAAAAAAAATAAAAAATTATATATATATATATAATAATAAATAATAATAATAATAAAAGTTTCAATTGTTTCTATCTTCATACTACCCCACCCGGGTCTGCCCTGGGGGACTTGGGTGGGGTTAACTACTTTTTAGTTCCCAGGGTCACCCTGGTCAGCCCCACAGGGTGGGTTTTCCTCTATATTCTGGGGCATGTGTTTCTGTCTACCCTTGGTCCATTCACCTGTATTTTCCTATTTTAAACTCTCCCTATTGTCCGCGCTGCCTGTAGCTCTTGGTGTTGGATGTGTGTTGCTAAATGGTCTTAGCTTTATTTAGGCCCCATGTCGTAGGTTTATCCGTATTGGACCGGCTGGCGACATACATTCAATATTCTGTTTGTTTTTTGTTTTGTTTTTGTTTTGTTTGTTTGTTTGTTTTTCACAAGCAGTGCATGCACGTCCTGAGAAAGCCTTGTTGTTGTCGGGACGTTAAGCAATGTACAATAATAATAATCTATCTTCATACTGAATATTACTGTTTAGTTTATCAGCTTGTCTCCGAAAATGCAGTTCAGTGATCAGTATCAGTCAGGTTAGCCTGACCCGGCTAGGGTAGCCTTCCCGATCGCCCATACCTCCCATTTTCTCCCGGGAACACCCGCCCCCTTCGTCAGCCGGTCCCCCACCCGGGTCTGCCCTGGGGGACTTGGGTGGGGTTAGGTACTTTTTAGTTCTCAGGGTCACCCTGGTCAGCCCCACAGGGTGAGTTTTTCTCTCTATTCTGGGGCATGTGTTTCTGTCTACCCTTTGTCCATTCACCTGTATTTGCCTTTTTAAAACTCTCCCTACTGTCTGCACTGCCTGTAGCTCTTGATATTGGATGTGTGTTGCTAAATGGTCTTAGCTTTATTTAGGCCTCATGACTCATGTGTTAGGTTTATTTAATGTATTTGACCGGCTGGTGACATACATTCAATGTTCTGTTTAGTGTTTTTTTTTTCACAAGCAGTGCAGGCACGTCCTGAGAAAGCCTTGTTGCTGTCGGGACGTTAAGCAATGTACAATCAATCAATCAATTCGTCAGCCGGTGAACATCTGGCTCAGTCGTCGGAAGGAGGTAAAGCCGCACTTGTGCCAAAAAACACAACACTGACACTGAGTAACAGAAGAAAAAGGAATGGGCTTTCGAAGGCGCTGTCGGCTTCCGGGAGGCTCTACAGTTGGTGCAGTGCTTGGCACGAGTTTCAGTTCTTTTCAAAGCGACCTGCTCCATGCAATAAAGGGTTAATAATTTTCAACAGATCTTACATGTTCGTAAATTGTTTTACAATAATGATTAACTCATTCGAGACGTGCCGCCTCCGGATACGCGGCTTATGCCGCGTATCCGGAGGCGGCACGTCTCAAATGAGTTGACAAAAGGAAGCTAAATGTAACATGTCCGACTTTTCTGCTGTTCTTCTCCTTTGTACTTGGAGAGTTCCCTTTTTACACACAGATCTATGTTGCTGGGACTACACGGGTTTTCTGGCGTGGAATTTAGAGAGACCTGCGTCCTGATACTGGCAGTGAAGGGATTAAACGCGAAATTCTCTCGCAGGTCCCCTTTCACTAACTTTTCGGGAGCCGATTTGCCCTTTGCACCGCCTATAATCAGTTTGCTCATCAATCCACCCATGAAACAATCATTTAAGTCACTTGCACGACCTGCCCGGAAAGGAAGTAAATCAACTTGAAACCGAGAATCTGTCAGTCATGTTCTCATGTCCACTTGGTAACTGACGTTGATTTGTTATAAAATAAATCAGCGCATTAAATAGGCGCTTTATCCCAATTAAAAATCGGCCAGTCAAAGCGCCGCCGCGAAACGCTGAACCCAACAAGCACGCTCACGTGAATCACGCGCATTCACTCACACACTGTACATAAACTCAGAACATTCACGTGGTGCTAAGCCGGGCAAGCTCAAGCGAGCTACTGAAGTTTTGGAAATTCAAATCGTTTATACTGATTTGCATGATTTGATTAATTGATACCAAAGTCGTGGGGGAGGAGAGCCGGAGAAAGAACCCCCGACGGTCCGCCCGAATTAACGGTGACGCTTACTAGAGGAGAAAAGTCCGACGCCGGAACCAGGTATCGAACCTCGCACCTCTAGCATTGGTGGCAGCCGCTTTTACCGCTGCGCCACGGACAGCCCTTGTACCTCGCCCTGCATCAAGGTTAAATGCACTAGTGGCGCCATTGTTGCTGTTTTCGCACCAGACCCGTCGCTCCGACCGGTCAAGTGCACCAGAAACGCGCGCGCAGGTAGACTTCTGCATTTGTAGTGTGGTCTAGTACGTTCATACGGAAGATTGTGAACGCAGTCAAAAAACGGTTCGTTTCCGGTTTTACTTTTAGTGCCTTTTACCTCTCCTAACACGCCAGTTTTGTGTAGAGATGGCGGAGGCTTGTCAGTGTCACGCCTCAAAATCAAGTCCATTGTACTTGTAGTGCGCTCATCTCTCGTACTTCAACTTACCACGGTGCTTTTTGCCGCAAAGCGACGCAGATGTCTCAAGGGAAAAAAGCTCTTTTTCAAATCTGCCAAATCGCGTAATGTTTCGTGGTGCTAGCATAAGGATGCATTATTGCCGGATTGCATATGGGAAAGGGTTTATTATTTATTCATCTTATTTTGCAGCAATCAAACGACGGTCACGTGATTTTTTTTTCTCCGAGATTGCTCATTGTTGTTTGGTATCCTGTCCGCTCGGAAGACAATGGAGTATATGCGCTTGCTGGGTCAGTCATTAAGAGTGACCTCTCCAGGGCAAAGTGTATGGGGATCCTGGGATGCCCAGTCGTCAAGACCCTCCTCTCGGCCTCGCTGATGTAGTCCAAAGGAATGCAAAGCAGTACGTTTGGCACCAATTTGGCTGCAGGAGCTGCCAGAACAGTGAGTGAATACAGGCAGCTGTCTGCCTTCGGGGCTCCACTCCTGATTTGAAGGGTTTACTCCCCCACATTTGGCCGTTGGATCCAACCTGATCTCCTCCGTCCTCTAGCCGTTGGCTGTCAGAACTGAAGAGCTCATCTGCCTAGTGGTGCAATGTGAACACCACACCCTCACGTGGTTTAGCCCACCAGCTGAGATGGTTTGCCAGGGTGTGGCGCTTGGAGCCAGCACGTGAGAGATTGAGGATATGGATGAGGACCAGTGATGCCCGTCCGTCCTATGTAGGACGCAGCTGCCGAACAGCAAAGGTACTACCTCTATCCAGAGCCACCTACGCCCCAAAAGCTCATTACAGGTGCAGAAAGCGGCACACGCTCTAAACCGATCTGGTGCACATGACCGGTCTGTGCGACCGGTCTGGTGCGAAAATATGAGCAACAATGGTGCTGCTGGTGCGTCATTACCTAGGCACAGGGCGAGGTATACCATCTCAGCTTAACTGACACACTTACAATAATTTAATTCACTGTTATTTACTGTTAATAGCACTGTTATTCCATAGCCTTCGCCGGTCTGTAACACTCGAGAATGGTCCGCCTACGCCAGAAACGAACCCGAGGGTAACTTTAGAGTGGCAAGTTTGAAGACAGGAATGCAACGGTCTGACTGACGATTTATTTTACATAGATACAAGTGTTCGCTTGCCTTTTGCTTTGCACGTTTCTCTGCAAAATTACTGCGCCAGAATGGCCCGGGTTTGATTATGAAGATTAATTAAACTTGGAGTCGATTCCCACTGATACGTGTGCCATCTGACGTCAGCCAAACATACTCTTTTGAAGCAGCATTGTTTGCTTCTTTGTCAGCTTTTAATTGTTTCGCCTGTGGTCAGCGAATTTTGTAGAGATGACTCCTAAACTGACAGTTCAATATAGACATCAATGACCGGCAACGTTTGGAAAGTTTTTACCCCCGCGGAGGAGGACCAGTTACCTCCGAAAAGTGTGTGTGTGTGTGTGGGGGGGGGGACCTTTCCGCCACTGGCACCTCAAAAAGCGCTGCCGACAGCCAAATGTTTAACCCATTCGAGACGTGCCGCCTCCGGATACGCGGCTCATGCCGCGTATCCGGAGGCGGCACGTCCCGAATGAGTTAACATATGATTATCTAATGATGCATGATGATCGAGTCGACATGCTTTTCTGTCGTGTGCCATAGACGCTCAGGGAAATTTCATCTCGCATGAAATCAAATTGGCCTTTGACCAAGGAAATACATTTTCAGTCATGCACAAAACATGCAATAGGTACTTCAGCTGATTAAATACGATTAGGTCAGAACATGCTTGTCCAGAAAGAAAAAAAAAGTTGCCTTTGGTCGATTCTATTTCACGCGATTGTTTGGACTTAGAAGTACAATATTTCCGCGACAAATCTTTTTAAGAAGAACGAAAAACGTAAGTACATGTCAGTTCTTGTTTACACTAATCCCGACGGATCAAGTTTAAGCTTTAGCACATGTTATCTACAATTACAAGCACGTGCACATGTCTTCCAGAGCCTTCGCCTGTGTAACACTCGAGAATGGTCCGCCTACGCCAGAAACGAACCCGGGGGTAACTTTGGCGTGGCAAGTTTGAAGAGGAATGAAACGGCCTGGCTCACGATTTATTTTAAATAGATACGCATGTTCGCTTGCCTTCTGCTTTGTACGTTTCTCGGCAAAACAATACTGCGCCAGAATGACCCCGGTTTGATCCGGCACTACGCCAAACCGGCTGGCTCAGGTTCTGTTTGGCGTACGCCAGATCGATCCAGGCTTACTCTTGCGAGGGCCGGACATTTTAGCATGTTACACCGGGGCAGCTGCGAATACCGGCACGGAACAGCTGCGAGGACCTGTCCACTAAACGAGGAGGGTAGTGTTATGGCGTAAGCCCTTGAGTCACAAACGTCACTAGACAATACTGAAGCAATAAGACGTCGGCCCGAGTTGGACCAACGTCCGTGTGCACGGGCCAAATTCGTCCGACTTCTGGCCGATGTCCTTTAGCTTACTGGAAATGGCGTAAGCCCTTGCGTCACAAGCCGCGGCAATCCGCGTAAAATTGATTGCCCTACACGCTACTACAGTACGTGTGCATGTAACTGGCGACCAACTTGTTGCGCAAGGTGTTACGGTCGCGATTACGCAGGTCAGTGATGATGACGCCATTGTCTTGCGTAACATGATGACGGCATTGTGGCAGGTGTGGTTTATTCATGTGTGGCCGGTGCGGTTTGAGATCAAACGCATCGCAAACGCGGTGGTAGGATGACACGTATGCAATAAGAGAAATGTGTTTTTTAAACATCAATCATTATTCACTTCACACTGGCTGTCTCGATTCGATGGCGAATCGATATGACGGCCAGTGTTTAGTCACTTAGGAATGACTCTAATGTCCTAATATAACATGCCAGATGAGCATGTCCATTTCGAAAAAAGTATCTGAAAACGATAAAGGAGGGTACACATAAAACAGGGAAAGCAAAAGCCTTAAACGAATACTCTTTAAATTTTTACTGAGAATACTTAAACTTGTCTTAATATTCTTTAAAGCTTTTATGATGAACGCCGAAATTGGTTTTAATCTTCCTCAATCTTTAACCCTTGTACTTAAGTGGTCTTAAATTTTAATCTGAATTTTAAATATGGAAAGTAAATTATACCTTTTTATACATAAGGTAGGTGAGGAAGTGCACTATAAATCATTTTATAAAAACTAATAAATAAATTATAGAACTAAATATTTTATGTCGTGTTCGTCAGCTACAGTCAAAACCTCGGTGCAGAGGGACAAAAAAATGGAGAAAACAACAACAACATGTCCATTTCAGTTTGTGAAAAGTAAGATTTGCATTGTCTTGCATTTGAAATCTCGCTTTTCACATATATCATTATATGACTTGTCAAAAGCAAGATTTGCTTTCACAGTGTAGTCCTGTGTTCGCTTTTTATGTTTTTAACCCATTGCATCCTGAGGCTGAATTCTGTTTTACAGATTAAGAGACGGATCAACCAATTTAGTTCAAGGGTGGCCTGTACCAAAATGACATCGCGCCTCAGGCTAACCTAGCACCACCCTTCAACTATTAATCAAATTTATTTCAAGCAATAGTGTATCAGGATGAAAAGGGTTACGTCACAACCGGTCCCACTATAATGCATCTGAGCCCAGGCGCGGGATGGTGGTTGCGTCATCGCTCCTGACCGGCACCACGGGTAGCTCAGCTTCTACAACCCGTCAGTAGGAATTTGTCAGTTCCAAACGGTGCCTTCTAACGACTGCTACTTTTTACTGTACTGTATTTGCTTTAACTCATTCTACCCCAACACCGAAATCCTTAAATTTTGCCGTTGTCCTCTGAAGACTGCTTTGCAGTGCAGGACACAGATCGACCATGATAGTTCAAGGGCGATGCCAGAATAGCTTGGCGCCCATAGGCGCCAAGCTATTCTGGCATCACCCTTGAACTATCATGGTCGATCCTTATCTCTCTGTGGTGCGTCTGGGGTAGAATGAGTTGAGTAACTCATACAGCCCCACACGGCCGTATTTCCCAAATTTTGGAGGCGTCATCTAACGACTATGCGCCAGTTGCAAGAGATGGGTCGACCATGATAATTCAAGGGTAGTGTCAGATTAGCTTGGCGCCGACAGGCGGCGACAAGTTAATCTGTCACTACCCTTGAATTATCATGGTCGACCCATCTCCTGCTGTAAGGGCGTCGAGGCTGAATCGGATAATAAAGACTTTTCGTCATTGTAAAAGGAAGCAATTGATACACAAAGATGCAGAAAGTGCCGTAGCAAGCAAAGCTTATCGTGGAGTGCCCTCATTGCACATTGTTCTGATATTCCCACTGGGATCACAAAAGGGAAAACATGGTCAACCGTCATAGCCTACCCTTGGAGCAAAAGGCCATCGGGCCGATGTCGGCCCGAAGGCCTTTTGCTCATTGGATAGCCAACATGCCCACACTGGTTGTCTCCTCACGCTCGGTGTCACCACTGCCGGGCCATCTCCCGTGCTGGGTTTATTTTGGTCCTACAGCAGATTGTTTTGAAATAAATCAGCAGTAATATTCAGCCGGCTTTGGGTGTGAAAAATGGTTTATCGATAGCACGGCACAATAGTTAATACGCACTAGCACTGACATTAAGTGGCACGCGCAACAAAAAGCACAAACATCTCCACTGTTGCCCCAAAAAAAGAATGCGGCCATTAAGGCCCTGGTGGTTTGGAAACCAGACAAACATGCACATAACTGAAATCACTACAATAATATTCCGTATGTTGCAGGCTGATCGGTAGACACAATGGAAACGGTAAACTAAAAGGAACAACATGTTCATAGATGTTATCATTCTGGCCGCCGCCATCGTGCAGCATGATGTGACGTTCCCGTCATTATGGTTTTTTCCCCTCTCCCCTACACTGCGCTAAGGCGGGCTACTGTGTACTCGTGCCCTTTTAATGATATTTTTTTTTGAAACAATACAATTCCTTTTAAACACCCAAGACAAGTCAGTGGTGAATTATTTTCTTGGCCGGCTGTATGTCCATTCATTTTGAAGTCCGCACGGCCGGCGTGCACCGGTACCGAGTACGGACAACTGAGAGGGATAACTCAGTCTTTGTACTGTCGGTCAAGCGCTTTTTCATGTCAGTCGCGCGGCGGCGATGATTCCGCCTCAATACTATAGGAATCATGGCGACAACTAAAACCACTACTGACAGCAAGAGTGTTTATCTGTAGGAGTGTGTACCGACATTCTTCGCGTTGTTTGGCCCGGCTCTACACTCACCTCACAAGCCGGCTGAAACTACTGACGTGATGTACAATGGCTACACGCACAAAGCCGAGGCGGAGCGGATGACGTTGGCCAGAGGGGTTAGGTCAGCGGAAGATCATACTGAACTCGGTAGTAGTCTAGGGTCCTGACCCCCCTCACCCCCCACGGGAGGAGGAGGTTCAGGGCCCTAGACTACCAAATCAGTATGACCAAAGGCAAACCACACACACAAAAAACCACGTATTAAAAAAGATGAACGGGAAAAGCATTGAAGTGGAAACTGATGAGGCGCCGCCGAAAAACTGAGTCAGTTGAGCCAAGAGAGATACGCGCTAACAAAAGAAATTTACAACAATTGTCATTTCTAAGCGTGTTTCGTCCGGCTTCGTTGGGATGATGTTCTCTGGATTTGACACGCCGCCGGCTTGGCAGTCACTCAGTTTTGGTCTTGATTTCTTTTCTTCTTCTTTTTCAGTTACAACGAATCATTGGCCGGAATGTCACGGCGTTCGCATCCCTATCCCCGCCCCACCTCTCCTTTCGTCATCCCGACCCGAAACCGGGAAAAACTGTTTGAAACAGCGGTTCACTGCGTTGATACTGAATGCGTGAATCTTCTTTATGCGCTCTCCGGTATCCGGGTTAACACATTGACACCTGCTGCATTCGGACTGATGCCACCTATCAGATGCGGCAAGCCTCGAATGATTTTTTTTTTTTTTTTTTTTTTTTAACGCTCGTGTAAACGTATACTTCCTTAATTGTTGCACTGGGTATCGCTCTTCAGCGTGACCCATACGCAAGATCGACCCGAGTTAACTTAGTCTGGCACCACCCTTGAACTGTTATGGTCGATCTGACTCCTGATCCTAGGTGCAGTTGCAAGTGTGAGGTTTTAGCCCTGCGCCAGCCACTAAGCAAGGTGCTCCGCTTTAGCGAAGCACCTTGCTTAGTGGCTGGCGCAGGACTAAGCTCAGCTCACTCATGCATCAGGCCTCTGAACCATAATGTAAGAATTAGGAACGTAGTCTTCAGTAGCTCCTAGACCAAGCACATACCTACAGCGCCCCCCCCCCCCCCTCCCGCCCCAGCGAATAACTGATGCCCCGGCCAGGGTTAAGTCTTCAGTTCCTCGGAGATGGGTCTAATATACTAGGACATAACAAAATAGGGTGTCATTTCGATCTTATGGCTCAGTATGCTAATTTAAGCCTACAACTGTCTAAAGAGATTGTATATACATCGTAACTTCATTGATGCCTCGGTTGACGCTATTTCTTTTTTTCTTCTCCTTCTTTTTTTTTTTTCTTTTTCTTCTCCGAAATAATAATAATATTATTATATATTTTAAGGCGCCTAAACTTTCGACGAAAAAGCTCTAGGCGCTGTACACTACATACTAACATACATGTACTAACTAATTAGACGCCGGAATTTTGGCGTGAGATTGCGGCTCATTGTGTTTGGTTGTCATATTACTTCTGTGATTGTATTCCTCGTGACTTCAGCGATGTGTCGGCCGAGTTCACGTTTTTGTTCCAGACATGTATGTATCGATCGCGTGCGTGACTTAAGTTGTGCACGTGCAGAGAACTCAAGTGCCTGCAGTCAGACGCTCAGTCAGTACTCTGACTTACATGAAAACACGAGATGACTACGTCGTCTTATTTATTTCGCTACTCGACAAACTGCCCTGGTTTACAATGAAAACATCGCGTCCCTAAAAAATGGTCAGAACTGTCTGATGCCAAATAGAGCAGAGAAGCAAAGGATCTTTGATGATGCTATTTTCTACTACTGTTACCACTGTTATAGAGGTGATCGATATTGCAACTGTCACTCCATGCCTTTGTTATCGTGTGTTGCATGGCCAACCAGAATAACATGAACATCTTGCGACAGCTCTGAGGGGTTCTCAAAAGTCTTGTTGCTGTCGTCCCGTATAACCCTGTATCCCCAAGGTCCGGCCATTTCTCAAATTTTGGATGTGTTGCCAAACAACTATGTACCAGTTGTAGGAGATGGATTGATCGTGAAATTTCAAGGGTAATGCCGGCCAGATGAGCGTGGCGCTCCATCTCCTGCTGCAGGGTCCCGGGGCTAAAAGGGTTAAGCAATGTACAATCAACCAATCTGAGGGGTTCATACGAATCTATGTCACTTCTTTCATGTTCTGACATTGACGCTAAGAATAATAATACCGGGGCAAGGCCAACGCTTTCCAATAATACTTCCGGGGCAAGGCCAACGCTTTCCAATAATACTTCCGGGGCAAGGCCAACGCTTTCCAATAATACTTCCGGGGCAAGGCCAACGCTACCCAATGATAGGCGCCAAGCTATTCTGGCACCACCCTTGAACTATCATGCTCGATCTGTCTCTCGAATTGCAATACAGTCCTTCAGACGGCAACTTCAACATTGGGGGGTTTCGGTCTTTGGGTAGAATGTGTTAACACATTCTACCACAGAGACACCACAGCAAGATATGGATCGACCATGATAGTTCAACTCGAGGGTGATGCCAGAATAGCTTGGCGCCTATGGGCGCCAAGCTATTTCTCGACAATGATAGTTCAAGGGTGATGCCAGAATAGCTTGGCGCCTATGGGCGCCAAGCTATTCTGGCATCACCCTTGAACTATCATGGTCGATCTGTGTCCTGCATTGCAATGCAGTCTTCAGCTGACAACGGCAACATTTGGGGATTTAGGTGTTTGGGGTAGAATGTGTCAAGTGTGCTGAACTCGCATGGATCATGAAAGGAAAGGCGGAGTGAAAAGTCTCAGCTGATAGCAATACACCATGTGTCGGCAAATATTTTACTTTAGCAATTCGGTTTAATTTGTCGTTACACTGACAGCGTATGTTCTTGCAACTATATTTCCAACGACCCAAAAAATATATCCAGTATTTTTTGGGTTGGGCTGATAACAGGGTTAGAGACTCTGTGACCTCTTCCAGATGGAAGTAAAATTAGCCTGGGTTCACGCATTTCGTCACGATACGATACGACTTTGCCTTTGACGATGAATGACGTTAATAACGGGCCTACGCGTAGGATCATGCGGCTAAGCGCTGCGAAGATTGGGGGGGGGGGGGGGGGGGGGGGGGGCGCTCGGTTCGCCGGTGTAGCACGTCATAATGACCCCCTATGCCAAATCGACCCGCAGTCACTCTGTTTTTGATCGACCTGGGTTCACCATGGCACTCATGGCTTGTTAACTTAACCCATTTAACCCCACGGGCGCATTTCCCTTTAAAAGAGTTACCTAACAACGATGTACCAGTTGCAGGAGATGGATCGACCATGATAATTCAAGGGTAGTGCCAGATTAGCGTGGCGCCTGCAGGCGCCACGCTAATCTGGCACTACCCTTGAATTATCATGGTTAGTTCATCTTCTGCTATAGTGCACCGGGGCTAACCGGGTTAACGCTGCCAAACGCGGGATGGCTGTCACGCCAGATCTACAAGAGATCATCATGGCGAAGCAAATTTTGGATGAGGGGACACAGTCAAACCTACCAAAGCGACCACCTCCATTAGGATACCAGCTAAGCTTTCTGGAATTAAGACGCATCAGTTCAGTCTATCCGTCATTACCTCACCACTGAAGCTATCACCAAACTGATCGTCTCTTTAGTCTTGTCCCGCATAGATTACTGCAATGCCCTCTTAGCTGGCCTCTCATTCAGAACTACCGCAGCGAGTCAAGTTCAGAATTGTGCTGCACGTCTTCAGTATCGTCGTCCGCGCCCGGCCACAGCCGGTCAGCCCGGCCATCACTCCTATCCTGAGACAACTTCATTGTCGGCTGCCCCAGTCAAACAACGAGTCTTGTACAAAATCGCCTGTCTGTGTTACAAAGCTATTAACTACTCTAACCCTGTCTATCTCGCTGCTGATCTTCTTCAACTCAGTAGGATACACTAGTCCCTCCCGCTCCTTTCGTTCACTGAAGTAGAGACACGCGCCTTCTCAGAGTCCCGCTCGGCTACCGCAAATACAAAACCACTGAGAGGTGACCGTTGTTTTGCGCACGTTGGACCTGTTGTCTGGAACGTGACTTTCTACCCACACAATTAGACATTCTCCCTCCGGCATTCACTGCCTTTAAATCTGCCCTTAAGACCGACCTGTTCCATACCCCACTGTAGCTCAGTTCAGTCGTGATTATGTACCCGTGTGTTTGTCTGTGTGCCAGTGTGCGTGTGTATTGCAGAATCTTTTGTTTCTCTGGCTTTATGATCCCTCCACTCCCACCATTTATTTGTAAAGCGCTTAGAGCTTATTTTAGGACTATAAGCGCCATATAAGTAGTCATTATTATTATTATTATTATTATTATTCTATTTTGGTCCCATGTTCTTCTTTCTCTTACGTAGATAACCACGTGCACGGAGGCCACCTGTCTAGGGCGACCACTTTTTGATGATGTAGCCTCTTGGGTGGCCGCCTTATGCAGGTTTGCTTTATCGGTGTACCTCGCCAAAATGATTCTCAGGCCAGATAGACCGACCCGTCACTTAATTTGACGTACCAAATAACTCACGCCAGACCCAGTGCGCAAAAGCCCATCGGGCGGACGTCGGCCGCCGTTGGCCCGTGCCAACGGCGAGGACCGACATAGTGCCACTTTGCCGTAAGTCAAAGTGACGTCATGTCGACCTAGCGTGAGAGTCCTTTTAGAGTGGATCACCGGCCGGTCGACTGACTGATAAGCCCAAGCCAGATGACGGCATCAGTAGTGTGTCCTGGGAGGTGTTGCCATGGTTACTTAGTGGAGGTCGTCGCGGAGGTGGAAGTGTGGATCCGTTAAGACAATAACTGAGCGTTTTGAATCTTTGTTGTCGGCGATTTTTACACGACTTTCCGGTGGGGAGGTTTCCTGATTCCTGAGGACTGGACTGACGTTTTTACTGCCGCTTTTTGGGAGCGGCATATATTGCCCACACAGCCCGGCGTATCGGGGTGCAATAGTGGTTGACGAATTAACCCTTGCCCTATGAAGGCTACATTACAGATTAGGAGATAGATCAACCATTTTAGTTCAACGGTGGTGCCAGAATAGCTTGGCGTCTCAGGCGCCAAGCTATTATGGCACCACCCTTGAACTATCATAGTCAAATTTATTTCACGCAGTAGTGTATCAGGATGAAAAGGGAGGCGCTCAAGTGGTATTTCACCCCTTCACATTTGGGATAAAGCAAACATAATGAGTTAACGTTCGAGACCCGCCGCATGTTTTACAGATCTATATGACAAATGGTGCTGGGGAAGCAGAGGAAGCGAAAACAGCCCTGGGTCACCGATGACATCCTCGATCTCTGTGATGAGAGGAGAGCCTGGAAGAAAAAGAGAGGCCAAGACCTCACATCAGCAAACAAGTACAGACTTGTCAACAAGAAGATCAGGAAGAGGATGAAAGAAGCCAAAGAAGATTGGATTGAAGACCAGTGTTGTAGCGTGGAAGAGGGCATGGCAAACGGCAACAGCAAGAAGGCTTATGAAACGCTAAGGACCCTCACCAAGACTCAACAGCGAACAGCCACAGTCATCGAAGACAGCAGCGGCCAACTCCTTACGAAAAACACTGCTGTACTAAACAGATGGACTGAGTACTGCCGAGACTTGTATAACTACAAGGCTGAGCCAGACACCAGCATCCTCCAAAACAACCAGGCTGGGGCCAGGAAGGCTGAAGACCTGCCAGTGTTAGCTGAAGAGGTGGAAGCAGCCGTACGCGGCCTGAAGGGAGGAAAGTCTCCAGGTGTAGACAACGTACCTGCTGAACTGTTGAAACATGGAGGAGAAGTAACAACGAAGGTCCTCACTACCCTCTGTCAAAAGATCTGGGAGCAAAAGAAATGGCCAGTAGAATGGACACAGTCTCTAGTGATCCCGCTCCCCAAGAAAGGAAACCTGAAACAGTGCCAGAACTACAGAACTATCAGTCTGATAAGTCACCCTAGCAAAGTAATGTTTAGAATCATTCTCAACCGCCTCAAAACTTTCGCCGAGGAACTGCTGGCAGAAGAACAGGCTGGCTTCAGAGTTGGAAGAAGCACTGTAGAGCAGATTTTCAACTGCCGCGTCCTGATCGAGAAACATCTGCAGCATCAGCGCGAACTCTACCACAACTTCATTGATTTCAGGAAAGCATTTGATCGCGTCTGGCACGACGGACTCTGGCAAGTCATGAGATCGTTCAACATAGAGGAGGGACTGATCCAAATGATAGAAGCGCTTTACAAGAACGCCTGCAGCGCGGTTCTACTTAACAATCAGTCAGGCGAGTTCTTCAGGACGACGATCGGTGTCCGTCAAGGATGCCTGCTCTCTCCTGTCCTTTTCAACATATTCCTGGAGAAGATCATGCAGGAAACCCTCCACGACCACCATACTTCAATCTCTATTGGTGGCAGATCCCTGTGCAATCTTCGATTCGCAGACGACATTGACCTCATGGCAGGCAGCAATAGTGAGCTCCAAAACCTGACAGACAAACTTTCAAGTAGCGCAGGGTCTTATGGCATGGAGATCAGTACGGATAAAAGCAAAGTGATGATCAACACCACAAGCGACAGCAGCAGCAACATTCACATGAACGGCCAGAAGCTAGAAGAGGTCAATAGCTTCAAGTACTTGGGAGCCACCCTGTCCAAAGACGGTAGTTGCATAGCAGAGATCCGTATCAGGATAGGTACAGCAACATCCGCAATGGCCAGGCTGGACAGGATATGGCGAAGTAACTCCATCAGCTTCACCATCAAGTACTGAAAAATTCACGCTAACAGCTTCCTTTGCCTTGTATCCATGTAAGGAGGGTGGGGGGTGGGGGGGTGGGGGTTGGGGTGGGGGTGGAGCGCCGGCGTCCTAAAATCAAATCGTGACTTGGTTTTGTTGTTGTTGTTTTTGTTTTATTTTCTCGTGATTTATGGCTGCATTTTTTAATCCTCGTAACCCGTAAAAGAAGGGGTCGTCGTTAAAACGCGAAAGCCCAAATAAGATCTCGGAGAAAATGTCCGGGTTATTTCGTGAAACGTCAAAGTGTGTTGTTAGGCTGTATATTCTAGGAATAAATCTTATATCCCCCATCCCCTCGCCACCATGTGTGATTTTCCGGTCAGTTGAGTGATGCTGCTGTGAAAGCAGTCAATCAGCATCAATGCTCCCCACCCCCACCCTCACCCCAGTCCCACCACCACCACCACCACTCCCCGCCGCCCTTACCCCGTTGTTTGGCTTCTAGGGCAGTGAAGGTGGTTATGGAAGCGGCACCGTTTCTCTTCATCGCCCCTTTCCATCGTGCAATGTGAATGCTGTTTGTTTTTGTTGTTGTTGTTTGTTTTTCGTGACTATGGTATTCGTGACTCGCAAAAAAATATCGTCGTGAGTCCGTGATGGTACCCCCCATGCCCCGCCCCCTCCCCCCTCCGCCCCCTCATCCAGCTGAGGCACGTCTCGTACTTGTGACACCGATACGGAGGCCGCTTTGCGCGCGCGCGTGTGTGTGTGTGTGTGTTGGGGGGTGGGGATGGGCGGGAGGGGGGGGGGGGGGGTACGTGAAAGATGATCAGTTCGTACGTACACACTGACATCTGTGACGCGCCGCTTGACTTACCAGGACCTTCCCAATGCGCTACTGAAAGGCCATCGAGCCGACGTTGGTTCGCGCACAGCTGTGCGCGGGCCAACGGCGGCCGATGTCGGTCCGATGGGCCTTTGCGCACTGGGCTTTAGCTTTCCACAAAACCGGCATCCCATATGGTTCGTCGGTGTCAGTCCCTCATGGATTACGGGTCAGGGCGGTTTTGGAATTACACTTTACGCCTGAGGGTGGCCACTTCGTGAACCGTAAGGCCTGTGCAAATACATGGCTCCTATCTTCAAACCTTCTGGCGTTAACTCGTTCAGCCCGACTGACGCACGTATTTCCCAATTTGGAGGCGTCATCTAGTAACGACTATGCCAGGTCTCCTGCTGTAGTGCGCCAGGGCTGAAGGGGTTAAAACAGTCGACTGACGACTGCTATTGAGCAATTTTGATTCGGCACCGACTTGAAACTCGATAATTAACTCATTCGAGACGTGCCGCCTACGGATATGCGGCGAACCGCCGCGTATCCGTCGGCGGCACGTCTCGAATGACTGAATTAAGCAACTCGATAGTAAGCAAGCGGTCTTCGGGCTGGGGCTATGAAAAGTTAATTGTGAACTCGATAATTTGTGGTGGACTAGGTCTTGCCATTTTCTAATTATCACTACAAATGACCAGACATTATTTAGTGTTGTAATTGTCACGTGTGACATTTACTAACTCTGCCGTTTAGGGCTCGAGAAGCTGACGTCATCACGCCAGTCGTGGCGGCCATCTTGTGAGGATACGGGACTAAGCGCTCATAGGGAAATCGCTGTTTTTGTAAATGTCAGGAAAGTCCTGACGTACTATAAGCAATAACTGACAGCCGGCAAATCTTGCCATCACTGTTGGAAACCGCTCACCAGAATCTGTTTTTGTTTGTTTCCAGAGGAAGAAAAATGAAGAAAAACGTGTTGACACTATTTCTGGTCAGCCGCCATCTTAAGATGGCGGCTGACGTGCCGATGCTGCTAGGCAACGCGGGGAACTTCCCGAGCCCTATATGGCAAGGCAGTATGTCTGTTTTTGAGAAAAGCGAGATTTTCATTGTATAACAATGAAAATCTAGCTTTTCTCAGAATTTTTTTTTTTTTTTTTTTGCTTTTGTCAAATAACGGCAGAACTGCTGTTGTCAGCACGCTGGCAGGACATCCGATCTAACACACCCTCTTGACTGTTACGCCAGATCAACCCATGATTACCTTGGCGGAGGCGGGAGTGGCAGTAAGGGGTTTGCCACGCATGTTACCGAGTTAACTGTTTATCCGTCCATGGCGGAGTCGGTCTACAGTTAGAGCACGGAGGTGCCGATCTAGCTCGGCACCTCTCCGCTCTCAATGAACCGACTGCATGTTTAGCTAGCTAAGCGCCTCCCCGCTCCAAGTGAACCGGCACCATGTAGACGGATAACCAGTTAACTCGGTCACACACGCACGCTCCCAATACATCCTGAAGCTGATTTTTTTTTTTTTTTCCAAAGAAATGCTTATTGTCCTGTGAAGTTTACTTTACAGGTTAGGTGATGGATCAACCATTTTAGTTCAAGGATGATGCCAGAATACCTTGGCGCCTGAGGCGCCAAGCTATTCTGGCACCACCCTTACACTATCATAGTATAATTTATTTCAGGCAACAGTGTATCCGGATGACTAAAGAATGAAAATGACCCTCACGCCCTCTAGCGTAGGCTTATGCGGCCATAGTGACTCCGGGGCGACATAGTGTGAACCCAGCGTCATTTTGGCGTGTCTAGCCCTTATCATTCGGAATACACCAGTGTGTAAAATAAGTTTGACTAAAATAGTTCTATATCAGTCCTTATCTGTAAGTACTATAATACAGCTTGCATGGCAGTGAGTACAAATTTGAAGTTTTTAGCCTCAGCCGTATGATATGGGCTAGCTAATACTCAGACTTTGATTGACCGTGTTCGACTGAGTTGTTGCTCCGGGCAAGTCTAGTACCACTGAGGATCGACTGAAAGCTAGTTTTACAAAGGGAAACCCATCCCCAATTATAACCGGGTCACTGTCACCATCCCGCGCTTTGGCGAAAAGCATCCGGTTCGGATGAAGGTGAACGGCAGATGGTCCAAGCCGCGGACGGAAGTGCTATCCTGACTGATTTGCCGGACCCTTTCCGGCAGTGCACGGCCGACTTGGAGGTTCATCAGCCATGCTGATGTTATACAAACTGAGGCGGCATAGACACCCGGAACTGTGTCGTATATACCAGTAACGTATCTAATTTAAAAAATAAATAAATAAAAAATATATTATTTTTTTTTAATATAAAATAAAACAAAAAGAAAAATAAGAATATATATATAATTAAAAAATAAATAAATAAATAAATAAAACAAACTAAGCCATAACAAAGCAGAAACATACACCCCCCCCCCCCCACCCTTCCTCCTTCAACCCCCTTCCCCCCACCCCATCCCCTCTCCCCCAGAAAAAAAAAATACCATACAAACACCCCCACCCCGCCTCCCTCTCAAAAAACTTTGCAGAAGCAATAACTGATCAGTACTTACAAACAAAAGAGTCACCGTGACAAAACATGAACAATCGGTCATAACAAACTAGACGGAGCTGTCCAGCAGTCCACTTGATCTAGACCACAATGGTTACTGGTGCCAGTTCGCTTGAGGCAGAATGCAATCTACCGTCGTCAGCTGTGTGGCACCAAGGCCTTTCCATCTGCAAAAGACATAGACCCATATTTGCTTCGTATTAGCAAGTGTCTATGTGAATCTATGCCCTTTACTGCCGGACAACGGTCGGCAGCATAAGCAATCCAGACCAAAAAGGTGACTGCCAAGCGTGTAATATGCAAAGAAGTACCCAACGGAGAAAGAAACACGCTTAGAAAAGACGGGTACAACACAATTTATTAATATTTCGGGTAAATACCCTTTGTCAAAATAGACAAACAAACAAACATAGAGATTAGCCGCTACTTATCTTCAATGGCAGAAGGAATGTGGCAACTGAAGGAGGTGACGTAAAATAAAAGAAAAGAAAAGGAAGAACAAAAGTGCGGAAAAAGTAAAAATGACGTCAACGAAAAATCGCGTAAGAGAGAGACTCGGAAAGAACCTGAACACGAGAGACAAGAGTGTGTGCAAGCACGTGCAGGAGCGAGCGAAAGAAAAGGCGTGTAGATGAGGCCAGAGAAAGAGAGAGAGAGAGAGAGAGAGAGAGAGAGAGAGAGAGAGAGAGAGAGAGAGAGAGAGAGAGAGAGAGAGAGAGAGAGAGAGAGAGAGAGAGAGAGAGAGAGAGAGCGAGACGGAGAGAGAGAAAGAGAGAGAGAACGAATGGGGAGTACCCTTGGGCACGAAGTAGGCTGAGTGTCTAATACACAAAGCCTGCTAAACACCAACCCGAAGGCAAACTTTATATCACCTTCAAGTTGAGGACTACCTCGGGGAAAAACGGGAGGACCCCGGGAAAAAAACCCCAGCATTTAGCACGGTACACAACAAGTAATAAGTCATGAAAACAAAGCAAAGAATCAAAATCAGTAAGAGAATATTGGTATAAGTGGAGAGTAGGTAGTTGTGAAACCGTCTTCAAGGGTAACTCAAAAAATAAGGGGGAGAGAGAGAGAGAGAGAGAGAGAGAGAGAGAGAGAGAGAGAGAGAGGAGAGGGAGATGGGGGCGGGGGGGGGGGGGGGGGGGAAGGGGGGAAGGAGTAAGGAAAAAAAAAAAAAAAAAAAAAAAAAAAAAAAAGGGGAGGGGGGGGGGGGGGGGCGGAAGACAATCAGCCAGAGCCACCAACCCCACCCAACGGGCACCCACCAGCCCACAGAAAAACACACAGGTACGCAACAAGACGACCACATACATCCCCAAGGGATGCACACGATCGCCCCGCCCCAAAACCGCGTATCAAACCGTGAGCCGGAGACCCGGTGCCCGACAGGGAAGGGCAAGGGATCCAACTAAACGTTCGGCCAGCGCTGAGAAAGTCCCCAAGGGAAATGTACATATCAACCAGCGCCAACATCACGTAACTGATTAGTGAGTAGTAAATCAGTGAGGTAAAGTAGCAGACACAAGCAAGGTAAACAATGTTAATCTTTCATATTCATCCCGAGTGGCGCCACAGTGCCCAGTTTATTAATCAGAAATTTTTCACGGTCTTTCCTGGCCCAGACATTACTGGCTTGCATAAGCCAGAGGCCTTTAACTCGAATGTCTGAGACGGAGTGGTCGGCCTGATTGAAATGTCGTCCGACCGGTCTGTTGTATTGGTACTTGACAGACTGAAGATGTTCTTTGAAACGGTCGTTGATGGTTCTTTCCGTCTCTCCAACATAGAGTTGGCCGCATTTAACACAGGAGATGACATAAATCACGTTGGTGGTTTGACACGTGAAGTATCTGTCTATGTTGAATTTGTAACGTGGACCATTGACCACGGTGGAAGGGCAAATAAAAGGACACGTCTTGCAATTAGGAACATTGCACGGAGTGGAGCCGGAGGCTCTGGTGGTATGACGAGGCTTGAGAGTAGAGCGAACAAGCATGTCCCGCAAATTAATATCCCTCTTGAAAGCTACCAACGGAGGTTCAGAAAAGATAGCAGCAGATTCTTGACTGGATGACAAAAGACCCCAGTTAGAAAGAAGGATTTTACGCACCGGATTGGTGTGGGGATGGTAGATCATGGTTACGATAGGTCTGTCACTATCAGCGGTAGGTTTAGTCTGCAGTGTACTCGCGCGACTAAGTTTTTGAACCGTTTGGAGAGATCCTTGAACAACAGTATGTGGGTAGTGTCTGTCGATGAAAAATCCAGCCATTTCTTTGGATTGAACATCAAAATCTGATTCTTCGGAACATATTCTTTTTAGCCGAAGAAACTGGGAATAAGGGATGCTGTTTTTAGTTTTGGGGTTGTGAGAAGATCGGTAGTCGAGGTAGGAATGTGAGTCGGTAGGTTTGTAATGTATTGAAGTTTTCAACATTCCGCAGTCAATCCTGATGTTCATGTCCAGAAAGTCGACTGAAGTAGGATTGACTGCGGAATGTTGAAAACTTCAATACATTACAAACCTACCGACTCACATTCCTACCTCGACTACCGATCTTCTCACAACCCCAAAACTAAAAACAGCATCCCTTATTCCCAGTTTCTTCGGCTAAAAAGAATATGTTCCGAAGAATCAGATTTTGATGTTCAATCCAAAGAAATGGCTGGATTTTTCATCGACAGACACTACCCACATACTGTTGTTCAAGGATCTCTCCAAACGGTTCAAAAACTTAGTCGCGCGAGTACACTGCAGACTAAACCTACCGCTGATAGTGACAGACCTATCGTAACCATGATCTACCATCCCCACACCAATCCGGTGCGTAAAATCCTTCTTTCTAACTGGGGTCTTTTGTCATCCAGTCAAGAATCTGCTGCTATCTTTTCTGAACCTCCGTTGGTAGCTTTCAAGAGGGATATTAATTTGCGGGACATGCTTGTTCGCTCTACTCTCAAGCCTCGTCATACCACCAGAGCCTCCGGCTCCACTCCGTGCAATGTTCCTAATTGCAAGACGTGTCCTTTTATTTGCCCTTCCACCGTGGTCAATGGTCCACGTTACAAATTCAACATAGACAGATACTTCACGTGTCAAACCACCAACGTGATTTATGTCATCTCCTGTGTTAAATGCGGCCAACTCTATGTTGGAGAGACGGAAAGAACCATCAACGACCGTTTCAAAGAACATCTTCAGTCTGTCAAGTACCAATACAACAGACCGGTCGGACGACATTTCAATCAGGCCGACCACTCCGTCTCAGACATTCGAGTTAAAGGCCTCTGGCTTATGCAAGCCAGTAATGTCTGGGCCAGGAAAGACCGTGAAAAATTTCTGATTAATAAACTGGGCACTGTGGCGCCACTCGGGATGAATATGAAAGATTAACATTGTTTACCTTGCTTGTGTCTGCTACTTTACCTCACTGATTTACTACTCACTAATCAGTTACGTGATGTTGGCGCTGGTTGATATGTACATTTCCCTTGGGGACTTTCTCAGCGCTGGCCGAACGTTTAGTTGGATCCCTTGCCCTTCCCTGTCGGGCACCGGGTCTCCGGCTCACGGTTTGATACGCGGTTTTGGGGCGGGGCGATCGTGTGCATCCCTTGGGGATGTATGTGGTCGTCTTGTTGCGTACCTGTGTGTTTTTCTGTGGGCTGGTGGGTGCCCGTTGGGTGGGGTTGGTGGCTCTGGCTGATTGTCTTCCGCCCCCCCCCCCCCTCCCCTTTTTTTTTTTTTTTTTTTTTTTTTCTTCCTTACTCCTTCCCCCCTTCCCCCCCCCCCCCCCCCCCCGCCCCCATCTCCCTCTCCCTCTCTCTCTCTCTCTCTCTCTCTCTCTCTCTCTCTCTCTCTCTCTCTCTCTCTCCCCCTTATTTTTTGAGTTACCCTTGAAGACGGTTTCACAACTACCTACTCTCCACTTATACCAATATTCTCTTACTGATTTTGATTCTTTGCTTTGTTTTCATGACTTATTACTTGTTGTGTACCGTGCTAAATGCTGGGGTTTTTTTCCCGGGGTCCTCCCGTTTTTCCCCGAGGTAGTCCTCAACTTGAAGGTGATATAAAGTTTGCCTTCGGGTTGGTGTTTAGCAGGCTTTGTGTATTAGACACTCAGCCTACTTCGTGCCCAAGGGTACTCCCCATTCGTTCTCTCTCTCTTTCTCTCTCTCCGTCTCGCTCTCTCTCTCTCTCTCTCTCTCTCTCTCTCTCTCTCTCTCTCTCTCTCTCTCTCTCTCTCTCTCTCTCTCTCTCTCTCTCTCTCTCTTCTCTCTCTCTCTCTCTTTCTCTGGCCTCATCTACACGCCTTTTCTTTCGCTCGCTCCTGCACGTGCTTGCACACACTCTTGTCTCTCGTGTTCAGGTTCTTTCCGAGTCTCTCTCTTACGCGATTTTTCGTTGACGTCATTTTTACTTTTTCCGCACTTTTGTTCTTCCTTTTCTTTTCTTTTATTTTACGTCACCTCCTTCAGTTGCCACATTCCTTCTGCCATTGAAGATAAGTAGCGGCTAATCTCTATGTTTGTTTGTTTGTCTATTTTGACAAAGGGTATTTACCCGAAATATTAATAAATTGTGTTGTACCCGTCTTTTCTAAGCGTGTTTCTTTCTCCGTTGGGTACTTCTCGGCAGCATAAGGGGTCAGTTGCATGAGTGAGCTTAGTCCTGCGCCAGCCAGCTCATAGCCTTCAGAGCACTTGGATTAGTGGCTGACGCATGACTACGCTCACAATAGCGGAGCAGCTTCTGGCGCAGGGCTGAGCTCACTGACTAAGCTCACTCATGCAACTGAAGCCGCAAGGTGTTTCTGATGTTGAATGTGTTTCATTACAAACTAGATACTGGCGGAAACTAAGTTTAAAATCGACGCAGAGAGCGCCGGCTGTGTAAATCGACTTTCGGGCGGCCGCTATTTTCAAACGAGCCGAAAGAGGACTGAAAACTTCAGTCGTCCGATTTCGGCCACAGACGTTGGCCTATACACACTGAGTGCGCGGGCCGGGCGGCCGGGGGCCGGCCAACCGCGGCTTATGTCGGCTCGAGGGCCTTTTCAGTGGCAGTCGCTTCGTACTAACTTCATTGCACCCCGATATCAATATATATCTACGTCGCAGTTCTGGAGAAAAGTCCACCTTGATAGCTCAAGGATGGTGTCAGAATAGCTTGGCGCCATCCTTGACACCAGCCTTGAACTATACTATCATGTCAGTCACAGTTTTATCTACATCTTGATGGCCGGTTAAATTATCTGTCACCGCCATCAATCATCATCACCTACTGACCAGCAGTTTATCATGTGTCTTATCAATGTCACCCATGTCGCACGCGCGCGTGGTTGTGTGTGTGGAAGCCGGGAAGATGTGGTAAAAGGGTGTGTGTGTGTGGGGGGGTGGGGGTGGGGGGGGGGGGGTGCGGGTGTTACTGCGGATGCTGATCGACTCGATCACAATGCCGGTTGTCAGTCTCTGGCCTTGACGGAGTAGAAGATTTTCGACATGGGGGCCGCACCGAGAACCCGTATCTCTGTTTGTTTGATTGCTGTGTGTGTGTGTGGATGTGTGAGTCTGACTACGATCGGACCTGAAAACGCCGGGCAAAATGATACACCTCGTCTTTGTCAGCTTGCAATTATTTACCACGCCGTCCTAACCCATACTGAAAGCCCTTGCATGCTATGATAGGATGTGGATCTACCAGAATAGTTCAAATGAGGGCGATGTCAGAATAGCTTGGCGCCTGTGGGCGCCAAGCTATTCAGACACCACCCTTGAACTATCATGGTCGACCTGTCTCCATTGAGAGCTGTGACTTAGAGCTAACTGAAAAGGATATCTAAATAAAATGATAATTTCAGCTTCAGTATGTCAGTAATGAGTTGCCGGGAGCTGTGGTCTGTCGAGCTAAGCAAATTTTGGCCGCACACGTCAAGTTGACCGATTTCAGCTGACAGACTTGATCACTCAACAGACTGAGTGACGTGCGCACGAGGCATAGATCCTCATGCTTCCCTGCAGCTACACTGACGCACGAGGATCTTTGCCTCTTGCTGTCGTTACTTAACTTCTGCTTAGACCCTAGAACCGAGGAGGAATTTATTTTCGAGTGCACACCTGACGTGGTTTTCAAACCTCTCCGACTGACGAATAGTGTTAGAAAGGGCAAACACTTTACTTTGGCGTGTCAGTCCAGCCTGTCACAGTTTTTCCTTAGCCAATGTCAGCCACTGACACTTCAGTATGTAGCCGTCGCGGCACAGTAGTAGCGGAGGTTGTCCGTCTGCAAGAGAAATAGATCCTCATGAGAGCCCTCTCGGCGGTTTTATAGAGGATCTATGCATCTTGCTGGAATCATTTTGTCTCGTTCCACGTTCCTTTTGAGTAGAGTCTCAGTTATGCGTGTTTCAAATGACACTGACACTGGTTGCCTCCCTCGATATGCTGCTTTGGATCAGCGCAGCAATCGAGGGAGACAACCCGTGTGGCACACGCACTATGATGCAGGCCTCTTTGAGTCGGAGTTGTGCGCGTTTCACTGACACCCACACTGGTTGACTTCCTCGATTTGCTGTGCTGATCAGCGCAGCATGAGAGAGACAACCAGTGTGGCACTCACTACGATGTAGGCCACCGTTTTATTTAGTAGTGCCAGACATTACGCTTAATTGTAACCGCCGCAGTGCGAAAAAAGTAATCGAACCGACGTCGGCGTGCGCATAGCCCGTACGCCTGCCAACTGACTCTTGCGCACTGGTTTACCGCCCGCCGCGTCACTCGTGACCCACAATGACATGTCAGTCGTTTCGCGAAAAAAAAAAAAAAAATGGCGCCGCCATTGTGGCACTCAGATTGCGCTCCGGGGTTCAAAGGATTTCATTGCACGGGGTCCCGTCGGAATGGCGGTCATCGAAAGGTCTCAGTCTAACCTTTCAAGTTTTCACTGATATGATTTTAGCACTACACGGCTCAACCGTGATTTCAGGCGCGGAAATGAGTAAGTAGGCCAGGCTATTCAATGATTATAACACGGTCTCCGGCGTAAAGCCGGCAACACGCCAACAGTGGCGAAGCCGATCAATGTCACGTTTTTTTGGCAATCGGTATTCGGCACTCAGTGGGGAATGGGAGTGGGGAGGGTGAAGAGGCCGGTAGCATTCCTAATGTAGCTCATTTCCCAGCCTCCCGGAAAAATCAACTTGAACAACCGCGGAGAGAGGAGGGTGGTGAGGAGGGATAGAGATGACAACTTTCAGCCGCTCCGTCTGACCGGCGTTGCCGACTCACAACGCAAAAAGGGGGTGGGGGTGGGGGGTGATAGCCTCTTCAACTCCAGCATGAAAAGATGACACAAAAAAACACAATCTCACTTCAGTCAGTTTTTAAAAGTTTTTTGCCAGTTCTTTTTCCTCTCAGTCCTTGAAAGCGCCGCCAAGCTCATCTTGCACTACCCTTGAACTGATGTGATCAATCCACCTCCTGTGTTGCAGGCGGTCCCGCGGCTAAATGGGTTAATAAACTTTATAGCCATATGCATAAACATTAGGAACTTTTTGTGGCACTTGCAAAAATGAGCGAACGGCATCCATTGTCAACATCAACGTCAGTCGGGGGTTTTCTCCGCCGCTCGTCCTCCCCCACGACTTCAGTTGGGCATCAACTTATTTCACTTCAGTAATCAAATTTCAACTGAATGATATAAACGATTTGAATTTATAGTCCAAAACTAAAGCGGTTCGCTTGAGCTTGCCCTTACCACCACGAAAATGTTCTGTGTTTATGTACAGAGTGTGAGTGGCGGAGTGAATGCGCGCGATTCACGTGAGCCGAGCGTGCTTGATGTGTTCAGTTCGCGGCGGCGCTTTGCCGGAGCGGCCGACTTCTGGGGATAAACCGAGCGCCTATTTAATATGCTGATTTATTTTATTTTGAATACAAATAAACATCATAGTCAAGACAACTCTAAGAGACATATACAGCTGTCGGTCAGTAGTCCTCCACTGATCATAACTAGTGAGATTTGACCACAGGATACGAGTTAAATCCCGTGACAGCTGTGCTTAACTCATTCTACCCCAACACCGAAATCCTTAAATTTTGCCGTTGTCCTCTGAGACTGCTTTGCAGTGCAGGACACAGATCGACCATGATAGTTCAAGGGCGATGCCAGAATAGCTTGGCGCCCATAGGCGCCAAGCTATTCTGGCAACACCCTTGAACCTATCATGGTCGATCCTTATCTCTCTGTGGTGCGTCTGGGGTAGAATGAGTTAACCCGCCCGTTCAGTGCCCAGAAATTTGAACACCACCCACCTCACAGGAGGTATAGATCCTCATGAGCCCCCCCCCCCCCCCCCCCCCCCACACTGTCACAAAGAAACCGAGATAAACACGCTGGCATCCACTGCCGTTTATGTGAAAAGAAGTAGTTACCGTAATATACATTCTGCCAACTTACAGTCGCATTTAACACACACACACACACACACACACACACACACACACACACACACACACACACACACACACCGCACGCACGACACTGAGACACGCACCGGCGCAGGCACGGACGCGCACGTAAACACGCCCGCCCACACTCTGGGGCTTATGGAGGATCTATGCCTCTTGCTGACACCACCACTTTGAATTCTCAGTTGTATCTAGGCCGGGCGGCTTGGTCAGGGACTAATGAGGCTCCATTTGTAGTTGACTGACTGTCTTGGCAGTCACTCATTGGCAAATTGATTTTCAATGATTCGGCAGTGGTACAAGAGTGTATACAGCTTAACGGAAATTCCTTAAGTGAAGGCAAAAGAGAGGCGGTGAGTCCCTTTCTTACAACCTGTAATATAGCATGACCGGATACCCATACTTGGCACTGACCTACCTACTCATGGCACTAGAGATCGCACTGTCCATACGCTGACTGTGAGTGTTGCCACAGCAAGAGTACAGAATAAAGTTTGTATCCAGATTATCATTTTATTGTAATCATTTGTAAAGGTGGCTAGACTCCCAATAGGCAAAAGGCTATCGGGCTGAAGTCGGCCGCAGTGGGCCCGCGCACTGTCGTGCGCGGGCCCACTGCGGCCGACTTGGGCTCACAGCCTGGCCATTGTGTAGTGTGTTGCTATTAAGTGAGTGGGCGGGTGGGTGAATGAGTGCCAGTGAGTGGGTGGGTGAGTGCGTGGGTGGCTGGGTGGGTTGGTGGCTTTAGTTAGCGGCATAGATTCTCAGGAACACCGACAGCTGCGAGAGGGCTCATGAGAAAATATCCACTTACAAAATCACTTCATCACTAGTATCAAAAATAGCTCTCTCGTTATTAGTGCTAAAGTCCGGTTTGCCCATTAATTAGAAAAGCGAGACGCGTGTCATAGTAACAATGACAATCTCGCTTTTCTGGGGGGAAAAAAAGAGAAGAAGAACATACTGGTTAAAGTTTAATAACGGCCGGCAGATATAACCCTAAAGTTGGCTCAGTGTCGGTAGCGCCGCTTTTGCCGCGATGATTCCAGCAAGAATATCAACACCCTGACATCCTGCAGGAATATCAACACCCTGACATCCTGCAGGAATAACAACACCCTGACATCCTGCAGGAATATCAACACCCTGACATCCTGCAGGAATAACAACACCCTGACATCTTGCAGGAATAACAACACCCTTACATCCTGCAGGAATAACAACACCCTGACATCCTGCAGGAATAACAACACCCTGACATCCTGCAAGAATAACAACACCCTGACATCCTGTAGGAATAACAACACCCTGACATCTTGCAGGAATAACAACACCCTGACATCCTGCAAGAATAACAACACCCTGACATCCTGTAGGAATAACAACACCCTGACATCCTACAGGAATAACAACACCCTGACATCACCTACAGGAATAACAACACCCCGACATCCTGCAGGAATAACAACACCCGGACATCCTGCAGGAATAACAACACCCCGACATCCTGCAGGAATAACAACACCCCGACATCCTGCAGGAATAACAACACCCTTACATCCTGCAGGAATAACAACACCCCGACATCCTGCAGGAATAACAACACCCGACATCCTGCAGGAATAACAACACCCCGACATCCTGCAGGAATAACAACACCCTGACATCCTACAGGAATAACAACACCCTGACATCACCTACAGGAATAACAACACCCCAACATCCTGCAGGAATAACAACACCCTGACATCATACAGGAATAACAACACCCTGACATCACCTACAGGAATAACAACACCCCGGCATCCTGCAGGAATAACAACACCCTGACATCCTGCAGGAATAACAACACCCCGACATCCTGCAGGAATAACAACACCCCGACATCCTGCAGTTATAACAACACCCCAACATCCTGCAGGAATAACAACACCCCGACATCCTGCAGGAATAACAACACCCCAACATCCTACAGGAATAACAACACCCTACATCCTGCAGGAATAACAACACCCCGACATCCTGCAGGAATAACAACACCCTGACATCCTGCAGGAATAACAACACCCCGACATCCTGCAGGAATAACAACACCCCGACATCCTGCAGGAATAACAACACCCTGACATCCTGCAGGAATAACAACACCCCGACATCCTGCAGGAATAACAACACCCCGACATCCTGCAGGAATA